>CM065139.1:5941645-6436645 GCA_033026305.1 Cirrhinus molitorella
AGGGCAATCCTTAATGCATTAATATTAATAATAATGTTTTATATTCACAATAGCTACATTTGCTGCACAAGTTAATCTTTGTTAAAAAGCCCTCTGAAGCTGGATTTAAACTACATTTTGGAAGGTCAAACTTTGGGGCATTATTCATATCCACTATATGGAGACAAATCCTGAAAACAATTTCTTTACGACTGAAGAAAGACAGACATGAACATCTTGGATGACAAGGGTGCGAGTACATTATCTCAATTTTTGTTCTGAAAGTGAACTAATCCTTTAAGTGATGTTTACAAAAAAATAAAATAAAAAAGTGAGCAAGTAAAAATGACTAAAAAATACATTGTGGATAAAAAAATAAATAAATCCTAATATTTTTCATATTTTATATGCAAACAATAACATGCCCAGACATTCATCACATTAAACGACTGAGTTGCTTTGAAATGTGTTTTTCTCTGTTAAGCGGATATGATCATAGAGATATAAACGAGGAAGAGAAACTGCTGTTGCTCAGTTCACACACTCTGTTTGCATTTTTAAATGATATAGTATTTTAATGTGATCAAACAAACACAGCCTTGGTGAGCATGAGACTTATTAAAAAAAAAAAAAAAGTTTGTAAATTGTAAGAATGTACGTTTTATGCATTTTACGGCTGCACATAATTGTTGATTATTCCCTTGAAATTGTAATTGTTTATAATGATTATCACAATTCGCATTTATGTTTTAAATAGCTTTTATACCATTGTCTGAAGCAACTGCATGCCATCATTTTATATTAAAAAAAAAGCTGAAAACGCTTATTTGAAAGCAACTTTTATTGCTTTTCTTGTTGCAACAAATGTCAACAATACTTTAGTTTGGATTCTTTAAATAAAAGTAAAAATATGCAATATGCACAGGGATATGCTGCTATAACATTTTCATGCTGCAGTTAATTGATAATGCTTTTATCACAGTATATTGTATTCTTACGCTATAGAAAATTTATTTGCACAAGTGTTGTCATAATACAGTATAATAGGTTTAATAACCATTTCTTATAACAAAAATAACTACACATTAAAATACAATAAAGCAATACACAAAAACGTACACAAATTAAAGTGCAAAAGAATTATAGACCAATAGGAACCACTTTACAGTAAGATCTCAGTTATCCTTAATGCATTAATATTAATAATAATGTTTTATATTCACAATAGCTACATTTGCTGCACAAGTTAATCTTTGTTAAAATTATATTATATATATATATATATATATATATATATATATATATATATTATATATATAAAAATCATATTAATAATATTAATAATAATAAAAATAAAAAAAAAAAAAAACTCTTAGTTGATAGCTAAATAACACGGTTGCAATTTTTTTTTATTTTAACAATTTGTTATTACCTAAGATGAATGAATGTTTATAAGATTTTTCATTAGCTGTTTGTTAACTAATGAATTCATGTGCCGTAATGTAAAGTTTCTCCAAACAATAAAGAATCCAAAAACTTTCAAACAATATCTTGGGCATGTTGTAGTTCAGATTAAAAAGTAAAAGTTTGATGAACACCATTGCAAATCCCCAATCAGAATGGCCATTTAAATCATTTAAACACTTTTCAGAAACAGAAAGCTGGTTTGTTTAGGGGTTTCTGGGGAAACTGCGGTGTTTAACGCCATCTGCTGTCAGAGAATGAATGTGCGCTTGCATCCAGAGTGTTTCTCGCTCGTTCTGCCATGCATTTCTCATCCGGGCTATTTTACATCAAAGTAAAGTGGTGTTGTGCATTGTGACCAGTTGAAAAGTAATCTTAAAATGCATTAGTATAGTCATGATTTGCCTCTCACAACGTGACACACTCTAAACAGGCCTCTTAAGCATTCAGAATAATGTACTTTTTTTTGTAATCACGGCTTTGAACAATTGCATAATCGTGGCATCCGTAATTGTGATCACAATTAGAATTAATTGTGCAGCCCTAAAGCATTTGTTTATTCTAGATGCGTACTTGTGGTTTGGTTTTATGTATCTGAACGGGACTGACCTCCTCAAACATGTTCTTCCTGAAGTCCAGCTCCTCCATGAGGCTCTGGCAGCGGTTCTCCAGATCCACGCGCAGCAGAGTCTCATCTGACAGCTGCTTCTTAGCCGAGCTCAAACCTCCCTCCAGCTGAACGACAAACACAATCCATCAGACCGGCTCACACAAACACTACCAAATAAATATATATATATGATATATAGCAAAGCTGCTTGACCGCTTATACGGTCACAGTAGGAAAAGCTAAACAGCTAAATTGACAATCAGGCATTAAAGTCTATTACCACATCATACATCTGTGAAATAAGAGAACTGACAGAGAAAGTCAACTCAGACAAATTATTCTTGAATGAGGCAAATGGAGCATCTTTATGAATGGCTCATTGAATCATTCACTCAAACTATTTGTTGTCATTCAGAAACACTATAAATAAAAGTTTAAATATCGGAATCATGCTGATATTTGAGAGAAGCAGCGCTCCTGCTCACTGTGCTATAGCTTTACTACACACTGCATACATTTAAAAGACAAACACACATGTACAGTTTTGTCCCTATACATTAAACTCTGCATGACGGTGAAAACATATTTAATGTTTTGTTTGAATTTATTTATTTATTTAATATAATATAATATATATATATATATATATATATATATATGTGACCCCGGACGACGAAACCAGTCTTAAGTGTAAATTTTTCAAAAATGAGGTTTATTTATATTCTGAAAGTTGAATAAATAAGCTTTCAATAGATGTATGGTTTGTTGAGATCGGACAATATTTGGCTGAGATACAACTATTTGAAATCTGCAATCTGAGGGTGCAAAAAAATAAAAATACTGAGAAAATTGCCTTTAAAGTTGTCCAAATGAAGTTCTTAGCAATGCATATTACGTATCAAAAATTAAGTTTTTATACATTTACAGTACGAAATTTACAAAATATCTTAATGGAACATGATCTTTACTTAATATCCTAATGATTTTTGGCAAAAAAATGTTTTTGATAATTTTGACCCATACCATGTATTTTTGGCTATTGCTAGAAATATTTCCCAGCGACTTAAGACTGGTTTTGTGGTCCAGGGTCACATATTTTATATATTTATATATATATATATATATATATATATATATATATATATATATATATATATATATATATATTATATTATATTATATTATATTATATTATATTATATTATATTATATTATATTATATTATATATATATATATATATATATATATATATATATATATAAAAAAAAAAATACACACACACACACTTTGCATTTACATGTGCATTATATATAGTCCAAACATTCAGAGTGTATTCCAGTAACCAGGTTATGTAACATACCCGGATAAGTTTACGGATAACCTGTTATTTTAGTCCCAAAAACGTTCAATGTATGCAAGTAATCATAGCATCTTACACTCTAAACATAATCTGCTCCAGAGCAGGTCATTCATTTCAGGGTTAGATTACACACGTGACCCACTGATGTGGGTATAATGTAATATATAACACACAGTTATAAAACAAAGCAAATGTTTGAGTGGATCTTTTTTTGCAACAGGATATTTTCTATACATATTCAGAAAAACAAAACAAAACAAAAAAACACATTAAATCAACAGTTTTTGTCCCCAATATAGTTGTCCCAAACTGAGCAAGTCATAGGCGACAGTGGCAAGGAACCAAAACTCCATCTGTGACACTGATGGAGGAAAAAAACCATGGGAGAAACCAGGCCTCAGTTCTCCTCTGACCAATAAACAAGTAGTTTATACTCCCATACAGACCTGTAGAGGTGGTCTATATGTACTGACCCACCATCTGGATACAAACTGGATTACAGACTTACACCTCAACGTATACAGCCATATCTTGACTATTTTTAATGCCTTTTTAGCTTCTTGTGTGCAGTAATAAAAGCAGATTAAAGATTAAACTTTAAAAGTAACGATTGCACAAGCACTCATTAGGTGGAGATATGCACTAAGAATAGAACTCAGTAAATCATTATGGAGCGTTTCTTCTTAGTGTCTTTTTCTACAGTGGATTCAGCGCTCTGTTGAGAAAGTGTATTGAACTCACATTCACAGTTCTGGAAATCCTAAAAAAACTAACTTAATCAAGTGAGAGTTTAAGGTAAATGTGACAGTAGGTTAACCCCGTTTTCTGAAACATACCCCAGATCCAGTGAACTCCAGTGAGGTAAATAGGGTCCTATGATTTCCGCGATGCCGAAAACGCGGACGGAATCCATTCATAAAACGGAACGTATTATTTAACGTCACGGAAGTTTGGAAGAACTAATCAAAAGTATGTCATCAAGTTAACCCTTTAACTGTCACCCCCATTTTTTAAAATAGACATGAAAGTGCACTATCCAAACTAAAATTGTTGTAATTCATGAAAACTTTGGAATACAGAGCTAAGGTTGGTCTCTTTTTTAAGACAATCAGCAGATTATTACAGAAGTGGATTTTTTTCAAAAAAAAAAAAAAATGTTAGAGAGACGTTATAGGGGTTTAAATTTACTATAAACAAAATGCACTGTACAATTTTTATTTTATTTGATATAAAAAACATTTTAAATAACAGGTTTTACCCTAAATTTGATATTAAATTGAAGCCCTATGTCTAAATAAGTTATGTTCCAAATTTGAAGTTGATATGAAAAAAAATGTAGGTTTTTGTGAAAGTTTATTTAGGGCGTCATACCACGAACCGCCACCGGGTGCCATTTAAACTCAATATAATTTTTTAAATGCATTTTTTCTGTTACAAATTTCTAATTTTCTCTGTCAATTTTACTCCTATCATAAAATAACAACCAAATATGAAATCCTGAGACCCCTTTCCAATGATATTTTTTTTTTTTGTCAAGATTATTAAAAGTTTTGATTATAAAAGACCGTAATGCATTACATTTGACACCGCCGCTAAGGGGGAGGAGACCGCCAAAAGATTTTAAAGTACAATTTCCATGGTAACGCAACGTCCGATTTTAAAACGGTTTTCACTGGATGATTCTTGGGCTTCTAAGCTTTCAAATGATATATTATGTTGATTAATAAAAAAATTGGTAGAGAAAAAGTACAATGAAAAAAGAGCGCCAAGCGTCCCGTATACGGGACAGTGACAGTTAAGGGGTTAAATCAAATTGCGTTTTGAACTAGTATATGTAAATATTAAGCTGCAAAGAGACTATTTACATATGAATCTTGGATGTTCCATGATGTAAACCCTTAGAATTTCTCTTAAGTATCCCTTAAAACCAATTAAGTGTTGCATAAAGCCCCTTAGCTGTCCCTTCCCCAAGTATAACATAAGGTATGGAAATTGTTCCCTTAAGTGTTACACAGCAAGCAGATTTAATCCAGAAGTATTATACAAGACATGATCGGTCACTTTATATGTTAAACATTTTAATATAGGGATATACTCACTTGCACGTATTGATCAAATTACATATACAGCTCAAATTTACACATTTATATTCTTCTATAATGTTTTATTCCTATAATTTTCCTATATATTACCTGGAGATGACTTGAAAACACACGCATAAACCATATATTGTCGCAATCGTGTGTTTATTGTGTTTACGTTTCAGTTCAGCTGCAGTAATTCATGGTATATTCCATCATAGATACTTCTATGAGTCCGGATTATAATTTGAGCACAAGAGCGCCCTCCGGCTTTGAGCATGAATGAAACATTCACATAATGAGATTGTTTAGCGCTTCATAATGTTCACATCGCCTCGAGTCGGAAACAAATAAAATGTCAGAATTCTCTCTTCTCCTCTTTGAATTGAAATTTATTCACAATAATCACTGAAAAACTCCATATGGATGGAAATTATGAGAGATCTTTATTTGTTGTCTTGAGATGAATGAAAGTATGGGTTTGGAATGAAACGAGGGTGAGTAAATGACAGAATTTTCTGTTTTTAGTGAATAATCAATTTGAGTTTCCGTCTCGACTGATTCTTCCCTTTCATATTTGGCTTTCGCTTTTTTTATTTTCCTTATCCATGTTATTGTTTTCTGTGAAAACTTACACGGCTATCTGCATTAACAAATAAAGTGTCCATGGCAACCGTAGATTTTTTAACGGAAAACCTGGTTCGCTGTTGTAAAACACTTAACGGTTTCACTTAACTAAGGGCAGTGTTTAAGGGGTTATATGCAACACCCTTAAGTCATTCCCTTAGGCAAGGGGAAAATCACGCCTTAAGTGTCATACTTAAGGGAAAAACTTAAGGTGCTTTATGCAACCGGGCACCAACATCTCCAGAACTGCTCTGAGAGTCACTTCATTTGCATTTGACCGTTCCGTTTGAGTAAAATTCACCGTTAGCTTTCACCCTCAGCTGTATTCAATGTAGCCACAACAAGCGTCAGCTCCAGGTATTAATGGCAACCCGTCAAAATAAAAGTTCGGTTTAACTTAGATGACAAATATATTTTTAATAATATTTAGAATGTACGGAATGACACTACTACTACTACTACTACTACTACTACTACTACTACTACTACATTAATAAAAGTTTTTTAAAGAAATTATTACACAATATTTCTTTCATTTTCATTAATTAAAAGACACATTAATTATTTTGCATGTCTTCTGTTAATATAAAATGCACAACACAGAGAAAAAAACAAACAAAAAAAAACAAAGGTTTTGTAAGAATAAATAAAAGTTATGCATTTAAATAATTAGACATTGAAACCAGAATTTGGTAACAATAAAATACAATATTTCATAGGACTCTAAACATGTCATTTTTGTTAAACCTTTAATAAATTGATGTTAAATTGTATAGGCTTTGTGATTTTAATTAATTAGACATGCTTTTTTGATTAATAACATTTTATGTAACCATTAAAAAGGAGTCCAGAAAAAATTAAAACTGAAAAAAAACGGAATTCGGAAAAAAATAAAAAAAGATTTCATAGGGCCCTAGGTAAAGTCAGCGCTTCATTAGTTTAAAAAAATATTTTTCCCCTAGCAGTCCACTTCATCCAGATTACACACAGATGAATTGTGTGCATGTAAACACAGCTATAGATGTGATTTCTGCTGTACCTCCTGGACGTGGAGCTGCAGGTCTGTCACGCTGTTCTCCAGCGCTTTCCTCTCGGACACAGCAGTGTTCAGCGCCGCCTCTCGAGAGTTCAGCAGGGCTTCAACTTCTTTCAGTCGGGCCTGAGTGCCGGCGAGGTCAGCATCCTTTTTAGCATATCTGTGACAAATACAGCACGATCAGACGGTGGACAGCTGGAAATGACTGGGGCTGTGCCAAGTCAATCACATCATCAACACATCAGCATTCACAACAACTTGTATTTTTTCACTTGTTTGTGTTCATTTGCTAGATGCAAAAAACAAAACAACCCGAATCAGGAGACTGAAGCAGATGGAGCAGATTCATTTCACTGGATCATGAGACCATCAGCAACACTCAGTCCAGTGTTTCCCATTCATTAAGGGTTTGTTCACTTTCAGAAAACATTTAGAGATAATGTACTCACTCCCTTGTCATCCAAGATGTTCATGTCCTTCTTCAGTCATGAAGAAATGATGCTTTTTGAGAAAAACATTTAAGGATTTCTCTTCATATAATGGATATGAATGATGCCCCAAAGGTTGAACTTCCAAAATGCAGTTTAAATGCAGCTTCAATAGGCTCTAAATGAACCCAGTCGATGAAGAAGGGTCTTATCTAGTGAAACGATCAGTTATTTTCAAAACAAATTGACAATTTATATACTTTTTAACCACAAATGCTTGTCTCGTCTCTGTGATGCGCTTGTGTAGTCTGTGTGATTTGGGTCAATACAGTTAGAGAATGTCCAAAAACTCATCTCATTTTCGTCTTCAACTATAAAATCATCCTACAACGCTGCAGAAGCACCAACCCAGTGTTTACAAACGAGACAAGACCAGCATTTGTGGTTAAAAGGTATATAAACTGTCAATTTGTTTTGAAAAAAGCCAATCGTTTCGCTAGATAAGACCCTTCTTCATCGGCTGGGATCGTTTAAAGCCCTTTGAAGCTGCATTTAAACTGCATTTTGGAAGTTCAAACTTTGGGGCATCATTCATATCCATGATATGGAGAGAAATCCTGAAATGTTTTCCTAAAAAAAAATTTCTTTACGACTGAAGAAAGAAATGAACGTCTTAAACAACAAAGGGGTGAGTACATTATCTGAAAATTTTTGTTCTGAAAGTGAAATAATCCTTTAGCCCTGCCACAGTTTCATAATAAAACAGAAATATATTTATACTTGTCATTTTAACAATTTCTTTAACATTGTTTCTCGTGCCATCGCTTTGGCAAAGTGTCTGTCACATGAACTAAGCGCTTTATCTAGTCGGTTTGCGCTGCTGGTTTCAAAGTGAAGCGTGCACTTCATTTAGGCGATCAGCTCGTGATCTGCTGTTTGCCACGTCTCAGAGTCAGAGCGGCTCCTTTGACAGTCAATGCTGTGAGTCCAACTCCAGAACTTTATATGATTGATTACATTTACATTTTACATTTAGGCATTTGGCAGACGCTTTTGTCCAAAGCGACATACAGTTGGGAGAACATAGAGCGATTCTTCTTAAGGAGACAAACAGACACAGGCAGTGCTATAATACCAGATTTCAAGTGGTGCTTCAGACAAGTTTAATTTAAAGACAGCAGTACAATAGAGAAAAAAAAAAAAAAAAAGCTTTTGTAGCCAAAGCTCTTGAAATTTACATTTTCCTGGCATGTTTGCCTTAGTTATTAGGTACAGCCTGGTGACTGCATTTGACTGTAGTGATTTCCAGGTGACGTGCAGCAAAGGAATAAAATGGCACTGAAAAATAGCCTAACCATTAAAAAAAAAAATAATTAAAATAAGGCAAAATATGATTAAAAAAAAAAATCATTGATAAATGGAAACAAATTTAAAGCAACAAACAAAAATTATATTCCATGACTTGGACCAAAAAATAAATAAATAAATAAATAAAAATAATAATAAATTAAAATTCCCTGACTTAATGACTAGAATAAAATTCCACGATATTCCAAAAATTCCATGACTCATGGGAACCATGGGGTTGATTTGTTTGGAAAGAGGTCTGTCTTTATATTTACGATTTCAGATATAGGGTTAATAAACACTATGTGTGACCCTAGACCACAAAACTCTTAAGTTGCTGGGGTATATTTGTAGTAAGTCAAAACTACATTGTATGGGTCAAAATTATTGATTTTATGCCCGAAATCGTTAGGATATTAAGTAAAGATCATGTTCCATGAAGATATTTTGTAGGCTTCCTATCACAAATGTATCAAAACTTAATTTTTGATAAGTAATATGCATTGCTAAGAACTTCATTTGGACAACTTTAAAGGTGATTTCTCTCAATATTTCTATTTTTTGCACCCTCAGATTACAGATTTTCAAATAAGATGCATCTCAGCCAAATATTATCCTACCCTAACAAATCATACATGAACAGAAAGCTCATTTATTCAGCTTTCAGATGATGCATAGATCTCAGTTTTGAAAAATTTCACCTTATGTGGTCCAGGTTCACATTTTCCTTAGTTATTAGGTACAGCCTGGTGACTGCATTTGACTGTAGTGATTGCCAGTTGACGTGCGGCAAAGGAATAAAATGGCACTGAAAAATAGCCTAACCATTAAAAAAAAAAAAAAAAAAAAAGGCAAAAAAAAAAAATTTGCAATGTATCAAAACTAGGGCTGTTAAGCGATTAAAATTTTTAAGCCAATTAATTACATGATGTGGCGATTAATTAATCTAATTAATCGCAAATTAATCGCACATCAAATTTGGCTGAAAAATTACTCCCAAAAGATAATTTAAAGTCATTGTTGTGTAAAGCGTCAAACAGACATTACAAAAAGTAAATATTTAGTTTATAAAATGTATGCTCTTTTGTACCTTATCATGAGGGTGAGTAAATGATGACAGTTGTCATTTTTGGGTGGGTGAACTATTAATAATGTATTTCATTAATTTTATTAATATTACTTTGGAAATATGAAATTATTTCTTAATGAAATGATACTCTAATAATAAAATAAAACTGCCAGTTGGTGGTGGTAAATTCATTTGATTCATTCAAATGGCTGATCAGCATTAGATCGATCGGAGTGTAACATCAAAGTACTGTAATATCTATAGAGAGCGGCTTTAACACCAAACGCTGGCCGCTGGGTTTAGTGCAGCCCTTCAGATACAAAGCAAACCTTGAACTCTAAGCGCGACTTGCGCATCAGTGGTTCGCTCCGATGCGCGTGCGCTTTGGTCAACGCAGCCACCAACCGTCCTCGCGCTGCGCTATGATACTCATTCATTCCAATGGTTTGCGCGGCACAAGGACAGTTGGTTGCTGCGTGACCAAAACGCACGCGCATCGGAGCGAACTGGCGCATAAGCCACACACCCGCGCTCAAAATGTAAAATGAAAGCCTCTTAAAGCTTTTGAAATAGCTTTCGTGGTACTTTGATTTCATACACTGTCTGTGTGTTGCTTGGAGACGAACAGTTCTGCTCACATTTGCACTCGTGTTGTAGTCGATTGCACTTAGCCTATTGCTTGTGTGATATTGCTTAACTATATGACGTAAGTATGAGACAAAAACTTTTTTGCTTAAATTTTAAGGACATTCTAACTACGTTATCTAAGCTCCATCAAGCAGTGAGTTGTTGCACTGCCTCATATTTGTCATCAATCAACTGTATGAAATGTCAGATGACCCACATAGGTTTGGGGCGGGGCCAGTGCGTTAAATGCGTTAATTTTAACGCGTTATTTTTTTACCGTAATTAATTAATCTAATTAACGCGTTAAATTACCAGCCCTAATCAAAACTTAATTTTTGATAAGTAATATGCATTGCTAAGAACTTCATTTGGACAACTTTAAAAGGTGATTTTTAAATATTATAATAAAATAAATTTAAAATATTTTTTTTTTTTTTTGCACCCTCAGATTACAGATTTTCAAATAAGCTGCATCTCAGCCAAATATTATCCCTAGCCTAACAATCATGTAATCATACATGAACAGAAAGCTTATTTATTCAGCTTTCAGATGATGTATAGATCTCAATTTTGGAAAAAAAAAAAAAAAAAAAAAAAAAAAAAAAAAAAAAAAAATCGGTGGGATTATAAAGACAAGCAAACGATAGAATGCTTAAAATGAAGAACTTCACTTCTAAAAGCATGTCAGGAGTTTTGGCCGGCTGATCTGAGGTGTGTTTGTGGACAAAGTTCACCCCAGTCTCAGCATCAGACCATGCTGACTTTAAAAAGTCATACGACTGATTCGGATCACAGTGTGACGGCTGAACTCTTCCTCTGGAGGTGAGCTCTGGAATCTGTGGAATGCTGCTGGAATTTGAGGAATGTCTCACACACCCGACAGCGGCTGGAGGAGCCATCACCGTTTTGGTTTCTAACGCTCCGTTTCTCTCCTCAACGGTCTGATCAACCTCAGACAACACTTTTACAGCAAACCAAACATTTGTCGCACGTATACGACCATCTGAAACAATGAACCGCTTCACGCGGAGACCCTACAGCAGCTGAGGAACACTCGCATCCTCCAGCTGCTCCACACCGATGAGACGCTTCAGTCTAAAGCACTGAAAGAAACACCAGTGAACCTCTGCTCCTGTCAATCAATCCACACACGAGTCACAACACTGATGGACGAGCGAGGGAAAATAAAAACGACGGCCTAAACGTGAAGCTCTGAAGTGTGGAATTAGCAGAATTAATCCGGATTATACAGACAGTACTGTACTAGAGCGAGTAATAAGTGCTGCATAAGAGGAGCACATGACACACGAGCATGTGATTGGCTCCACAACACAAAACATCCTATGTGACAATCACTAAAGTGTGTGAGAGACACTGGAGCGAGAACACAGACAGGTCTCTAGAACAGCCTTAAAACTTACTCTTTAAAAACCCAGTCCTGCATGCAGAAATCTTTAAAAATGAAAATTACACAAACAAATAATGGATGCAGGTAAATCTCCACCAACTGTAAAAACAGAAAAGGACACATTTAAAAGCCCATTCCTCTCTTGGAAACATTCAGTAACATCTTCTGATGCTCTTACAGCTAATTAGATTTAACCATTTACAGCACAAACGAAACACAAAGCCAATGCTACGAGACACTGAGAAACATCTTGACCTGCGACCAGTTGCATAAACTTGGTCTCGATGTTAAGACAGTGTCTTAAGTACTAGTTTGACCAAATATCAGTTCACCAAAGGGTAATCAGTCTTATTTTTTGGATTCAACTTAGACTAATCTACATTTCTGTAACTGAATTTAAAAAAAAATAAACAAAAAACCCACTCAAAGCCAAATATCAAATTCCCTGACTGACTAAAAAGCTGAATTTCCATGACCTATAATAAACAGATCCATCCATTTGCAAGCTTTATTTACTTGTTCAAAGACGTTTTTTGTTGAAAAAAAGCTAAAGATAAAGGGCAATTCTGACTTTCTTACAATTACAAGATTGTGTCTTTTTTGTCAGAATTACGGAAGTACAAACTCACAATTGTGAGTTATTAACACCATTTCTGCTGAGAAAAAAAAATACTGATGTGTTCACAGAATTGCGTCCTTTTCTCACAATTCTGACTTTCTCGCAATTGCGACTTTGTATCATGCAATTGTGACTTTTTCCATCCCAATTCTGACTTGATTTCTCAAAATTGCGAGTTTATATCATGCAATTGTGACTTTTTATCTCAATTCTGGCTTGATTTCTCAAAATTGCAAGTTTGTATCATGCACTTGTGAGAAAAATGTCAGAATTGTGAGAAGTTGCAACAACCTTTTTTTTTTTTTTATTGAGTGGCGGAAACAGGCTTCCATACAAAACACACACACACTACTACTTTTAGTTTTTTTGTTTGCTTTTACCTGTTAAATGCCCTTTTTTTAATTACTTAATTTTTCAGTTTGTAATCGTTCAAAAAAAGTTAATCATTCAGTCTTTTTATTTCTTCACATTTAGTTTGTGCTTTTCTATCGTCTACTTTTCACACCCAGTCTTTGAAGTGGTCATTTTGTAGCAAAAGCTCTCGAAATGTACATTTTCCTGGCATGTTTGCCTTAGTTATCAGATACAGCCGGGTGACTGCATTTGACTGTAGTGATTGCGGGTAATAAAATGGCACTGAAAAATATCCTAACTATAAAAATAGGCAAAACACCTGACACGTGATTAAAAAAAAAAAAAACACAGTAGAAAAATTACATTTTGATAAATGGAAACTAAAAATGTAAAGCAGCAAACAAAAATCCCCCATATTCCAAGACTTGGACCCTAAAAAAAAAATAAATATAAAATTCCCTGACTTTCAATGTCTGGAACAGACCTTTTAAAATTCCATTATATTCCAGAAATTCCACAACCTATGGGAACCCTGAAAATACCACCAGTCTTAAAGTAAAAGTTAGCTGACTAACTTTAAGACTAGTCTAAACATTTTATGCAACAACCGGCCCCTGGTCTGGAGTCAGTGGGCACAGCCTGCCAGCTTTTAGTTCATTCATTTAGGTTTGCAATATTTGGATGAGCACAATGTGACCCAGAACCACAAAACCAGTCATAATTGAGATGTATACATCATCTGAAACCAGAATAAATAAGATTTCCGTTGATGCATGGTCTTGGCCGAGATACAACTATTTGAAAATCTGTAATCTGAGGGGTGCAAAAAAAAAAAAATCAAAATATTGAGAAAATCACCTTTAAAGCTGTGCAAATGAAGTTTTTAGCAATGCATATTACTAATCACAAATTAAGCTTGGATATTTACAATAGTAAATTTACTAAATATCTTCATGGAACATGATCTTTACTTAACATTTTTGGCATAAAAGAAAAATGGATCATTTTGACCCATACGGTGTATTGCTGGCTATTGCTACAAATATACCCCAGCGACTTAAGACTGGTTTTATGCTCCAGGGTCACATTTTGTAAAGTTGTAAAGAAAGTGTCTCACGTGTGTTGCAGCTGCTCATGATCGCTCTTAATCTTGCCCAGCTCGATCTGCAGCCGCGCGCGCTCCCGCGCAGTGTCATCCAGCGCCTTGCGCGCGTCCGCCAGCTCGGTCTCGTAGAGCGCTTTGAGCCCGGTGAGCTCGCGGCTCCGTACGTCCTCTCGCTCGGTGATCTGGAGCTGCAGGACGCTGTTCTCAGACTCCAGGCTCCGGACCTTGTCGATGTAGGCGGCCAGCCGGTCATTGAGCTGCTGCAGGTCCTCCTTCTCCTGGAGTCGGGAGATCCGCGCGGGGCTCAAAGGAGTAGCGCTGCCGCGGGACAACGTCTGCTTCCCGGCCGGAGTACACGCCGCGCTCGCCATTCTTCAGCTCGACTTGGGAGTGAAACAGATTTGAGGGTTAATCACGAGTTCATTTTTTCACCTCGGTGAGCGGCAAACGACGATTTAGCTGTAATTATAAACACCTGATCGACTCAGTCAGCGCTATTGATTATGAACGGGGCAAAAGCGATTTACCTTATCACTGATAAAAGTACAAAAACGACGCCCCGAGCGAACAGAGTGCAACACCGCAGCGTCTTATATCAAAATCACAACAGAAACATAAAGAATAAACATATAAATATTTGTGTGAGAGAGCGTCTTACTCTGAGGCCAGCCGCGTGAAAGAATGAACTGACTGAGCCAATATGGCCGCTCATCAGCACCACCGTGGCACGTGACCCCAGGCGCCCAATCAGCCGCCGCCGCGTCATCAGGCGGTCAGCGCTGCGGTTGAGACAAAATTCAAACTGCGGAAAAACGCGCCTGAAAGTAGCATCGCTTAAGTTCGCACGTGTGCGTGGCTCTAGATTGTAAACAATAGACAATCAAGACACGTGAACCCGCTTCAGTGTGAACTCTTTTAAACACGCTTAGCTGTTTGTACTATTTTACATTAGGATCATCAAGGCTGCGCAGGAAGTGTTCTGTGAAACAGCAGTTCACATGTATTTAGCCTGCTATGTGCTACACATCAAAATATTAGGGATATTATATGGAGTCAATCCAGGGCCACATAAATTTGCAAAAGAACTGAAGTGTTGCAAAAGAAAAAGGTTTGCAAACAAAAATTAAAGTGTTGGGGAAAAAATAAATATGCTTTTTGCAAACAAAAATAAAGAATTGCAAAAGAAAGTGTAGTATTGCAAGAAAAAAAGGAAGTTTGATTTGAGTCATAATTTCTCTCTTTTAAAAACTTAAACTTAATATACAAATTTCATTTTACAGTCATATTTCTTATCTTACAGCTAACTTAACATAAAACCAATTAAATCTTTGTTTGCATTTCTGAAACAATGTGTAGTTTTAACCTTCCCTAAAAACAGACTAAACAGTTTTTGAGTAAAATTAAATGAAAACATCATTAAAAATGAAAGAATAAATGTCAGTGAAACTAATAAACATTTTTGTCAAAAGATTCTTGGCATGCTAGCTTTTTTGCAATATGGAACAGACCATTAGGGACTATAGGTAGAAAGATATATTTGATTATAATGTGATGAAAAGCATCCTCTGGTTCTCAGAGAAGGATATGGTTCACTTGTACACTGTCCCAATCAAATAAACTAATATCACAATAAAATACCAGTTTCAGAGATTTATCTTAACTTCAGTGCCTTATGGTGGGTTCTACTGTACAGACGTCAATTTAATTTTCCTTTAGCCTTAGTCTTATTCATTTTGGTGTGAAAGGGCTTTTACATTTGCTAAGAATCAAACTTTTTTATATTAAAAACAAACAAGCAAGCCCTGTCCAGATTTAAAAGGTAACGCAAAAGTAATGTAACGCATTACTTTCCATAAAAAGTAACAATATTGTAATGCATTACTTTTAAAAGTAACTTCCCCCAATACTGGTAATAAGACGTTTTGATTTAGTTGACGCACTTTTGTAAAAATCTATATACACACATTCATCCATGTGCTACCAGAAAGCACTAATCACAAAATGGTTTTCTTTTTAATTTAAGCATTTAGTGAAGTTTATCAGTTCAAGAATGTTCAAACTTTTGTACAAAGTGTCAATTCAGCTGATCAGCAACAGTGAAAGCAAAAATCACAGATGTGTTTGAGAACATGACAAATGACACACAGCCAAAGCAGAGCTTGAATTTTAGATCATACATCAAGCATTTAAAGCCTTACTGTACAAACAAGTTGTATTCTGTTAAAAATAAGTGAATGCAAGAGCACAGTCGAGTATCAAAAGCTTGCAAAAATCCAAACAAAAAGTTTACAATTGATCAACATTCAGGTGAGAATTCCTGTCGAATATCCACACGAGCGCTGGCTGCTGCTTAGTCTTTCAGAGCTGAACAGTTCAACTATCAGTAGAGAACTTAAAGTGCTATACCTCAAGACAAACAACAACAATAGTCTTTCATCCTGAGAGTTAAAGTATCATCCAGTCCTTCCGAGCACTTTTATTCTACAGCTAGAACCGATTAGAAAACCTCTAGGTCGTTCGAGTTGTACACGACGGGGTTGTCCTCTGTGCCCAGCGCACACTCCGACGGGCCCTCGGGGGCCTCCTCCAGGGACCCCAGAGCCTCTTCGGTGTCACTAGCGAACGTTTCCCGGGAGACATCGTCGTGTTCCTGGAGATTGAGTGTGCTGATGGCCTGCTTCATCTTCTTCGCCACTATTCGCTTCCGCCGCTTCTTGGCCGCCTTTTTGTTGTTGTATTCTTTCTGGTTCTCCTCATGAAAGATCTCCTAAACGAAAAGAACACGCAAAAACATTTCTGAAATCGGTATGCAATGAGGAGGAGCACATAAATAGCGCTTTGGGTGTGAAAAAAGCCAATTACAAATAAAATGTATTATTATTATTACTGTTAAACATGCACTCAATTGCTGTCTAGGCTTATCGAGAGCAGTGTTGGGGAAAGTTACGTTTAAGTTACTCCCTAAAAAGTAACTAATTACGTTACTTAGTTACTTTTAATGGAAAGTAATGTGTTACAATAGTTTTGCGTTAATTTTTAAATCTGGGCAGGGCTTGCTTGTTTGTTTTTAATATAAAAAGTTCTATTTTTGGCAAATGTAAAGACCTTTTCACACTAAAATCCTCAGGCTCAGAGAAAATAAAGTAAATTCACATCTATACAGTAAACCACAGAAGAAAAAAAAAGTAAATGTCAAATGTTAATCTAAAGTAAGTTTTGCTTATTAGTACACTGTAAAAAATGCTTTTCTTACTTCGATTTTTTTGTCTCATTTCCAGCCAAATTATCAAAAAATTCTTAAATCAAGAAGGTTTTTCTAGATCAGTAAAAATTAGTCTTGTTTTTTCTGAAAACAAGTCAAACTTAAGTGTGTTTTTGCTTGAAAAAAGCACAATAATCTCCCAATGGGGTAAGCAAAATAATCTTGTTTTCTGTTTGAAATAAGAATTTTTTTCTTACCTCATTGGCAGATTATTTTGCTTGTTCTAAGCAAAAACTCACTTAATTTTGACTTGTTTTTTTCTGAAAACAAGAAAATTATTAGCTACTTGTCTTGAAAAATCTTCTTGATTTAAGAATTGTTTGATATTTTGGCTGGAAACAAGACAAAAAATGTAAGTAATTAAAGTATTTTTGCAGTGTACGGTTGAATTGGATCAAAGGCCAGCAGCAAAGTCATTGGTTAATAAAATGGGATTAAATACATAAAGGAAACAAAAAGTAACTCAGATATTTTCTTGGAAATGAAAAAGTAATCCATTACTTTACTAGTTACTTGAAAAAAGTAATAATATTACGTAACTTGAGTTACTTGTATTGCATTACCCTCAACACTGCTGGTTAATAACATGGGATTAGATACATAAAGGGTATTTTTATTGTTTAACATTTAATTATTGCAGGTTTGCGTCATATTCCAAGTTGAATTTCACCGGTTTTATTCATTTTGAGGAATACTGGATCGTTTTTTTGTGCGAGTGAGATGAAATAATGCATGTTCACATTTATTCTAGAACTAAAGTAACGTCCCCGATTTCTCTCAATATGGGGACAGGAAAGCTTTCAATCAATAAATAGGGAGGGAGTAACTGGCATTACTTAATTGGAAAAGTAACTCGGATATTTTCTTGTCAATTAAAAATGCGTTACTTTACTAGTTACTTGGAATAAACCACTAAACCAAACCACAGTGATAAGCTCCGCCCCAACAAAGGCTTAACCCCGCCCACCACTGATCTCATTAGGCCTATAAGCTCCGCCCTCATTTCACACCTGATGACTCTGCAGTCAAATGCAGGTTATTTAAATGCTCTTTTAAGGACATATGACAAGCCAGATGCTTTATATTTGAGCAGCTAAACCCGTCAGTGATGACGACGCACCTTCACTTGTCCGTCAGAGATGCTGGGCGTGTTCTTCAGCAAGTTCAGATACACTCCACCTGGTGTTCGTCTCCTACTGCCATCCTGCAGGAAAGGCAAACAAACAAATAAGCTACCACCTTTTGTTCATTTTCGTAAAAACACCTATAACCTGACCTATGGCTATGTTTTTTTAAACGATGTGCATTGTTTTGAAATGCAAGGCCTCATGCACAGTTGCGAAATCATTTGTGTTTGGTTATGGAACAGTAAATCAAGTGAATGTCCCTTTGTTTTTTTTAGCAGCATGACAAACTGTCAAATTGGGATTAAATAACTGACAAAGTGAGCAAAAAAAACTTCATAATCTGCATTCATGTTTCAGTCAGATTGCAAAATGTGAGATGTGCTCTGGTGTTTTCAACAGACTTCTGCACTGCTGACTAATCAAACGCCTCTGATTGGCCACTGCATTCACAGGCTCATCAGAAAAGTGTGTGATTGGTTGTAATAGTCAAGGCTGCAAAAACACATGTGTAAAAAGAAACCTCTGATGCAACGTGAGATCTAAATGTGAAGCAGCATCTGAGACATTCATTCATCTCCCTTTAATCAATCGATTTGCTTTAAAGGGCATTTTCACCCCATATCTTGAATTTGGGGGCCATTTTTTTCCTCTGTCAAGTGCAAACAGTTCCTCCATTTACGTCTCTACAGACATGCTTTGTAAAATAATCAATTGTGAAACCGGACCACAAAACTCAGGGTTCCCACTCTAAGCCAAACGTCAAATTCCCTGACTTTTTCCTGACTTTCAGTGACTAAAAAGCAGAATTTCCACGAGCTATAATGAACTAATCCATGCATTTGCTAGCTATATTTAATGCTTGCAGATGTTTTTAATACAAAACACATTTATAAACTACTTTTTTTTGCTTTTAGCCATTAAATGCACTTTGATTTTTTCTGTACTATTTCTACATAAATTAATTTATGGCTTTTATGCTTTCATAACCATAACAATAGCCAAAACACGTGAAAACGCGATAAAATACGATATACAACGATATTGATAAATGGAAACAAAAAATTTAAAGCAACAAACAAAAATCCCTGATTTTCCATGACTTTGACAAAATAAATATAGCATTCCCTGGCTTTCAATATCTGGAATAGACCAGATAGAAATTCCATGATATTCCAGAAATTAGGGATGTAACAATTCACCCAACTCACGATGCGATACACAATACTAATCTCACGATACAATTTTGACACGATTTTTTAACAAAATAAGTTGAGACAAATTGAAGGTGAACAACAGCCCTTTTATTTTTTCTCAAATGCTGCACATTTTTTACAAAATAAAATCTTTTCTGCCATAAAACTAAATTTCAATAAAAAAATAAAAATAAAAATAAGTGTATAATACAAACTAAAGAAGACTCTTTAATATAAACAAACTAAAACTTTGACTGTGCAGCTAAATTGCAAATTTAAAATGAATTCCAAATCAGAAATGAACAATACAAATTAAAGAAGGCTCTTTAATACAAACAAACAAAAACTTTGACTATGCTTTTCCCAGCTTGGATTTTTTTTTCCCTTTTTTTTTTTTTATATCAGCATATCTCCGTTTTCTGGTCAGCGTGGTTTGGCCAATTATTAGCTTTTTGCGTACAGATGTCTGTGACAGGAGTTTGCTGCTGTAAACAGCGCCCCCTTCTGTTCAAAACATGTATCACGATACGTTCAGCATTTCTACCGATTTGAATCGTCACATATTTGAACCGATTTTCAACCGGCTCACGGTGAATCATTACATCCCTAGTGGGAACCCTGAAAACTAGTCATAAGGGTGAATTTTCCAAAATTGAGATTTATACATTATCTGAAAGCTAGATAGATAAGCTTTCAATTGATGTATGGCTCGTTATGATAAGACAATATTTGGTCAATACAACAATTTGAAAATCTTCAATCTGAGGGTGCAAAAAATAAAAAAATAGAGAAAATCACCTTTAAAGTTGTGCAAATGAAGTTCTTAGCAATGCATATTACTAATCAAAAATTAAGTTGATATATTTACGGTAGGACATTTTCTAAATATCTTCATGGTAGGGATACCATAATTTTGACTTCGGTACGATACCAGAATGTAATGCTTCGGTATCGATGCTAAATCAATACTGTAGTAAGTAATGTTAATAAACTAATAATTTATTAGTTTATTTATAATTTACCTACCTACATTAATAAGTGCTGTAATACTGTTAGGGCAGCTCAGGTCAATGTTTCTTTACTGTAAAGTGTTATTCTAACAGTCAAAATATTCAAAATCACGTTATTAAGTCTCTGTCTCTCTGAAAGTTTTTAGATTTCAGACTCTGAAAGTTTTTACTCTGCTTTGAAAATACTTTAAGTGTCTGTACTTTATTAGTGTTTTCTTTAGAAAACTTTGCTTCACAACATTACAAAGCATAATATTGTACTTTTTAAATCACTCTTTCATATATATTAAATATTTAATACTTTATTACATTAGAATTATATTACATTCTTACTTTTACTCAAATAAAAGTCATTCTAAAATTTACTTGAGTACAAGAAAATACTACACTGTTAATATTCTTAATTATCAAAGGTAAAACAAACAACAACTTTTATTTATAAAATGTAGTTTAGAAAAAAGTATGACATTATGCTTTGGAATGGAGTAAAAATGTTCCAAAGAAAAACACTCTGATAAACTACAGATACTTTTTCAATTTACTTGAGTAAAATACTTCACTACTGTCCACTATCATTTGTGAATAAAAGTTATAAAAATCTGAATTTTTGATTGATGCACACCTGTCGATCTCTAAATTAATGGAAAAGATCAGGATGAGCAAGTGACAAATGCTTGGTGATTTATAGCAATGCTTGCACACAGGTGCAGTAAGGTCAGTTTGTTCACCTTCATCATCAGTTTTGTATTCAAAATAATGCCATATTTCACTTCTACTGTCTTTATTCACTAGTTTTGAGCGCGTTGGTGGTTGGTGAGCGTTCATCTGTTTGATGATCCATCGCATTTTTCTTTTGTCACATTTACCGGTTTTGCAGCAATTTGGGCAGCACTGCCGCCTGCAGGTGAACATCGGAACTGCAGCTTATGAAATACCGAACTGGGCAAAATGATGATATCGAACCGTTTGAAATACATTATATACCGGTATTTTTCCATTACCCGTATACCGCGCCTCCCTACTTCATGGATCTTCAAAATCAATAACTTTGACCCACAGAATGTATTTTTGGATATTACTATAAATATACTGTGCTACTTAAGACTGGTTTTGTGCTCCAGGGTCACAACTGTGGAATTAAGTCACATCGTGATCAAACTGTATGATGAAATACGAAGCGCATGTTAGAAGTGGCAGAATATGGCATCTCTATGCACACATCAATGCATTTATTTTTATTACTTATTATTTTATTAATCTTTTGATAAATTGAATCAGTTGTGAATAGCCAATTCTCAGTTCCAAACATTCATATGCTCTGAAATCTGGATGGATTCTGTGAGGTAGTGTTTGGACGTACCACAGTGTAGAGTCCTCCGTTTTGTTCAATGGTTGCCGTCTCAAACAGCAGCTCGATGGCTTTCTTCTTTCCTATGACTCTCACCACTCGCTCCATCAGATCCTTCTTTGGCTCCATGAGTCTTTAACAGAGAGAAAACCAATGTTATATAAGCAGATACACACAGATCATATTTCACTAGGGCTGTGACTCTTTGGGTAAACAACAAATTGATTTGATTCTCGATTCATAGGGTATTGATTCAATTCAAGAACGATTTTGGCAAATTCAGAACCATTCGATTCGAGACGATTCATAATAAAATTCGATTCTGCGTACTTTAAGTGTATTCACAGAATTACTTATGCTTTCCCTATATTCTTTACATGCTTAGTCAGGAGGCAAATTACACTTCTGCCTTTATGGAGTCAGAGAGTAAGGGCAAAAAATAAAATAAAATAAAATGAATAAAACACTTTTGTCCACTGTTAGGTGTTAGTTTAATGATGCTATGGCATGAAATATAGCATATATAGAAATTTACCCTAATGAAAATATATTTAAAATACATTTATTTCAAACTAAGTATAGTTCAAATCTATGAACATATTTACTATAGGGATGTAACGATAACCGGTTTGACGATAAATCATGATAAAATTCTCCACGGTTAGTATTACCGTTTCATCTTTTAATTATCATTAAAACCGTATTTGATTACCACGATTTGAACAACTTATGATAAATGTTTACTGTCCAGCGTAAAGCAGAGTTTAAACAGCTGTAACTTTGCTGTTCCATAAGTGCCACCTAGTGGCAGAGAGTGGATTTACATTGACTTACAATTATGTTCAGCCTGTTTGCAGTTTTTGTTTAGCTAACGCGGACCGAATTTTCATGCACTGCTGTCATCTAAACTAAAAAAGACTAAAAACAAGGATTCTATAAATTTAAATTCACATAATACATCTAGAATTATTTAGATAAAAAGGCTACATATAACATTTATTGATTTGACTTAACCATTTTCTTTATTTAAAGGCTGAAATGTGAGGTTTACACTGCAAAAAATGCTTTTCTTACTTAGATTTTTTGTCTTGTTTCCAGCCAAAATATCTAAAAAATCTTAAATCAAGAAGGATTTTCTAGACAGGTAAAACTTATTGTCTTGTTTTCAGACAAAATAAGTCAAAATTAAGTGAGTTTTTGCTTGAAACAAGCAAAATTATCTGCCAATGGGGTAAGAAAAATTATCTATCTTTCATCTTGAAATAAGGTTATTTTTCTCACCCCATTGGCAGATTATTTTGCTCGTTTTAAGCAAAAACTCAGTTAATTTAGACTTTTTTTCTGAAAGCAAGACAATAATTTTTACTTGTCTAGAAAATCCTCCTTGATTTAAGATTTTTTTAGATATTTTGGCTGGAAACAAGACTAAAAATCTAAGTAAGAAGCATTTTTTGCAGTGTACCATTTTATAAAACCTTTTCAAAGCTTTATTTGAACATTTCAAACATGTTATTAGGTAATGTTATTGTTTTAGCGTTTGTAAAAACTGAAGTCATTTTATATGTTGTTGTTTAAATTTAAATATAAAACTTTGAGAAACAATTTGTGTTAGTACTTAAAAATTTCCAGCATATTTTAACAATACCGTGATAATATTGATAACCGCGATCATTTATGTCACTATAATCATGATAAGAAAATTTCATACCGTTACATCCCTATACTAATACACCAGACTTTGACATAAAAATAATTCAACTTTATTTGAATTTCTTAATATTAAGCCTCAAATGTCATTTAATGTCACTGTTGCTGAGGATTGTATTCTCTTTGAATAAAAAGGTCTTTAAATGCAAGATATTTAAAGTGCACCTGAAATAGTTCCACTTTAGCTCAATCAGATATACTTTAGTTGGACTTCAGCGCTATACTTACACTTCAGCACACTTTATGCCAGTTTAGTATAGACTACTAAAAGCACAACTGCAAGGTATTTTTATTAAGAGCATAAATATATACATTTACACTTAGCATGAAATAAAGGTATTTGAAATACATTTTAGTAGGGATGTAACAGTATGAAATTTTCATATCACGATTATAGTGACAAAAATGATCACGGTTATCAGTATTATCACGGTATTGTTAAAATGTGCTGGAAATGTTTAAAAAGTACTAACACAAAAATTGCTTCACCAAGTTTTATATTTAAAATCAACAAACAACATATAAAATGACTTCTGTTTGCACAAACACTAAAACAATAACATTACCAATGAGATTTTATATTACAACATGACTGACAACAGTTCTCTTCAGCAGTTATCTAATAACATGTTCGAAATGTTTTATAAAATGGTAAACCTCACATTTCAGCCTTTAAATAAAGAAAATGGTTAAGTCAAATCAATAAATGGTTATATGTAATTTATCTAAATTATTCTAGATGTATTATCTCAATTGTTTAAATGTGTAGAATCCTTGTTTTTCATCAAAAGGTCAGTTGACAGCAGGGCATGCAAATTCGGTCCGTTTTAGCTAGACAAAAACTGCAAACAGGCTGAACGTAATTGTAAGTCGATGTAAATCCACTCTCTGCCACTAGGCGGCACTTATGGAACAGCAAAGTTAGAGCTCTTTCCGTAAACTCCGTGGACAAAGCAGCACTGCGATTAAGAACAACACTTTATTAGGCATTACATGGAATGAAGATCAAAACACAATGCCATCGAATCTTTTCTGAAGACAGTCAGAACCATCAGAGGTACATTCATATAATTAATTCATTTATATATTCATTTGTATATTCCCTCAGCACCCTTTTAAAACCTTCCAGCTTTCCGTCATGTTTTCATTCAAAACGAAACTACTCTGCGTGCTCTGCGCACATGAGACTTATTTAAACTTTGCTTTACGCTGGACAGTATATATTTATCATAAGTTGTGAAAATCGTGGTAATCAAATACGGTTTTAATGATAATTAAAATATGAAACGGTAATACTAACCGTGGAGAATTTTATCATGATTTATCGTCAAACCGGTTATCGTTACATCCCTACATTTTAGTATATTTATTTCTCTTTATTTTTTATTAGCCTATGTAAGCCAAGATAAAAAAGGCTTTAAAAGTAGGCATTTTATGCATGAAGTGAGTGTCTTCATCTTATTTCATCAAATAAAATGCTCCAACATTTAAACTGTTACTTTCTATCGGTGAATGATGATTTTAATGATGTATAACGAACACAACTTTCATGCATGTGACAGATAACGTTAAACCTCACTCTTATTTTAAGGTTGCTGTTAATGCTGCGGTTATTTGAACCATTTCTTTCATACTTTCATTTTAACAACATTAAGTTAAAACGTCATTTACGTTTGAATTGTGCGTTTGATTTTAGACACTTGCATTGTTTTTGCTCCATCTAAATGCACAGCTTTCATCTGCTCAGGTGATGTTAATGATATGACTGAGAGACACTGAAAAACTACAGAAAAGTAAAACTACTTCTAGCAGCTCTGGCCACTAATACTAAGGAGAGAGCGTTATCCAGCAGCAGACAGTGAAGGAGAGATGAGAGGAAACGAACAACGCTGTTCAAGGTCTCCGTTAATTCGTGCTAGTAGTAATTTATATATTTTAAAGCACTGAATCTCTATAGAAACCACGATAAATTTGATTCTTAGGTGTTTTAAATCGATTAATAGCTGAAATCAACGATTCACGATTCAAAAATCCATGTTTCAAGATCAATGCACATGCATCGCCAGGTTTTGTAATCGATGCATCGAGAAAACCAGAGAATCATTACACCCCTATATTTCACCCAAAAACCTAAAGATATTGTAGAATACATATAAAACATTTCTATGGAGTCAATCCAGGACCATATATATTTGCAACAGAATTGAAGTATTACAAAAGAAAACAAAGTTTTGCAAATGAAGTATTGAGGGAAAAAAATAAATGCGCTTTTTGCAAACAAAAATAAAGAATTGCAAAATAAAATGTTGTATTGTGAGAAAAAAAGAAGTTTTGCAAACAAAAATAAAGAATTGCTAATTAAAATGTATTGTGAGAAAAAAAAAGAATTGCAAAATATAAATTAATTTATATTTTAGAGTCCCAGAGTGACTCAAAACAGTGTCAGAAAGTGAAATGCGCAGAAACATAAAATGCTAAGGACAAATGGTATCACAAGCTCACACTTGACTGAAAAACAAAATAAAAGCAGTGTTGCAAATAAATGAGTAGATATGGCCATGGAAAATATGTATTGTAAAATCATTGCTTTCACTTATAGTTTGCAATTCTTCATTTTTGTTTGCAAAACCTATTTTCTTATTGCAATACTTAATCTTATTTAGCAATTCTTTATTTTTGTTTGCAAAACTTATTTGTGTTTGCAATAGTTCATTTTATATCGGTATCCTTTATTTTTGTTTGCAAAACTTATTTTTTTCTGACAATACAACATTTTATTTTGCAATTCTTCATTTTTGTTTGCAAAACCTATTTTCTTATTGCAAAAGTTAATTTTATTTTGGAATAATTTATTTTTGTTTGCAAAACTTATTTTTCTCACAATACATTTTATTTAGCAATTCTTTATTTTTGTTTGCAAAACGTATTTTTTTCCTCACAATACAACATTTTATTTTGCAATTCTTCATTTTTGTTTGCAAAACTTATTTTCTTATTTCAATAGTTCATTTTATTTTGGAATAATTTATTTTTGTTCGTGAAACCTATTTTCTTATTGCAATACTTAATCTTATTTAGCAATTCTTTATTTGTGTTTGCAAAACGTATTTTTTTCCTCACAATACAACATTTTATTTTGCAATTCTTCATTTTAGTTTGCAAAACTTATTTTCTTATTGCAAAAGTTAATTTTATTTTGGAATAATTTATTTTTGTTTGCAAAACTTTTTTACTCACAATACATTTTATTTAGCAATTCTTCATTTTTGTTTGCAAAACTTATTTTCTTATTGCAATAGTTCATTTTATTTTTGTTTGCAAAAAGCACATTAATTTTTTCTCAAAACTATTTTCTTTTGCAATGCTTCAATTCTTTTGGAAGTTTATGTGGCCCTGTTTTGCTTCCATACATTTCTGAAAGCATATAAACATTTTCTGACCTGTGAGCGATTTCATCAACCACTCTCTCATCGGGGTCATCCTCTTTGAGCTCGTATCGACCCTTCAGGTCCATCTCAGCCCGCGGGCCCAGTCTGTCCTTGGCCGGCCGCTTTCTCTTCGTACAGCTCTTCTCTTTCTGCTCTGCTTCTGTCTGCTGCATGTATCCCTCCAGCTCCCCGTCCAGCATGCTCTTCAGGCCCTCTTCCTCCTCTTCGCGCTCTTTTTCCATCATCTTGCGGGCCAGGACGTAATTATAGGTCTCGCTCTGGCGGCTGCTCATGCTGACGCTCCCCTCCACTCCCATGATGCCCAGCTCGGCCGCCACCGCTTCCTGACTCTGCTCCTGCACCACAGAGCCCCAGATGTTGTTGACCTTGCGAGCGAAGGGCCCCGCGGCGGGCCTGGCGTGAGGTGCGGCGCAGACGGGAGCGCCGGAGACCTTGAGACGCTTGTGTCTCCAGGGTAAGGCCTCGTCTTCAGAGCCAGAGTTGCTGTCGCTGGAGTCGGTGTTCTTGTAGCTGCGGTATCCTGAGACGGACGCGGCGCTCAGAGACGGTCCTGTGCTCCGAAAAGAGGACACCTGCAACATCAATGTCAAAAAGAGCAATCACTGATTGAATGCATGGTGTCTCTGATAGCTGGTCGCACAATAAGCGATGAACATTTCTGATTAGCAGTGTTGGGGGAAACGCATTACAAGTAACTCAAGTTACGTAATAATGACTTTTCTTCAAGTAACTAGTAAAGTAATGCATTACTTTTTCCATTTCCAAGAAAATATCCGAGTTACTTTTTCAAAAAACTTACGGCAGTTACTTTTTGTTTCCTTTATGTATTTAATCCCATTTTATTACCCAATGACTTTGCTGCTGACCTTTGATCCAATTCAACCGTACACTGCAAAAATACTGTTCTTACTTTTTTTTTTTGTCTCGTTTCCAGCCAAAATATCAAAAATATTTTTAAATCAGGAAGGATTTTCGAAGTAAATAATTATTTTCTTATTTTCAAAAAAGGTGAGTTTTTGCTTGGAACCAATATGGTAAGCAAAAATGTTTTATTTCAAACAGAAAGCAAGATTATTTTTCTTACCCCATTGGGAGATTATTTTGCTTGTTTTAAGCAAAAACACACTTAAGTCTGACTTGTTTTCAGAAAAAAACAAGACAATTTTACTTGTCTAGATAATCCTTGATTTAAGAATTTTTTTTTTTTTTAGATATTTTGGCTGGAAACAAGAAAAAAATCTAAGTAAGAAAAGCATTTTCGCAGTGCACTAATAAGCAAAACTTACTTTATATTAACTAACATTTGTGCTTTTTTTCTCATTGCTGAAGAGTGTTTCTTTCTTTTCCTACAGTTCTGCTGTACAGACATCAATTTAATTTTCCTTCAGCCTTAGCCTTATTCACTTCATTTCATTTTGGTGTGAAAGGGCTTTTACATTTGCTAAGAATCAAATGTTTTTATATTAAAAACAAACAAGCAAGCCCTGCCCAGATTTAAAAAGTAATGCAAAAGTAACGAACATTACTTTCCATAAAAAGTAACTAAGTAACGTAATTAGAGACTTTTTTAGGGAGTAACGCAATACTTTTAAAAGTAACTTTCCCCAACACTGGTGATTACAAATACAAACATCTTCCTTTAGACTAAAGACCAAGCTCATGTCATGAGAGTTAAGCTTCATGTGTGGAAAGCCCATATAAGTCAAGTCTCTGTTTATAGCTTGCAGTTGAACCTAAAATGTGACTCTGGACCTAAGGGTCAATTTTTAAAAGTTGAAAAAAAGCGGAATACGCTTTACATTGATGTATGGTTTGTAAGGCTAGGACAATTTTTGATACAACTATTTGAAAATCTGGAATCTGAGGGTGCCAAAAATAAATAAATAAATAAATAAATCTAAATACTGAGAAAATCACCTTTAAAGTTGTCCAAATGGAGTTATGAGCAATGCATATAACTAATAAAAAAGCTTTTTTATATTTACGGTAGAAGATTTACTAAATACCTTCATGTAACATGATCTTTACTTAATATCCTAATGATTTTTGCCATTAAAATCGATAATTTTGACCCATACGCTGTATTTTTTGGCTATTGCTATAAACAGGGCTGGAAATGGGAGGAGGACAGAGTTTGGGGAGTGAATTTTTTTTGATAATTAAAATGATTTCTATATTTATCCATTCAAAAGACTACGAAAGCCATCCCAGTTCTGCATATAAACAGCGAAATACAAGCTAAAATGTGATAAGCACGGATCATGAAAGCAGACTGTAGTTTTTGCCATTTATTATAACAAACAGTGTAGAGACGATGTAAATAATAGATTCAGTGTGCATTGTTGAGAGCTTTATTCATTAAAATGCAAGTTTGTGAGATGAACTAAGACTTTTTAGACAGCGTTTTAATGGTGATGAAGTTTGCAAAAGTGAAATTGAATTTATACAACAGTTTTATAAACTTTGGATTTTATAAGTTAATATTAAGTGACTTTAGGAACACTGTTGTCTGATTGTGCTCTGTATTGTCAACAAAAATAGTTCAAAGTCACAGCTGAGTGAACGAAACTGTGCTTTTGAACGAATTGATTTAATGAATTATTCAGTCACAAAGATTTTGATTTAGTGGCACCTACTGGCAGTTTCAGTTTTTTTGTTTTGTTTTTTTTATTCATTTAAATTATTCAAGTTTCTTTATTCAAAACTTTATATTTAAAACAATACAACATTGTTATCATTAACTCCACCTCTGAGAATTGTGTAAATATTCCATAATGCCACATTTGAGCTCTTCTGTGCCATGAAAAGATGAATTGTTGATGCTGATTTCTTTTTATTTTAATTAAATTTATTGTTCAATTAAAAATTTTGATGTTTTGGCACAAAAGATGACACATGTAATAAAGTTAGATAGCATTGCAAAGGTAAAAAACTTCACGGGAGTTAAATAGTTTTTTTTTTTTCTTTTTAAGCAGAAGCACTAGTGCTCCTGAAAAGAAATGCCAAGTGTAACCTATTCAATATAATCTACAAATCATGCAATACTGTACCAGTAAATTAGACGTGTTTTGAGGGCTTAGCTAAACAGGCCAATTAGAGACTTTTTTTAATTAAACACAGGGGGTCATTAATGATGCTCACATGCAAATTCACACACAGCTCATCTTTAATTTGGCCAGAATTGCAGGGGCCTATCTTAATATACAAGGAGATTTACAGTTTACAAAAATATAATTTTTTATTATTGATTATAAAGGGTTTTATAATTAAGTACATCTGAAGGGTCATCAAAATTTACCATTATTAACAAATATACCCGTGATACTTAACCCTCTGGCCCTCTTTGATCACTTTTGACTGAAAATTTGTATACTTAATTTAAAAAAAATCATAGCTTCATTGGAATAATATGACACTTAGTGACCTTTGTTTACATTAGCAATGTGAACACACAAAAAAAATCATGGACATGATTCTGACATTTTAAAGGGTCAAAAAAAAAAGTCACACTTGCCTTCTTCACGGTCAAAAATGAGCGACATAGGAAATGAATGAGAAATACAAAAAATAAGAAAACACTGAGAATCTGTTGGTGGTACAAACTACAAATCAGCCACTGTGCAGAAAAAAAGTGCACAGCAATCAAGGGGTGACACTCTAAAATATCAAGAGTGCAAAATTGACACACATATATAGAGAGAGAGAGAGAGAGAGAGACATAGAAAGGAATGGGTAAGATTGCAACAGAGCAATTTGAGTATATGTGTAATAAAATGAATGCATGAAAAAAAAAATACCAAAGAGTCTCACTTTCACATGCACACACACAGAGACAAAGAGAGATGAACTGCTAAGACTGCAACATGCCTGGTTTCTGGTTAATTATAATGCAAAACTTGATATCTAAACAAAAATATCTAAAAATTGAAAAAAGTACTCTTTTAGAATGTCTAAATATATTTCAAAATGCAAAACCTAATAAAATTAAGAAACAGTCTAAATTAAAGCAATAGAAATCCAAAAACCTCTGTATATATGTATATAGGGAGCTACACATGAGCTTACATGACATTACAAGTTTTTAATTATTTAACGCCACCAATGGCACAATTCTCAGTTCAAAAAAAAAAAAATTTAAATGCTTTTACTCTATTTTAATATGAAATGTTGCATTTATTAAAAAATAATATCTAAATAATTCAATACAAAAATATATATTAATTCCAATGGAAAAATAGCTTATACAAATTGTATAAATATTGCATGGTATTATAAAATATTCTCAAAATTCTGCATAATAATCAAAAAATATTATTGAACAAAAATGTACTGCACTGATTTTCCTGGAAAAAAAGGAAAAGTTACATTTTCGGTCACTTTTGACCTCGAAGAAGGTAAGTGTGACTCCCAAACGAAGAGGGCCAGAGGGTTAAGACCGGTTTTGTGCTCCAGAGTCACATATTTATCATTAGCAAAACTAATAAAGCAGCTAATAAGGTTTAATTAGAGCACAGATGACACTCGCGTCTGACGGTTAAACGGCTGCAAACACACAGCGGTTCCCACAGATCTGTCAGCAGCAGTCAGTCAGTCAGTCGATCGCTATGAACACGACCGGTTTTACCTGCACTCTCTCCGCTGCAGCATCGCAAATATCAGACTCGTGATCGGACTCGAGCTCTCCATCCTCCAGCTCCGCCATTCTGTCTCTATCACCCGCCATTTCTCCCAGCCGGAAGTGACGCGCACATATTTACCGCAGCGTCATCGACGACGGCCACTCTCATTGGGCGCGTTCTCCTGAGGGACATTCTTCTTCTTTTTAATCGAGGGTTTCATAAACAGACAGCACTTCAGCGCCACCTACGGCGAACTGAATCAGAGCTATAATGACCAGTGTTGGGGAAAGTTACTTTTAAAAGTAATGCGTTACAATATTGCGTTACTCCCTGAAAAAGTATCTAATTACGTTACTTAGTTACTTTTTATATAAAGTAATGCGTTGCGTTACTTTTGCGTTACTTTTTAAATCTGGGCAGGGCTTGCTTGTTTGTTTTTAATATAAAAGTCTGATTCTTAGCAAAACTAAAAGCCCTTTCACACCAAAATGAAATGAAGTGAATAAGCTTAAGGCTGAAGAAAAATTTAATTGAGTTCAGTACAGTAGAAAAAAAAGGCAAAGAAAGTTCAACACTCTTCAGAAATGAGAAAAATGTAATCAAAAGTAAGTTTTGCTTATTAGCACACTGCAAAAAATGCTTTTTTCTCTTGTTTCCAGCCAAAATATTAAATTAAAAAAAGGTAAAAATTATTGTCTCATTTTTTCTGAAAACAAGTCCAAATTAAGTGTGTTTTTGCTTGAAACAAGCAAAAACACAGATTATTTAGCTTGTTCTAAGCAAAAACTCCCTTAATTTTGATTTGTTTTTTCTGAAAACAAGAAAATAATTATTTACTTGTCTAGAAAATCCATCTTGATTTAAGAATTTTTTGATTTTTTTGGCTGGAAACAAGACAAAAAATATAAGAGAAGTATTTTTGCAGTGTACGGTTGAATTGGATCAAAGGTCAGCAGCAAAGTCATTGGTTAATAAAATGGGATTAAATACATAAAGGAAACAAAAAGTAACTGGCATTACTTTTTTTTTGAAAAAGTAACTCAGATATTTTTTGTAAATTAAAAAGTAATGTGTTACTTTACTAGTTACTTGAAAAAAGTAATATTATTACATCAATCGCGTTATTTGTAATGCGTTACCCCCAACACTGATGTGAATGCATCATTTTCTCCTTATCAGTTTTAGTAGAATATCACTTTCTTTCTTCTGTTCTGATTGCGTGCTGTTTTGCTTTGTGTCAACCCAAGTCACATATTGTTCCTTTAAACAATATCTAAAATAGCTTAGAAAAAATAGCTTATACAAATTGTATAAATATTGCATAGTATCATAAAATCTCCTCAAAATTCTACATAGTAATCAAAAAATATTTTTGAACAAAAATGTATTGCATCGATCTTCCTGGTCTATGAGTGTTATGTGTTAAATAAACAACAACAAATCTCCTCATCAGTCGTGTTCGTGTTAAAAACTGCAGATACAGTCATGGCCAAACGTTTTGTCAGTGACATAAATGTTGTGTTTTGAAAGGTTTTGCTGCTTAAGCTGTTGTGGTGTTCATTCACATTGTTTCTAGATTATTGTGTCGAGTGATCAGATGCATTTTATATAATTGCTATCTAATTTCACAGTTTTTTGATCCTGACACAAAATGATCTGCTAACTAATATCAGCAGCACGTGTGAAAGTGTGAATGAGCACTAGTCAAGGCCGTGCAAAAAATCCTCACACTCAGGGCCTTAAGGACAAAAATGTCCACATTGAAACCCATTAAAACTGCATTTTTTTAACCCAGGGATATCTGACTATAAAATGATGCAATATTTGCTAATAGCCATTCATTCTATCAGCAAGGCTTCAAATTTGACATTTTTACCATTTTTTACTAGATTGTGTCATTTTTTAAAATTTGGCATATAAAAGAAATACTCACTTTATTTGTGTTTTCTGCTTATGCATATTACAGTCTATTATAGAGTCAACTGGAAAAATAATGCAGCTATAATTGTGTGGGTATGTTGGTAAGGATATCAGAGTGTGTGTTTACTGAAAATGTAATGTGTGTAATTAGTTTGAAAGAAATGATATTGTAGTGGCAATCAAAAATCCCTGAGTCACACCCTTGGCAGAGTCATAGGGCCATATGAAAACTATGACTAAGGTCAAAGAAGGTTAATGAGCTTTGAGGATTGTTCTTTTTCACCCAAACACACATCTTAACCCTGGATTGCACTTTTTCATTTGTTATTGTTTTTGTACAGAGATAAAAGGTGAGCTAGAAGTTCAGAAGCCCCTAAACACATTGTTTTTGTTTTCACCACAAGAAAATGCTGGTTGTTTAGCTGATTGTAGAGTTGACACAGGTGTTCTCACAGCAAAAACCTATAAATATGTGGTGCTTGAGGGCTTGGTCATTTCATTTCAGTGCAAGATGAAGAGACGTTACTCAGCAGAGGAAGATCTGGAGCTGACAGGTGCATTAGAAGATGAGGATGAAAGAAACCAGCTTTTAAAGCGTCAACATTCTGAAAATGAATGAATGTTTGGTAATTACGAATAGAGGAGATGCTAAAAAAAAAAAAACAGTCAGTGAAATTGGAAAAAAATATTAATATATAACATTTCTATGACATGATGTTTTTGTCCATTATGGACCCAAGTGTTAGTTTTTTAAAAAATCTGACACTACATAAAAAATATAAATGCCTCAAAATGAATGTTGTTGTTATTCACTGACACACCCAAGAATCTAATATGCAAAGAAAAAAAATTCTGCCTAGCATTTAGTATATGGAAATGAACTACTATTTTTAATTTTTTAATTAAAAAACACCTGTGGCATTATGTAAACAAACCAGCATTTAAAGGGTTACAATTCTGAAAATTAATGTCTGGTATCTATGAATAGAACAGATGCTGGTTAAAAACATCGACATCAGTGAAAGTGGAAAAAAATATGAATAAATCATATTTTTATGACAGTTTTTAGACATGGACATTTTTGTCCATTTTGCACCCAAGTGTAACTTGTTTTTTTTTTTTTTTTACGCACATGGGTTAAAACATACTTATTGTTTTTCAGTCTAACATAGAAACATGTGGAAAATAATCTACAAATGCTGAAGCAGTAAACTTTGCAAAACACAAAAGTTATTTTTTTTATTTTTTTATTATTATTTTTTTTTTATTAATCAATGTAAATTTACAAACTCAATTGGGGAGCACAAATATGCATATAAGAAATACACACTTTTCCATTTTAAATTCTCAATCATACATAGATATCCATGTGTATATATAAATCTACACATAATAACCAAAAAATAAACTTAAAATAAAATACAAAATTTTTTAAAACATTTTCGGGGGGTTGCAAGGAAAGATACAAAATAAAAAAAATATATTAAATTGTAGAATTCTTTAAAAAGAAAGAGACTCATACATAGTTTTATATAAAATACCAAGGGGTTGACTATCTTCAGATATATATTTTAAAGACTAGGTATTTTTTACATTCATTTTTAAAGCAATTTATAGAGGGTTTACTGTTATTCCACTTACTTTTATGTATATGATATTTACCCATTATAAGCATACTGTTTACCATCAATGACTCTAAAACACAAAAGTTATGTCACTGCCAAAACTTTTCACTTGCTGCCTGTCGCGCATTCGTCCTCGCTCGTGCATGAGCGGTGACGTCATTAACCAGGGACGGGAAAAGATAGAAGAAACTTTCTTAAAATGTTCTGTAATGGAATAATTGTGACTTCGGCGTTTCTTGGGCATTAAATTACTTCTTCAGAAACAATTTTCTGTGTCTGTCTACGGAGAAACATTCGCCATCGGCTGTGACGCAGTTCAAACAGCCGCCAGCAGGAGCGTAATGCGAAACCTGCTTTCAGGGGTGAGTCGCGGGCTGACCAATCAGAAGCGCCGTACGCACGTGATCGCGCACGGGGCATGTGCGTAGCGCTTGGGCCGCTGCTATCGTCCAGTTCATGATGCAGCGCGTGCTGACGCTGAGACTCGCGCGGTTCTGCGCTCTGAGGACGAAGCTGCAGCTGAGTGTCCGACCCGCAACAGCCAACATGTCCACCCTGCTCATTAACCAACCACAGTACAGCTTTCTCAAGGAGCTGGGCCTCCATGAGGACAATGACGGCGTTTATAACGGCTCCTGGGGGGGACAGGGAGAGGTAAGAGGATCTGACGCTAAAAATAGTAAAAGCGAAGCTGTACAATATGAAGCCGCTTGTATAGGTTTATGATTGATGAAAGCTTATCTCCGAGTAAAGCAGCAGTGCTCACAGCTGTAATGTTTGCAGGAGCAGCACTAGTCAAGGCTAACTTGGTTAAAGTTTGTTAACCTGCTTCCTCATGTACAGTTCAGAACTTAAGATCAACCTGTTATTCCCAACTAAAATTAAACATCAGCTTATCTAGTAAAACATTTACAGTATGTAAAAAAATGCTGAAAGTAAGTTTATATTAATTCAGTCACTTCTTAGTAACTTACTGTCATAGTTGACTCTTCAACTATTTGTAAACAGTAGCATACAGGTCAGTAGTTGTTACATATTTATTACATAAGCAGAGAAATAGACATGATGAAGACACATTATAACTAGTGCTGTACGATTAATCGTATCGCAATCGCGATGTCAGTCTGTGCAATTATATGATGGGAAAATGTTGCGATTATATTTCAGGGTTCCCACGGGTCATGGAATTTCTGGAATACAGGGTGCGATTTGCCGGGGGGATGGTGGGGATTTCCCCCCCCCTCTGGTCTATGCATCCCTGCCTCTGCTGAATTATTATTATTATTATTCCCGGTGGGGATAAAAACATCCCGCGAACCCGCTCCTAAGTCCGGTTCTGAATAAAATGATTTGCGATACGCCCTTTGAAGTCCATTTTTGAGTAAATGATTCGCATACGTGCTTTAAAGTCCGGTTCTGAATCAATGATTCGCAATACGCGCTTTGAAGTCCATTTTTGAGTCAAATGATTCGCGATTTGCGCTTTAAAGTCCGGTTCTGGATCAAATGATTCGCGATTCGCGCTTTAAAGTCCGGTTCTGAATCAAATGATTCGCGCTTTAAAGTCCGGTTCTGAATCAAATGATTCGCCATACGCGCTTTGAAGTCCATTTTTGAGTCAAATGATTCGCGATACGCGCTTTAAAATCCGGTTCTGAATCAAAGGATTCGCGATTTGCGCTTTAAAGTCCGGTTCTGAATCAAATGATTCGCGATTCGCGCTTTAAAGTCCGGTTCTGAATCAAATGATTCGCGATTCGCGCTTTAAAGTCCGGTTCTGAATCAAATGATTCGCGCTTTAAAGTCCGGTTCTGAATCAAATGATTCGCCATACGCGCTTTGAAGTCCATTTTTGAGTCAAATGATTCGCGATTCGCGCTTTAAAGTCCGGTTCTGAATCAAATGATTCGCGATTTGCGCTTTAAAGTCCGGTTCTGAATCAAATGATTCGCGCTTTAAAGTCCGGTTCTGAATCAAATGATTCGCCATACGCGCTTTGAAGTCCATTTTTGAGTCAAATGATTCGCGATACGCGCTTTAAAGTCCGGTTCTGAATCAAATGATTCGCCATACGCGCTTTGAAGTCCAGCTCTGAATCAAATGATTCGCCATACGCGCTTTGAAGTCCCTTTTTGAGTCAAATAATTCGCGATACACGCTTTAAAGTCCGGTTCTGAATCAAATGATTCGCGATCTGATTGGAGCGCTTCGAAACAGTGAATCACTTTGACGCAGTGGTTGATCTTTGCTCTCTTTATATAACTTATTCGTTGTTTGAAATGAAATCGTTACATTTAATAGGACTAACTAATGTTTTTATGAAATTGTGATCACATTTCATGACATGACACTCATTATCTGGTACTTGTCTAAAAAAATGTATGTAATGTGCAATGTTAACAGATTACACTAACATTAGTTTTCAAAAGCATCCCCCCCTCTGCTTTTTTCACAAATCGCACCCTGTATATATATATATATATATATATATATATATATATATATATATATATATATATATATTATATCCCTCTGTAAAAACCTTCAGGATATAGACAGGAATAGGTGAAAACAGGATATATAAAACAGAAATTTTGAGAAAATGGACTTTAAAAATACATACATTAATTGAAATCTATTGACACAAATGGATACAGTGCTATAAAAGAAACACTTAACACTGTCTTTGGCATGTTTTCCTTCCACTAGTCTGGAAACACACTTTATGAAAAACTAAAAAGCACAAAATCTCAAATTTGACAGGTGACTGAAAAATCCTTGTTTTTGCCTGCAGTGTCTCGCCTTAAAAGAAGTGATTTAAACTTTAATCCAATAACATTATTCAAGCAAAGCAATTTTGCGTGTAGTTGCATACATGCTTCCTCTGAGCTTCATTCATCAGACTGTGTAAATGCATCTCAGTGCCTCAGATGCAACTTCTCAAGCTGTTTGTTGTAATATTGTAAGAATCTGACTTGAAAGCTGATGCCTACATGTAGCAAGGTTAGGAAAAAATGCACTTTACAAAGCCAAAAATTTGCCACACCAGCTTTTAGTAATGAATAACATTTTTTATGTGCAGATTTGTCTCATAATGCTGTTTAATGCATTCTCTGTTTCACACAGGTGGTCACCTCTTACTGTCCAGCCAACAATGAGCCCATTGCCCGAGTGCGTCAGGTAAGCTAAACTGTGCTTTAGTTCATAAAATGCAATAAACCAATAAACGCATATTAAAAGACATGATTCTTTCCCTGATTGAATGTTGTCTTTAAACAGGCAACCATGGCAGAATATGAGGAAACCGTACGAAAGGCACAAGATGCGTGGAAAATGTGGGCAGATGTAAGCTTTTATATTATCAAGTTGAGAAACACGATGACCCAAATGATGCCACTTCATCACAGGATTTTCATGTGACCCTGGAGCACAAAACCAGTCTTAAGTCGCTGGGGTATATTTGTAGCAATAGCCAAAAATACATTGTATGGGTCAAAATGATTGATTTTTCTTTTATGCCAAAAATCACTAGGATATTAAGTAAAGATCATGTTCCATGAAGATGTTTTGTAAATTTCCTACCAAAAATATATAAAAACTTAATTTTTGATTAGTAATATGCATTGCTAAGAACTTCATTTGGACAACTTTAAAGATGATTTTCTCAATATTTTTGTTTTTTTGCACCCTCAGATTACAGATTTTCAAATAGTTGTATCTCTGCCAAATATTGTCCTATCCTAACAAACCACACATCAATGAAAAGCTTATTTATTCAACTTTCAGGTGATGTATAAATCTCAATTTCGAAAAATTGACACTTATGACTGGTTTTGTGGTCCAGGGTCACATATTAATTGTAACTTTCTCAATCGAGTAGATGTAAACATTTAACTTCTGATTACCTGAGTTGAGTTAAAACGTAAATGCCTCTTAGATCAAACATCTAAAACATAGTTTAGCATCCTCAGCAGTTTTTGGGATCAAATGTCTTGAAATTTTAAGCATGTTAAGAGCAGTCCTATTACATACTTAAAGGATTAGTTCACTTTTAAAACAAAAATATACAGATAATGTACTCACCCCCTCGTCATCCAAGATGTTCATGTCCTTCTTTCTTCAGTTGTAAAGAAATTGTTTTTTGAGGAAAACATTGCAGGATTTCTCTCCATATAGTGGACTTCTATGGTGCCCTTGAGTTTGAACTTACAAAATGCAGCTTCAAATGACTCTAAATCATGAGTTTCCAACCTTTTTTCATTCGAGAGCTACTTTTTAAAAAAGAAAGTGTCCCATGTTATTCAATACTTAAATCTCTGAAATATGTCTAATGTATATATATCCAAACTGTTATGGTATAATATATGACCCTGGAGCACAAAACCAGTCTTAAGTCGCTGGGGTATGTTTGTAGCAATAGCCAAAAATACATTGTATGGGTCAAAATTATTGATTTTACTTTTATGCCAAAAATCAAAAATGTTTAAGTAAAGATCATGTTCCATGAAGATATTTAGTAAATTTCCTACCATAAATATATCAAAACTTAGTTTTCGATAATATACATTGCTAAGAACTTAATTTGGACAACTTTAAAGGTGATTTTCTCAACATTTTTATTTTTTTGCATTTTTGCATTGCAGATTTTCAAATAGTTGTATCTCAGCCAAATATTGTCCTATTATAACAAACCAAAATGCAGTTTGGCATCCTCAGCAGTTTTTGGGATCAAATGTCATGAAATTAAGCATGTTAAGAGCAGTCCTAAAACATACTTAAATGATTAGTTCACTTTCAGAACAAAAATGTACAGATAATGTACTCACCCCCTCGTCATCCAAGATGTTCATGTCTGTCTTTCTTCAGTTGTAAAGAAATTATGCTTTTTGCGGAAAACATTTTAGGATTTCTCTCTATATTGTGGACTTCTATGGTGCCCCAAAGTTTGAACTTCCAAAAATGAAGCTTCCAAGGGCTTTAAACGATCCCAGATGATGAAGAAATGTCTTATCTAGCAAAGCGATCAATTATTTTCTAAACAAATTGACAATTAATATACTTTTTTAACCTCAAATGCTGGTCTTGTCTTGTCTCTGCGATGTGCATGCATACTCTGTGTGATCCGGTTCAATACAGTTAGGGTATGTCTAAAAACTCACATCTCGTTTTCTTCCCCAACTTCAAAATCGTCGCTGCAGAAGTACCAACCCAGTGTTTACAAACTGAAAACACAAAGAAGATAAAACAGCCTTTACAAAAAAGGTAAAGCAGCATTGTACAAGGATTTTGTACAAATTTTTGCAAGTTGAAGACAAAAACAAGATGGGAGTTTTTTGGCATTCCCTAACTGTTTTGAGCCAGATCACACAGAGTACGCATGCACATTGCAGAGATGAGGTTAAAAAGTATATAAATTGTCAATTTGTTTTGAAAATAATTGATCGTTTTGCTAAATAATACCCTTCTTCCTCATCTGGGATTATTCAGAGTCATTTGAAGCTGCATTTAAACTGCATTTTGGACGTTCAAACTCAAGGGCACCATAGAAGTCCATTATATGGAGAGAAATCCTGAAAAACAATTTCTTTATGACTGAAGAAATAAAGACGTGAACATCTTGGATGACTAGGGGGTGAGCGCATTATCTGTACATTTTTGTTCTGAAAGTGAACTAATCCTTGAAGGGGACTTTGCTCTTTCAGTGTTTGGACTCTAATAATAAAAAGTTCCCATTACGTCGCTCAGGTTCCTGCTCCAAAGAGAGGTGAAATCGTTCGACAGATCGGAGACGCTTTGAGAGGGAAGATCAAAGCTCTAGGCAGCTTGGTAAGATTGAAACGACTGCTGAAATCCTCAGGAAGGAGAGCCGGCGCAGTTTCGTGACAGAAGTGTGTTGTGTGCAGGTGTCTTTGGAGATGGGCAAGATCTATGTGGAGGGTGTTGGAGAGGTGCAGGAGTATGTGGATGTGTGTGACTATGCTGTAGGACTGTCCCGAATGATCGGCGGACCCATTTTACCCTCTGAAAGTGAGTAACCTTTTGCATTTCATATGCAGATAAACAGAGCTGGGTAGTAAGTGATCAGATGTAATGTGGATTACGTATCAGATTCCAAAAATGAAGTACTTGTAATTAAGTAAGTTACATTTTAAAATACTCCTAATCAGACTACAGTTACTTTTTCATGGATTACATGATTACATATTATTCACACAATAGCAATAAATTACTCAGAATTCACTGATTCCCCCTCATTTCTCTTTTTCATCTTTTCCATTTTCATTTCTAAAACAGCCTAGCAATTATATACATTCAGAAAGTCCAGTTTTGTGGACATGCACACCACAGGTGGTGACACAGCATTTGACCCCTGGATTTACAAAAATCTTTTCAGGTTTAAGAAGGGTTTCAACATTGCAGCAATACTGCTGAACACATTCATTTGAACATGCATCATTATGTCTTTTGGAAGGCTTTTGTTTTTCCAACTCATTAAAAGCACACATTCATGTTATTTCTTATTTACATGTCATGCAGGCATTTCAAAACTGTTTGGCATCTAAACCTTATGTGCCAAATATACAGGTGCATCTCAATATTTTATTGGATTGTACTGGTTATAATATAAATAGGCAACGGTTTTACTCAGAAACATGTTTACATAATTTATTTAAAAATGTCTTACCGGATTGTATTTTAAGTTTTTTTTTATCTTGTATTCATTTGAAATGTCTTTTGTAATTTTTTGGTAAATGGATTTTTGTTATTATTGTACATTTTTGTAATCGCCGTGAAGATAGACCTGGTGCTGGCATGGCGTAAAAAAGACAATAAATAAATAAATAAATACAGGTGCATCTCAATACATTAGAATGTTGTGGAATTTATTTCAGTAATTCCACTCAAATTGTCATAATTTTGTCTTACGTTTAACAAATTACTGAAATAAATGAACTTTTCCATGACATTCTGATTTATTGAGATGCACCTGTGTTTATTATAACTACCCCTGATTTTTTTTTACTCCTGAGACCCCTGAAAATAAGCTTTTTAATTGCTATTTGAGCATAAGAAACTACATTCATGGGGCTATTAATTTCAGTTTTATTGCTGATTTGACATTTCATTTAATTGTGAGTTCAAGCAGGTTTTGAGATTTCAGGATTCATCCGTTCATTAAGACTTGGTTGTGTATGAGCTGCCCGGAGACGATGCAAATATAGCCACCAGTTAAAATGATTATTTTAATTTAATATTTTTATGATGTAATTGTTATCTTTCATTAAACCCACAAACCCCCTGCAGCTCCTAGTTTGGGAAACCTTGATGTAATATAGTGTTTAATGCATTTCATGTTGTAAATGACAAAGAATGGAACATATTTTCTTACTCTTTGCATTTTTTACATCATTATGCAACAAGATAATCCTACTTAATGTGATAAGTTAATTCAAAAGTAATCTAAAAGTAATCTGATTAGATTACCTAAAATATGTAATGTAGTCAGTAATGCAATCAGTTACAATTTTTGTCATGGAATCAGGAATCTGTAACTGATTACAATTTGTAAGTACTCTACCCAGCTCTGCAGATAAAGCAGGATTGGCATTGAAATGGATTCAGACACTGAGTGTTATATCCTTGTGCTTTGAGGGCCGGGTCACGCTCTCATTGAGCAGTGGAATCCCGTCGGCTTGGTAGGAATCATCACCGCCTTTAACTTTCCCGTGGCTGTTTACGGTTGGAACAACGCCATCGCTCTCATCTGCGGCAACACCTGTCTTTGGTTAGACCTCACTTTTCTAATTGAAGGATGTATAGTAGCAGCATTCAATGTGATGTTAATGATTTATGTTTGTTTTCTTGATAGGAAAGGAGCTCCGACGACACCCCTCACAAGCGTCGCCGTTACCAAGTACAGCTTCCTGTTATCTTACATGGATTTGTTTTCACACAAATTCTCATTTCACATGCGTTTCAGAGTGAAAACACTTATTGGATAAGAAAAAAATTAAATGCAATCCAGTGTTAGGGGTAATGCATTACAAGTAACGCAAGTTACGTAATATTACTTTTTTCAAGTAACTAGTAAAGTAATGGATTACTTTTTCATTTCCAAGAAAATATCAAAAAAGTAACTTTTTGTTTTCTTTATGTATTTAATCTCACTTTATTAACCAATGACTTTGCTGCTGACCTTTGATCCAATTCAACCATACACTGCAAAAATACTGTTCTTACTTACATTTTTTGTCTTGTTTCCAGCCAAAATATCTAAACAATTCTTAAATCAAGAAGGATTTTCTAGACAAGTAAATTATTTTCTTGTTTTCAGAAAAAACAAGTCAAAATTAAGTGAGTTTTTGCTTAGAACAAGCTAAATAATCTGCCAATGGGGTAAGCAAAAAAAAAAAATGTAATTTCAAACAGAAAACAATATTATTTTGCTTACCCCACTGGGAGATTATTTTGCTTGTTTCAAGCAAAAACACTTAATTTTGACTTGTTTTCAGAAAAAACAAGACTTGTCTAGAAAATCCTTCTTGATTTAAGAATTTTTTTTTTATATATTTTGGCTGAAAATGAGAAAAAATCTAAGAAAAGCATTTTTTTGCAGTGTACTAATAAGCAAAACTTACTTTAGATTAACATTTGTGCTTTTTTTTTTCCTCATTGCTGAAGAGTGTTTTCTTCTCCTACAGTTCTACTGTAATTTTCCTTTAGCCTTATTCACTTCATTTTGGTCTGAAAGGGCTTTTACATTTGCTAAGAATCAAACTTTTTAATATTGAACAAGCAAGAACAAGCAAGCCCTGCCCAACAGTGTTGGGGAAAGTTACTTTTAAAAGTAATGCGTTACAATATTGCGTTACTCCCTAAAAAAGTCACTAATTACGTTACTTAGTTACTTTTTATGGAAAGTAATGCGTTACGTTACTTTTGCGTTTAAATCTGGGCAGGGCTTGTTTGTTTTTAATATAAAAAGTTTGATTCTTATCAAATGTAAAAGCCCTTTCACACCAAAATGAAATGAAGTGAATAAGCCTAAGGCTGAAGGAAAATTAAATTGACGTCTGTACAGTAGAACTGTAGGAAAAGAAAGTGCAACACTCTTCAGCAATGAGAAAAAAACACAAAAGTTAGTTCATCTAAAGTAAGTTTTGCTTATTAGTACACTGCAAAAAATGCTTTTCTTATTAGATTTTTTGTCTTGTTTCCAGCCAAAATATCTAACAATTCTTAAATCGAGAAGGATTTTCTAGACAAGTAAAAATTATCTTGTTTTTTCTGAAAACAAGTCAAAATTAAGTGAGTTTTTGCTTGAAACAAGCAAAATAATCTCCCAATGGGGTAAGCAAAATAATCTTGTTTTCTGTTTGAAATTAAAAAATTTTTTTTTGCTTACCCCATTGGGCAGATTATTTTGCTTGTTTCAAGCAAAAACTCACTTAATTTTGACTTGTTTTTTTTTAACTTTTTTTATCCTTCTTGATTTAAGATTTTTTTTTTTTATATTTTGGCTGAAAACAAGAGAAAAAAAATCTAAGTAATAAAATATTTTTGCAGTGTACGGTTGAATTGGATCAAAGGTCAGCAGCAAAGTCACTGGTTAATAAAATGGGATTAAATACATAAAGAAAACAAAAAGTAACTGGCGTTAGCCTACTTTTTTGAAAAAGTAACTCAGATGTTTTCTGGTAAATGAAAAAGTAATGCGTTACTGTACTAGTTACTTGAAAAAAGTAATTTTATTACGTAACTTGTAATGCGTTACCCCTAACAATCTGCTGCCCAGATTTTAATAGTAACACAAAAGTAATGTAACGCATTACTTTCCATAAAAAGTAACTAAGTAACGTAATTAGTTACTTGTTTATGGAGTAACGTAACATTGTAATGCATTACTTTTAAAAGTAACTTTCCCCAACACTTCAGTTGACTGAGCTGCATTGCAGTCTTGCGTATCAAAGAAAGAGCATAATAAAGATGCACATTTTGGCAAATTGTTCGGATCATTAAAGGGGCCATTAAATAGTAAATAAATTACTAAACCCTAGTTTTGATTCATGTTTCTAAAGGTCTTTATCTTTGCCATTTTTTGGTGTTTGTGTGTAGGATTGTAGCTGAAGTGTTGGAGCGTAATCATCTTCCTGGTGCGATCTGTTCGATGACGTGCGGAGGTGCTGACATTGGGTATGACACGCATACATACAGCTGAAATTAAGCACACTTGTGCTCTCATCGGTTCAGCACTTCATAATCACACACAGTCATGGCCAAAAATGTCAGCACCCTTGCAATTTTGTCAGAAAATATAACCCTTGTCTCATAAAATGAAGTTTTGGTACTTGCATGTTTATTTTTGTTTGCATTGGAACAGCACAAAAAAAACTGAAAAGCCAAATCTGATGCAATTCCACACAGAACTGACATGAAATTTTAAGATTGACTTTCCTTCTCAGTGCAAACAAAAACAATAAGCATGAGAAAACCAAAACATTTGCAACTGGAACAATTTTCTGAAAGAAGTGGTGCTTTTTCTGACAGAATTGCAAGGGTGCCAATATTTTTGGCCATGACATAAAAAGCATTTATATGTGTGTGTGTGTGTGTGTGTGTGTTTGTGTGTGTGTGTGCAGCACGGCCATGGCTAAAGATGAGCGAGTGGGTCTGCTGTCCTTCACGGGCAGCACTCATGTGGGCAAACAGGTGGCTATGATGGTACAAGAGCGTTTCGGTGAGTGTTATTCATATCAATCACATCCTTCTAGACATGTGCTGGTATTGGGTAATGCGATAATCACGATAATGAATATGCATGGTGTTGTTATTATGTGCATTTCAAAATACCGAAAATAATTCTTAATTAAAAATTATTCAGAATTTTGAATGCATTTTAAGCATACTTTTCGCATTAACTGGTTAAACCAACACCATTGTAAACTGTCTGATGTAAACATAAGCACATGACAAAATGCAAAAGAGAGGCTCTGGATGAAAGTGAAAGTGCACATTCAGTCTCTGACAGCAGATGGCGCTAAACTACAAATGCAACCCAGAAACAAAGCAGCTGCGCTATTTTCTAAAACGTATTTAAAATGATTTATATAGCATTCAGATTTTTGTATTCGCAGTGGTGTTCATCACAGCACCAAATACTTTCATATTTAGACTCAATAAGCTATTTTTTACATTTTAATCTGGAACATGCCCTAGATATTGTTTGAAAGTGTATTGATTCTTTATTGTTTTGGTTACATCTTACTTTAGGGCTTCATTGGTTAAGTCCCAATGAAAAATTCTTCTAAACATTTATTAATCTTAGATAATTCCAATATAATATACAATATTAATGAATAACACTAGTTAAAATAAGGTTTTTTTAAATAAACCGAGTTAAGATGAACTAAAAGCTGTTATTTTTAACAAAGATGAATAACTTGTGTAGCAAATGTAGCTTTTGTTCATTGATCCTGTTAACTAATAATAAACTAATAAGATCTTACTGTAAAGTGATCCCTATTGGTCTTTTAATTCTTTAGCACTTCAATCTGTCTAAAATTTTGAACTTTATACATGTTTTGTGTATTGCTTTGTGTTTTAATGTTCAGAAATGTTTGTTATTATACTGTATTATGACTTTTGTGCAACTACATTTCAATACCGTGATAAAAACATTAGCAATTAATCGCAACATGAAAATTTGATGCCAGCATATCCCTACATCCTTCATCACCACCTTTCTGTGTGTTAGGGTTACGGATGATGCCTTGATTATGTCTCATGGCGAGATATTACTCATTGTGTAGCTGTTCTGTTATGCTGTGTTAATATTTCACAGAAATATGCTTATTATTATTATTATGTTTACCTAGCAATCCAATTAGAAGTCTTTTCAGTCCACAAATCACCAGCATTTACCGATTAGTTTGTCTTGTTCTGATGATAAAACCACAATTAACTGTCTTTCTGTAACTTTCCATTTAGGAGCAATAAATCTGCCTTTAAACTTGAAAGGAAAATAGACATTTATCATGATAATTGTCAATATCAATAGCTGATATAACAATGTTGGCCATATTGCCCAGGTGTGAGAATGGTCTGGTATTAGAATTGAGTTCTGAAATGTACAACTATAGTACACTGTTTGATTAATTTAACCTGTGAATTATGATTGTTAGAGTGAATATTTTGATTTTACGCAGGTCGTCAGCTGCTGGAGTTGGGAGGAAATAATGCCATCATAGGTTTGTTGCATTTAATTTACTCAACTTTTCTTTTTTTTTTTGAATGAATGAATTGTATTAGTCTTTGGAATAATTATAACTGAATAAACTGTAGGGCTGCGGCAACTAGTTGATGTAATGAAAATAATCAACAACAAATTTCATTATTGATTAATCAGGTCTGTGCAGAAACTCGCAGTAATGAGTGCATTTCTATTTAAAAAAAAAAAACACCCACTGCTATAATTGGCTAACAATGACCTCTTATGTGTCAGAATATCATGGGAATTTTGGTTTCTCAATTCCCTTTTAAAGGAAGTCTTTTCATGTTTTTATATATAAAATGTATAAAATATTTTAATATTCTATATACAGTTGAAATCAAAAGTTTACATACACCTTGCAGAATCTGCAAAATGTTAATTATTTTAGCAAAATAAGAGCGATTATGCAAAACATGTTATATATTATTTATCTGACCTGAAGAAAATATAATAGTTTATAAAAAAGAACCTGTTCAAAAGTTTACATCCCCTTGATTCTTAATACTGTGTTGTTCCTGAATGACCCACAGCTGTGTTTTTGTTTAGTGATAGTTGTTCATGAGTCCCTTGTTTGTCCTGAACACTTAAACTGTCTGCTGTTCTTCAGAAAAATCCTTCTTCTTTGGTTTTCCAGCATTTCTGTGTATTTGAACCCTTTACATCAATGACACTATGATTTAGAGATCCATCTTTTCACACTGAGGACAACTGAGAGACTCATATGCAACTATTACAGAAGGTTCAAACACTCACTGATGCTCCAGAAGGAAAAAACATGCATTAAGAGCCGGGGGGTGAAAACTTTTGAAATTTGAAAATCATGGTAAATTTAACTAATTTTGTCTTCTTGGAAACATGCAAGTATCTTCTGTAGCTTCTGAAGGGCAGTACTAAATAAAAAAAAAAAAATTATATTTAGGCAAAATAAGAAAAATGCACACAACTTCATTCTGTTCAAAAGTTTTCACCCCCAGCTCTTAATGCATGTTTTTTCCTTCTGGAGCATCAGTGAGTGTTTGAACCTTCTGTAATAGTTGCATATGAGTCTCTCAGTTGTCCTCAGTGTGAAAAGATGGATCTCTAAATCATACAGTCATTGTTGGAAAGGGTTCAAATACACAAAAATGCTGGAAAACCAAAGAATTTGTGGGAGCTGAAGGATTTTTCTGAAGAACAGCAGACAGTTTAACTGTTCAGAACAAACAAGAGACTCATGAACAACTATCACTAAACAAAAAGCACAGCTGTGGGTCATTCAGGAACAACACAGTATTAAGAATCAAGGGGATGTAAACTTTTTATGAATTCAACTATTGTTTTCTCTTGTGGACTATATGTGAATGTCTTTTATGTGAAATATCTTATTCAGGTCAGTACTAAATAAAAAATAACATGCATTTTATATGATCCCTCTTATTTTGCAAAAACAATTAACATTTTGCAGATTCTGCAAGGTGTATGTAAACTTTTGCCTTCAACTGTGTATATATATCTAATACATATAGTCTATAAAGTCATTGCATAATGTTTTTGTCCCAGTGTTTGAGGATGCTGATCTTAGTCTGGTCGTGCCGTCGGCTGTGTTTGCCTCTGTGGGAACGGCTGGCCAGCGCTGCACTACTACCAGACGACTGGTTAGTATAGTGTGCTAAAGATGAAGCAACTTGCAGCTGAACCAATCTGATTGTTATTCATCTGTTTTCCTGCCGAATCAGATGCTGCATGAAAGCGTACATGACGAAGTAGTGCAGAGGATCGCTAAAGCTTACAAGCAGATCCGCATCGGTGACCCCTGGGACCGTAAGTTCAGTCGAGAAAAATGTCTCTCATTCGCTAATAATTGTATGAACAGTTTGTATTTATATGCACAGGAGGATGGATGAGAAATGAACATTGCATGCATTCTTTTGAGTCCATAATCTGAAATACAATTAATTCCCAATTAATTCTTCTGCATTTGTTAACAGCAAGCACTCTTTATGGACCTCTGCACACCAAACAGGCTGTTCAGCAGTATCTGACGGCCATAGAGCAAGCAAAGCAGCAGGGGGGCACTCTTGTGTGTGGGGGAAAGGTAATGCTTTTCATTAAATGACTAGTTGGTCATTATTACAATAAAAATTGAGAATCTTCTCACTGTTACTGCGCTACAGTTATGGCAAGCTGTTTTGACTTTTATTCATTTGCAGGATATGAATTCTTGATATCAACAATTCAATTTTCACTAGTTAAAATGATAATTCTTGATATCAAAAATTGGATTTTCACTAGTAACAATGGCAATAGTTGATATCAGGAATTACATTTCCACTAGTAAAAAGGTTAATCCTTGATATCAACAATTGCATTTCAACTAGTAAAAACTATAGTCGTTGATATCAAGAATTGTATTTTCACTAGTTAAATGTCACCATAGACTCCCATTCAAAATTAATTGTTGATATCAGCAATTCGATTGCTACTAGTGACAATGTTTATTTTTGATATCTGAAAATGTATTTCTGTTATCAATAATTAGGAGAGTAATTTTAGATATCTAAAATTGGTACCAATTTTACATCTGGAATTGGTATTTTCACTAGTAACAGTTGAATTGTTGATATCAAGAATTGGCATTTTAACTAGTAAGAAATCAATTCTTGATATCAACAATTTAAATGGGAGTCTATGGTGACATTTAACTAGTGAAAATACAATTCTTGATATCAACAATTATAGTTTTTACTAGTTGAAATTCAATTGTTGATATCAATAATTAGCCTTTTTACTAGGGATGCAACGATTATAGATTTTGTTGGTACAATTATAGTCTGAGGAATAATCACGGTTTCACGGTTATCACGATTATTGTGCGTTTATTCATTTCACAACACTATAAGCTTATAAAATCACATGAAAACTCCCTTATATTTTAAAGTGTTATTTATTGCTGCCTTTTGAAAACCAACATGAACTCAGTTACCAAATTATAAATGGCACAAAATAATAAAAACAAACAAAATTCCAGTTCTCTCTTTGGAATGAAAGAAATTTGAAAAAAAAAAAAAGTTTTTTTTATTTTTTATTTAAGCATACTTTAACATTAATAATAAATAACAATCAAAATAAAAAAAAAAATAGTCTGTCTTTTTGGAATTAAATATAAGCTAGGTTATGAACTAAATGATAGGTTTGATAGGTTTTCATTATATTATTATTCTATAACATCTTGTCTATCATCTCTGAAAATCTCTTTTAGTTGTTTAGTGCAGTAACATTGCGATTTATTACAGCAAGCAGAAATGAAAAGTTATATAAACAGTGCGCAAACAGTTGTGGTGCGCTCTGTTTCTACATGTAAACTACATCTACAAGGTACATTATTCGTGATATTTAAACATACAAATGGTGATCAAAGGAGACTATACCCATGATAAACAACGGAAAACAGACGTTAGTCAGTTTGTGTGATAATGCAGTATAGCGCTCTTTAAATCTCGCGTTAAACCCGTGAAGTGAAAGTGAAAGTAGTCTAACTTCAAACTTGTTTTTCTCAAAATTCCATTCCTGAATCATAGCTATCAGCCAACTTCAGATAGCTATGACTTTTGTTACGATCAAGCAATGGACAAAATGAAAAGTTTTGGAAAGGGCTTTAACTCAGCTTTCGCCTGACATCAAAAACCAAGAAAGGTAAAATTTCACCATGTGCTGGGTTTTCCCAGATCGCATCACATATTCATTTTAATAATTTTTCATAATTAATGTTTTTACACGTGACAAACATTACGTGCGGCTTTGTTTAAGTTGCAAAGTTGAAAGCCCACAACTCACCGCCACGGCATTGACTGGAACTGACGCATTTAAATTTATATCCCTACCAACATTTCATTAATTTGCCACGTAATTTAACGAAGTTATGCATTACCTTTGCTTAATCGTGCAAAGAACTGTTTTCATTTTGTGCAAGTTGCAACAGTTCCTTCCTTGCAACAGAAACACGGTGTTGCGGAGCCTTTACAATTAATTAACCGTGACGATTTTAAATGCGGTTAATAGTGAAATCGGTTAATCGTTGCATCCCTACTTTTTACTAGTGGAAATGTAATTCCTGATATCAAAAGCTGCCATGTTACTAGTAAAAAGGTAATTTCTGATTTCAAGAATTACAATTTTAACTAGTGAAAACTTAATTGTTGATATCAAGAATTCATATCCTGCGATGAATAAAAGTCAAAACGGCTTGCCATAACAGTTGTGACCAGGGTTGCCAGATTTTCACTACAAAACCCGCCCAATTGCTACTCAAAACTAGTCCAAAACTAGCCCAATCACGTTTACAAGTGCAGCAGTGTCTAGCCTATCTAAAGAGTAAGAGTTTGAGTAAGAACTGCACTTTGGTGCTGTAAATATATATTGTACAATGGCAAATAACAAGTGCACATTAATTTGATTGCTGGGATGATGCATTGAATTTGAGCACTGAATTCTGCTTCAGATTATGGATCGGCCGGGGAACTATGTGGAACCCACAATCATCACTGGACTGCCACACGACGCTCCCATAGTTCACACAGAGACCTTCGTGCCTATCCTTTATGTGCTTAAATTCAAGGTAGGCCTCTTATTTTGCATATTTTTTAGGGATGCACCGAATGTTCTGCAACCGCATTTATTCAATTTTATTCAAAAATGATGATGAAATGGGATAAACAACAAATCAATACCACATGAGGGGTTGTAAGTTATCTGCTATTTACACAATGCAAAGTGTCAGGAGTATCAACTGCATTTAAAATGACGCAAACAAAGTCACACTGCCTAATATTTGCAGCACTTTTAAGTGCAAATTATAATAAAATTATAATAAAGCCACAAAATTACAGTTTAGCCACGATTTAAGACTATAGTTAAAGAAGTTCACCTCCAGAACAAAAATGTACAGATAATGTACTTGCCCCTTGTCATCCAAGATGTTCATGTCTGTCTGTCTTCAGTTGTAAAGAAATTGTTTTTTGAGGAAAACATTTCAGGATTTCTCTCCATATAGTGGACTTCTATGGTGCCCTGAGTTTGAACTTCCTAAATGAAGTTTAAATGCAGCTTCAAAGGGCTCTAAACGATACCAGCCGAGGAAGAAGGGTCTTATCTAGGCGTTTTATTTTGCATACTTTTTTAGGGATGCACCGAATGTTCTGCAACCGGAATTATTAAATTTTATTCGAAAATGGCAAAAAAAAAACTATTTTGGTGTTCGGCCATATAAATGATACCAAACAATAACGTGATGTGATCAAATTTCACGTAGCAAACATGTCCAAAGTGTGGAAGCATTTAAAACTGTTCAAGAAAGACATAAACATCATTACAAACACCAACAGCGAAAGACTGTTTAACAGCACATTCAGGGTTCCCACGGCTCATGGAATTTCTGGAATATCATGGAATTTTAAAAGGTCTATTCCAGTCATTGAAAGTCAGGGAATTTTATATTTTTTTTGGTCCAAGTCATGGAATATCAGGGATTTTTGTTTGTTGCTTTAAATTTTAGTTTCTGTTTATCAAACTGAACTTTTCTCTACCGTTTTTATTTATTTATTTATTTGCCTATTTTTATGGTTGGGCTATTTTTCAGTGCCATTTTATTCCCTTCCCGCACGTCAACTGGCAATCACTGAAGTCAAATGCAGTCACCAGCTTAGATAACTAAGGCAAACATGCCAGAAAAAAAAATTAATTTCAAGAGCTTTGGCTACAAAATGAGCACTTCAAAGACTGGGTATGAAAAGTAGATCATAGAAAAGCAAAAACTAAATGTGCAGAAATAAAAAAAACCTGAATGATGAACTTGATTACAAATCCTTACAAACCCCAAACCCTTACAAAAATCCTTCAGATTGTTATAAACATAAATTAATTTCTGTAGAAATATTACAGAAAAAGCCTGTTTCCGGCACTAAATAAAAAATAAAAAGAAGGTTATTGCGACTTATCTCGCAATTCTGACTTATTTTCTCACAATAGCGTTATACAAACTCACACTTTTGTTTCTCTGAATTGTGAGATATGAACTAGCAGTTGCGAAAAAAAAGTCAGAATTGTGAGATAAGTCGCAATTGCGAGTTATAAAGTCAGAACTGCATGATATAAACTCACAATTGAGAGTTAAGGCAGAATTGTGTGATATGAACTCGCAATTATGTGAACATATCAGTATTTTTTCTCCTCAGAAATGAATTTATATGTTACAATTCTGAGAAAAAAAGGCAAAATTGCAAGATACAAACTTGCAATTGCAAGAAAAAAAGTCAGAATTGTGAGTTTTATCTTTATCTTTTTTTATTTAGTGGCAGAAATGGGCTTCCATAGTTTTGTACTAAAAACGTCTGTAAACAAGTAAATAAAGCTTGCAAGTGGATGGATCCGTTCATTATAGGTCATGGAAATTCAGCTTTTTAGTCATTAAAAGTCAGGGAAAATCAGGGAATTTGACATTTGGCTTAGAGTGGGAACCCTGCACATTGCATGTCTTCCATGAGAAGAGGAACGAGTCTGGGACTGAAATCACCAAATAGCCTTAAACCATTAGTAAATAAACTACAGAAATATATTTTTTTCTAATGCACGCACAGATTGTATTTATTCTGACAGCGCTGCATGAGCTCAAGTTTCAAAGTCCAAAGCACAAGGAAAATCTGCGCTTTTCATTCAGAAATCTGCTCCTGACAACAAAAAGAAGCACCGAAAGCCAACATTCATAAATGTGACCCTGGACCACAAAATCAGTCATAAGTGTCGATTTTTAAAAATTGAGATTTATAGATCATCTGAAATCTGAAAATATAAGCTTTCAGTCGATGTATGGTTTGTTAGGATAGGATAGGATAGGATTTTTGGCTGAGATACAACAATCTAAAAATCTGTAATCTGAAGGTGCAAAAAAAAATTTAAAAATGAGAAAAATGGCCTATAAAGTTGTCCAAGTGATGTTCTTAGCAATGCAAATTAATCAAAAATTTAATTCAAGAAAAAGAAGCAGCGACGTCTTAAAATAAAAGTCAACATTCATAAATGATAGTACTGTAATTTTACTGTTGTTCTTTAAAATAAAGACAAAAACAGCTCTATTAATAAATGCCTTATAACATTCACACATACTGTTATCTGTAATATTTTCTAATGTTTTGAAAGAAGTCTCTTCTGCTCAGCAAGGCTGCATTCATGTGTACATTTAAAAAACAAATGCTTGATTCAAGAAGGGGGTCTTAAGAATGGCCAAAGAATATTATTTTACCAACTTAAGTTAAATTGTGCTTTGTTGGTAGGCTATAATGTCTACTGGAATGTTAAAAATGTTTTGTTTTTTTCTTTGAAAAGCAAGACAAAACTGTAAAAAGCACATGTTGGCTTTTTAATTTTATGCAACGGTGAAAAAAATTGGCAAAATACATGGGGGGAAAAACATATTCGGTAATCGGCCTTCGGCCCAGTGTTTCATTTTATTCGGTTTCGGCTTCGGCCAAGAATTTTCATTTTGGTGCATCCCTGTTTATTATATTACATTATTAGTATTTCGCTCTTATACTTGAACAGTTTGTATTTATATGCACAGGAGGATGGACGAGAAATGAACATTGTATGCATGCATATGCACTTGAATTTGTGAAGTGTGCGTGTGTGTATATACGGATTTACAGAACGGATTTATGATTTACATGCACGCACACATGCAAGACGACAAAAAAAGCATTCTTCTTGTGTTGCATGAGGTTCATTGGTATGAAATGCTTTTAGCTAAAAAGCAGGATATAACGTAAGCTTGTGGAATAATTCAATCTAAATGATTAATAATAATTGAAATACAAGTTTGTTGAAAAATGTCCATCTAAAAAGCATGTAAAAAGCACATTTTGGCTTTTTAAATTCATGCAACGGTGAAAAAAATTGGCAAAATACATGGGGGGAAAAACATTCGGTAATCGGCCTTCGGCCCAGCATTTCATTTTATTCGGCTTCAGCCAAGAATTTTCATTTTGGTGCATCCCTGTTTATTATATTACATTATTAGTATTTCGCTCTTATACTTGAACAGTTTGTATTTATATGCACAGGAGGATGGACGAGAAATGAACATTGCATGCACGCATATGCACTTGAATTTGTGAAGTGTGTGTATATATATACACATATACATATATATATATATATATATATATATATATATACATATACATACATACATATATATATATATATATATATATATATATATATATATATATATATATATATATATATATATATATATATACATATACATATACATATACATATACATATATATACACACACACACACACACACACACACTTCTTTTGAGTGCCAACTAACATTTTGAAAATACAAACACTTTCTTAAACCCAGAACGGATTTATGATTTACATGCACACACACATGCAAGACGACAAAAAAGCATTCTTCTTGTGTTGCATGAGATCGGTTTATTGGTTCTAAATGCTTTCAGCTAAAAAGCAGGATATAACGTAAGCTTGTGGATTAATTTAAAATCTAAATGATTAATAATAATTGAAATACAAGTTTGTTGAAAAATGCCCATCTAAAAAGCACATTTTGGCTTTTTAATTTTATGCAACGGTGAAAAAAATTGGCAAAATACATGGGGGAAAAACATATTCGGTAATCGGCCTTCAGCCTAGCGTTTCATTTTCGATTTCGGCTTTGGCCAAGAAATTTCATTTCGCTGCATCCCTGTTTATTATATTACATGACTAGTATTTCTCTGCTAATATTTTCCCTCTGATTTCAGACAGAGGACGAAGCATTTGCCTGGAACAACGAAGTGAAACAAGGGCTCTCCAGCAGCATCTTCACTAAAGACATGGGTCGAGTGTTTCGCTGGTTAGGGTATGTGTGCAGGAGAGCTCTCGCTTTGAATGCTGTTGAATGGTGTTGAGTTGATTCAGTGAGTGTAACAGCTGTGTGTCTAACTGTAGTCCCAAAGGCTCTGACTGTGGCATTGTGAACGTCAACATTCCCACCAGCGGCGCTGAGATCGGAGGAGCGTTTGGTGCGTATGTCTACACGCCATTCTTCACAGCAACTAAATACACATCGATAATGCTTCAGTGATCCTTATAGAGTGCTGGAACAATGATGTCATTTTGTAGGTCAATCAGCTGTTAGCATTGCACTGGTTCCCTCCACAAAAAGCCAATAGGATTTTCCCATAGGCTTTTGGATTATCGCAAAAAATAAGCTGTGTTCAACCATAGTTCATTAAATTTAAACGTTTTGTCATCTAGAGAATTTTCACAATATAAGTTGTATGAATTTGAGCCTAAATACAAACGGCGGAACTAAAAAGCTAAATTTAGGCTCAAAAAAACTACACAACGTATGTTTCAGACAACTATTTCAAACTTATTTTTAGCAACATGTTCAGTGAAAAGGATTTACTCTGTGGATGACTTTTATTCCACGTTACATGAACCTTTCACTAAACTAAAACTAAAACGATGCTTTTATTTAATAATTTCATGCACTAGATTTTTATTAGATACCACATGGAGACTCATTTTTCATTGAAATACTCGTATCAATTAAGGATTTATTGACTTTTAATGCACCTCGTTTTGAAATGTACAGAAATACGTGGTTTCATATGCGTTTTGGTTATGATTGTTTAATTTATTCACTCCTTATGGTTTATTATTAATGTTTCATTTCAGTTTGGCTCTAGTGTTGCATTTATTCCAGTTATATATGAAAAGGATCATGTAACATGGAATAAAATTCATCCACAGAAATCCTTTTCACTGAACACGTTTCTAAAAACAAGTTTGAAGTAGTTTTCGTAAGTGTAGCGGTAGCGACGTTGAAGGCTCCAAAATTCATACAAGTTATTAGAGCTGCAGCGATTCGTCGAAGTCATCGTTTACGTCGATTATGAAAATGCGTCGATTAGCATGGAATGCGTGACGCGTCGCACCTTTAGCCACGCCCATTATGCAAGCCTGCAGTTACCCTACTTAAAGGTGCTATCTGTAGGATTTTGACTCTACTAAAGCATAAAAATACCACAATGTGTTTGTAGATATTCAAGAAACATGCTAAGTTAGCATACTTGTTTATCTGAAAAACGCTACAGCAAAGAGTATAGAATCCCAAGAGGCGAAACTCAATAGAACGCTCCATAGCAACAGTTGCGCCCAGCAGCAGTCCTACGCTTCCGCCATTTTGGACTGAAAGCGACTCGCCAGCCCACTAGTGATGGGTCGTTCTTGAACGATTCGTTCATTTTGAACGAATCTTTTATGTGACTCGGGAAGAACGAGTCGTCTCGGGGAGTGATTCGTTCAGTCGCGCATGCGCAACATCCTATTAGTTCTGTTAGTTCACCTGTTTGGAGTCGTTCATTTATCTAATGGGACTGTCACGTGACGAACGAACGACTCGAACTAGGACTCGATAGAAGAACTAATCAATTCTCTTTCCGGCTCATGCTGCATAATTTAATCTTATGGGACTGTCACGCGATGAACGAACGAAATAAACCCGAAAACATGTCAGATAAGAGGTGATCAGCATAGCCAAGCACACAGGTAAACAATGAAATAATCTTTTCTGTTTCTTATAGCATTATAGTTTCTTGTTTGTAGTGTGATTAACGTGTGTGGAAGCAGTAGATGTGTTAGGGAAGTAAAAAGTAACATTTTAATTATATTTTGCTAAAATGAACGGAATGAACGAAATGACTCGAAAAAAGATTCGTTCATTTTGCTGAACGAGACTCAAGAGTCCAAGTCCGTAAAATGATCCGAACTTCCCATCACTACAGTGCACTAGCTTCTTGCTGTCGCTATGGCAAATATCAGCTGCTTTGTTTAAAAAAAGTACATTAAAGCTAAAATACACAACCAGAATGGTGACTCGTTTCCATTTGTTTCTTAAGAATAATACTATATTACTTCTGTTAACTAACTAACCATAACTTTATTATTGAAAGTATTTATGTATGTTTTGTACGTACTGTAATGTTATTTGTTATTATTGCGATACAAAAAATATAAGAACAGAATAATGTAGTGTCCTAGACTAGTGATTATCAAAAACAGACTTCTTGTTTAATACGAAACAAAGCTCTAGAGCAGAAGGTGAATGCTATTTGGCAACATCACTTCATAGAGTTGCGTTCATAGAGCACTTTATTGTTATACGCCGTCAGAAGCACATATAAGGCAAATAGCCTAACTGATGCCTTTCCATCGTCAGGATTCACAACCGCATTCAAAGCTGCGCTGAATGAACGGGACATCAAGTTGACTATACAATCATGACGGGTTTAATTCACCCACAGAGGCGGAAAAGAAGAAATGATTCGCGTTCATCTTAAGATCCACTGGAGCTGCCGTCGGTGCCGCGGGCGCGACTGCGCGAGCGAATCCGAACGCGCTCGTCTGCACTCGGTAACAAAGCATTTAAAGTCCTTGTTAGTTGTTTAACTGTGTGATGGATTGGAAAAGCCTCGACTGGACTCATTTATTTAAAAACGGGCTGTCAACTGTGATAAAACTTCCCGGTGTTATGACGCCATTTTTTGATTCCGTCTCTCTAACGTTAGTTTCCTAAATAGAGACAGAGCGACACGCGTCATAATCTAAAAACCACGCCCACCGGGGCGGAAACAATTGCGGGAAGCTGCCTCCGTGTCATTTCTGACTTATCACAAAAAACAGAACAATGTCTAAAAGCTGCTATGTGACAAGGTGTACAGTAAACGAGCTAAAAAGCACAGAAATATGTTTTTATAAGCTGTCGACCCAAGAAACGAGCGTTTACAGAGACAAAAGTAGAGCGCAAGGTGTCATATTACAAGAGAACTACGCACACTGGCGGGGAACTTAATCGGTTAAGTAAGCATTCATTATTTTTAACCACATCAAATGATTATTTCACCACCTTGAGACGAGGAGATATATTGAGAAACTACATTTTATTCGTCGATGTCAGTGCTTTTTTTTCTTACCTTCCTTTTGCTGGAGAAACGATCCAAATGAAATTCCCTGACATCTACAACTATTTTTGCCCTTAAACGCTCGTTTTTGGGGTCGACAGCTTATATAAACGCAGTTCTGTATTTTTTAGCTCGTTTACTGTACACCTCGTCACATAGCAGCTTTTAGACATTGTTCTGTTTTTTGTTATAAGTCAGAAATGACAAGGAGGTAGCTTCCCGCAATACAAAGTCAATGGAGAGCGTTGGATTGTCGTGTGGGCGTGGCCTAAATGCGTCTCATGAAAATGCATATAAACAGTACGCCAAATAAAAACAAAAATGACCTAATCCTACCCATCGCGTAGCATTTACACACCAACGTTACAGATATGAATTCAAGCAGATGTTTTAATCTGCTGAATAAAAACAACATTTTAAGCATCTCACCTGTAAGCAGCTGTCCCAAACAGTAACTGAATGCAACTATGTGCAATTATATTGATTGTTTTGCATCACTGCCCTTTCTTTCTTTCTTTTTATTATTATTTCTTTCTTGCTTCATTGCTTTCTTTTTCTTTCCTTCTTTTTTATTTTTTAATATTTATTATTTTATTTCTTATTTATTTTTTGTAAATTATTAATTATGAGAAAACGTTTGAATAAAATATTAAAAGATTAATAGCAGAAGTGTTATTTTTACTGATAGTTTAACTAAATTTATCAACTGATAAGAAAATAATAGATCAACTGAAAAATAATCGATAGATTAGTCGACAACAAAAATAATCATTAGTTGCAGCTCTACAAGTTATATTATATTGTGAAAATTCAATAGATGGACAAAACATGTAAATTTCATGAACTATGGTTGAACACAGAGCTTATTTCTTGTGATAATCCAAAAGCCTATGGGAAAATCCTATTGCCTTTTTGTTGATGGAACCAGTGCAACGCTAACAGCCGATCCGCCTACAAGATGATGTCATAGTTACACCACTCTATTGCCATTAGACACTGAATGTACCTTAGGAATTTGAAAACACCGCCACCAAGTGGGAGAAATACATTTAGGCCAATCTAAGAACATCAAACAGGAACTACTTTGCGAAATGACTTAAAATGTCAGTTTTATCGGTTATCAAACCCAAGTAGAGGTCTGCACGGGACTGTTTTTTTAGTCCCTCCCGCTATATATTCATTCTTTGTTCACCCGCTGCCCGCTTAAAATAATTTTCTTCCCGACCCGACCGTTCCCGTTAAATTCAGATCCAGAATCTCACATTTAAATAAGAAAGAGAGAGAACAAATAAAATTGTAGGCTGTACAAATTTATTTTTTATTGTCAAGATGCTTTTAACATCTTTAAGGAAAATGTGTTGCAGAAGAGAATAAATGTAGGTACAAAAATTGTAGCCTATTTGTTATTTTTATTCAAAATAAAAATGTAACATTTTTCTGAAAGAAAAAAAAACATGACATCTGTCATTTAGCATTATAAGCAAAAGAACAAAACCGTTAGCTAACTAGAGCCCCTATAAAAATTGTTCAGTTTTGTTTGCAATGGCAAAGTGATTATATTTTGTTTCATTTTTTTTATAAAGTTCATTTAGAAAAAGTTTGAAGCATGTTTTGTTCGTTAAATATACGTTTTTGTTTTTTAAAGTAACAAACAGCGGTCAGCGGAAGATTGTTCATAGTCGGTTTGGTCAGTTTGCCTTCTCAAATCATCACGACTTGACTAAAATAAAATCTATAGATATAGAACAGTTCAAGTATAAAACAATTTAAACGTTAAACCTAGATAAATGTGCGCTATTAGGCGCAGATACAATCGTTTGTGCGGAGAGTGAAAGGTAAAGCCACTTTGCAGGAGGCGCCAGCACTTGCATTTTTTTCAGTGGAAACTATTTAAAATGATCCGACATTTTTGCTCAAAAAGGTAAGAGTAAAATATTTGGAACTGAAAATGGTCTACTTTTATTTGTGTGCAAAATCAACAAAACATTCCAAACAGTATTTTATAAAATAAAGAAAACAAACGATGCACAGACATGATAAACATATTTAGAAACCTTTAAATTGTTACTTAACGAAATAAAACAAGTCGAAAACAATAGCTCTTTCATTCTGCAATAATCCGTAAAGATTTCTCTCTATAAAGGCGCATCCAAAAAGAAGATTGCCAGTCAGGATCTTTGCGACGCCGACTCAGAATAAACTAAATAATTCAAATATCTCCTTACTATGTCCCCCGACACGTTCATTGTTATTTATTTTTGCCGGTGCTTTGTGGCAAGTTTCAGCCTATTGTGTGCAATACCTTAAAAAATAAAAACGTTCAACAACCAGATACATTTACACTTAGGATATACGATAACAATGTGTAAAGCGCAGAAATTCTGTTCAGAAAGGACGTCGGTAACGGGATATTGTTAGTCCGCCCGCTTCCGTTCAAATTACACCAGAGTTACGGACCGCTACCGCGTTTTATTTGGAAATTTATTCCCGCGTCGCAAAAAATCTAGTCGGGTCTCGCGGGTCCTGCGGGAGAACTGCGGGAATGCAGACCTCTAAACCCAAGTTCTTATCGTGGATTTTAATCCGCTTCCTTCCATGTGTTTGCGCAGGAGGCGAGAAGCACACGGGAGGCGGGCGTGAGTCGGGCAGCGACTCGTGGAAGCAGTACATGAGAAGATCGACGTGGTGAGTGTCCGTCTACATCAGATATAGTTTATAATATAAAAGCTCTTCCTGTTGTGTCAGTGAGACATTTGCCCTTTTCTTGCAGCACTATCAACTACAGCAAAGATCTGCCGTTGGCCCAAGGGATCAAGTTTGAATGAAGCACGATGTTGCCTAGTTTGCATCAAAAATGCTCTTTCCATGTTTGTTTTATGTAGATGGGTTTGTATTGATTCATGAAGTAGTCCATTGCACTTCATTGTTTGGTAGCACTTACCCACTTTGCCCTTCAAATCTGGATACGGTTTTTTACCAATAAATCATGAATGACTAAACCAGTGTCTGTCCACTATCTCTGCATAATTTCATCCAAGTCTATTGCTAAATAATTCCGAAACAACAACATTTTGTGCCTCATTTCAGAACTACCGAAATGATCAGTTCATATGATGTTTGCAGTTAATATGAAAATATTAGGGATGTGATGAGATCTTATGTCTCGCGATGTCTTCTTTTTAAAAAAAAAGTATGCTTACAATGTAAAACAGGTGTTAAAGACATTCAAATCTGCATTCATGTTGCTGCTGATCCAGAAAGAGCAACACAGATTTAACCAAATAATTATCATCATCATTTCTGTTACAGACATTTAAATAACAGCAGTACTGAGATAAAAGTATAAACACTTATTGTCTACAGTAGCGATCAAAACAAAAGTTTAACACTTGCGTCTGTTGTAACGCTTATTCTCTTCCGCCAGAAGGTGGCGACAACTGCACGCTTAAAAACGTATTTATCAATGAATCTTTCATTCAGGAGATTTCAATACTGACTTCATTTCTTTTAAATTTTGATCAAATATAATTTAAAAGACTTAAGCAATGAAAATTGTGTCAGAACCACTAGTAAATTACGTTATTCTGTTCGTGAGGTAATCGTGACCTCAAATTTATTAATTTATCCAGGATCATGCAACTTTAGTTTGTTTACTACAGCATATAATTCATTAAAATTGAAGTTTAATTTAATAAAGTACAAGTTTATATCAAAATGCACCTATTTTTTGCATTTTGTGTTTTTCAGTTGAATAAAATACTATTTTTCCTATATATATTCCATAATTGAGGATTTCTTTAAAAAAAAAAAAAGTTAAAAAATCTCGTCTTGTGGGATAAGTGTCTCGTCACACCCCTAGAAAATACTGCCTTTCTTCAGGTGAGATGAACTTAAAAGATTGCAATCTCTGTTCAAACATCAAAGGGATCTTATTCCTGAATGACAATGATTCAGCGGCATCTATTAGGACCGTTTCACATCGCGCTGCTCATGCTTCACTGACACTTACGATGTAAAACAGGTGTTAAAGACATTCAAATCTGCATTCATGCTGCTGCTGATCCAGAAAGAGCAACACAAACAGTCTTTAACCAAATAATGATCATCATTTCTGTTATAGACATTTAAATAACAGCAGTACTGAGATAAAAGTATGAACACTTATTGTCTACAGTAGCGATCAAAACAAAAGTTTCTTAACACTTGCATCTATTGTAACGCTTATCCTCTTCCGCCAGAAGGTGGCGACAACTGCACATTAAAAAAACGTATTTATCAATTAATCTTTCATTCAGGAGATTTCAATACTGATTTAATTTCTTTTAAATTTTGATCAAAAATAATTTAAAACACTTAAGCAATGAAAATTGTGTCAGAACCACTAGTAATTTACGTCATTCTGTTTGTGAGGTAATCGTGACCTCAAATTTATTAATTTTATCCAGGATCATGCAACTTTAGTTTGTTTACTACACATATTACTAATATGATAACATTAGGGTTAAAAGATTAAACCAGTTTTAAAAAATGAAATGCATTTTAAAGGCTGATTTTAATGCATTTACTAATTTACTAAATGCATTTTATTTTAACAGCGATTTGATAACATTTTATTTGTTACTGTATTAAAGCCTGACTTTTTAAAAACATTTTAAAGCGGAAACATTTAATGCATTTTATAACAAACAGTGATTTAATAAATCAAACAGGCCTTAGTCGCTCTTCCTGGATTATTGCTATTGTATTATTATTATTTCATTATTACTAATTAATTCAGGAGATAATCGTGACCTCAAATTTTTTTTAATTTAGTCAGGCTCATGCAACTTTAGTTTATGTTTACTACAGCATATAATTCATTAAAATTGAAGTTTAATTTAATAAAGTACAAGTTTATATCAAAGGGGATCTTATTCCTGAATGACAATGATTCAGCGGCATCTATTAGGACTGTATGTATAAAGACATTCAGATCTGCATTCATGTTGCTGCTGATCCAGAAAGAGCAACACAAACAGTCTTTAACCACATAATGATCATCATTTCTGTTACAGACATTTAAATAACAGCAGTACTGAGATAAAAGTTTATAGTTTGGGTATAAACACTTATTGTAGCGATCAAAACAAAAGTATCTTACTTGTGTGTATATTATCCTCTTCCGCCAGGAGGTGGCGACAACTGCATGTTTAAAAACGTATTTCTCCTTGAATCATTAATTCAGGAGATTTCAATAGTGAAACAAGTCTTTATTAATTGAGACACTGGCTTCATTTCTTTTAAATTTTGATCAGATATGTTTTTTAAAAGACTTAAGCAATGAACACTGTGTCAGAACCACTAGTCAATTATTTTGTTTAGATTTCTAATCTTTTTTCTTCAGAATCGTGATCTCAAATTTATTAATTTACCCAGAATCATGCAGCTTTAGTTTACATGTTTATTACTGCATATAATTCATATAAAATAGAAGTTTAATTTAATAAAGTACAAGTTCATATCAAAATGCACCTATATTTTGCACTTTTTCTATTTCAGTTGAATAAAATACAATTTTTTTCCCTATATATTTCTTTAAGAAAAGTTTTAAACTCTCATCTTGTGGGATAAGTGTCTCTTTACACCCCTAGAAAACACCGCTTTTCTTCAGATGAGATAAATGCGATGGTAAATGGACTTGGCACCAAGGTGTTAGCAGCAGATCCTTCAAAGGATTAGTTCACTTTCAGAACAAAAATGTACAGATGATGTACTCACCCCCTTGTCATCCAAGATGTTCACGTCTTTCTTTCTTCAGTCGTAAAGAAATTGCTTCTTGAGGAAAACAGTTCAGGATTTCTCTCCATATAGTGGACTTCTATGGTGCCCTCGAGTTTGAACGTCCAAAATGCAGCTTCAAAGGGCTCTAAACGATCCCAGCCGAGGAAGAAGGGTCTTATCTAGCGAAATGATCATTTTTGAAACAAATTGACAATTTCTATACTTTTTAACCTCAAATGCTCGTCTTTTCTTGTCTCTGTGATGCGCAATCGTAGTCTGTGTGATTTGAGTCAATACAGTTAGGGCATGTCCAAAAACTCCCATCTCGTTTTCGTTTTTGTTTTTTTGTAAAGGACATTTGATCTTCTTTGTATGTTCAGTTTGTAAAATGTGATTTATCAGACCAGGGGCTGTATGTATAAAGCCGCTCAGAGTAAAAAGCTAGTCTTAAGTGTGTCAAAATTCAGAATTTTTCACTTATTTCTAGACTTCAGAATAAGAGTGATTCATAAAGGATCCTAAGTGTTAAGACTTGGTCTCAGCTCCTAAATTATTTCAGAGAGGTCCTTTAACCTAGTTAGGAGTAACAAGATGGCAGCAAGGAGGAGGAGACACACACTTTACAATGAAGATATGAGTTATATGATGATGATATGATAGTTGATAACTTGATGGTGAAGATTTTTTTTTTTAAGAAAATTTAAAAACTTCTTCCACTCTTCAAATCAATGCTCTAACTGCAATAACTGCAACTACAATAGTGGCCAAAAGTAATGTGTGGAGGTTTTTTTATGACCCCAAAATTCACTTAAACCATCAAAATATGAGGGGAAAAAACACTTACCAGTGTTGGCAACTGCTTTCAATTGAAAACAGTTAAAATAGTCCTTAAAGAGACATATTTTCCATGGCCATATCTGCTAATTTATTTGCAATGTTGCTTTTATTTTGCATTTCTGTTAAATGTGAGATTGCAATACTGTTTTTCCTTTGCATTTCACTCGATTTTTTTCTCGTTTCCAGCCAAAATATATTAAAAAAAATCTTAAATCAAGCAGGATTTTCTAGACAAGTAACAATTATTGTCTTGTTTTCAGAAAAAAAAAAAACAAGCAAAATAATCTGCCAATGGGTTAAGAAAAAGAATCTTATTTCAAGCTGAAAATAGATTATTTTTATTACCCCATTGGCAGATAATTTTGCTTGTTTCAAGCAAAAACTCACTTAATTTTAACATATTTTGTCTGAAAACAAGACAATTTTTACTTGTCTAGAAAATCCTTCTTGATTTAAGAATTTTTAGATATTTTAGCTGGAAACAAGACAACAAATCTAAGTAAGAAAAGCATTTTTTGGAGTGTACATCCACAGGTGAAGAGATTTTAAACAAACATTTAGTTAAAACAAAACATTTTAATGCTATAAGAGTATGCACATTGAGAGAAATAAACATGATGTTCATGTTAGCAACTTTAACTTGAGCAAGCGCTGTTAATACACATATAATATATCAAACGAAACCATGCACATAGTAGATACGTAGAAATTAGTAGATATAGCCACAGAAAATATGTATTGCAAAATCATTGCTTTTGTTCAGTTTCATTAATATTTTTGTTTGCAAAACATTTTTTCCCTCACAATACATCATTTTCTTTTGCAATTCTTCATTTTCACTTGCAAAAAGCACATTTATTTTTTCTTGATACTTCAGTATTCATTTGCAGAACTTTATTTTCTTTTGCAAGTTTATGTGGCCCTGGATTGACTCCACAGAACTCATGTTTACATCATTGATCCCACTGTAAACGAAGAAAAGGATTTCAAAACATCTGTATGGTTTATAATTAAATAATTAGTGTGCTGCAGTGACTATTGGCCATTTTGGGTTGACATCATTGTAGTCCTTAGTTCACAACACTTAAGAATCAGTCTTAGACTTTACCGAAAGTTGCTTTTAGCTTCTTTATAAAAGTCTCCCACTCTTAGAAAAGTCCTACTTTCTGCTTAGAATTTTTTGACACTTAAGTTAAAGATTAAGACTATTCTTAAGAGCATTTCTGAGAGGTTTTATACATACAGGCCCAGGCTTTCTTCCATTGCTGTGGTTCATCCCCATACGCAACAAACTGTGTATTCTGACACCTTTGCATCAGAAGCAGCATTAACTTGAGCAGTTTGCATTATAATAGCTAATTTGTTGGATCCATGTGCAACTGAGCCTTGGCTGCTCAATTTGTCCCTTATCAAACTCACTCAAATCCTTACACTTGTCCATCTTTTCAGCTTCTAACATCAACTTTAAGGACAAAATGTCCACTTGCTGCCTTATTTATCCCACCCACAAACAGCTGCTGTGATGAAGACATAATCAGTGTTATTCATTTCACCTGTCAGTGCTCATAACGTTATGCCTGATTAGTGTGTGTATGATAGTTGTTAGCTTTTTCTAAATCAAGACGACAAGCTTTAAATGCATTTTCAATTTTTTATTCCATCCAGTCACATTATATGCATCTATATAACATCCAATTTACATTTTAAGAAATCACTTCTCAACCCTCCTTAAAAACACGATGGCAAAAAGTGATGAGGTTTGTTTAGGAGCGAACCTTAAACTTTCAGAAAATCATAGCTAAAATGTTGCCATGTTTTGAAAAGCAAATGTACTTGAAGTGTTTCTACCAATTAATTTCAAGCTTGTGCACCTTTTGGCACACAAAGGTATTGAACGTTTCCTTTGCTACCATTTCTCGATGTAATGCAGAATATTTACATGTCCATATGCTTATTCGTCAATAAAGATTTTCTAGCGCGTTACCAACAGCACTGCATTTTAAGCATCACATTACTTTATCTAAACCTACACACAACGTATTAGAGCAAACGGGGCCAAGATGAAGCATTCAGATACACGAGACGGGAAAAAAATAATCAGGTGCATTCAAAACTTCCCTTTAACAGCAGATGGACTCAGACGAGAAAATCGAACGGAAAATTGAGCGGCCTGGCCTTATTAGTGTATTAAATTCAATATGTACATTAACTGGAATAATCGAAAAAGACATGATATTTATGAATTCATAAACATTCTTGAAAGTTTAAGACATGACAATATGTTACAACGCGTTATTGAAAGAAAAAAATAAGTCTATACACAGCAAGACATCCATCGTTGCAAAGCAATTAAGATACATGACCAAAGAATGCTTTCCCCGAATACAGAATGTGTAAATATGTGCAGATAATCAGTCAATATATCAGTATATAATCAATAATCAATATACAGTTTAAAAGAGGGACCAAAAAACAAAGTGACAAACCAGTATTTACAAACTGGTCAGGAACAAATGCAGAGCATCCTTGTATGCCACATTCTTTATTAAAGGAACACCCCACTTTTTTAGAAAACAGGCTCATTTTCCAACTCCATTAGAGTTAAACACATGAGTTTTACTGTTTTTGAATCCATTCAGTTAAGGCTGTAAATCTTTGGGTAAACAACGAATCAATTCTTGATTCATAGGGTTTCGATTCGATTCAAGAACGATTTTTGCAAATTCAGAACGATTCGATTCGAGACGATTCACAATAAAATTCAATGCGATTCAATTAATAACGAGTCGATTCTGCGTACTTTAAGTGTATTCACAAGATTTTTTAAATGCTTTCCCTAAATTCTTTATATGCTTAGTCAGGGGGCAAATCACACTTCTGCCTTTATGAAGTCAGAGAGTAAAAAAAAAAATAGCATAATAAAACACTCCTGTCCACTGTTAGATGTTAGTTTCATGATGCTATGGCATGACATATAGCATATGTAGAAACAATATATTTAAAATACATTTATTTCACACTAAGTATAGTTCAAATCTATGAACATATTTACTGATACATCCCTCCAGACTTTGACAAAAAAAAAAATCAACTTTATTTGAATTTCTTAATATTAAGCCTCAAATGTGTTTTAATGTCACTGTTGCTGAGGATTGTATTCTCTTTGAATAAAAAGGTCTTTAAATGCAAGATATTTAAAGTGCACCTGAAATAGTTCCACTTTAGCTCAATCAGATATACTTCAGTTTTAGTTTTAGTCTTTAGTTGGACTTCAGCACTATACTTACACTTCAGCACACTTTATGCCAGTTTAGTATAGGATACTAAAAGCACAACTGCAAGGTATTTTTATTAAGAGCATAAATGTGCATTTACACTTAGCATGAAATAAACCTATTTCAAATACATTTTAGTACATTTTTCTCTTTATTTTTTATTAGCCTATGGAAGCCAAGGCTTTAAAAGTAGGCATTTTATGTCACACCTTTGCATGATGTGAGCGTCTTTATCTTATTTTCATCAAATAAAATGCTCCAGCATTTAAACAATTACTTTCTATCGGCGAATGATGATTTTGATATATGATTTTAATGATGATTTCCGGCTATAGAAATCATGATTCATTCCATTCTTAGTGTTTTAAATCATTTAATAGCCAAAATCAACGATTCACGATTCAAAAATCCATGTTTCAAGATCGATGCATATGCATCGTTAGGTTTTGTAATCGATGCAACAAGAAAACAAGTGAATCATTAAACCCCTTGGTAAACTCGTGTTTAACTTTAGGGGAGTTGGAAAATAAGCCCGTTTTAAAAAAGGGAGAGTGTTTCTTTAAACACACTTGGCTGATTTTAATTTAGTGATAATTTTTTCATCCAGATAAAGCCATCCAATGCACCAAAACACACGAAAATGGAAACGAAACAAAAAAAAGTGCTCATTTAAAGCGAGGCTTTCTTAATGAGCAAATCCACTTTGGAAGACTAGGATATGTTAATGCTATTTTACAAATGAATAAAAGTCTAATTAAACTTACAAACTGACAGAGTGGGTAAACATACAGTAGTGTGCAATATAAATACAACTGAAGAAATGAAAAGGCTTTGTGGCTTATAATATATGTGGAACTGCACCTTTTTCATAGTCAGAGTCAGTGGAGTCTGTTAAAATACATGCGGAGCAAATGAACGATGACAGTTTTTTAGGGTAAACAGCAGACGTGGGTTTGCTGTTGATTTCAGTCAGGAGTAATCAGTTCAAAGCTAACACAGTATGTCACAATGCAAAGCCAGAGGAAGAACAACAAAAAAATAAAAAGCACATTGCATAGTATATAAGCTCGTTTTAGTGTTTTCTGCTAGCATGCGTAATGTTTAGTGTCGTTAGAGAGTGTAGTGCACATAACATCGAATCTTGGTCAATCACATTCATACCCAGTAGTGCTAACTCACTTCTACGGTACATCAGCGAGTGTAAAGCAACACAGAAAGCCAATGAAAACGTAACGCGTAACGATGGAATATCTGCCGAAGCGTCCTCTCGTTCTTATTGCACGCTAACCGCAGGAGGACAGCTGAACGACCCTTTGATTTTAGGCCCATAAAAACACACAAACACACAAACGCACACAGAACAGATACATATTTGCAGTGAGCACTGCTCAGGAAGTGTTTTCCATTTTAGGGAGTCTGAGATCCAGATCTCTTGAAGCTACCCAGCAGACTCTGAACGCCTTTCTTCACGCTCGAGCCGACCCTGCGGGCCACCGAATCGGCCGGCGGACCGGGCAGACAAGAGCTGCTGCTGCTGCTGGGAGGCCGAGCGTCCAAACACTTCTGATACCTTAGCTGTGAATGACAGAATAGATCATTGAATCATTTTGACAGAATATAGAGGTCGACCGATGTATCGTTTTTGCCGATTATTCATCACCGATGATGATGAGCAGAACTATTGGTTATCGGCAGTGTTGGGGAAAGTTACTTTTAAAAGTGATGCGTTACAATATTGCATTACTTCCTAAAAACAGTCACGAATTACATTACTTAGTTACTTTTTATTGAAAGTAATGCGTTACAATATTGCGTTATTCTCTAAAAGAAGTCACTAATTACGTTAGTTACTTTTTATGGAAAGTAATGCATTACAATATTGCGTTACCCCTTAAAAAAGTCACTAATTACGTTACTTGTTATGAAAAGTAATGCTTTACATTATTGTGTTACTCCCTAAAAGTAGTCAAAAATTACATTAGTTACTTTTTATGGAAAGTAATGCGTTACAATATTGAGTTACTCCCTAAAAAAAGTCACTAATTACGTTACTTAGTTACTTTTTATGGAAAGTAATGCGTTACAATATTGCGTTATTCTCTAAAAAAAAGTTACTAATTACGTTAGTTACTTTTTATGGAAAGTAATGCATTACAATATTGCGTTACCCCTTAAAAAAGTCACAAATTACGTTACTTGTTATGAAAAGTAATGCTTTACATTATTGTGTTACTCCCTAAAAGTAGTCACAAATTACGTTACTTACTTTTTATGGAAAGTAATGCGTTACAATATTGAGTTACTCCCTAAAAAAAGTCACTAATTACGTTACTTAGTTACTTTTTATGGAAAGTAATGCGTTACAATATTGAGTTACTCTCTAAAAAAAGTCACTAATTACGTTACTTAGTTACTTTTTATGGAAAGTAATGCGTTACAATATTGAGTTACTCTCTAAAAAAAGTCACTAATTACGTTACTTAGTTACTTTTTATGGAAAGTAATGCGTTACAATATTGCGTTACTCCCTAAAAAAAGTCACTAATTACGTTACTTAGTTACTTTTTATTGAAAGTAATGCGTTACAATATTGCGTTACTCCCTAAAAAAAGTTACTAATTACGTTACTTAGTTACTTTTTATTGAAAGTAATGCGTTACAATATTGCGTTATTCTCTAAAAGAAGTCACTAATTACGTTAGTTACTTTTTATGGAAAGTAATGCATTACAATATTGCGTTACCCCTTAAAAAAGTCACTAATTACGTTACTTGTTATGAAAAGTAATGCTTTACATTATTGTGTTACTCCCTAAAAGTAGTCACAAATTACATTAGTTACTTTTTATGGAAAGTAATGCGTTACAATATTGAGTTACTCCCTAAAAAAAAGTCACTAATTACGTTACTTAGTTACTTTTTATGGAAAGTAATGCGTTACAATATTGCGTTATTCTCTAAAAAAAAGTTACTAATTACGTTAGTTACTTTTTATGGAAAGTAATGCATTACAATATTGCGTTACCCCTTAAAAAAGTCACTAATTACGTTAGTTACTTTTTATGGAAAGTAATGCATTACAATATTGCGTTACCCCTTAAAAAAGTCACTAATTACGTTACTTGTTATGAAAAGTAATGCTTTACATTATTGTGTTACTCCCTAAAAGTAGTCAAAAATTACATTAGTTACTTTTTATGGAAAGTAATGCGTTACAATATTGAGTTACTCCCTAAAAAAAGTCACTAATTACGTTACTTAGTTACTTTTTATGGAAAGTAATGCGTTACAATATTGCGTTATTCTCTAAAAAAAAGTTACTAATTACGTTAGTTACTTTTTATGGAAAGTAATGCATTACAATATTGCGTTACCCCTTAAAAAAGTCACAAATTACGTTACTTGTTATGAAAAGTAATGCTTTACATTATTGTGTTACTCCCTAAAAGTAGTCACAAATTACGTTACTTACTTTTTATGGAAAGTAATGCGTTACAATATTGAGTTACTCCCTAAAAAAAGTCACTAATTACGTTACTTAGTTACTTTTTATGGAAAGTAATGCGTTACAATATTGAGTTACTCTCTAAAAAAAGTCACTAATTACGTTACTTAGTTACTTTTTATGGAAAGTAATGCGTTACAATATTGAGTTACTCTCTAAAAAAAGTCACTAATTACGTTACTTAGTTACTTTTTATGGAAAGTAATGCGTTACAATATTGCGTTACTCCCTAAAAAAAGTCACTAATTACGTTACTTAGTTACTTTTTATGGAAAGTAATGCGTTACAATATTGCGTTATTCTCTACAAAAAAGTTACTAATTACGTTACTTAGTTACTTTTTATGGAAAGTAATGCGTTACAATATTGCGTTATTCTCTAAAAAAAAAAAAGTTACTAATTACGTTAGTTACTTTTTATGGAAAGTAATGCGTTACAATATTGCGTTATTCTCTAAAAAAAAAAAAGTTACTAATTACGTTAGTTACTTTTTATGGAAAGTAATGCGTTACAATATTGCGTTATTCTCAAAAAAAAAGTCACTAATTGCGTTACTTGGTTACTTTTTATGGAAAGTAATGCGTTACAATATTGCGTTATTCTCAAAAAAAAGTCACTAATTGCGTTACTTGGTTACGTTTTATTGAAAGTAATGTGTTACAATATTGCGTTACTCCCTAAAAAAGTAACTAATTACATTACTTGGTAACTTTTTATGGAAAGTAATGTGTTGCGTTACTTTTGCTTTACTTTTTAAATCTGGGCAAGGCTTTCTTGTTTGTTTTTAATATAAGAAGTTACATTTTTAGCAAATCTAAAAGCCCTTTTACACCCAAAAGTGAAATGAATAAGCCTAAGGCTGAAGGAAAAGTAAAAGTAGGAAAAGGAAGAAAAAGGAGCACTTTTCAGCAATGAGAAAAATTAAGCACAAATGTTAGTTAATCTAAAGTAAGTTTTGCTTATTAGTACAGATGAATTGGATCAACAAAAAGGTCAGCAGCAAAGTTATTGGTTAATAAAAATGGGATTAAATACATAAACAAAAAGTGACTAGCGTTACTTTTTTAAAAAAGTAACTTAGATATTTTCTTGTAAATGAAAAAGTATGCATTACTTTACTAGTTACTTGAAAAAAGTAATATTACGTAACTTGTAATGCATTACCCCCAACACTGGTTATTGAAAAAAATCCATGCTGATTTTTCTGGTTTGGGTCCCTTGCTAGAGTGGATGAATAAGTCCCTATAGTCTGTTATACAGCACAAGTGGCCTCTAGTGGTGAAAATCAAGGATAACACATGCTGTTTGTTTGGGCACATGACACTGCGCAACCAAGAGATGTATACACAGTAATAATATGAAAACATGCAATACAATATACTATTTGATTAATTTTTGACTAGATGCTGCATTAGTGAATTGAACATTGTGTCACTAACATATTTTTGATTAGATAAATCACAAATGTTCTAGAATAGAAGCAGTTCAATTTAGGGATGCACCAAATGTTAGGCAACCAAAATTATTTAGATGAAAATAGCAAAAAAGGCTGTTGCAGTGTTCAGGCGAATAAGCGAAAGGACAGAATAAATTCTAGTGAATAATAACACGACACGATCAAACAGAGGTGTGCACTAATGTAGCAAACATGTCCATAGTGTGGAAGCATTTAAAACTGTCTGAGAAAGATGCAAACATCATTACAAACACCAGCAGCGAAAGACTGTTTAACAGCGCATTGCATGTCTTCCATGAGAAGAGGAACGAGTCTGGGACTGAATTCGCCAAATAGCCTTAAACCATTAGTAAATAAACTACAGAAGATTATTTTTTCTAATGCATGCACAGATTGTATGTATTCTGACAGCTGCATGAGCTCCTTAGACAAGGTTCAGTCCAAAGCGCAAGGAAAACCTGCACTGAAACAACTTTATGAGAGAATCATTCAGAAATCTGCTCAAATAGTGTTCAAATTGGGATCTGTAATATTTTTTAATGTTTTAAAAGAAGTCTCTTCTGCTCAGCAAGGCTGCATTCATTTGTACATTAAAAAATATATATATTTTCAAGAAGGGGGTCTTAAAAATGGCCAAAGAATATTATTTTACTTTTATTTGAAGTTAAACTGTGCTTTGTTGGTAGGCTATAATATCTACTACTATGTACTGAAAAATGTTCAGTGTTAAGTAAATATTTTTAAATTGTTGCTTTGTAATAGATTTTTTTTTTCTTTAAAAAAAAAAAAAAAAAAAAAACACATTTAGGTTTTTTAATTTTATGCAATGGTTATTTAAAAAAAAAAAAAAAAAAAAAAAAAAAAAAAGGCTAAATACATGGGGGAAAACCCCCTGAAAAAATTTATTCGGTAATCAGCCTTTGGCCCAGTGTTTCATTATGTTCAGTTTCAGCCAAGAATTTTCAATTCAGTGCATCCCTAGATAAACTGTGAAAGTACACAATATCCATATTTATATCATTTCAATGGCGTGGCCTTTATGTATATATTTAAAGAAAAATAAATAAATAAATAAATAAATAAATATATAAATATTTATTTATATATATATATATATATATATATATAAATAAATATATAAATATTTATTTATATATATATATATATATATATATATATATATATATATATATATATATATATATATATAAAATAGTGCTGTCAAACAATTAATCGCATCCAAAATAAAAGTTTATGTTTACATACTATATATTTGTGTTCTGTGTATATTCATTATGTATATATAAATACACACACATGCATGTATATATTAAGGAAAAATATTTTAGATTTATATCCAAAATATTTACATTTATTTATAATCCAAATTGTATACAGGTATAAATATATATACACATAAATATTTAATTTTAATATATACTGTATGTGTGTGTATTTATATGTACATAATAAATATACAAAGTAAACACACATATTGTATGTAAACAAACTTTTATTTTGGATGCGATTAATCGTTTGACAGCCCTAATAAATAAATATAAATAAATAATTTTATATATATATATATATATATATAGTTCCTTGTTAGGGTGTGTTAATTTCTTTTTTTTTTTTTTTTTAAATAGTTGCTTTTAACAGTAATGAACTATGAACTGTAGTGATGAATATAGAATAATTATTAATATTTTTATTCATTTATGGTTAAGTCAGCTACTTTTGATTTAAATAGTAGAGCACTATTTATTTCCATTCAGTATCCATTTTAAAACTATTGGTTGATTAATCAGTATCAGCCAGTGTGGTCCAACCTAGCTATTGGTATCAGTAAAATCCAATATCAGTTGACCTCTAGAAAGATCTCAACATATTTCAGCTTGAATTTACACTGTTAAAACAGAACTGCAACTTCAACTTGGGAGACTGACTTCCTGAAGAGCAGGAACACTGTAAATTGTAAGTCATTAATTGCTGACCCCTTCGCTATAGCTCTCAAATCCCACTTTTGTATGCATTTTTTTAGGTTGATGTCATGCCAAACACTGTTGGTTGTTTGCTTCCTCTTTGCTCTCCACTGTTGTACACTAAAAGAACAACAAATACCAAAAAAAGTGCAACATTCTCCTTAATCTCTTCCAGTGTGCAGTGAAGAATTCATTTCACTTTGACTTTCACTTTACTCACCATACAGGCGGCCTGTACAGCCTCACTGAGACTCGCCGCGTTTGGATCGCACCAGAACATGTGACAGATGAAGTCTCCAGGTCCCTCCGCCATTATGAACGCAAACGTGTGCACATCCTTCCCGACGCCCATAAACGACAGGAAGCGCACGCGACATTCGGAAAGAACCTCCTCTGTCTGTGACCATCAGACAAGAAAGATTGGTTACCAAATCAGATTTATTAATTGTGTGACAGTGGAGTACTGCAGAATGTAAACAAACAGGAACCTGACCTCAGAAGTCAGAATGGTGAGAGTAGCAGAGGCCACATTCACAGTCACAGGGGTCCACTCCTCCTTGTCTTTGCCGAGAAGAGCCTTCTCCAACGCGACGTTAATGACGTCCATGCCTTCGAGAGACAGATACCAACAACCAGTGTTCATTTGTACATTAATATGACTTGTTTTCATAGACGAAAACAAAGCGATAACTAACTTTTTGAATGACAAAAATCTACTGGCGTTTTCATCAACGAATAAAAACGAGACAAATGTTAGGGAGGGATGATTTGGAAAGAGATTCATTCAGAAAAAACTGCTAGATGCGTACAAACCGGCGGGACACAAGCTAAAATACACTTGCTGCACGTCTAATAAAACACAAAAAAGTCAATATGTGGGAGAAGTGCAGACGACGCAAGAGAGAACTCAGTTGGGTCTTGTTTTCTGAGCGCAGACACTGAAGCAAACACACAGAAAACACGTCTCACACTCTTTCATGTTGCATGAACTGAGAAATACACACAAAATGATCTGGAATTGTCCGTTTTGATGAGTATTCACATAAACACAGCTGATTACATCTTAAATGAACATAAACAGTAGAGAGAGAAAGTGTATCAGTGCGTTGCATTGGGTTTTAAAGGGACAGCAGCCACATTTAGTGTCTATTGTCCGAGTCACTGATGTTCATCAAGCAACAAAAGAAAGACAGAAAACCACTCACTGCTCTTGACTGAATCACTTATGTAGCCCTAAAGATGAATCTAAATTCATTTCTTGAAATAAACATGTCTGTTTGAAAGAATGAAGAATATGGTAAACAAGTGACTATAAAGAATGCATCATTAGCCGATATAACCATTGAGATTTCACTCAAAAGAAGACCATGTTCTTTATGAGAAAGGGTTTTATTTCATTTTAATATTAAGGCATGTTGTGCATCACTGCAGTTAAATTGTGTTTATCATGATAAAACCTTAATATCAAACCTATATAATGAGTTTGGACATTTTAGAGAAATGCTTAATAAATGCATTGCACTGGAACTAAACCCATTACATTTTAGCAGACTACATTTAATGTAGATTTAGTCGACTAAAATCTAAAACTAGACTAAAACTAAAAACAATTCAGATGACTAAAATATGACTAAAACTAAATGGCATTTTAGTCAAAAGACTGACTAAAAGTAAATTAAAATTTGCTGTCAAAATTAACACTGAACACAACTCATCTTCACTTTCAGGCAGCTAACTTTGATTTAAATATGAAAAAAGATGCTATTTTGAGTGCTTGCTTACATTGCTAAACAAAAATGGGTAAAATTCAGGTACTTTGAATATAGCAGGTAATGAGCTGAGGGCTTCCTACCAGTGTTTATTTTGATTTAGTTTTAGTCATATTTTAGTCATCTGAATTGTTTTTAGTTTTAGTCTAGTTGTAGATTTTAGTCGACTGAATCTACAGTAAATGTAGTCTGCTAAAATGTAATGGGTTTAGTTCCAGTGCAATGCATTTATTAAGCATTTCTCTAAAATTTCCAAACTCATTCTATAGGTTTGATATTAAAGTTTAATCATGATAAACACAATTTAACTGCGGTGATACACAACATGCCTTAATATTAAAATGAAATAAATCCACTTCTCATAAAGAACATGGTCTTCTTCTGAATGTAATCCCAATGGTTATATCGGCTAATGATGCATTCTTTATAGTCACTTGTTAACCATATTTCTTTCAAACAGACATGTTTATTTCTATAAATTAATTTAGATTCATCTTTAGGGCTGCGTAAGTGATTCAGTCAAGAGCAGTGAGTGGTTTTCTGTCTTTCTTTTGTTGCTTGATGAACATCAGTGACTCGGACAATAGACACTAAATGTGGCTGCTGTCCCTTTAAAACCCAATGCAATGCACTGATACACTTTCTCTCTACTGTTTACATTCAAGACGTAATCGGCTGTGTTTACATGAATACTCATCAAAACAGACAATTCCAGATCATTTTGTGTGCATTTCTCAGTTCATGCAACGTGAAAGAGTGTGTCGTGTTTTCTGTGTGTTTGCTTCAGTGTCTGCGCTCAGAAAACAAGACCCAATTGAGTTCTCTCTTGCGTCGTCAAATTTATCCATATGTCTGCACTTCTCCAACATATTGACATTTTTAATGTTTTATTAGATGTGCAGCGTGTATTTTAGCTTGTGTCCTGCTGGTTTGTACACATCTAAGCTCCTACTACACAGATTTTTCTGAATGAATCTCTTTCCAAATCGTCCCTCACTAACATTTTCATCTCGTTTTTATTCATGACAAAAATTCCAGTAGATTTTTGTCATAGTTTTTGTCATTCAAGAAGAATTTTAGTTTGTTATCGCTTTGTTTTTTGTCTGTGAAGAAATGTAGTTGATGAAAATTATGACGAAAATTAACAAAATAAACACCGCTTCCTACCGACTGGCCTTGTCACCGTCACACGACCCAAGTACCGCACCTGGAAGCGCTGGACCAGCTCATTTTTGGGAGCTGGGAACTCTGAAGGAAGAAAGATCTGATTCAGTCATAATGGTATAATTTCATTATCATCTATTACAGTAGCCACTTGAGAAGGTGAGAGACAAATATCTGATGCACACATTAAAGAAAAAGTGTCAATTTTAGCAGTTACATAGATCTGCACAAACAAAAGCTAAATTCAGCATGTGTCATGTGTTACCCTGGAAAGGGATGTCCTTGAGTCTTGAGGGGTCAGTGTTCAGTCTGCTGGACGACTTCCTCTGGGCCATTATCTAAGGAAATACACAGACAAAACTAAATGTATAACAAAAAACACATGGCATTGGCAGTTGCGGTCTGACACACCCTCTCATTTAATGTTTTTTTTTGTTGTTTTTTTTAAAGAAGTCTCTTCTGCTCATCAAGGCTGCATTTATTTGATCAAAAATACAGAAAAAAACAGTAATATTGCAAAATGTTATTACAATATAAAAATAAAGGTTTTTATTTGAATATACTTTACAATATAATTTATTCCTGTGATGCAAAGCTGAATTTTCATCAGCTGTTACTCCAGTCTTAAGCGTCACATGATCCTTCAGAAATCACTCTAATATACTGATTTATTATTACAATTATCAATTTTTTTGCAACCTGTGATTGTTTTTTCAGGATTCTTTGATGAATAACAAGTTTAAAAGAACAGCATTTATTCAAAATATAAATCTTTTCTAACAATGTAAATCTATGCTATCACTTTTTATTAATTTATCACATCCTTGGTGAATAAAAGTATTAATTTCTTTCAAAAAAATAAAAATTTACTGACCCCAAACTTTTGAACAGTAGTGTATATTGTTAAAAAACCTTATTTTTTTTTCATTATTATTTAGATTTTTATTGAAACAATTTCCCACATTCATTACAAATACACAATATGCATTTAGACTGTATCTTATACAATAATCACACTCAGTACTTAACTAAAAAAAAATTCAATATATGAGAATATAAATAAATAAAGATAAGTCTATACACATACTTTTTAGCATCTTATCAACAGATACTTCTTAACACTTTTTTTTTTACAACTATGTACAAGAAAAAACCTTTATATTTTAAATAAATGCTGTTTTTTTTAACCTTTTATTGATAAAAAAAAAAAGTTCACATTCCAAAATAAACAGTTTCCAGCACTGATAATAAATCAGCAAATTAGAATGATTTTTGAACTTTAATGACAGATATAAATTAAATTTTAATGTATATTAATATAGAAAAACATTGATTTACATTGTAATAATATTCCACAATATTACATTTTTTTCTGTATTTTTGATCAAGTGAAAACAGCCTCGATAAGCATAAAAAACTTCTTTTAAAAAAAAACACTAAATATGGTTGGGAGCAGGTGTAAAATTGTGTGTAGATTCACTTTCATGAATCTGAAATTGTCCGCACAAAAACAAACAACAGCAACATTGTGTTCATATTTTATGAATGAGGCACATTGCTTTATCCTCATACTCATATTATTATTATTATTTCACACCTCATTGTGTATGTTAGGGATGGCTTTGCTTGTTAGTTTTTAATATAAAAAGCTCTATTTTTGGCAAATGTAAAAGTGCAACACTTTTCAGCACTAAAAAAGCAGCACAAAAGTTATTTTATCTGAAGCCACTTTTACTTAGTATGGTTGAACTTGATCATCGAAGGTCAGCAGCAAAGACATTGGTTAATTGAATGGGATTAAATAAATTAAGAATGTGTGTTGTTTAACATTTCATTATTGAAGGTTTTATTTACGTGGAGGGCGAGTTATTGTTGACATCATTAGTGAACTTTCCAACACGTTTTAATCAAACTAGGATATTTTTAATGCTACTGAAGAGTACTTAATGTCTTTGATTATCCATTTAATCAAGAAAATTTGTATTTCTAGGCAGCAGCTAAGACGTCCTCACCTTAGAGCAGATGTCATGCAGGCTTGTGGCGATGTTCTTTGCAGGGGTGTCACACCGAAATACGTGACACTTGAGCACATGAGTCAACTTGTCTCGTGCCACATATGCAAAGTCCCTGTGGTAAGAGACAAACATAAACATGTGCATGTAGTCATAAGCCTTCAATTCATCCACACGCCCATAAACTAGTGCATGCACAGTAATAAACATCTTGGATGTGTGTGAAAGTAGGGGAACAGCCTTTGGTGTAACGATTGTCTGAAGCCCATATAGAAATCACACCATTTCATAGGCAGATAGTGCTATTTCTACTCACTAAGGCATTGCCTTTATGATGCCTCTTAAAGGAACACTCCACTTTTTTTGAAAATAGGCTCATTTTCGAACTCCCCTCGAGTTAAACAGATGAGTTTTACGGTTTTCGAATCATCAAAACAAAAAAAAAAGTGGCATGTTCCTTTAATTTGTGTATGGTAACCAGTGTTGGGGAAAGTTACTTTTAAAAGTAATGCGTTACAATATTGCGTTAGTCCCTAAAAAAAAGTGACTAATTACGTTACTTAGTTACTTTTTATTGAAAGTAATGCGTTACAATATTGCGTTACTCCCTAAAAAAGTCACTAATTACGTTAGTCACTTTTTATTGAAAGTAATTACGTTACATTATTGCGTTACTCCCTAAAAAAGTGACTAATTACGTTACTTAGTTACTTTTTATTGAAAGTAATGCGTTACATTATTGCGTTACTCCCTAAAAAAGTGACTAATTACGTTAGTTAGTCACTTTTTATTGAAAGTAATTACGTTACATTATTGCGTTACTCCCTAAAAAAGTGACTAATTACGTTAGTTAGTCACTTTTTATTGAAAGTAATTACGTTACATTATTGCGTTACTCCCTAAAAAAGTGACTAATTACGTTACTTAGTCACTTTTTATTGAAAGTAATTACGTTACATTATTGCGTTACTCCCTAAAAAAGTGACTAATTACGTTAGTTAGTCACTTTTTATTGAAAGTAATTACGTTACATTATTGCGTTACTCCCTAAAAAAGTGACTAATTACGTTAGTTAGTCACTTTTTATTGAAAGTAATGCGTTACAATATTGCGTTACTCCCTAAAAAAGTCACTAATTACGTTAGTCACTTTTTATTGAAAGTAATGTGTTACAATATTGTGTTACTCCCTACAAAAGTCACTAATTAAGTTACTTAGTTACTTTTTATTGAAAGTAATGCGTTACATTATTGCGTTACTCCCTAAAAAAGTCACTAATTACGTTACTTAGTTACTTTTTATTGAAAGTAATGCGTTACATTATTGCGTTACTCCCTAAAAAAAGTGACTAATTACGTTACTTAGTTACTTTTTATTGAAAGTAATGCGTTACAATATTGCGTTACTCCCTAAAAAAGTGACTAATTACGTTACTTAGTTACTTTTTATTGAAAGTAATGCGTTACATTATTGCGTTACTCCCTAAAAAAGTGACTAATTACGTTACTTAGTTACTTTTTATTGAAAGTAATGCGTTACAATATTGCGTTACTCCCTAAAAAAGTGACTAATTACGTTACTTAGTTACTTTTTATTGAAAGTAATGCGTTACATTATTGCGTTACTCCCTAAAAAAGTGACTAATTACGTTACTTAGTTACTTTTTATTGAAAGTAATGCGTTACAATATTGCGTTACTCCCTAAAAAAGTGACTAATTACGTTACTTAGTTACTTTTTATTGAAAGTAATGCGTTACAATATTGCGTTACTCCCTAAAAAAGTGACTAATTACGTTACTTAGTTACTTTTTATTGAAAGTAATGCGTTACATTATTGCGTTACTCCCTAAAAAAAGTGACTAATTACGTTACTTAGTTACTTTTTATTGAAAGTAATGCGTTACAATATTGCGTTACTCCCTAAAAAAGTCACTAATTACGTTAGTTAGTCACTTTTTATTGAAAGTAATTACGTTACATTATTGCGTTACTCCCTAAAAAAGTGACTAATTACGTTACTTAGTTACTTTTTATTGAAAGTAATGCGTTACAATATTGCGTTACTCCCTAAAAAAGTGACTAATTACGTTACTTAGTTACTTTTTATTGAAAGTAATGCGTTACATTATTGCGTTACTCCCTAAAAAAGTGACTAATTACGTTACTTAGTTACTTTTTATTGAAAGTAATGCGTTACAATATTGCGTTACTCCCTAAAAAAGTCACTAATTACGTTAGTTAGTCACTTTTTATTGAAAGTAATGCGTTACATTATTGCGTTACTCCCTAAAAAAGTGACTAATTACGTTACTTAGTTACTTTTTATTGAAAGTAATGCGTTACAATATTGCGTTACTCCCTAAAAAAGTCACTAATTACGTTAGTTAGTCACTTTTTATTGAAAGTAATGCGTTACAATGTTGCGTTACTCCCTAAAAAAAGTGACTAATTACGTTACTTAGTTACTTTTTATTGAAAGTAATGCGTTACAATATTGCGTTACTCCCTAAAAAAGTCACTAATTACGTTAGTTAGTCACTTTTTATTGAAAGTAATTACGTTACATTATTGCGTTACTCCCTAAAAAAGTGACTAATTACGTTACTTAGTTACTTTTTATTGAAAGTAATGCGTTACAATATTGCGTTACTCCCTAAAAAAGTCACTAATTACGTTAGTTAGTCACTTTTTATTGAAAGTAATTACGTTACATTATTGCGTTACTCCCTACAAAAGTCACTAATTAAGTTACTTAGTTACTTTTTATTGAAAGTAATGCGTTACAATATTGCGTTACTCCCTAAAAAAAGTGACTAATTACGTTACTTAGTTACTTTTTATTGAAAGTAATGCGTTACAATATTGCGTTACTCCCTAAAAAAGTGACTAATTACGTTACTTAGTTACTTTTTATTGAAAGTAATGCGTTACATTATTGCGTTACTCCCTAAAAAAGTGACTAATTACGTTACTTAGTTACTTTTTATTGAAAGTAATGCGTTACAATATTGCGTTACTCCCTAAAAAAGTCACTAATTACGTTAGTTAGTCACTTTTTATTGAAAGTAATTACGTTACATTATTGCGTTACTCCCTAAAAAAGTGACTAATTACGTTACTTAGTTACTTTTTATTGAAAGTAATGCGTTACATTATTGCGTTACTCCCTAAAAAAGTGACTAATTACGTTAGTTAGTCACTTTTTATTGAAAGTAATTACGTTACATTATTGCGTTACTCCCTAAAAAAGTCACTAATTACGTTAGTTAGTCACTTTTTATTGAAAGTAATGTGTTACAATATTGTGTTACTCCCTACAAAAGTCACTAATTAAGTTACTTAGTTACTTTTTATGGAAAGTAATGTGTTACTTTTTAAATCTGGGCAGGGCTTGCTTGTTTGTTTTTAATATAAAAAAAGTTTGATTCTTAGCAAATGTAAAAGCCCTTTCACACCAAAATGAAATGATGTGAATAAGCCTAAAAGGAAAATTAAATTGACCTCTGTACAGTAGAACTGTAGGAAAAGAAAGTTAAAAGTAGGAAAACAACACACTTCAGCAATGAGGGAAAAAAAAAAGCACAAATGTTAGTTAATATAAAGTAAGTTTTGCTTATTAGTACACTGCAAAAAATGCCTTTCTTAGATTTTTTTTGTCTTGTTTTCAGCCAAAATATCTAACAATTCTTAAATTAATAAGGATTTTCTAGACAAGTAAAAATTATCATCTTGTTTTTTTCTGAAAACAAGAAAATAATAATTTACTTATTTAATTATTTACTAGAAAATCCTTCTTGATTTAAGAGTTTTTTGATATTTTGGCTGGAAACGAGACAAAATGTAATTAAGAAAAGTGTTTTTGCAGTGTACTGTTGAATTGGATCAACAAAGTAAAATGGGATTAAATACATAAAGGAAACAAAAAGTAACTGGTGTTACTTTTTTGAAAAAGTAATGCGTTACTTTACTAATTACTTGAAAAATCTAATATTATTATGTAACTCGAGTTACTTGTAATGCGTTACCCCAACACTGATGGTAATTTTGAAAGACAACATTGATGACAAATCAGCATGAGCAGTACAGATCTGGGACACGATTCAGTCACTACTTCGTACTAACAGTATGTTATGCACAGACAAGAAAAGCAGCAGACAGATGTAAAGGGCTGACAATATGCAAAGATGTCATGAATATGCGAATGAATGCACAATGTAATCTACTGACACGCTGAACCTTTTTGAAACAGACCTTTTCCAGACAACAGCCGTTCATATTCACCACAACTGTCAAGTTCCAAAAAAATAAATAAACAATAACTAACTAGCACCACTCAAGCAACAAATGAGTCCAAAAAATACTTTTTTCTCTTCTGAAGCTCATTAAGTTTAGACACGTAGAAGAGAAAATATTATTTGAGAGCTGGAGAAGATTCTCAGAGAGTGACTTCACATGCGTTCAGAAGAAAGAGAATATAGTGCATGACATTTACACCGTTTTTCGAAGCTTAACAGCTGTGGTATCTATATATGAACAGGCGCTGAATGTAAACATTCCTCCAAAATTGTCCTTTTTGTGCTAGACAGAAGAAAAGTCTAATGGACACATGTGGGTGTGAAAATGACGACGTTTCATTTTTGAGTGCATTATGCTTGGAATTGTACTAAGTACACAAAAGCTAACAAATGATAAAGTACACAGCGACACACTACCTCTCCCTGGGATCCAGGACGCAGCAGGGCAGACAGAACAAAAAACAACAGTAATTCAGCAAAATCTATATTAGTTCAAAATCTCACATTCCGAAGCAAAAATGAGGCAAACGAAAGGTTAAAGGGGTCCTATTACACTTTTTCACTTTTTGAACTTTAGTCAGAGTGTGGTGTGCATGTTTATGCACAAAAAAAGTTTTTTAAAAAAATCCCTTTTCAAGAACTACAACGAATGGCTCATTTGGACCAGAGCCGTTGAGAAACAGAGGAACCATAGGAACTGAGGAAAAAAAGCATAGAGCGGCCAATAGTTCCAAACAACCAATAGCTCCTGCATTGAAGCCCATTCATTTCAGCACTTCTCAAGCACAGTCACTGGTAAACTGAAGAAATTACTGCATTTTTTGACATTTTAATGTATCCTCTTGGAAATCTGGCCAGTAGTTGTATTTTACAAAGCATGTTATAGTTAATGTTTATCGTTAGATAATAAACAGTTATACTATAATTGCATTAGATAATATGAGAAACACCATTATAGTGACCATAACCACATACTAGTTGTCATAATATTTAAGTTTTCAGTCTGCAATCTTTCTCTCCCTGTAGGAGGTTGAATTAGTTTCAGTAAAGACTGCAATCAAGAAATACAATAAAAATGTATGCTGAATGCAAATGGTTTTTTATTACATTATTTTAAACGTTTCTATTAGGTTAAATGCCATATTTGCTTGCCTTTTGTAATATTCACTTATGTTGTATGTGTGAATATCATAAAATAACATCAGTAATTCACTTTTTTATTTAACATTAAATTGTTAAATTAAAACCTATAAAAATCATGTCCACATGCACATTCAAGTGTATTTAACCCTAAATGCTACACTAACTGTAATATAAATACTATATTAGAAAATATCATCTTTTAAATTGTCAGGATGATTATTGCATACATTATTTAGTACTAAAAACTCCTCAAAATATTAACTAAATAGAACTGAACTATATATTACAATTATTTAATTAAATAAAAGATACACTGAAGCCGCAGTGTAGCGCTTCAAGCATGGACTACAGTGATGGCGATCTCCTCCGGTGGCTGCGTCAGAGCCGCGCAACATTTTATTAAAAAAAATGCAGTTTTTTGTCTGTTCTAAGTATTTCCTGAATTATGGAGTGACAAAGAGACATACAAAAAATTTCCTCTGTAAAAACATTTGACTCTAATATGCCAAAAAAAGTAAACAAGAAGTTTGAAACCGACTTCATGCAGTGTTTAGATTTTTGTGCTAGAAATGTATGCAAATTAGTGCAGATTTCAATAAACAATGCCTCATTTGCATATTTAAACCTGACATTTTAGAAAACTTTTAATACAAAAAGTGTTTGCAATTATCAATGTAACCAAATCAACTGGGTAAGTAAGGTGACAACTATTAGTTATTTTTTTTACGCTATTCACCTGCAGTGTCTCACTTTAAATACAAATTAAGTCATAATAAAAACAGCCTTTTTAGCCTTATGCTGGAGCTGGTTTCAAGCAATGAAAGTATGTAAATAATTTAATAAATTAGCACGATAATATCATGTATTGGCAATCTGGCATGCTGACAATAGGACCCAACACTACTGTAGCATCAACTATACCTTCATATATCCTTAACTATAACCAAGTCAGAGCTTGATGCTTTGGCAAGAGTCGTGACAGTACTGAAACATGTCTAAACTGTTCGCCAATTACAACGCAGTGGGAAAGCTAACCAATCACAACACATTTCGTTTTTCGGAAGGCGGGCCTTCCTCAAATCTGGAACTAGTCGAGTCATTTGTGCCAGGCTGGGGAGAAAGCTGTTGTAATAATGTAAATTATGTGAAAAATAATGCATTTTTCGAACCACCAAAAATCAAGACTTTGTAAAAGAGCATAATAGGACCCCTTTAAAGATCACTTTTGCTGAAAACTGACTGAGCCGCTCACAGACGTACCTGCCATCGTCGCGTCCGACTCCCCAAACACGAATGCTGATGATGGGCTGAGAGTGCAGCAGCGTTCGTCCGTGAGGCTCGATAAGATTCAGAGTCTCATTCTCCAGCACCAGAAGCATTTCCTTTCCCTACACAGAAACACAAACAAGGCATACTAAGAGGTGTGCTTTCACTTCTCCTTAAAAGGATAAACATGACGTCAAAAATCAGTCAAATCCTGTCATGTGACTGTCACAGAATGCAGGGACCTGCTTGAGTTATTAAATTTCTTATGAACACTTCAATATTCAATTTTTTTAACCCTTTAACTGTCACCGGGACGCCTACGTTTACTTCAGCATATTTCAAATAAATCCTAATCTAATCATGACAAACTATATATCGTTGGAAAGGTCTAAGACTCCTAAATATAGATATTTTACCACTGTTTTGTGTTACAAATTATGTAGAAACAGTAATAAATTAATTAATTAATAAAATAATTAATTTATGACAAGTGTGCACCTCAAAAAAATTTACATCATAAGAGGGGTTCAGACCTTTGTCACAAAAAGACTTTCTTTGTTGCCTTTTCCCCACTTTATCACGCTTTAGAAATCATAAGAAATTATATATCACTGGAAGACTTCAAATCTCAAAATTCATCCTTTGAAAGCCATTTTAAAATCAGACATTGCATTATCATGGAAATTGTACATGAAAATCATATTACAAAATGTTTTCGTTCATGAATTATACAAATTTTAATTTCCATGTTCAAAATATGGAGTGACAGTTAAAGGGTTAAAAAAGCGCTCACATGCATTTTATTAGATTACAGCTTTTTGAAATGTATATTGTGTTTTTCCCCAGCACTCATTAAAAATATATATTTGAGCACATTAAAAGATATATCTTACATTGTAATAATACATACTACTGTCCTGTAAAAACATAAAAGGTGCCATTCAATAAGCATGATAACATATGTGACCCTGGAGCACAAAACCGCTGGGGTATATTTGTAGCAATAGCCAAAAATACATTGTATGGGTCAAAATTATTGATTTTACTTTTATGCCAAAAATCATTAGGATATTAAGTAAAGATCATGTTCCATGATGTCATTTTGTAAATTTCCTACTGTAAATGTATCAAAACTTAATTTTTGATTAATAATATGCATTGCTAAGAACTCCATTCGGCAATTCTCTCAATATTTAGATTTTTTTTGCACCCTCAGATTGCAGATTTTCAAATAGTTGCATCTCAGCCAAATATTGTCTGATCATAAACCATACATCAATGGAAAGCACACTTATTCAGCTTCTCATGATGTATAAATCCCAATTTCGAAAAATGGACACTTAAGGCTGGTTTTGTGGTCCAGGGTCACATATAATATAATATTTTATAATAAATTATTAACAGGATTGTTATTATAATTAAAGCACCTGCCAAAAATACAGAAATAAATATCTTCTGCTCATCAAGGCTGAATTTATTTGATCAAAATAAGTAAAAGGAAACAGCAATATTGAGAAATATTACTCAAAATAAAAATTACATTTTAATATATGAAACAATTTAATGTTATTCCTATGATGCAAAGCTGAATTTTCTACATTACTCCAGTTGTCACAAGATCTTTTAGAAATCATTACAGTATATTTTACTCTCAAGAAACATTATTACTTGATTATTGATGTTGAAAACAATTTTGTTTCTTCATATTTTGTGTGGACATGGTGATACATTATTTTTCAGGATTTTTTGATAAATAGAAAGTTTAACGAACAGCATTTATTTGCATTTATCACATATTAAATTTGTTAATGCATTATTAAATAGAAATCATTTTAAATGACTGATAAATATTTAATATTTAATTATTATTTAATTAATAATTTCTCTCTCTCTTTTTTTAAAAATCTTATACAAATGTTTGAGTGGTATCATCGTTTCCACAAAAATACCGAGCAGCAAAACGGTTTTTAACATTGATATGAAATGTTATTATAAATATTAGAGTGATTTCTGAAGGATCATGCGACACTTAAGACTGGAGTAACAGCTGATGAAAATTCAGCTTTGCATCACAGGAATAAATTATATTGTAAAGTATATTAAAACAAAAACCATTTTTTTATATTGCAATAACATTTTGCAATATTACTGTTTTTTTCTGTATTTTTAATCAAATAAATGCAGCCTTGATGAGCAGAAGAGACTTCTTTAAAAAACATTAAATGAGAGGCTGTGTCCAAACTTGACTGGTAGTGTATATAATTTTGTCTTACGTTTTAGAAATAAAGCAAATGTTAATTATTTTCTTAAATAGGTTTTTTTTTTGTGAAAAACTGCCAATGAAGCTATAGCTCTGACATTTTAAGACCTTTTAGAGTCTCTTTCATTCATTCTTTAATTCACTCCAATTCTAGGGATTTTTTTTCCACACATCTGCACAAACCTCGCCCCAGATGCCAGCTGTGTCATCGAGATTGTGTTTCTGGTAGGACAGCTGTCGGATACAGTTATTAACGGCAACGCTACTCCTACCAGGAGCCATTTCCTCTTCTGATATCTCCACCCAGCCCAGAGAACGCACCGCAAAACACTGCAAAACAAACAAACATGAAGAAAACAAGCATCTCGATGTGGTGCGTGCGGTCGGTCAACTGTGTTTACCTTAGCCCCCTCGCTACTGCTGAAATAGGTCTGTTCCTCTTCCTCCTCAGACTGAGAAAAACTGCACACAACAGGAGACAGCAGGGTCAGGCTTTATGTGCATTCAGAAATGCATTGAGAAAATGGTACACTAGCAATTTGGACACAGCCTCTCATTTAATGTTTTTAAAGAACTTTCTTATGCTTATCAAGGCTGATTTCACTTGATCAAAAATACAGAATAATATTGTGAAATATTATTACGATGTAAAATGTTTTTCTATATTAATATACATTAAAATTGTATTAATATCTGTAATTAAAGTTGCATTTCCAGAATCATTACTGCAGTCTTCAGTGTCACATGATCCTTCAAAAATCATTCTAATATACTGATTTATTATCGGTGTTTAATTTTTTTTTTTTGGAACCTGTGATACTTTTTTCAGGATTTTTTTGATCAATAAAAAGGTTAAAAATAGAACAGCATTTATTTAAAATAGAAAGGTTTTCTAACAATATACACTACTGTTCAAAAGTTTGGGGTCTGTACATTTTTATTCTTTCTTTTTTTGAAAGAAATTAATACTTTTATTCACCAAGGATGTGTTCAATTAATAAAAAGTGATAGATTGTTAGAAAAGATTTATATTTTGAATAAATGCTCTTCTTTTTAACTTCAAAGAATCCTGAAAAAAAAAAAAAAAAAAAACAGGTTGCAAAAAAATATTTGATAACTAATAATAAATCAGCATATTATAATGATTTCTGAAGGATCATGTGACACTTAAGACTGGAGTAACAGCTGATGAAAATTCAGCTTTTGCTATGGAGTCAATCCAGGGCCATATATATTTGCAAAAGAATCGAAGTGTTGCAAAAGAAAATAAAGATTTGCAAATGAATATTAAAGTATTGAGAAAACAATAAATGTGCTTTTTGCAAACAAAAATGAAGAATCGCAAAATATAAATGAAACAAAAGAACAAAAGCAATCATTTTGCAATACATATTTTCCATGGCCATATCTACTCATTTATTTGCAACGCTGCTCTTATTTTGCGTTTCAGTCGAGTGTGAGCTTGTGATACAGTTTTTCCTTTGCATTTCACGTTTCTGTGCGTTTCACTTTCTGACTCTGTTTTGGAGTCAAGGAACAAAAAAAAAAAAAAAAAAAAAAGCTCACACTTGACTGAAATGCAAAATAAAACCAGATATGGCAATGGAAAATATGTATTGTAAAATCTTTTGCTCCGTTTCATTTTATATTTTGCAATTCTTCATTTTCATTTGCAGAACTTATTTTCTTATTGCAATAGATGATTTTATTTCGTAATTCTTTATTTTGTTTGCAAAAGCACATTTATTTCTTCTCAATACTTCAATATTTGTTTGCAAAATTTCAATTCTTTCGCAAATGTATGTGGCTCTGTTTTGCTTCCATACGCATCACAGAAACGAATTACATCGTAACGTATATTAAAATAAAAAACATTATTTTATATTGTAATAACATTTTGCAATATTTCTGTTTTTTTCTGTATTTTTGATCAAATAAATGCAGCCTTGATGAGCAGAAGAGACTTCTTTACATTAAATGAGAGGATGTGTCCAAACTTTTGCACATGTGGCATAACGCTGGGCTCGTTTCACTGATCTTGTACCTGAGATTGATGGAGGCGTAACGTAGAGTCGCTCCCTCAAACTCCTTCAGACTTTCATCGGATGCCACATCCTCCTTCTAAACGATAAAAAAACAATCATAACATGGACTTACAAACACAGAGTGAGATCATCTGTGTCTCCTAGGGATGTAACGATATTAAATTTTCTTATCATGATTATAGTGACATAAATGATCGCGGTTATCAATATTATCACCGTATTGTTAAAATATGCTGGAAATTTTTAAGTACTAACACAAATTGTTTCTCAAAGTTTTATATTTAAAATCAAACAACAACATATAAAATGACTTCAGTTTTTACAAACGCTAAAACAATAACATTACCTAATAACATGTTTGAAATGTTCAAATAAAGCTTTGAAAAGGTTTTATAAAATGGTACACTGCAAAAATGCTTCTTACTTAGATTTTTAGTCTTGTTTCCAGCCAAAATATCTAAAAAAATCTTAAATCAAGGAGGATTTTCTAGACAAAAAAAATTATTGTCTTGCTTTCAGAAAAAAAAAAAAAAAAAAAAGAGTTTTTGCTTAAAACGAGCAAAATAATCTGCCAATGGGGTGAGAAAAATAATCTTATTTCAAGATGAAAGATAGATAATTTTTCTCACCCCATTGGCAGATAATTTTGCTTGTTTCAAGCAAAAACTCACTTAATTTTGACTTATTTTGTCTGAAAACAAGACAATAAGTTTTACTTGTCTAGAAAATCCTTCTTGATTTAAGATTTTTTAGATATTTTGGCTGGAAACAAGACAAAAAATCTAAGTAAGAAAAGCATTTTTTGCAGTGTAAACCTCACATTTCAGCCTTTAAATAAAGAAAATGGTTAAGTCAAATCAATAAATGTTATATGTAGCCTTTTTATCTAAATAATTCTAGATGTATTATGTGAATTTAAATTTATAGAATCCTTGTTTTTAGTCTTTTTTAGTTTAGATGACAGCAGTGCATGAAAATTCGGTCCGCGTTAGCTAAACAAAAACTGCAAACAGGCTGAACATAATTGTAAGTCAATGTAAATCCACTCTCTGCCACTAGGTGGCACTTATGGAACAGCAAAGTTACAGCTGTTTAAACTCTGCTTTACGCTGGACAGTAAATATTTATCATAAGTTGTTCAAATCGTGGTAATCAAATACGGTTTTAATGATAATTAAAAGATGAAACGGTAATACTAACCGTGGAGAATTTTATCATGATTTATCGTCAAACCGGTTATCGTTACATCCCTATTGTCTCCATTATGAACCCACCTGCCAGTGCTCCTCCTCAGTGAACGCGTTTGGATGAGAAACACCGCTCCATGTGATCTAAATACAAATGCGTTTAGTTACAATAACCAAGTTTCCATCCAGTTTTTGCGATGTTTTATCATCAACAAAGAGAATACGCATTAAAAAAACTGAAATTTGCCGTCTCAAGCCCGTTTCCATCCAACTGGCTTTTTAGCGATAAAAAAAAAAAAGTGTCACATAAGTTTTGGTGTATCGCAAAAAAATAAATAAATTACATTCATAATTTCACCTATTGCACAAATGACGGAGTAGTAGCCTTTTCTTCATTCATTTGAAACAAAACTTTACAAAAACAGTCTAGGCTATAGACCATTTAGATACTTGAGTAAGCAATATTCATCAATAGGTGCAGTTGTATTAGGCCTATTGTCATTTTTCTGTTTAACTTTCATTAACCCTCTGGCCCTCTTCGGAAAAATTATACATTTAAAAATGTTTAAAATCATAGGTTCATCGGAATGAGCTGACACTTGGTGACTTTTGTTACATTAGCAATATGAACACACAAAAAAAAAAAAAAAACACAGACTTGATTTGGATATGTTAAAGGGTCCAAAAAAAAAAAAAAAAAAAAGTCACTTGAAAAACCATGCTATTTTACTTCGCCTCACTCCACAACAAATCCTTTAAATTTAAACAAATTAATAGAGCACTTTTGTACAAAATGAATACATTTTAACTTGCAACGTACTAAAGGAACATCAAATAAAGATGTATATTTGAAAGGTAATTCGTCTTTTTCTTACCATATTTAAAATCATTTTCAAATCTTATGATATAAATATGATTTAATGCGCTTTTACAGAGAAACTGAGCAACACCTGCCTATAGACTCATTCTGTCATGTGACACCACATTTATTTGCATTAAAGCCCCTTTTCGTGACAAAAAGTGTTTCCAAAAAATGTTTTGTGACATTTGACCCTGGACCACAAAACCAGTCATAAGTCGCTGGGGTATATTTGTAGCAATAGCCAAAAATACATTGTATGTGTCAAAATTATTGATTTTTCTTGTATGCCAAAAATCATTAGGATATTAAGTAAAGATCATGTTCCATGAAGATATTTTGCAAATTTCCTACTGTAAATATATCAAAACTTAATTTTTGATTAGTATATGCATTGCTAAGAACTTCATTTGGACAACTTTAAAGGTGATTTTCTCAATATTTAGATTTTTTTGCACCCTCAGATTACAGATTTTCAAATAGTCGCATCTCAGACAAATATTGTCATATTATAACAAACCATACATCAAATGGAAAGCTTATTTACTCAGCTTTCATGTGATGCATAAATCTCAATTTCGAAAAATTGACACTTAAGACTGGTTTTGAGGTCCGGGGTCACATTTGAACTATCGATATAGAATTTATGTGCTAAAGTTAAACTGACAAATTAGAAATTATATCGATAAATGGCATTTCCATCAACTATATACGTAACATTTTTGAAGCGCTAAATATTTTGTTGTAAAAAACCCTTGGATGGAAACCTGTTGGGCAACCTGAGAATGTTATTAACAGCAAACAATTCCAATAAGTTAAAACATGCATTGCTTGTGCGCACCTGTGGCTCATCAGCAGGTGTGAGGGCAGGTGATGTGCTGGCCGCTCTCTCCTCTAGGGGCCCGGGTGGCTCCCACTGCGTGGTACCTGTGGGAATGTGCCAATAGTAGGTGCCTGATGTGTCCTGCACTCGCATCCAACCGGCAGGCAGGTCCTTGTCTGTTTCAAACGCACTGCCATCCCAGTAGGACTCTATAAGCAACAATGAAACGTGTTTTATTTACAGTGTTAGGGGTAACGCATTACAAGTAACGCAAGTTACATAATAATATTAATATAATAAATCAGTATATTAGAGTGATTTTTGAAGGATCATGTGACACTGAAGACTGGAGTAATGACTCTGGAAATGCAACTTTAATTATAGATATAAATTAAATTTTAATGTACAATAATATAGAAAAACATTGATTTACATCATAATAATATTTAACTTTTTTTCTGTATTTTTGATCAAGTGAAAGCAGCCATGGAAAGCATAAGAAACTTCTGGCCCTCTTCGGTCATTTTTGACTGAAAAATTTTATATTTAAATTTTTTAAAAATCGTAGCTTCATCGGAATGAGATGACACTTGGTGACTTTTGTCACATTAGCAATGTGAACACACAAAAATCATGGACATGATTCGGATATTTTAAAGGGCCAAAAAAAAAAAAAAAAAAAAGTCACACTTGCCTTCTTTGCGGTCAAAAATGACAGACATAGGAAATGAATGGGAAATACCAAAAAAATATGAAAAATCAGAGAATCTTTTGGTGGTACAAACTACAATTTCAAGTAACTAGTAAAGTAACGCATTACTTTTTCATTTTTTATTCAAAAAAAATAACATCAATAACTTTGTTTCCTTTATGTATTTAATCCCATTTTATTAATCAGTGAATTTGCTGCTGACCTTTGATCCAATTCAAGCGTACACTGCAAAAATACTGTTCTTACTTAAATTTTTTTGTCTTGTTTCCAGCCAAAATAAAATAATAAATCAAGAAGGATTTTCTAGACAAGCAAATAATTATCTTCTTGTTTTCAGACAAAACAAGTCAAAATGAAGTGAGTTTTTGCTTGAAACAAGCAAAATAATCTGCCAATGGGGTAAGCAAAAAAAAAACAAAAAAAAAAAACACTAATTTCAAACAGAAAGCAAGATTATTTTGCACCCCATTGGGAGATTATTTCACTTGTTTCAAGCAAAAACGCACTTAATTTTGACTTGTTTTCAGACTTGTTAGAAAACTGATTTAAGATTTTTTTGATATTTTGACTAGAGACAAGACAAAAAAAATCTAAGTATTTTTTGCAGTGTACTAATAAGCAAAACTTACTTTAGATTAGGGCTGCACAATTTGAAAAATAATTTCATATTGCGATTATTGAGGTCAATATTGCGATATGTGATTATAATAAATGGTATTGTTAGTCAACCTGATGGGATTTTAAGGAAAATGCACACAGGTTAGTTAATAATGCTGAAACGTGTATTTGTAAAACTAAAAATTTCAAAATAAATAATTTTTTACAAATAACATTTGCATTAAATGTAAACTTCTCAAAGTATAGCTAAATTAAATAAAACAAATAAAAACACACATTTTTACAAAAATAAGATATTTTAAACATTGTCACAAGCACATTTATGCAGGATGTAACAGTCTCTATAAACTCTTTTGAAAAGAAAAACTGGATATAAAATTGTCATTCAAACTCAAACCAATAAATCTTTTTTTGTTGTTGTTTTGTTTTGTTAGCGGAAAATCTGCAAACTGCTCTCAGAAAACATGTGATCTCAAGTCCACACACTTATTTAATATAATTGCAACATCTTCCAGTCATACAATTGCACAGGCTGACATTGTGATTGCGATACGATTAATTGTGCAGCACTACTTCAGATTAAATAACATTTGTGTTTTTTTCTCATTGCTGAAGAGTGTTTCTTTCTTTTCCTACAGTTCTACTGTACAGACGGGAATTTAATTTTCCTTTAGCCTTAGCCTTATTCACTTCATTTCATTTTGGTGTGAAAGGGCTTTTGCATTTGATAAGAATCTAATGTTTTTATATTAAAAACAAACAAGCCCTGCCCAGATTTAAAAAGTAACACAAAAGTAATGTAAAGCACTACTTTCCATAAAAAATAACTAAGTAACATAATTAGTTACTTTTTTAGGGAGTAACGCAATATTGTAACGCATTACTTTTAAAAGTAACTTTCCCCAAAAATAATTAGGTCTGTTTATTACACAAGTTTTAGAATTTATGGTCATTAGAAACCAGCTGTCTTTTTTGCTACGCAGCGCAAACTCTTTGGATTAATCATATTAGCCTACATTTGGAAAATAAAAGAGATTAAAGTGTGTGAAATATACTCTTTTCCTCGCTTTTAAGTCGCTTGTGCGCATTTTACTTTCACTTTTGAGTTAGTGGCATTTCAGCATCTATTGACTGACAACAACAAAACATTTAAATATATTAAACATAGCATGCTTAATTTATTAACAAAACGAACACAAAATACACCATGCTATATACACTAAGTCAAAAGTTGACACATCCTCTCATTTAACGTTTTTAAAGAAGTCTCTTCTGCTCATCAACGCTGCATTTATTTGATCAAAAATACAGAAAAAAAGTAGTAATATTGCAAAATGTTATTACAATATAAAACAATGATTTTTGTTTGAATATACTTTACAATATAATTTAATTTATTCCTGTGATGCAAAGCTGAATTTTCATCAGCTGTTACTCCAGTCTTAAGTGTCACATGATCCTTCAGAAATCACTCTAATATACTGATTTATTATTAGAGTTATCAATGTTGGAAACAGTTTTTTTTGCTTTTTTCAGGATTCTTTGATGAATAACAAGTTAAAAAGAACAGCATTTATTCAAAATATAAATATTTTCTAACAATGTAAATCTATGCGATCACTTTTTATTAACTGAACACATCCTTGGTGAATAAAAGTATTAATTTCTTTCAAAAAAAGAAAGAATAAAAATGTACTGACCCCAAACTTTTGAACAGTAGTGTATATTGTTAGAAAACCTTTCTTTTTTAACCTTTTATTGATCAAAAAAATCATGAAAAAAAAAGTATCAGGTTCCAAAAAAATAATATAATAAATCAGCATATTAGAGTGATTTTTGAAGGATCATGTGACACTGAAGACTGCAGTAATGATTACGTAAATGCAACTTTAATGACAGATATAAATTAAATTTTAATGTATATTAATATAGAAAAACATTGATTTACATCGTAATAATATTTAACTTTTTTCTTTATTTTTGATCAAGTGAAAACAGCCTTGATAAGCTTCTTTAAAAACATTCACATCAAACTTTTGACTGCTAGTGTAGGTCTAATTTAAAATAATGAAAAAAACTTGTTAGGAATGTTAAAAAATGATTCCAAAATCATCTTTGAATTGCATGCGATTTCACAAAACCTAAAGCCTAAAATTGTGTTGTTTTTGCATTAGAGTTACAAATTCACCCTGCTATAATCCATGCTTTTAACATCTGTTTTTCTGTGATGTTGAGACTTACCTGGCTCTCCATCAGGGGTGCTGCTTGCAGTGCTTCCCTGTGACAGAGACATGCAGCTGGAGTCCTCATCGCTGGGAATGCCGTTCTTACTAAACAGCAAACAAGCATTTCTGCCGCCTTCACCTCCTCCTTTCTTCTGAGTTTCAGAGGAATCCGTGTTCTCGCATCCACTGGGATTTAAGTCCTCCTCCTTCTCTCCTTCTGCTTCCTCGTCTCTCATCTGCTCCTGGCTTTCCTGATTCTTCTCCAAAGCGTCAGCAGAGTAAATCAGAAGAGGTTCGTCAGCCGTCCAGCCGTGCAGATCAGAGCAGAGCGCTTTCAGGGTCTTGTTCTTCTCTTCGTGGCGCCGCTGCGAGTTCTGGTTTGGGTTTCTGTCGAGGGATTCGTTCTTGTTTTCAAGCAGGTTGAGGTTCTGGTCTTGCTGCTGCTGCTCTGCTAACTTGCATATTTGATTCTGGCCTTCCTTCATCCACTTGGCGTTGCTCTCGGAGCCCGGGAGACTGTGTTCGTTCTCCTGATTTCTGCTCCATTCGTCTTCCTGGTGTCTGAGGGATACGTCGTCGTCGTCTAGTCCTCCCATGATGCCTTTGAGGAGCTGGACGGAGGTTGCGCTGTCGTAATTAAGCTGACTCTTTACGGAAAGGGGAGTTGAGCCACGAGTGTCTGTCAGGCCTAACTTTCTTTCATGTGATAAACAGAGGTCAAAGGTCAGTGATGGTGGGATGTAGGCGTTTTCATTGAGCAGGTCTGATGGGCTCTTCACGGACATAACACAGATCTGCAACATACACACCATTAAAAACATTAACATTTCACACACAAACGCAAACTCAATGTGATAAACATGATAACCCTGGCCATTAAAACTGGAGTTAATAAGGCCCTATGATGCCCTATGACGGAATCCAGTCATAAAAACGGAATGTATTATTAAACGCGGAATTTGTCAAAGTTTGGAAGAACTAATCAAAAGTACGTAATCAAGTTAAATCAAATCGCGTTTTGAACTATGTGTAAACATTAAGCCGCAAAAAACTATTTACATTTGAATCCTGGATGTTCCGCTTGTTTCTGTTTTTATGAATGGAGCAGATGCTCGAGTTTGTTTACTATACGTAGTGACGCATGCGTAACGCTCGCGTGATTTCAGCATCTGCGTCTCAACAAATGAGGACATAAATACCTGAACAACATCTCCAGAACTGCTCTGAGAGTCACTTCATTTGCATTTGACCGTTCCGTTTGAGTAAAATTCACTGTTAGCTTCGACCCTCAGCTGTATTCAATGTAGCAGCAACAAGCGTCAGTTCCAGGTATTAACGGCAACCCGTCAAAATAAAAGTTCGGTTTAACTTAAAGATGAAAGAAATATATTTTTAATATTTAGAATGTACGGAATGACACTACTACTACTGTTGAAAAATTAATAAAACGTTCTTTTTTAAAGAAATAATTACACAATATTTCTTTAATTTTCATTAATTAAAAGATACATTCAATTATTTTGCATGTCTTCTGTTAATATAAATGCACAACACAGAATAAAAAATAAAAAATAAATAAAAATAAAATAATAATTGTCATTTTTGTTAAACCTTTAATAAATTGATGTTAAATTGTATAGGTTTTGTGATTTTAATTAATTAGACATGCTTTTTTGATTAATAACATTTTATCTAAAAATTAAAAAGGAGTCCAGAAAAAATGAAAACGGAAAAAGAAAACGGAATCCAGAAACATTTAAACGGAAAAAACAGAATTCAGAAAAAAATAAAATGGAATTTGGGAAAAAATAAAATGGATTTCATAGGGCCCTAAGTTAATAATTTTACAATATTACTATTCGCATCAAAGATAGCACCGGTTCTATACCTCGATCAGTTCTGACTTTTTTGTAGGATCAGGTAGAGACCTGCAGTACCGCGGGACTCGACACTACTGAGTGCGGCGCGGGACAAAACTTGATAAGCGGAAGCGGGTGCGGGTGCGGGTGCGGGCGGGTAGAGACTCGTGAGTGCGGGATGCGGGAAAATAAAATAATTCACAGGGCTCCCGCAAAATAGAAATATCTAAACATTAAATATCTAAAAACAAATACATTTTTTATTCATCTATTGCACAAAAGCAGCAAGAACAACTAATATAACATAAAAATGATTAGCAAGCGCAAGAATAGGCAGTTTTGATTAAGTTACTGTTACATCTATTAAAATAGTTACATTTTGTATGCAGTGCCAAAATGATTATATTTCGTTTTGTTATTTTAATACAAGTTAACAAGTTACAAGTTAATTTAGAAAAATGTTTGGAGCATTTATTTTATTCGTTAAATATATGTTTTGTTTTTTAAAGAAACGAACAGCAGCCAGCGGAAGACTGTTGATAGCCTGTTTGATTAGTTTACCTTCTCAAATCATCACACAACTTGTCTAAAATAAAATCTATCGATACAAAAAAAGTAGCTATAAAACAATATTAGTTTAAACGTTAAACAGATGTGTGCTATTAGTGGCATACCTATTCAATCTTTTTTGCGGAGAGTGGAAGCTGAAGCGCTTTGCAGGAGCTTTGGAGGCACCAGCGCAATCATTCGCATTTTTTTCATCAGAAACAATTTAAAATTATCCGTCATTTTTGCTCACAAAGGTAAGAGTAATACATCATTCGTAAAAGTAAAGGGTCTACTTTTATTTGTGTGCACTCATAATATCAACAAAACGCTACGAACTGTAATTTTATAAAATAAAGAAAACAAGATGCGCTTTCTGTCGTTACTTAAATAGCAGCGATTTACAAAAATGAAACAAAAACTCAGCGCATATGCCTCACAAATATGATAATCATGTAAACAGAAAGATTTAACTTATAACTTAACGAAATAAAAAAAATCGAGAAAAAAAAATCTTTCATTAGGCCTATGTAATTCGTAAAGATACATTTCTCTCTGGTGCGTCCAAAAAGGAGATTACGACTCAGGGTCTTTTCGACACTATCTCAGAATACACTAGTTTATTAATGAATCATTCAAATATCTCTTTACTATTTCCCCCGACACATTCATTGTAATTACTTTTGCTGGTGCTTTGCGACAAGATGATGTTGTGTTTCGTCTTTCAGATGTGCGGTGTGGCTGACTTGCTCATATGCTGCTCATATCTTTATATGTTCTGCTTATAATGACATGCACGCTTTTGCTCTGATTAAAAGGTGGTATGTATACTATTCAAGCAGGTGTACGTTAGTCAATTATTATAACAGACGCATTTATTGCGGGTTTTTGCGGGCGGGAGCGGGACAAAACATGAATGTCGCGGGCGGGAGCGGGACCAGATTACATATATTTCTGCGGGAGAGGGACAGAATCTTGCGGGAGCGGAAAAATCCGTCCCGCGCAGGTCTCTAGGATCAGGTATCAGAGTATTATGCTTATCAAGGCTGTTTTCACTTGATCAAAAATACAGAAAAAAAAAAATAAAAATTAATATTGTGAAATATTATTACAGTGCAAATCAATGTTTTTCTATATTAATATATATTAAAATTGAATTTATATCTGCAATTAAAGTTGAATTTCTAGAATCATTACTCCAGTCTTCAGTGTCACATGATCCTTCAGAAATCATTCTAATATACTGATTTATTATCAGTGCTTTTTTTTTTTTTTTTTTTCCAGGAATTTTTGATCAATAAAAGGTTAAAAAAGAACAGCATTTATTTAAAACAAAGGTTTTCTAACAATATACACTACTGTTCAAAAGTTTGGGGTCAGTACATTTTTATTCTTTCTTTTTTTTTTTTTAAGAAATTAATACTTTTATTTACCAAGGATGTGTTCAATTAATAAAAAAGTGATTGCATAGATTTACATTGTTAGAAAAGATTTATATTGTGAATAAATCCTGTTGTTTTTAACTTGTTATTCATCAAAGAATCCTGAAAAAACAATCACAGGTTGCAAAAAAAATATTTGTTTCCAACTTTGATAATTCTAATAATAAATCAGCATATTAGAATGATTTCTGAGTTACAGCTGATGAAAATTCAGCTTTGCATCACAGAAATAAATTATATTGTAAAGTATATTCAAATAAAAAACATTATTTTATATTGTAATAACATTTTGCAATATTACTGATTTTTTTCTGTATTTTTGATCAAATAAATGCACTAATAAATAATAAATGACTCCTTTAAAAAACATTAAATGACAAGGTGTGTCCAAACTTTTGACTGCTAGTGTATACAGTTCTGTTCTGCAACATCATATTTGTCAAAAAATACAAATGCTTGTTTTGTTATACATTACTTACAAATTTTATACATTACTTAAATTTGTATTGTAAAAATTAATAAACTAAAATCAAATTAAAAACACCACACATCAATAGTGAAAGCATATGATATGGAAAAAGGGTATATGGACAAACAATTAAATTAAATAAAAAAATCCATTATGTACACAAGTTATCTGACTTAACTGGTGCATGATATATTCAAACAGTAAAATTAATAAATCAAAAATGCTTTATTTATGCTCCATGAATAGTAGTTATAACAACAACGATAATTAAAAAGAGAAAGAGATCTAACAAATGCATTTAAAAAAAAAAAAATATTTTAAAGACTGATTTGAATGCTTTAACTAATTTACTAAATGCATTTTATTTTAACAGCGATTTAATACCATTTATTTGTTACTTTACTAAAGCCTGACTCTTTAAAAACATTTTTAAAGCGGAAACATTTAATGCATTATATAACAACAACAACAACAATATATGATCAAACGGTGATTTAATAAATCAAACAGGCCTTAGTCATTCTTCCTGGATTATTACTATTGTATTATTATTATTATGTCATTATTACTAATATCATAGCATTAGGGTTAAAAAAATTAAAGCAGTTTTAAAAAATTAAATGCATTTTAAAGGCTGATTTTAATGCATGAACTAATTTACTAAATGCATTTTATTTTAACAGCGATTTAATACCATTTTATTTGTTACTTTACTAAAGCCTGACTCTTTAAAAACATTTTTAAAGCGGAAACATTTAATGCATTTTATAACAAACAGTGATTTAATAAATCAAACAGGCCTTAGTCATTCTTCCTGGATTATTATTATTATTATTATTATTATTATTATTATTATTTCATTATTACTAATATCACAGCATTAGGGCTAAAAGATTAAAGCAGTTTTAAAAAATTAAATGCATTTTAAAGGCTGATTTTAATGCATTTACTAATTTACTAAATGCATTTTATTTTAACAGCGATTTAATAACATTTTATTTGTTACTTTATTAAAGCCTGACTTTTTAAAAACATTTTTAAAGCGGAAATATTTAATGCATTTTATAACAAACTGTGATTTAATAAATCAAACAGGCCTTAGTCGCTCTTCCTGGATTATTGCTATTGTATTATTATTATCATTATTATTTAATTATTACTAATATCACAGCATTAGGGCTAAAAGATTAAAGCAGATTTAAAAAAAATTAATGCATTTACTAAATGCCTTTTATTTTAACAGCTATTTAATACCATTTTATTTGTTTCTTTCATTTATTAGTAATAATGAAATAATAATAATACAATAGTAATAATCCAGGAAGAACTACTAAGGCCTGTTTGATTTATTAAATCACCGTTTGTTTTAAAATGCATTAAATGTTTCCGCTTTAAAAATGTTTTTAAAAAGTCAGGCTTTAATAAAGTAAGAAATTAAATTGTACTAAATCGCTGTTAAAATAAAATGCATTTAGTAAATTAGTTAATGCATTAAAATCAGCCTTTAATTTGCATTTAATATTTTAAAACTGCTTTAATTTTTTAACCCTAATGCTATGATATTAGTAATAATGAAATAATATTTATTATTATTATTATTATTATTATTATTATTAATAATAATAATAATAACAATAATAATAATAATAATAATAATACAATAGCAATAATGCATTAAATAATAATACAATAGCAATAATCCAGGAAGAGCGACTAATGCATTAATAATTTAATGCATTTTATATAACAACAATATATGATTTACTAATTTACTAAATGCATTTTATTTTAACAGCGATTTAATAACATTTTATTTGTTACTTTATTAAAGCCTGACTTTTTAAAAACATTTTTAAAGCGGAAACATTTAATGTATTTTTATAACAAACGGTGATTTAATAAATCAAACAGGCCTTAGTCGCTCTTCCTGGATTATTGCTATTGTATTATTATTATTATCATTATCATTTCATTATTACTAATATTACAGCATTAGGATTAGAAGATTAAAGCAGGGATTTATGAATAGTAACGTTATGTCTGTCTGTCTGTTGGTGTGTTTATCTGTCGTTCACTCAATCACATTCACACGTTCATCACGCCCTATTTATGCGATAAACACTGCGATAAACAAGGCGCTCGTTGAGGATAATAAAACCTTTACTCACCGTTAATAAAAACCGCTCATGGATGTCGATCTGCGTCGATATTTGTGAAATCCTCAAACACCCTCTAGACCACCATCACCGTTACACAGCTAACAGTGCTATAGCTAGCCCACGCAACACCCGCATCACAATGACGTCGCTCCAGAGAGACCGCTTTATTGGTCGCGAATGTCCGAAACTCCGCCTTTGTTTTCGCCTTCGGCTCCTGGCTTTAGCCCAGTGCTTCCATCGGTCCTGGCCACCCAATATATGGCAAGCCGTTTTGGCTTTTATTCATTCGCAGGATATGAATTCTTGATATCAACAATTCAGTTTTCACTAGTTAAAGAAATTGTATTTTTACTAGTAACAATGGCAATTGTTGATATCAGGAATTACATTTCCACTAGTAAAAAGGTTAATTATTTATATCAACAATTGAATTTCAACTAGTAAAAACTATAATTGTTGATATCAAGAATTGAATTTCAACTAGTAAAAACTATAATTGTTGATTTCAAGAATTGAATTTCAACTAGTAAAAACTATAACTGTTGATTTCAAGAATTGAATTTCAACTAGTAAAAACTATAATTGTTGATTTCAAGAATTGAATTTCAACTAGTAAAAACTATAATTGTTGATATCAAGAATTGAATTTCAACTAGTAAAAACTATAATTGTTGATATTCAAGAATTGAATTTCAACTAGTAAAAACTATAATTGTTGATTTCAAGAATTGAATTTCAACTAGTAAAAACTATAATTGTTGATTTCAAGAATTGAATTTCAACTAGTAAAAACTATAATTGTTGATATCAAGAATTGAATTTCAACTAGTAAAAACTATAATTGTTGATTTCAAGAATTGAATTTCAACTAGTAAAAACTATAATTGTTGATTTCAAGAATTGAATTTCAACTAGTAAAAACTATAATTGTTGATTTCAAGAATTGAATTTCAACTAGTAAAAACTATAATTGTTGATATTCAAGAATTGAATTTCAACTAGTAAAAACTATAATTGTTGATATCAAGAATTGAATTTCAACTAGTAAAAACTATAATTGTTGATTTCAAGAATTGAATTTCAACTAGTAAAAACTATAATTGTTGATATCAAGAATTGAATTTCAACTAGTAAAAACTATAATTGTTGATATTCAAGAATTGAATTTCAACTAGTAAAAACTATAATTGTTGATTTCAAGAATTGAATTTCAACTAGTAAAAACTATAATTGTTGATATCAAGAATTGAATTTCAACTAGTAAAAACTATAATTGTTGATATTCAAGAATTGAATTTCAACTAGTAAAAACTATAATTGTTGATTTCAAGAATTGAATTTCAACTAGTAAAAACTATAATTGTTGATATCAAGAATTGAATTTCAACTAGTAAAAACTATAATTGTTGATATTCAAGAATTGAATTTCAACTAGTAAAAACTATAATTGTTGATATTCAAGAATTGAATTTCAACTAGTAAAAACTATAATTGTTGATATTCAAGAATTGAATTTCAACTAGTAAAAACTATAATTGTTGATATCAAGAATTGAATTTCAACTAGTAAAAACTATAATTGTTGATTTCAAGAATTGAATTTCAACTAGTAAAAACTATAATTGTTGATATCAAGAATTGAATTTCAACTAGTAAAAACTATAATTGTTGATATTCAAGAATTGAATTTCAACTAGTAAAAACTATAATTGCTGATTTCAAGAATTGAATTTCAACTAGTAAAAACTATAATTGTTGATATTCAAGAATTGAATTTCAACTAGTAAAAACTATAATTGCTGATATCAAGAATTGAATTTCAACTAGTAAAAACTATAATTGTTGATATCAAGAATTGAATTTCAACTAGTAAAAACTATAATTGTTGATATCAAGAATTTAATTTCAACTAGTAAAAACTATAATTGTTGATATTCAAGAATTTAATTTCAACTAGTAAAAACTATAATTGTTGATTTCAAGAATTGAATTTCAACTAGTAAAAACTATAATTGTTGATATTCAAGAATTGAATTTCAACTAGTAAAAACTATAATTGTTGATATCAAGAATTGAATTTCAACTAGTAAAAACTATAATTGTTGATTTCAAGAATTGAATTTCAACTAGTAAAAACTATAATTGTTGATTTCAAGAATTGAATTTCAACTAGTAAAAACTATAATTGTTGATTTCAAGAATTGAATTTCAACTAGTAAAAACTATAATTGTTGATATCAAGAATTGAATTTCAACTAGTAAAAACTATAATTGTTGATTTCAAGAATTGAATTTCAACTAGTAAAAACTATAATTGTTGATTTCAAGAATTGAATTTCAACTAGTAAAAACTATAATTGTTGATTTCAAGAATTGAATTTCAACTAGTAAAAACTATAATTGTTGATATCAAGAATTTGTATACTGGGAATAGCAATAGGCAAGCCGTTTTGACTTTAATTCATTTGCAGGATATGAATTCTTGATATCAACAAATCAGTTTTCACTAGTTAAAATGATAATTCTTGATTTTAGAAATTGGATTTTACTAGTAACAATGGCAATTTTTGATATCAGGAATTACATTTCAACTAGTAAAAACTATAATTATTGATATGAAGAATTGTATTTTCACTATTAAATGTTACCATAGACTCCCATTCAAATTTAATTGTTGATATCAAGAATTCAATTGTTACTAGTAAAAATGCCAATTCTTGATATCAACAATTACTTTGTTACTAGTGAAAATGTTCATGTTTGATATCAATAATTCCATTGTCACTAGTGAAAATTTTAATTTCTGGTATCATTAATGGGAGTTTTACTAGTAAGAAAGCCATTTTAGATATCTGAAATTATATTGATATCAGAAATATATTTTCAGATATCAGAAATAGTAAATGTAACATGCTGAAATACATTTACAGATATCAAGAATTAACATTTCAACTAGTGACAATCGAAATCTTGATATCAGGAATTCACATTTTTATGGCAAGCCGTTTTGACTTTTAATCATTCGCAGGATATGAATCCTTGATATCAACAATTCAATAGTCACTAGTTGAAATGTCAATTGTTGATATCTGTAAATGTATTTCACCATGTTATATTTGTTATTTCTGATATCTGAAAATGTATTTGTGTTATCAATAATTAGGAGAGTAATTTCAGATATCTAAAATGCATTCTTACAAGTAACAATCCCATTCATGATATCAGAAATGAACATTGTCACTAGTAGCAATTGAATTGTTGATATCAAGAATGGACATTTGCACTAGTAACAATGTCATTACTGATATCAAAAATAAAGGTTTTTACTAGTGAGAATTATTTCTGATATGTGAAATTGACATTTGAACTAGTAAGAAATTCAATTGTTGATATCAATAATTAACCTTTTTTCTAGTGGAAAAAAGGTTAATTCTTGATTCTTGATTCTTGATATCTATAATTCAATTTTCACTAGTTGAATTATAATTCTTGATATCAGAAATTGCCATTGTTACTAGTAAAAAGCCAATTTCTGATATCAAAAATTGCCATTGTTACTAGTAAAAAGCCAATTTCTGATATCAAGAATTATAATTCAACTAGTGAAAATTGAATTATAGATATCAAGAATTCGTATGCTGTGAATGAATAAAAGTTAAAACGGCTTGCCATACCCTGTATGCTCTATAACGTTACGTCTCTTTTTTGGCCTCTGATTAACATCATCAGCTCGTTATGAGATATTGAGCTGAATTATGATTTACATCCACTGCAGGATCTCTATGGAGTCAATCCAGGGCCGTATATATTTGCAAAAAGAATTCAAGTATTGCAAAAGAAAATAAAGATTTGCAAAATATTATATTGAGAAAAAAATAAATGTGCATAAATACAGAATTGCAAAAGAAAATGTTGTATTGTGAGAAAAAAGAAGTTTTGCAAACAAAAATATTTCTTTGCAACTGTTTTTATTTAGCGTTTCAGTCAAGTGTGAGCCTGTGATACCGTTTTTGCATAAGAGATGCAGGGATGTATTAGGATGGAGGTGTAACAAATAAATATAAGGTTATTGCACATATTTTTATTGCACAATGGGGGGGACATTTACCTGTTCATAAGGTGAATTGCCTGGGGGAAAATAACTGTTCTTGTGCTGGTCGTCCTGGTATCAGAATCTGAAAGAGCTTTATTGCCAAGTATGCTTGTGCATACAATGAATTTGTTTTTGTGACATTAGCTTCCACAACAACACACGGACAATAAAAATAAGATGAGAATAAAAAATACACATATGTAAAAATAAATAGACAAAAATATATAGTAAAATAAATTGAGAAATAAATAAGAGGTATGTACAGTTGTGCTAGAATAGAATAGAATAGAATAGTAGAGTTGTTTTTAAGTCTTGACAGTATGTAAAACCCGGAAAGAATCGGAAAGCAAAAAAAATGTTATAGAATACTGTAATCAAAGACGCCTTTAGAAGCTGATCGCAGATGCTTAAAGGGACAGATTAATGGATGAATTTGCTGATTGCTTTTAAAACATAAATTTGATTTAAACAATAGGTCTACATAATTTTCACATATGCAGTTCATAGGGAACGTATTGTATTAGCCCTGCAGCATGAAATATTATATCCTATAACATTTTACATTTAGGCCTATACCTATTTTATCTCACAATTCAGATTTTTTTCCCTCGCAAATGCAAGTTTTCGTCGTATTTCGGACTTTATATCTCAATTTAACTGAACAATATAAAGTTTGTCATTTCTGAGCGGAAAAAAAGCAGAATTGTGGGATATAAACTTGAATTTTTAATGATTTAAGCCGAGGAGAAAAAAAAAGAAAATTGCACGTTGTTTTCTTATCAAAATTGTGAGATATAGGCTAATCTCGGAACTGCGAAAATAAATTCAAAATATTGAAATATAAACTCAAATGTACTTTTTTTATTTATTCTTTTAGGGCTGTGCAATTAATCGAAATTTAACTCCGATTTCGGATTCTAACGATTCTGAAAATAATCCAAATAAACCATTATTGCTCCCGATTCCGCCCCCTTTGGTGCGCATTTGCTCCTCAATAAAAGCCTAATTTCACATGCAATTCAGTAAAATCATGTAAGGTGACTTGCATAAAATGTGTATTGTGTTCTGTGTATGCATTCAGAACACGGACAGCTATTTAAACAGTTCAGTTTTGTATGTAATGGAAAATGTGATTATGTATTTTGTTTCTTTTTTTTATCAAGTTAATTTGAAAAGTTGTTGTGAGGATTTTTTTTTTGTTTGTTAAATATAAGTTTTTTTTTTTGTTTGTTTGTTTTTTTTAAGTACAAACAGCCGCCAACGGAAGACTCTTCATATTCGGTTTAAAAAATTTGCCTTCTGAAATCATCACGACTTGACTAAAATAAAATCTATAGATATAAATCCGTTTATGCGGAGAGTGGAAGCCATATTGCAGGTATAGTGGAGGCGCCAGCGCCATTGCTTGCATTTTGTTCCAGTGGAAACAATTAAAAATTCCCCATGATCCGAGAGCACTGAATGTGAGAGTAGCAGATGTATATTTTTTGCACTCCCACACTGTAAAAAATGACAGTGAATTTAACAGTAAACACTTTAAAAATGCTACAGTAAAATCTGTTAAATGGTTAACGGTAAAAGACTGTAAAATTTATGTAAATAACCGTATTCCCTGTGTTAAATTTTTTAAAATGTGATGTTTTTTTTGTTGAAATAACTCTTTCTTTTTAGTTTTTTCTTAGCAGGTTGTACATTAGGGCTGTATGCTACATCTAGTGTTGTTAAATGAATGTTTATTGCATTATTTTAGTTTCATGTGTCATTACAATTATATCAGTTAAATAAATATGAAATTACAGTATTTACTTGTAAATTTAACTGAAAAACGTAAACTGTAAAACGCTGCTACCGTATTTTTTACAGTACAATTCTGGCAACCATAGCTGCCATTTACGGTTTTCTACCGTAAATTTAACAGATTTTTTTTTTACAGTGCATTTGCTCAAAATAGCAAAAGAAAAACTGCACGATTGTTTTTTCATGACTTTCAATCAAAGGAGAAAAGTTAAAAGACTGATATCGGCAGTCAGAAGAGACACAGCATTAGAAAAACCCTCGCAATAGCGTTAAAAATAGTATTTTTTTTGGTAACTTGATGAAAACATGACATCAACCAAAGTATGGTATTATAAATGTAAATACAGTTTTTTTATTTTTTAAAAATCCAAATATGCATCATCAGTCTTGTGAAAAGGCCCCATTGCACGTAACCAATAAAACAGACTCGTTTGTCCAGTCAGCATAATTTATTCTGAATTAGAACATGAACTGAAGGCACATTATTTTTCATTAGCATGACAATTAATGCATATTTTAGGTCACATGTTTGGAATGCATTCTGATTACTTTCACGTAAACATAACAATAAAATCCTATGTTTATTCCCACTACTGTTTCCTGGCCCAACATGGGTCGCCTATGTCTGACGGTTCACAAAGTCAAATAAACACTGGACCAAGATTTGGCTGCAACGTGGTTTCTTTTAGATATATGGCAATACAGCAGATCTAAAACAGCTTTTTAAAGAGTCAAGAACCACAGGCACAAATAATATGTTTGACAGTGAAACCTCATCAGAACTGTACATTCAAGACGTGTAAAGGCAAAACACATGTGATTTAGTATTTCCTAACCTCTAAAACAGTTGCATACTAAGTTAAGCCACTCAACGCTGCAAAAATGCTTTTCTTACTTAGATTTTTTGTCTTGTTTCCAGACAAAATATCTATAAAATCTTAAATCAAGAAGGATTTTCTAGACAAGCAAAAATTAGTCTTGTTTTTTGTCTGAAAACAAGTCAAAACTAAGTGAGTTTAAGCTTGAAACAAGCTAAATAATCTGGTTTTCGGTTTGAAATAAGATAATTTTGCTTACCCCGCTGGGAGATTATTGTGCTTGTTTCAAGCAAAAACTCAATTATTTTTGACTTATTTTTTTTTTAAAACAAGACAATAATTTTTACTTGTCTAGAAAATCCTTCTTGATTTAAGATTTTATAGATATTTCAACTGGAAACAAGATAAAAAATCGAAGTAAGAAAGCATTTTTTGCAGTGTAGTCCTCGTTCAAAGTGAAAAACAAGTTTTACCTTTAAAAACACACTGCAAAAAATGCTTATCTTAGATTTTTTGTCTTGTTTCCAGCCAAAATATCTAAAAAATCTTAAATCAAGGAGGATTTTCTAGACAAGTAAAAATTATTGTCTTGTTTTCAGAAAAAAAAAGTCAAAATTAAGTGAGTTTTTGCTTAAAATGAGCAAAATAATCTGCCAATGGGGTGAGAAAAATAATCTTATTTCAAGATGTAAGATAGATAATTTTTCTTACCACATTGGCAGATTAATTTGCTTGTTTCAAGCAAAAACTCACTTAATTTTGACATGTTTTGTCTGAAAACAAGACAATAAGTTTTACTTGTCTAGAAAATCCTTCTTGATTTAAGAATTTTATAGATATTTTGGCTTTAAACAAGACAAAAAATCTAAGTAAGAAAAGCATTTTTTGCAGTGCAATGCTGTGAACATTTTATACACAGTCACCTTGATGTCATAGATATTGAATATGCTATATATTTCGCCTATCTTGTCAGTTTTTACAGATTTGTGAGAGCATCTTGAGGTAGGAGAGCAGAAGGAGAAGAGAAACAGAAACACAAGCTCGCTGAATCGTCTTTAAGGCATGGGCTGATTCATAATCAGCTTTTAAGAGGCTCTGCCCAGATCTGTTGACCTTTTTCACATCATTTACAACATTCAACTCTTTGGTGACGCTCGCTTGGGTGAAACAGCACTGTTCAGTTTTTAAAAGCACATCATGTGGCGTTGATTTCAGAGATTAAGGCGTACAGTTGACTGTTACAGTAGGGTTTAATTATATGCAAATTACGGAAATGACAATGTAAACAAGTAGAATTACAAAAATAATAGACCATATGATGCATATTAATATAGGCACTTAAAATAATCACTAAACCTGGATTACTAGCAAATGTGAAAGTGCATGTATCATATGTACCACTAGTACTTGTCAAAAGGTTGAAAATATTATGATTTTCTGCTTAAAGGCTGTATTTATTTGTTTAAAAATACAGAAAAAACTGTAATATTGTGAACAACATCATATAACTATGTTGTTTTGAATAGATTTAAAAAGTAATTTATTTTTAAGACCAAACCTTAATTTTCAGCATAATTACTGCAGTTTTCAGAATCACATGCTCCTTCAGAAATCCTTCTATTATGCTGAATTGCGGCTTAAATTTTTCACAATATTATGTAAAACTGTATTTTAGTGCACACAAATGCAACCTCGGTGGTCGAAAATGATCTTAACTCCTAACTCTTGACAAGTACCATAGAGTATAAAACACATTTGTATCTTATAATAAAAAGCTTTGGTGATTTTTAGATGAGGTTAATTTAGGTTCGACTACAAGTTAAGACTTTTCTAAAATACATACACTGCCGCTCAAAAGTTTGGGATCAGTAAGGTTTTTAATGCTTTTAAAGGAGACTTTTCTGCTCATCAAGGCTGTGTTTATTTGATTAAAAATACAGAAAAAAACTGTAATATTGTGAAATGTTAATGCAGTTTAAAATAGTTGGTTTCTATTTTAATATACTTTAAAATATAATTTATTCCTGTGATGCAAAGCTGAATTTTCAGCATCATTTCTCCAGGATTCAGTGTCACATGATCCTTCAGAAATCATTCTAATATAATTTATTATTTATTATGATTGTTGTGTTGCTTAATATTTTTTTTTAACCTGTGATACTTTTTTCATGATTCCTTGATAAATAAAACATTAAAAAGAACAGCATTTATTCAAAATAGAAATCTTTTCTAACAATATAAGTCTTTACTATCACTTTTTTATCAATTTAACACAGCCTTGCTGAATAAAAGTATTAATTTCTTTCAAAGAGAGAAAGAAAAAAAAAAAGTACTGACCCCAAACTTTGAACGAGGTGTTTATTGTTACAAAAGTTTTCTATTTGAAATAAATGCTGTTCTTTTTAACGTTTTATTCATCAAAGAATCCTGAAAAAAGTATCACAGGTTAAAAAAAAAATATTAAGCAGCACAACTGTTTCCAAAACTGATAATAAATCAGTATATTAGAATGATTTCTGAAGATCATGTGACACTGAATACTGGAGTAATGATGCTGAAAATTCAGCTTTGCATCACAGGAATAAATTATATTTTAAAGTATATTAAAATAGAAACCAACTATTTTAAATTGCATTAACATTTCACAATATTACAGTTCTTTTCTGTATTTTTAATCAAATAAACACAGCCTTGATGAGCAGAAAAGTCTTCTTTAAAAACATTAAAAACCTTATTGATCCCAAACTTTTGAGCAGCAGTGTATCTGTTTAAGTTTTACGGTGTTCAAGTTAGGCCCTCGGCACTTAGTATATAATCACATATAATGAGGAAAACAAAACTAAAATGTAACCCTAAAGCACAAAACCAGTCATAAGGGTCAATTTTTCAAAATTGTGATTTATATATAATCTGAAAGTTGAATAAATAAGCTTTCCATTGATGTATGGTTTGTTATGATAGGACAAGAGATACAACTATGTGAAAATCTACAATCTGAGGGTGCAAAAAAATCAAAATATTGAGAAAATCACCTTTAAAGTCCAAATTAATTTCTTAGCAATGCATATTACTAATCAAAAATTAAGATTTGACACATTTACGGTATGAAATTTACAAAATATCGTAACGGAACATGATTTTGACTTAATATCCTGATGATTTTTGGCATAATTGTTTTTTTGATCATTTTGACCCATGCAATGCATTTTTCTCTATTGCTACAAATAAACCCCAGCGACTTAAGACTGCTTTGTGCTCCAGGGGCACAAATGCGTACAACGGAAAAGTATAATATTTGCTGGTAAATTGCACTTTAGAAAATAACTAGAAACTAGAGTTAAGTGAGATAAAACTTTTTAAAAAATATCTAATATTTAAGTTGGTCTTTGGGGGGTAAAATACTTATTTTCAAGTATTGGGTGTCTTTCTCACATTAGTTAGGAAATCTCTCTCTCTCTCTCTATCTCTATCTCTTTCTCTGTGTTGATTAAATGATAGTATTGAAGCACATTCCAGTGACTTTTGGCAGGTATTTTGGCCGCTGTGTAAACACCAGGATGATGTCATGAAGGCCAGGCTCCGCCTCCATTAATCCGTCTTCCACACCTTGTTGAGAACTTTAACCACTTCCTCGTAGATGATGAACACTATCGCTACATCCATACAGACGCGACCTAACCTGGGCACAGTGCCTTTGTAGAATCTACAGAAGAAAGAGAAAACGCCTCGGTTACTCTCGCAATCCTTAATTCTTAAATTGACTGACATCTATGGGGTTTCACTTAGGAGCCAATCACCTCTGAGCTTCAGAAGAACAGGCCAATGAACATTGGCGAGTGGAATTTGCATGCCAAGCCACGCCCCTTTTACATACAGGTATATAAGAGGGCTGTAAGATGCAACCACTCATTCAGATTTAGCTCCTTTGTTGAGGTTCAACCAGAAATATATCTCCATCAGGTTCTAATGTTTACTTATGCAGATGGTACAACTATTATTAATCAATTTTTTGTAACTGAAATAAATCACAATATAAAAATACTATGAGGTTTAAGATGCTAAAAATGAAAACTATTTAATATTAGTAAGCTTAAACTAAAATAAGGAAAAAGGAAAATAGGAAAATAATATAAATATGTTTATAAAATCTATACAAAAGACAAAAGCACATTCCCAAATGGCTAAATGTTAAACTAAAATAAAATGTGAATGAATATTTAGTCATGAAAATAACGTCAAAAGTTTGTAATTTCTTTGAAATGCTGTTTTTATGAAAATAACTTTAACTTTAATTGCTTATTTAATTGTAAAATGACTTACTTTAATAACATTTTCATTCAGATTTGAATCTTCGTTTAGGTTTCAGTAATTTTACTTTTTTATTTTAGTTTAAGACTTATTGATCATTTTCTGTCATTGAAATAAAGTATAAATATCTAAATATTGAAAACATTATGAAGTATAAGAGAAATAACTTAAACTGCCAAAAAAACTGATATAAGTACTTTGAAGTTGAAATTAAAAAATATATATAAGAGTAAAAATTAAATATAAATACAGCTAGACATATTATAAAAATGAATAAACAAAACAATATTATAAAACTTAAGCTAAAATAAAATTAGTACAATTTAAAATAACATTTAAAATAAATACTATTATTACTATTTTTATTATTATTATTATTGATTTTGGGGTAAATTGCAAACACAGATGTTTTCCTGAAATATCTGAAACTGAAATAAAGCTAAAATAAGGCTAGAAATATGTTTAAAAAATGTATACAGAGGACAAAAGCACATTCCCAAATTGCTAAAACTTAAACTAAAATAAAATGTGAATGAATATTTTGTCATGAAAATAATGTCAAAAATTTGTAATTTCTTTGAAATGCTGTTTTTATGAAAAATAACTTTAACTTTAATTGCTTATTTAATTGGAAAATGACTTATTTTAATAACATTTTCATTCAGATTTGAATCTTCGTTTAGGTTTCAGTAATTGTACTTTTTTATTTTAGTTTAAGACTTATTGATCATTTTCTGTCATTGAAATAAAGTATAAATATCTAAATATTGAAAACATTATGAAGTATAAGAGAAATAACTTAAACTGCCAAAAAAACTGATATAAGTACTTTAAAGCTGAAGTTCTAGAAAAATGACATAAGAGTAAAAATGAAACATAAATAAAGCTAGAAATATTATAAAAATAAACAAACAATAACAACAACAACAACAAAACATTATAAAACTTAAGCTAAAATAAAATTAGAAGATTTAAAATAACATTTAAAATAAAAATAAAAAGTCATAATGGTTTTAGAAAAATTATTATTATTATTATTATTATTATTATTATTATTGATTTTGGGAAAAATTGCAACCACAGATGTTTTCCTGAAATATCTAAAACTTAAATAAAACTAAAATAAGGCTAGAAATATGTTTCAAAAATGTATACAAAACACAAAAGTACATTCCCAAATGGCTGAAAGTTAAACCAAAATAAAATATGAATGAATATTTAGTCATGAAAATAACATCAAAAGTTTGTAATTTCTTTGAAATGCTGTTTTTATGAAAATAACTTTAACTTTAATTGCTTATTTAATTGGAAAATGACTTATTTTAATAACATTTTCATTCAGATTTGAATCTTCGTTTAGGTTTCAGTAATTTTACTTTTTTATTTTAGTTTAAGACTTATTGATCATTTTCTGTCATTGAAATAAAGTATAAATATCTAAATATTGAAAACATTATGAAGTATAAGAGAAATAACTTAAACTGCCAAAAAACTGATATAAGTACTTTGAAGTTGAAATTCAAAAAAAAATATAAGTGTAAAAATGAAATATAAATAAAGCTAGAAATATTATAAAAATAAACAAACAAAAAACATTATAAAACTTAAGCTAAAATAAAATTAGAGGATTTAAAATAACATTTAAAATAAAATAAAGTCATAATGGTTTTAGAAAAATTATTATTATTATTATTGATTTGGGGGTAAACTGCAACCACAGATGTTTTCCTGAAATATCTAAAACTGAAATAAAACTAAAATAAGGCTAGAAATATGTTTAAAAAATGTATACAGAGGACAAAAGTACATTCCCAAATTGCTAAAACTTAATCTAAAATAAAATGCAAGTGAATATTTTGTCATGGAAATAATGTCAAAAGTTTGTAATGGTCTTTGAAATGCTGTTTTTTATGAAAAATAACTTTAACTTTAATTACCTGTTTAATTGAAAAATTACTTATTTTAATGACAAAGTTTTCATTCACATTTTAATCTTTGTTTTAGGTTTCAGTAATTTTATTATGTGCATCTAAAAAAAAATTACATAAGAGTAAAAATGAAATATAAATAAAGAAATATTATATATATTAAAAAAATTGATAAAACTTAAGCTAAAATAACATTTAAAATAAAATAAAGTCATAATGGTTTTAGAAAAACAAATACTATTATTACTGTTATTACTATTTTTATTATTATTATTGATTTTGGGGTAAACTGCAACCACAGATGTTTTCCTGAAATATCTAAAACTGAAACAAAGCTAAAATAAGGCTAAAAATATGTTTAAATAAAGACATTCCCAAATTGCTAAAACTTAAACTAAAATAAAATGCAAGTGAATATTTTGTCATGGAAATAATGTCAAAAGTTTGTAATGGTCTTTGAAATGCTGTTTTTATGAATTACTTGAATTACTTTTATTGGAAAATGACTTATTTTAATGACAACGTTTTCATTCACATTTTAATCTCCGTTTAGGTTTCAGTCATTTTATTATGTGCATTTGTCATTTTTTAAAGTTCTAAGAGTAAAAATGAAATATAAATAAAGCTAGAAATATTATACAAAAAAAAACATTATAAAACTTAAGCGAAAATAACATTTAAAATAAAACAAAGTCATAGTGTTTTAGAAAAAATATTATTAGTATTGATTTTAGGATAAATTGCAACCACAGGCTGTTTCATAAAACAAGTTTAGCAAATAAGCCATGTTTATTTCAGTTAGTCTGACTTATTGTCAGTGGATTTGTTTCAAAACAAGTCAGACTAACTGAAATAAGCCTGGCTTATTTGCTAAACTTGTTTTATGTAGAAAAAGTGTTTGTTTTATGTTAGTATGATGTTTACTTACGCAGCCGGTCCTTCGTATTTCATGATTTTGATGGCGCAGTCAACTGTGCTCTTATATTTGTGAGCTTCCAATCCCTGAAAACATCAAGAAAGCAATGTTTTATGATGGTAAACAATGATGTTTTCCTAGTAGTCTTGTAAATGATTTTATCACACACCTGCATTCTGGTTTTGATCACATCCAGTGGTGTATTTCCAAACACGCTCGCGGCTCCAGCAACGGCTCCAAACAATCCGGTCAAGAAGGGGTTAATCGTCTTATTGGGGTTATCACCTCATTTGAAAGAAAACACAGTGATCGTTTCAGGCACACGGTTCGATCAGCACAAGCAGTGCTTGATTATGATAAACATTAGACTGCGTTTCACACCTTTGTACCAGTTTCTGAGAGCGGTCATTACGTAGAATCGGATGGCCTGGTTTGAGCCCTGCTTCAGTACTGTTGCAGTCAGACCCTGATATGTTCCTTTGAGTCCTGTGGAAAAAAAAAAGAGTTTGTTTTTTTAACCATGATGAAAAAATGAAAATAGAACAGTCGTATTTTTAAATGCTATGCTGAAAACCAACATTAAAATTCAAACTGTACACACAAATGCTGCACAAAAAAGTAAAGCATTGGCTTCTTTTCAGATTTTTTGCACTTTTAATAAACATTTGAAAAATGCATGAATTAATATACACTGCAAAAAATGCTTTTCTTAGATTTTTTGTCTTGTTTCCAGACAAAATATCTAAAAATTCTTAAATCAAGAAGGATTTTCTAGACAAGCAAAACTTATTGTCTTGTTTTCAGACAAAACATGTCAAAATTAAGTGAGAAACAAGCAAAATTATCTGCCAATGGGGTAAGAGAAATTATCTATCTTTCATCTTGAAATAAGATTATTTTTCTCACCCCACTGGCAGATTATTTTGCTCGTTTTAAGCAAAAACTCACTTAATTTGGACTTTTTTGTCTGAAAACAAGACAATAATTTTTACTTGTCTAGAAAATCCTCCTTGATTTAAGATTTTTTAGATATTTGGGCTGGAAACAAGACAAAAAATCTAAGTAAGAAAAGCAGTTTAGAGCTTTAGAACAATGCAGACACTTAACACAAATATGATATATATATATTTTTTATTTCATCATGAAATAATATATATATATATATATATATATATATATAAACTTAATTTCTTGCTATATATATATATATATATATATATATATATATATAAATTTAATTTCTTGCTATATATATATATATATATTTATATATAAAGCAAGAAGTGAAATGTACCATTTATACACATTATCAAAAAAAAAAAAAAAAAAAAAAAAACGCTTTATATAATTTTTATGATTTTTAATGAAAAACAAATTTAGAATAATAAAAATTAGTTTGTGTCTGCTTATTCTGTTCATCAGTGTTTGAACCATTAAAAAATAAACCTTATTTTCCGTATTTCATTTCTGGGTTAAAAAAAGGAAAAACAAATGGACGCAAAAGTACAAGGATTTTTATGATCACATGGATTTCACACCAGTGTTGTTATCAGGAACTAAGACCAGTTATTAATATTATATTTTCAGGCATTTAAATAAAGTTGAAATGAAATAAAATATAAATATTATATGAAAAACTCAAACTTTAAACATGTATACAATTAGGAAATGTTGCCTTGGCAGCGAAGTGAAATAAGTTGAAGTTGAAGTACTAAAATGATAATCCTAAAAGTGAAATAAAAACAAATTAAAACTACATAGGAATGACAAACGCACATAAAGTTACTAAAACTTTAACTAAAACTAAAAAGACAGCTAAAAATAAAAATGAGTGCAAAATAATAATAATAATATGTATAAAAATAAATATAAAATAATGTAACATTGCTTCATGCTAATAGAATTTATAAATGCTTTACAAAATAATCTTGAAGACATTTCTGGGTTGGTTTTATATTTATATTTATTTTTTATATATTTTATATATTTATAACAGAATATATTATAATAACTACAAAAAAGTGTGCATAAAAGTATATCTTTAACGTTACATTAGAAAATGTTCTCCAGAAATATTAGCATCAAAAATAATATTTTAGTTTTTATTAGTATTTTGAATCAGTTTTTATTTGTGCATTTTCAGTTTTTTGTAATGCTGTTGTGTTTTTATTATTTCTATTAGTTTTATAAAATGTATTTTTATTTATAGTCTTAATGAACATTAACTTTAAACATTTTTTTTTTCATTTTAGTAGATTGTAGTTTATTAGTTTAAAGGTTCAATTTGATTTGGCAACTAGCGGAAATAAAACGTTTTTTATATTTTATTATTTCAGTTATCATTTATTGCATTTCAAGTATTTTTTATGGTATTAATTTTAGTAATAGTTAACTCTAATAAGTAACCATGTTAGTCATCACTGTTCATCTGTATCTATAAGTGTGATCTATAAGTGCATTTGGTCTCCAGGAGGTGGCGCTATAGACTTAACAATTCAGTGTCCACATGTACCTTGTGTTCTGACTATTTCTCTCACACCGTGGAAAAAGCCTCTGTACTTTGGGTTCGCTGAGGTCTGATCGTGGATGAATTTGACCTGAAATTGTGGGAACACACATATATATATATATTTATTAGTGTTAATTCAACCAGAAATCTATTCACACTGGTTATACCTCACATGTATGCAATGCACTAAAAAGCTGCAATATAAGCTAAGTGCCTCCTGAATGTGTTAATGCATTAATGCATAATATTGTCTGATGGTTTATTTTTGTAAATGGCATATGTGTGGAATTTCTTATAGTGTGTCTAGACAGCAAGTGAGCAATGCAATGTGACTAAACTCCAATGTTGCATTGCTCACACTCTCAGTGTAGATTCAAGCACTAGGTCTCTAACTATCAACGCATGCTAAAGTGCTAAATGCATATCACATCACACACCTTGATGGTCTCCATCGGACACACCACGACTACAGCCTCCGCCACTCCTGCACCCAGACCGCAGATCAACCCGCGTGTGCTGTCCAGCTTCCCGGACTCATCCCTCATCTTATTACTGAGGAACTCAAACATCCCAAACCTGCAGAGAAACACACTCATGAAGCCTGAACATTTCTCATTAAATACGAGGACACAGCCTCTTATTTAACGTTTTTTAAAGAAGTCTCTTCTGCTCATCAAGGCTGCATTTATTTGATCAAAAATACAGAAAATTTACAGTAATATTGCAAAATGTTATTACAATATAAAACAATGTTTTTAATTTGAATATACTTTACAATATAATTTATTCCTGTGATGCAAAGCTGAATTTTCATCAGCTGTTACTCCAGTCTTAAGCGTCACATGATCCTTCAGAAATCACTCTAATATGCTGATTTATTATTAGAGTTATCAAATATTTTTTTGCAACCTGTGATTGTTTTTTCAGGATTCTTTGATGAAGAAGAACAGCGTTTATTCAAAATATAAACCTTTTCTAAAAATGTAAATCTATGCGATCACTTTTTATTAATTGAACACATCCTTGGTGAATAAAAGTATTCATTTCTTTCAAAAAAAGAAAGAATACAAATTTACTGACCCCAAACTTTTGAACAGTAGTGTATATTGTTAGAAAACCTTTCTATTTTAAATAAACGCTGCTCTTTTTTAACCTTTTATTGATAATAAACACTGATAATAAATCAGTATATTAGAATGATTTTTGAAGGATCATGTGACACTGAAGACTGGAGTAATGATGCTGGAAATTTAACTTTAATTACAGATATAAATTAAATTGTAATGTATATTAATATAGAAAAACATTGATTTACATCCTAATAATATTTCACAATATTATTTTTTTTCTATATTTTTGATCAAGTGAAAACAGCCTTGATAAGCATTAGAAACTTTAAAAAACATTAAATGAGAGGGTGTCCAAACTTTTGACTGCTAGTGTATATATATATATATATGTGTGTGTGTGTGTGTGTGTGTAAAAAAAATTATGTTCCTTCTAGACCTTATGGATCAAAAGTTATTAGCATAAAATAAATGAAAATTTGGACAAGTGGTGGCGCTAGAGAGTTAGAGTCTCCAAACTCGCTATGGTTAATATTGAGCCTGTTCTCTATCAGCGTGCCAAATTACACAACTTTCCCACAAGCGGCTCTATGGGCTGCCATAGACTTCCAGTAAAAATTATGATATTTAGGCAAAATAAGACAAATGCACACATTCTCATTTTCTTTCTGGAGCATCAGTGAGCGTTTGAACCTTCTGTAATATTTGCATATGAGTGCCTCTCAGTGTGAAAAGATGGATCTCAAAATCATACAGTCATTGTTGGAAAAGAGTTCAAATACACAAAAATGCTGGAAAACCAAAGAATTTGAATCAAGGGTTTTTCTGAAGAACAGCAGGGCTCAACAAACAAAAACCAGCTGTGATTCATTCAGGTAATAACACAGTATTAAAAGTCTGGGACCAGGATTTTTTTTATAAATTCAACTATTATTTTCTTGTGTGGACTATATGTAAATGTCTTTTATGTGAAATATCTTACTCAGGTCAGTACTAATCAGTGTTGGGGAAAGTTACTTTTAAAAGTAATGCGTTACAATATTGCGTTACTCCCTAAAAAAGTCACTAATTACGTTACTTAGTTACTTTTTATGGAAAGTAATGCGTTACTTTATTTTTGCGTTACTTTTTAAATCTGGGCAGGGTTTGCTTGTTTGTTTTTAATATAAAAACGTTAAATTCTTAGCAAATGTAAAAGCCCTTTCACACCAAAATGAAATGAAGTGAATAAGGCTAAGGCTAAAGCAAAATTAAACAAGTCAAAAAATCTAAATAAAAAAAGCATTTTTTTTGTAGTGTAGTTAGTACACTATAGTAGCTATTAGTACACTGTAAAAAATGCTTTTCTTAGATTTTTTGTCTTGTTTTCAGCTAAAAATATCTAAAAATTCTTAAATCAAGAGAGATTTTCTAGACAAGTAAAAATTGTTGTCTTGTTTTTTTCTGAAAAAAAGGCAAAATGAAGTGTATTTTTGCTTGAAACAAGCAAAATAATCTCCCAATGGGGTAAGCAAAATAATCTTGTTTTTTTCTGTTTGGAATAAGATTTTTTTTCTTACCCCACTGGCAGATTATTTAACTTGTTCTAAGCAAAAACTCACTTTATTTTGACTTGTTTTTTTCTGAAAACAAGAAAATTAATATTCACTTGCCTAGAAAATCCTTCTTGATTTAAGAATTTTTTTATATTTTGGCTGGAAACGACAAAAAATGTAAGTAAGAACAGTATTTTTGCAGTGTACGCTTGAATTGGATCAAAGGTCAGCAGCAAAGTCATTGGTTAATAAAATGGGATTAAATACATAAAGGAAACAAAAAGTAACTAGTGTTACTTTTTTGAAAAAGTAACTTCATTTTGACTTGTTTTTTCAGAAAAAAACAAGACAACAATTTTTACTAATCCCTCTTGATTTAAGAATTTTTAGATATTTTTAGCTGAAAACAAGACAAAAAATCTAAGAAAAGCATTTTTTTTAGAGTGTACTAATAAGCAAAACTTACTTTAGATGAACTACACTACAAAAAATGCTTTTCTTACTTAGATTTTTTGACTTGTTTAATTTTCCTTTAGTTTTAGGCTTATTCATTTCATTTCATTTTGGTGTGAAAGGGCTTTTACATTTGATAAGAATCAAACGTTTTTATATTAAAAACAAACAAGCAAGCCCTGCCCAGATTTAAAAAGTAACACAAAAGTAACGTAACGCATTACTTTTTCATTTCCAAGGAAATATCTGAGTTACTTTTTGTTTTCTTTATGTATTTAATCCCATTTTATTAACCAATATCTTTGCTGCTGACCTTTGATCCAATTCAAGCGTACACTGCAAAAATACTGTTCTTACTTACATTTTTTGTCTTATTTCCAGCCAAAATATAAAAAAATTCTTAAATCAAGAAGGATTTTCTAGGCAAGTGAATATTAATTTTCTTGTTTTCAGAAAAAAACAAGTCAAAATAAAGTGAGTTTTTGCTTAGAACAAGTTAAATAATCTGCCAGTGGGGTAAGAAAAAAAATCTTATTCCAAACAGAAAAAAACAAGATTATTTTGCTTACCCCATTGGGAGATAATTTTGCTTGTTTCAAGCAAAAATACACTTCATTTTGCCTTTTTTTTTCAGAAAAAAACAAGACAACAATTTTTACTTGTCTAGAAAATCCCTCTTGATTTAAGAATTTTTAGATATTTTTAGCTGAAAACAAGACAAAAAATCTAAGAAAAGCATTTTTTAGAGTGTACTAATAAGCAAAACTTACTTTAGATAAACTACACAATCAGTTGCTCTGATTGCTTCTATTGTAAGTCGCTTTGGATAAAAGCGTCTGCTAAATGACTAAATGTAAATGTAAATGTAAATGTAAATGTAAAAGCTTTTCTTACTTAAATTTTTGACTTGTTTAATTTTCCTTTAGTCTTAGCCTTATTCACTTCATTTCATTTTGGTGTGAAAGGGCTTTTACATTTGCTAAAAATCAAACGTTTTTATATTAAAAACAAAAAAGCAAGCCCTGCCCAGATTTAAAAAGTAACGCAAAAGTAACGTAACGCATTACTTTTTCATTTCCAAGAAAATATCTGAGTGTGTTTTTGCTTGAAACAAGCAAAATAATCTCCCAATGGGGTAAGCAAAATAATCTTGTTTTCTGTTTGAAATAAGTTTTTTTTCTTACTCCATTGGCAGATTATTTTGCTTGTTCTAAGCAAAAACACACTTAATTTTGACTTGTTTTTTTCTGAAAACAAGAAAATAATTATTTACTTGTCTAGAAAATCCTTCTTGATTTAAGAATTTTTAGATATTTTGGCTGGAAATGACAAAAAAAACTAAGTAAGAACAGTATTTTTGCAGTGTACGCTTGAATTGGATCAAAGGTCAGCAGCAAAGTCATTGGTTAATAAAATGGGATTAAATACATAAAGGAAACAAAAAGTAACTGGTGTTACTTTTTTGAAAAAGTAACTCAGATATTTTCTTGGAAATGAAGAAGTAATGCATTACTTTACTAGTTACTTGAAAAAAGTCATATTGTTACTTGTAATGTGTTACCCCCAACACTGGTACTAAATAAACAATTGCATGCATTTTGTATGATCCCTTTATAGTATGTCATAAAGGCTACTCAAATAAAAGAAACATCTAGTCAATGTCGAGCTCTCAGCCAGAATGAGCGTCATTGAGCATCAAAGTTCACAGTGACAGCTGAAGGTCCGGCTGTGAGAGGCTTATCCCAGCGGGTCAGGAAACGCTCACCTCACCGCAGCTTTGGGAATGGAGCCATAAAGCAAAGAGCTCAGACCACGGTACAGACCCTTCACCCCATGATCATTCACCGTCTTCTTCACACAGTCAACTGATGAAACACATAACAACAATCATTATTAATACTCCAAAACTGCGAATTGCATTTTAATCTCAGCCAGAGGCATTTCAAATGCTAATCTTTTGGAAACGTGGGCGGCTATGAATTATTAAAAGCGCTTATTTCATATTTCAGATTGTTCTGATCTGCTGCCGCTGAGTAAATCATTGATGGTTTCGAAAAAAACATGAGCAGACTGTTGAAACGTGACGGCGTTTGCTGCGAGAGTGCTATGGGTTAACAAATGAACCTGGTTGAACAATCAGTGCTGATAAACTTGTTACGAAAAGGGGTCACAAAGTCCAGCGGCTGATAAACCCCTAACTTCTGCATCAGTTACTGCACTTTAAACCTTTAGCCGGAGTGGACTCTGTCTCTCTGCTGATGAGCCGTGTGTTTTTACGCACAATGATTAAATGAAAGCGTTTGGAAAGCTCTCAGGACAAAGTAGACGCAATCTTAATGAAATCAGTGGTTGAGTGTTTATTTAAGATAAAAACATGAAGTAATTCAAGCAAATACGCACCGATGCCTCTGTAGCGAGGCGGGTTTGCCTTCTCATCTAACTGTAGCTGAGTTTTCACGTACTCCGTAGGAAACGTGATGCAAATTTCAATGCCCCCGGCGATCCCACCTGCAAAGCAAGGAGAAATTATTAAAATTAATATTTATAATAATAATGTAAGCCTTAAAGTAGATGAAAAATTTTTTGTTACTTCAAATGTCAAAAAAAAAAATACAAAAATAAAATAATTTTCTTGATGTACTAAAATAACTAAAACTGAAATAAAACAATTATTAAAAAATTATTTAGACATGAATAAAAAAAACTTAATTGCGATGAATCGCATCCAAAACAAAATATATCTAAAATATATTTGTATATATGTATATCTAAAATATTTATATTTATTTATAATCTAAATCATATACAGATGTAAATATATATACATAGAAATATTTTTTTTAAATATATACATGTATGTGTGTGTATTTATATGTACATAATAAATATACAGAGTAAACACACATATAGTATGTAAACATAAACTTTTATTTTGGATGCGATTAATCGCGACTAATCGTTTGACAGCAATAAAAAAAAACAAATTAACATTACAAAAAAAACTAAATGGCAATAAAAACAGAAAATAGAAAAATAAACTAATTCAAACTATTAATAAAAACTGCAAAGGCATCTCATTGATACTCAAATAACAGCCACAGAGGGAAATTGCCATATTTATCCCATATTTTCACTTTTGACCGAAAATTATTATATTTTAAAATTTAAAAAATCATAGCTTCATCGGAATGAGATGACACTTGGTGGCTTTTGTCACATTAGCAATGTGAACGCACAAAAAAATCATTGACATGATTTGGATATTTTAAAGGGTCAAAAAAAAGTCACGCTTGACTTCTTCGTGGTCAAAAAAATGAATGGGAAATACCAAAAATACGAGAATATTTTGGTGGTACAAACTACAAATCAGCCACTGTGCAAAAAAAAAAAAAGAAGAAAAAAAAAAAAAAAAGCACAGCAATCAAGGGGTGACACTCTAAATTTATTGATTTTTAAAAATAATAATAATAATAATATATAAATAATTAAAAACAAAAATATATATTAATTCCAATTAAAAAATTGCTTATTAAAATGTTATAAATATTGCATAGTATCATAAAATCTCCTCAGAATGTATTGCATTGATTTTCTTGAAAAAAAAAAAAAAAAGAAAATTACATTTTAATGCTTCAGTCACTTTTGATCACGAAGAACGTAAGCGTGACTCCTAAACGAAGAGGACCAGGCTATTTTGTTCAAATGCAAAGAACAAAATCTGTCATGTAATTTTATTTATATATCAGAACTAGATACAAATAGTCAGAGTAAGGTGTTTTGGGTAGTTTTGGGACATTGAAAGGCGGTTGCTTACAGGACCAAAAAAAAAAACAGAAGAATTTATGTGTACATATATGTCTACAAATATTTTAGAATATTTAAATAAATAATACTACATTTTAAAATAAATACTTAATATATTAATATATTAATAAATACTTAAATATTAGGTACATATACTTCCATTTAAAAATGCGGGGCCTATAATTTTCTAAAATGTTTTTAAGACATATCTGCTCACCAAGCCTGCATTTACTTGCTTAAAAACACAGTAAAATGAGTAATATTATTACAATTTCAAATAACTGTTGTCTATTCCAATGTGTTTTTAAATGTAATTTATTTCTCTTAAATTTCTGTTATAATCTGGTATCTAGATATGGCTTATTATGAACTTAAATCACTAATCTCAATAATAAAAGCAATTGCTGATTAATTATTTTAATTATATTTTAGCTAAACAATTATCCGAAATTGCTAGCAAATTTATATAAAAATATATAAAAAATAAAAAATAAAAAATAATTATAAAGAAATGGCAAGTTATACATCCAATTAAATGTGGTAAAAGTTTTAAAGTATAAACCAGAAACAGTATTTGCTTGTAAAACACACTCTAATTAGTAAAATAATAATAATAATAATAATAAATAATTAAATATATATATATATATATATATATATATATATATAGCTACCAAGGCTGCATTTATTTGACAAAAATACAGTAAAAATTGTGAAATATTAGTACAATATAAAATAACAGTTTTCTATTTGAATATGTTGTAAAATGTAATTTATTTCTATAATCAACTTTGAATTTTCAGCGTCACTAATATGCTGATTTGCTGCTCAAGAAACATTTCTGTTATTATCAATAATATGAACAGCATTTATTTGAAGCAGAATCTTTTGTAACATTATAAATGTCTTTACTGACAGGTTTGGTCAATTTAATGCACCCTTGCTAAATAAAAGCATTATTTGTGATCGCTTGTGAACAGTGTTGGGGGAAACGCATTACAAGTAACGCAAGTTACATAATAATATTAGTTTTTTTCAAGTAACTAGTAAAGTAATGCATTACTTTTTCATTTCCAAGAAAATATCTGAGTTACTTTTTGTTTTCTTTATGTATTTAATCCCATTTTATTAACCAATGACTTTGCTGCTGACCTTTGATCCAATTCAACCGTACACTGCAAAAATACTGTTCTTACTTTGATTTTTTGTCATTTCCAGAAAAAATATCAAAGAAATTCTTAAATCAAGGATTTTCTAGACAAGTAAATAATTATTTTCTTGTTTTCAGAAAAAAAAGTCAAAATCAAGTGAGTTTTTGCTTAGAACAAGCTAAATAATCTGCCAATAGGGTAAGAAAAAAAATATTATTTCAAACAGAAAACAAGATTATTTCGCTCATCTCAAGCAAAAACTTCATTTTGACTTGTTTTCAGAAAAAAAACCAGACAATTTTACTTGTCTAGGAAATCCTTCTTGATTTAAGAATTTTTTAGATATTTTGGCTGGAAACAAGACAAAAAATTTAAGTAAGAAAAGCATTTTTTGCAGTGTATTAATAAGCAAAACTTACTTTAGATGAACTAACATTTGTGCTTTTTTTCTCTTTTTCCTACAGTTCTACTGTACAGACATGAATTTAATTTTCCTTCAGTCTTAGCTTTATTCACTTCATTTCATTTTGGTGTGAAAGGGCTTTTACATTTGCTAAGGACTGAACATTTTTATATTAAAAACAAACAAGCAAGCCCTGCCCAGATTTAAAAAGTAACTAAGTAACGTAATTAGTGACTTTTTTAGGGAGTAACGCAATATTGTAACGCATTACTTTTAAAAGTAACTTTCCCCAACACTGGTTGTGATCAGTGAGTAACGAACATTTCATGAAAAGCACACAGATCTGTCGCCACCTTAACTGTGTTCAGAGCACATCTGCAGCTCCACAGGCGGCAGTAAAGGGGGCGTGTCTTTCTGTGATTGGCTCAGAGGATCCGCCCCCTCGCTCTCGCTGATGATGGGTGCGACTGTGAAACAAACGTCCTGCTCTTTAATCAGATCTCAACTTTGTTGACACATTTACACTTTTTTCACCGTGTGCCATGTGTGCAGAGACGCTTCAGGAGAATAATCAACTGAATCTGATTCAACAAGCAGACAGTTAAATACTACTGCTCTTTCATAGCTCTGGAGAGCTAATGGAGTTATTTTTCATTTACGTATCAACTTTGTTTGAGGGATTTCCACTAAAATAAACACAAATGAGTCAATAGTTGTCATACAGTAAGAGCAAAGAGCTATAAAAGGATTGAGGATTGCAGAGCAATGTATTTACACTAGCAGTTTGGACACACCCTCTCATTTAATGTATTTAAAGAAGTCTCTTCTGCTCAAAGGCTGATTAAAAATACAGAAAAAAAAACAGTAATATTGCAAAATGTTATTACAATATAAAATAATGGGTTTTATTTTCATATACTTTACAATATAATTTATTCCTGTGATGCAAAGCTGAATTTTCATCAGCTGTTACTCAAAAATCATTCTAAAATACTGATTTATTATTAGAATTATCAAATATTTTTTTGCAACCTGTGATTGTTTTTTCAGGATTCTTTGATGAATAACAAGTTAAGAGAACAGCATTTATTCACAATATAAATCTTTTCTAACAATGTAAATCTATGCTAGCGCTTTTTATTAATTTAACACATCCTTGGTGAATAAAAGTATTCATTTCTTTCAAAAAAGACAGAATAAAAATGTACTGACCTCAAACTTTTGAACAGTAGTGTATATTGTTAGAAAACCTTTCTATTTTAAATAAACGCTGTTCTTTTTGAATCTTTTATTGATCAAAAAACCTGAAAAAATATCACAGGTTCCAAAAAAAAAAAAAAAAATTCCAGCACTGATAATAAATCAGTATATTATTCAACTTTAATTACAGATATAAATTACATTTTAATGTATATTAATATAGAAAACTGTTGATTTACATAGTAATAATATTTCACAATATTTTTGGTGTGTGAAAACACCTTGATAAGCATAAGAAGCTTCTTTAAAAAACATTAAATGAGAGAGTGTGTCCAAAGTTTTGACTGCTAGTGTATTTGTTTTCTACAGTATGCACTAAAATACATACAGAATCTTCTATATATCTCCTGAAAAATAGAGATGAAGACTTTGAATCTTGTTTTGTCATCATTGATCATTCCTGGAACAATTCTGTGTGTTCTCAGGAAAGCTGGGTTTGTGTTAATACATACAAATATTTTTTCTTTCAAAATCAGCATACTTGTTTAACAGGTTCAAAATAACCGACAGGCACTAATGTGTCTTAAACAGCAGGATATAGAGGAGGAGGGTCAGATATCTAACCTGTTTGTCCTGCTGGTCTCCCTGAACCACAAAAACTGCCCTGAGGGAGAGTAGAGGGGCTACAACTATCATAAAAGCCCATATATAAAGAATTCATGTGTACATTTATGTTTACAAATATTTTAGAATATATAAATAAAGAATACTACATTTTAAAATAAATACAAATATATATATATAATATTTGTATTTATTTGTATTATTTAGAATATATAAATAAATAATATTACATTTTAAAATAAATATTACTAATATTAGAAACATATACTTCCATTTAGAAATTTGGGGCCTATAATTTTCTAAAATGTTTTTAAAACATTTATGCTCTCCAGGCCTGCATTCATTTGTTTAAAAACACAGTAAAATCAGTAATATTATTACAATTTCAAATAATTGTTGTCTACTCTAATGTGTTTTTAAATGTAATTTATTTCTGTGATGCAAAGCTGAATTTTCAGCCTCATTACTCCAGTCTTCAGTGTCTCATGATCCTTCAGAAATCATTCTAATATACTGATTTGCTGTTCAACAAACATTTCTGACTATTATCAAGTTGAAAACAGTTGTTCTGCACAATATTTTTGTGGAAACTGTTTTGTTTTTTGGAAATTTAGTTTTGTCCAGGATTATCTGATAAATAGAAAGTGCAAAAGGGCATCATCTAAAGCAGAATCTTTTGCAATATTATAAATTTCATGCATAACTGATGAATAAAAGTATTACTTTCTTTTAAACTTTAAACCATAGCTATGAAGTTTAGGCCACTAATAGTACTAGTTCCCTTCATTAGAATTATATAAAACTTTTACACAAATAAATGCAGGCTTGGTGAGCAGAAGAGGCTTCTTTAATTGACATTAAAAATCAAAATCAAAAGATTTTTACTATTTAAAATAATTTAAAAGAATTAAAATCTTTACTCCAGTCTTCAGTGTCACATGATCCTTCAGAAATCATTCTAATATACTGAATTGCTGTTCAAGAAATTATTTGTATTATTATTATTATTATTATTATCAATATTTAAAGCAGTTGAGTAAATGTTTTGAGGATTCTTTGTTGAACAGAAATAACCTAAAATCAGCATTTTGTAACATTATACTTTTTTTGTTTAGCAAGGAAGCTTTAAATTGACCAAATGTGATGATAAAGACATTTATAATTAGTGCTGTCAAACAATTAATCGCGATTAATCACATCCAAAATAAAAGTTTATGTTTACATACAATATATTTGTGTACTGTGTATATTTATTATGTATATATAAATACACACACATGCATGCATATAATAAGGAAAAATATTTTTGATTTATATCTAAAATATTTATATTTATTTATAATCTAAATTGTATACAGGTATAAATATATATACATTTAAATACTTTGTTTTAATTTATACATGTATGTGTGTGTATTTATATGTACATAATAAATATACAAAGTAAACACACATATAGTATGTAAACATAAACTTTTATGTTGGATGTGATTAATCGTTTGACAGCCCTATTTATAATGTTACAAAAGATTGCTATTTCAGATAAATGCTGTTACCTGAAACGTGGAAAAATTCTACTCAGCTGTTTTCAACAAAATAATAATAATAATAATAATAATAACAACAACAATAATAATAATAATAATAATAAATGTTTTTGAGCATCAAATCTGAATATTTGAATGATTTCTGAAGGATCATGTGACTGCAGCAATGATGCTAAAAATTCAGCTTTGAAATCACAGGAATAAATTACATTTGAAAATATATTCAAATAGAAAACAGTTATTTTAAATAGTTAATATATTTTATTAAATTATATTAAAAATATTTCAAAATTTTACTGTTTTTGCTTTACTTTGGATAAAATAAAAGCAGGCTTGGTTCTTTAAAAAAACATAAAAAATCGTACTGTCCAAAAACATTTGACTGGTAGTGTATGTTTTCAGTACTAGGCCAAATGTTGTGGTCAATGAAAGCAATTAACATTTTAGAAATTTTCTAAATACCATTCCAACTTTTAAAGAATTGAGGAACGTCTGTTTGGATTCTAAAGCAGCAGCTATAATGACACACCTAATGCTGCTTTACGTCTTTCAAGTCAAACAAAGAGAGCCTCTATGATGCAATCAATGGCCTTGTGTGTGTTTTTGCGTGAGCAGCGAGAGGCGTGACGTCTCGTGGTTTTCTGCTGAGCCATCCGTTCATATTAGACTACTAGTATGACTGGTCTTTTACAATCAAAACGTCAGCTAAAAGGAATGCTTTAGCAGTTTCTTCACAGGTGGAGCAAGTATTTACATTAGAACGAATAATTCTATCAAAAGTCGATGTGTTGCAAATGCAACGATAAACATGAATTCCAGGGTTGCCAGGTTTTCACAACAAAACCCGCCCAACTGCTACTCAAAACTAGCCCAATAACTTTCAAGGGGGGTCCACCTGTTAAAAATCGCGTTCTGGGGTATAAAATACATGTTTTTTTGACAGGGTTCCACTGGTAAAGTTGCATTTCAGCGGCTAAATATGACGTTTTTGGGGTTGATTCAACCCGCGGACGTCAAACAACCCACGGCAACAGAAAACCACAGACTTGGCAACACCGATGAATTCCTTCTGGAGATAATCAAAGGTTTCTACTTACAACGCATTTTTGCAGCGTTGAGCGTTTTAGCCAATCACAGACGTGTTTGTGGAGCTTGGGAACACAATGGCCAATCAGAGGCATTTAAGTTAGTCAGCTCTCACCAGTTTGTTCAGCGTACAAACTAGGTACAAACTAGGGCAGCATGATTTGAGAAAATGTTCATATTGCGATTATAATGAATGATATTGTTAGTCAACTTAATGGTTTTAAGGAAAATGCACACACAGGTGCTGAAATGTCTATTTATAAAAATAAAAATGGTTTCAAAATAAATAATTTGTACTAAATTAAATAACATCTTTAGGTCTTTGGCGACCTGGGACCAGGGTTGCCAGGTGTTCACTACAAAACCCGCCCAATCGTGTTTCGAAGGGGGTCCCCCTGTTAAAAATCGCATTCTGGGGGATAAAATACACGCTTTTTGTCAGGGTTCCCCTGGTAGATTTGCATTTCAGGGGCTAAATATGACGTTGGACCAGGACCAGGGTTGCCAGGTGTTCACAACAAATCCCGCCCATTTGCTACTCAAAACTAGCCCAATCGTGATTCGAGGGGGTCCACCTGTTAAAAATCACGTTCTGGGGGATAAAATACAAATTTTTTTGTTGGGGTTCCTTTGGTAAATTTGCATTTCAGCAGCTAAATATGATGTTATTGGGGTCGATTCAACCTGCGGACATAAAAAACAACCCGCGGCAACAGTGTTAAAGTAGCCCAATTCTGCGGGAAAACCACAGACTTGGCAACACTGATGATAATATCTGGAGATAATCAAAGATTTCTACTTACAATGCGTTTTTTCAGCGTTGAGCGTTTTAGCCAATCACAGACGTGTTTGTGGAGTTTGGGAACGCAATGGCCAATCAGAGGCTTTCGAGTTAGTCAGCGCTCGCCAGTTTGTTCAGCGTGAGTTTGTTTCATTATAACAAAGAAATTGTAAAAACGATGTAAATAAGAGATTCATTGTGCGGTACGAACTAGGGCTGCACGATTTGAGAAAATGTTCATATTGCGATTATAATGAATGGTATCGTTAGTCGACTTGATGGGTTTTTAAGGAAAATGCACACACAGGTGCTGAAATGTCTATTTATAAAACTAAATTATTCAAAATGAATAATTTTTACAAAATTAAATAACATTTGCATTAACCCTTAGATGCATACCTCGGGACATTATTGACTTTGACATCAAGTTTGACATCAACTTTCTTCAATCTATTCATTATAAGCAATGTAACAAGAAAAAATAACACAATATAAAAGAATGTCTGTTTTCTGATTATTTTTTGTAAAAAGTGTATCGGGTCACTAGAGACCTGAGGTGTGTAATAGTGTACCTTTATTTTTCGTGCGCAAAAATATGTAAATATCTGATGACTAAATGCATGCAATTCTCCTTTATTCCTGCAGGAGGCACTGTTTAATTGACAATAATGAGGTGAAGTTTGATGTTTGACTATCGCAGGCATAAAACTAAAGAATATCATCAGCAAAAATGTGACTGATTTGAATGGCTTTACTGCAGAGCAATTACTGTACACCACAAAACATGAACATCACTCTTATTTGATGGTGGATGTGGAGAATAAGCTGCCAGCGATCAAAATATTGATTTTAAAGTCATTGAAAACAAAAGCTTTGAGAATATGCTTGAGATGATGAATATGAGCCAGACGCTGAATATACTGTGGAGCGCGTTCTGATCGTAAAATCATCTGCTCAAATTGAATCCTTGTTTCAAAAGGTAACCAAATATGCATTATTTTATGCTTCTCTAATTGTTCTTAAAATATTAAGAGAGTTTTAGAGGTCCATCCGTGCTGGATTTATGTAATAATGACTGGCCAAACATTCATGCAACTTCTCAGAGGTATAGCTAAATAAAATAAAACATGCACATTTTTACAAAAATAGGATATTTGAAACATTTTGTCCAAACAAACAGGGACATTTATGCAGGATGTAACATACTCTCTAGAAACGCTTTTGAAAAAAAAAAAAAAAAACACTAGATATAAAATTGTCGTTCAAACTCAAACCAATAAATCTTTATTTTCTTTTGTTAGCGGAAAATCTGCAAACTGTTCTCAGAAAGCATGTGTTCTCAAGTCCACACACTTATTTATTTAATATAATCACATTTTCCCGTCATATAATTGCACAGACTGACATCGATTGCGATATGATTAATCGTGCAGCACTAGTGCAAACAGATTTTTTTTTATTAAAAGGGAGTTTTCACTCAGTCACTTAGTTTCAGATGGTTCAGGTGGTTCATCCAGTTCACTAAAAAGAACCGCTTCAAAACAATGATTTGCCCGCAAACACGTTCAATGTTTTGGGAGTGACAGCAAACATTTTTGGAATGCATTGCACCAGTGAAGACAAGGGTCATGTACTTTGAACATAAACAGAGTCCAAAAAATAAATGTAAACAAACATCAGTGACATCAACAAAATGCACCATAATCCAGTGCACTTGTAGTTGCATGTTCTAGTAGTTAACAACATTTCATCACTCACAAACCATCTGCATTCCACGTTACTGTGTTAATGTGTCCATGCCACAGGCTCTGTCATCACTTCATCATGCATCCAGCACACTGAGCAATTACTGAGACCAGAATGAGCTTCATGCAGCACATAATCACATATGAATGGAACTACTATGAGCTTCTCATTAGCTGTCACTGTTGTGAATCTCAGACACGTGGCCTGGCAAGACATTAACCAAACTAACTCGGGACACTTCAGGGACGGGTGGAAAGCAGACAGACTATGACTAAACTTTTAAGATGCAAAGGAGAGAATGAAATAGAAAAAGAATGTTAATGCATTACTAATGGAATTTGGAACGAGTTCTAAAGGATCAAATAAAAAGAAGAACACTAACATATAATGTTTATTATGAATAATCTTATTGGATTATTAGAAGTGTAAGATCCAAATTGTTATTTATTAGCTTAAAATAATACATTTTAAATGCAGAAATTTCATTAGTGTTCCTTTAGGATATTTTTTCGACTGTTCCTGAAATATTAAATGTTAATCAAAGGCTTGTGTGGACTATAGTGATAAAGGAAAGTGAAGAACATGTCTGGGTCATATTTCACCCCGAAAAAGAAAAAGAAAAAAAAAAGAAATTAAGCATTTTTTTTGTTGTTAAATTATCTTGATGCCAATTAAGCACATTTCCCCTCTCATCAGCATAATGCAAAACAAAATAATGAAATATTTGAAATGTAAAGTATATTTTATATATATATATATATGGGTCAAAGTGAAATCAGAAGTGATTTTATGTTCATAGAAAGCACATTAAATGTAAGTAAAATGTCTACTTTCAAGGTTTCAAATAAGTTTTTGGAGAATAAAATGTTAACCTTTAAAGTTTATGTTATAATGTAAAAATTCGAACAACATGCTTATTCTGACTTGTACATATTAAAATATATAAAAGAATAAGGGAGCATATTCATTTTTATTGTGTTTTCAATTAGTAAAAAATTCTTACTGACAAAAACAAAAAGCAATTTAAACAGAAAATTTTGTAATATTTTTTTGGAAAAACAACAACCTTTTTTTAGTCTTTGACCCATATATATATATGTGTGTGCGTGTGTGTGTGTGTGTGTGTGTGTGTGTGTGTGTATTTGTGTGTGTGACCCTGGAGCACAAAACCAGTCTTTAGTCGCTGGGGTATATTTGTGGCAATAGCCAAAAATACATTGTATGGGTCAAAATTATTATAAAATTATTGATTTTTCTTTTAATATTTTGAGATTTTCTCAATATTTGTATTTTTTTGCACCCTCAGATTCCAGATTTTCAAATCCAAATATTGTCCTATCATAACAAACCATACAATCAAAGGACAGTTTATTTATTCAACTTTCAGGTGATTTATAAATCTCAATTTCGAAAAAATTGACACTTATGACTAGTTTTGTCATTGTTTATATATCTATCTATATATATAGAGAGAGATATAGATATATATATAGATATAGATAGATATTTGCTGATCTAAAATAAAAAAATATATTGTTACAGTATTTTTAAGGTATTTTTTAAATACTATAATATATTAATGAAAATCATCTCTGGGAATAATAAGAAGTTAAAAAATACAAAGTAAAATGTTACAATACAGTAATAAATGAGTATCAAATAAAGAGGGACAGAAATTTAATAAAAATAATAATACAAAGTCCTGAACGAAAAAAAAAAATCTCATACGGATATCAAAATAAAATATTATGAAAAAATAAATAAATATTACATAAACAAAATAAATGATTTTTCACATTCCAGTAGATAGAATAAAGGTGTAAAATTTGCTTAACTGCCATTAAAATAATAATACAAAAATTATAATACAAAGTTCTGAATGAAAAAAAAGGTTGTACGGATGTCAAAATAAAATATTATGGAAAATTAAATAAATAAAATAAATGATTTTTCACATTCCAGTAGATAGAATAAAGGTGTAAAATGTGCTTAACTGCCATTAAAATAATAATAAAAAGTAATAATATTTTAGGTGTAATATGACCTTTTCCTGACACTTTTGATTGACACATTCTAATTTTGTAACAACTCAACTCTTGACTGTTACATTGTAACAGAAGCGCAGCACTGTATCAAAGCTCCGCGGTTACTTTGTATCAAAGTTCTTTTGTTGCTTCGCATCACTTCCACACAGACAGCAATGCACACACACTGAATACTCGCCTGTGCAGTGATGTTGACTACAGCCCTGTAGGGATCGAGTGAGCAGAGGACTGTAAACAATGTGGATGACAGTGCAAAAACTGCGTGGCACAGCTGATCTGGAGTCAGTTACAGAATTAACACAAATGGCTTTCACGGTTACGTGATTCTTACGCACAAAAAGACACTTACCAGCTAAAATGGCCTTTCCAGGGTGTGTGAGTTTGGCTTGTCCGGCGGGCGCAGCGGCTGACAAACAGTGCGGTCTGTGGAAAGGACTGACAAATTTCGGGTTCACTGACATTTTTCTTGCTTTAACGCGGGCTCTGCAGACAAAAGCGCCTCATGCACAGCAGAAACTGTATTAGTGGTGTAAACGGCGCTCATAAGTGAAGTGACGGGCTCTGTGTGATCTTTTGACAGCCTGAAGTTTCCTGTTCGCTGTCAATAGGACACAGACTCTGTGTGTGAGAGTGTGTCTGTGTTTTTAAAGGAGGGAGAGGCTCTGTCGAGCGCCATATTTCTGACAAACACAGCAATCCAGTCCAGTTAAGGTGGAACGGACGCGTTTCTTGAAGGTCCACATTCTTCAATGTGAAACACACACGCAGGGAAATGAGCTCATGTAACTTTACAGAAGTTGTTTTAGGAGAGCTTGTAAACGAAACTACTATGTATTATGATGTATTGCATTAGGGGAAGATACGCGTTTTGTTTACTTCTTCTTCTTCTTGGTTTTTAACGGCGGCTGGCAACCAACGTAAAGACGTGCATTACCTTTGTTTACTACTTAAATTCCTGGGGCTTTAAAGTCACAGCGATTTATTTAAGAGGGCAAATGATGAATATTAAATTATAAACTTTTTCTTTTTATATGACTTTTTGTCACATCAAAAATGTACAGTGTCTTTATTATTCATTGTTTTTCAGATTATTATTATTAGTAGTAGTATTTATTATTAGTATTTTTTCAGAAAATGTGTGTTTTTATGTTAAGGTTTTATTTTATATATTTGTTCCAGACCCAGGTTTTAATTTTAACGTCTTATAATTTTAACAGCTATATAAAAAAATAAATAAAATAGAAACAAATGAAAAAAAAAATAACCAAAATGAAAACCTATATATATAAACCTATTCTGATTATTCTGATACTAAAAACTATAATAGTATCTATATATAAATACTTCTTTATATATATATATATATATATATATAATAAATTAAAATTACTAAAATGTTAAGTAAAATTAAAATAAATAGAAAGCATAAAAAGCAATTCTAAATTATATATATATATATATATATATATATATATATATATATATAAACACTACTAAAGTTATAATAGTATATATAATAATAGTATTATATATAACCAAATATAAAATATATATAGAAAATAGCTATATTTTTAAGTTATTTTATTTCAGCTAAACTATCATTTTTATTTAGTTATTAGTTTTTCTGGTAATTGTATGTACTAAAACAAAAACTATATTTATTATATATATATTTTCAAATTTTAATCATATTTATTTATTATATTTACTTTTTAAATTATTTTATTTTTAGCTAAAATTTGTATTTAGTTATTAGCTTTTTAGTAATTTAATGCACCAAAATAACTACAACTAAAACTGAAACAATAATAAATAAATCTACTTAGACATATATATATATATATATATATATATATATATAGACAAAATTACTAAACATGAACTAAAATAAAAATAAAAAGGAACCATAAAAACAATTCTAAATAATATTATAATAAAAAATTATAATAGTATCTATAATATATATATATCTCAACAAATATAAAATATATATAGAAAATATAAAAGTTATTTTATTTCAGCTAAAATGCATTTTTATTTAGTTATTAGTTAGTTAGTTATTAATTTATTTAGTAACTTTATGTACTAAAATAACTACAACTAAAACTGAAACAAAAAAAATTAAATTTACACATATATATATATATATAGATAGATAGATAGATAGATATAGATATATATTTGAAAGAAATATATTTATATTATATATATCTATATATATTAAAAAAAAAAAAAATCTGGAAAAATGTTTAGACTCAGGAATTTACAAGTGATCCAGAAAAATCAGAGCAGCATTATGTGAAGATGATGACATCTGCTGGTAAGTCTGTGTGTTTGAGAATGAGAAGAATAAGAATAGAAGCAGTGTTGAATATAGGCACGTAATTCATTTGAACTATAAACTGCTATAAAAAGCTTCTGCTATCTATCTCTCATTAATCTGCATTTGGAGATATAATGCATGAGTACTTTAAAATAACAATAAACAAAAAAGTATACAAACACTGGCATGATAAAAGTCTCATTTTTGCAACTAACTTGAGTTCAAAACTTTTGAAAATACCACAGCTACTATATTGTAGAAAATATATCTTTTTTTTTTTTTTTTTAAATTAAGGTTATTTTATTCGTTAAAAAACACCTCTTTTTAAATGTAATTTAATGTACTGAAATAAAAACTATATTTACTAAGGTTTTATTTTGTATATTTGTTCCAGACCCAGATTTCAATCTTAACTTCCATTATATATATTTATATGTTTTTAATATATATTTCAAAACCTTAATTATATATATATATATATATATATATATATGAAATTTTAGCAAAAAATCCCAATTTTCATTTGTTAGTTATTTATTATTATATTTGCAACCAACTTGATTTCAAAACTTTTGAAAATACCACAGCTACTATATTGTAGAAAATATATCTAATTTAAAAAATGTAAAATTAAGGTAAAAAACATCTCTTTCTAATGTAATTTAATGTACTATAAAACTATATTTACTCAGGTTTTATTTTGTATATATTATTTGTTCCAGACCCAGATTTCAATCTTAACTTCCATTATATATATTTATGTTTTTAATATATATTTCAAAACCTTAGTTATATAGATATATATATATATATATATATATATATATATAATATTTGTTAGTTATTTATTATCATATTTGCAACCAACTTGAGTTCAAAACGTTTGAAAATACCACAGATACTATATTCTAGAAAATATACCTATTTTTTTTATGAAGGTTATTTTATTCGTTAAAAAAACACCAGTTTTTAATGTCTTACTAGGGACTTTTATTTCGAAATCGCGTCTGTGACGCCAGTGCGCATGCGCAGTCTGTCTCCTTCACTTTGTCCTGTAGCAGTGTCAAATCAGAAACACAGGACACATTTAACCTTCTGGTTTCGTTTCACATCAGCATTTTATTTTTGTCTCAACGACAGCAACAACAGCATCCTCGGTACGAATCTATCATTCTATTGTTAACTAGATCGCAATTTTAAAATATCGACCCAGATAGTTGTGTATAGTGTTGTTATACCAGCATGAGATAGTTAATAAAAAACAAACAGCATATTCTTTTCATAATCTCACCTTAGTTTATATTTAAACACCCTTTTGTTAACCGTGTTTGTTTGTGCTTTGATAATCTGTGCAGCTTTCTGCATATGATCAAGTCTTAAAGGCTTTTCCTCCATTCATGATTAGATTATCCGCTCGAGGCCACGCCCCCTCATGCATAAACACGCATAGCTGTTTTCTTTCCATCTCAAGTGTCAGATAAAGCAGGTATCAGTGACTTTACCAACAGAAGGCGTTGCTGTTATAGTGTTTGATAATCACTCAGAGTTGCCAAGTCCGCGGTTTTCACGCGGAATTGGTCTAATTTATCAGTGTTGCTGCGGGCTGAAGCGACCACAATAACGTAATATTTAGTTTACCAGAGGAACCCCGCCTATAAAATATGTATTTTACCCTCCTAACGCGATTTTAAATGAGAGACCCCCTTTAAAACGCGATTGGGCTACTTTTATGTAGCAATTGTGAGGGTTTCGTTGTGAAAACCTGGCAACCCTGTATCAGTTTTGCTGTTCCCCATGTCACATCATATGCCTACCCTACAACAAACTGCATTTTTAGACGTTTAATAGGCTAAAATGCTGCTTTTAAAAACCATTTTGGACCATTTGCAATTAAAAACTTAAAAAAAAAATTAAAAAAAGCAATTCTAAGTATTATTATTTTTTAAACTATAATATATAAATACTACTAAAGTTATAATAGTATATATATATATATATATATATATATATATATATATTATAAAATAAAATAATGGTATTATATATAATTATATATATAATCAAATATAATATAAATATAGAAAATATAATTTTTTAAAGTTATTTTATTTCAGCTAAAATGTATCATTTTTATTTATTTATTAGTTTTTCTAGTAATTTAATGTACTAAAATAAAAACTATATTTACTAAGGTTTTATTGTGTATATTTGTTCCAGACCCAGATTTCAATCTTAACTTCCATTATATATATATATATATATATATATATATATAATTTTTTTTTTTTTTTTTAATAGTACAGAAAATATCAAAGTGCATTTAATGGGTAAAAAACAACAACCAAACAAACAAAAAAGTAGTGTATTGTACTAAAAAAAAAAACCACCTGTGATCAAAAGTGTTGGGGGTAACGCATTACATTAATAATAATAATATAACTTTTTTCAAGTAACTAGTAAATTAATGCATTACTTTTTCATTTCCAAGAAAATATCGGAGTTACTTTTTGTTTCCTTTATGTATTTAATCCCATTTTATTAACCAATGACTTTGCTGCTGACCTTTGATCCAATTCAACCGTACACTGCAAAAATACTGTTCCTACGTAATTTTTTTTTATCTTGTTTCCAGTCAAAATATCAAACAATTTATAAATCAAGAGGGATTTTCTAGACAAGTAAAATTTATTTTCTTGTTTTCAGAAAAAACAAGTTACAATTATGTTTATGAGTTTTTGTTTAGAACAAAGAAAATAATCTGCCAATGGAATAAGCAAAAAAATCTTATTTAAACAGAAAACAAGATTGTTTTGCTTGTTTCAAGCAAAAACACACTTCATTTTGATTTGTTTTCAGAAACAAGACAAAAATGTTTACTTGTCTAGAAAATCCTTCATGATTTAATAATTGACTGGAAAGAAGACAAAAAATCTAAGTAAGAAAAACATTTTTTTTTTTTTTTTGCAGTGTACTAATAAGCAAAACTTGCTTTGTATTCACTAACATTTGTGTTTTTTTCTCATTGCTGAAGAGTGTTTCTTTCTTTTCCTACAGTTCTACTGTACAGACGACAATTTAATTTTCCTTTAGCCTTAGCCTTATTCACTTCATTTCATTTTGGTGTGAAAGTGGCTTTTACATTTGATAAGAATCAAACGTTTTTATATTAAAAACAAACAAGCAAGCCCTGCCCAGATTTAAAAAGTAACGCAAAAGTAATGTAACGCATTACTTTCCATAAAAAGTAACATAATTAGTTACTTTTTTGGGGAGTAACACAACATTGTAACACATTACTTTTAAAAGTAACTTTCCCCAACACTGATGAACAAGTAAATAAAGCTTGCAGATGGATGGATCTGTTTATTATAAGTCATGGAAATTTAGCTTTTTAGTGAAAGTCGGGGAATTTGAGTGGGAACCCTGTTAAAAAGCCCATGTAAAAATAGATGCACAGTAATAAGGAATCTAATTGGTGTTGTTTTTGCATGCAACCAAGGTGTATTTTACTGGTTGTCCATTTATAGACCCTTGTAAACTAATGTTTTAACACATTTATAAGTGTAGTTACAAAAAAGTAGATTACAAAAGGCTGGAAAACTGCTTTGAACTACATTCACACAGTGGGTTTGTTAACTGATTATGTATTTTGTGGTTTTGCTTTATCTGTGGTTTGATCCATTTTTATAGCTTACTTGCAACATCATATTTTCCCTTTCGTTTATGTATCAGATATAAGATATAATGGCTGTTCCTCCTGCGTACTCAGACCTGGGAAAAGCAGCCAAGGATATTTTCAGCAAGGGTTACGGTGAGAAAACTCATCCTCTCGTGCAAATGCTGTTTGCTTTACAAGACGAATGGCATTCTGCTGTAATTCACGTCTTTGTTTTGTTCGTAGGCTTTGGGATTGTTAAACTGGACCTCAAGACTAAATCTCAAAATGGAGTGGTGAGTTAGCTGTTGTTTAGCAGTACTATCTTTTGAAAAGACATTGGCCAAATAAAATAAAAAAATACTGGAATAATTAAATGTAGGTCTATTTTAAGGACCATTAAAGCAATAGTTCAATTAAAAATGAAAATCAGGCCATTCAAGATGTACACTACTGTAATGTTTTTTTTAAAGAAGTCTCTTCTGCTCATCAAGCCTGCATTTATTTGATCCAAAACATATAATAACGTGTAACATATAATATAAATAATATTGTGTAATAATTTTACTATTTGAAATACCCACTTTCTATTTAAATATATTTTCAAATGTAATTTATTCCTGAGATAAAAGCTGAATTTTCAGCATCATTACTGCAGTCTTCAGTCTTCAGTATGCTGATTTGCTGTTTAAGAAACATTTGTTATTGAGAAAGCCAACTTACTGATCTGCTATTTTCTTCCTAGCCAAAATTTTCTGACTGTACTCCTCCTAGGGCTTTAATTCTACAAACTCCAAACTCAGCCCAGATCTTCAGACTGATCTGTATCTTTTCTAACTGATCAGACTTACGGTTTTCCTAAAAATAACGATTAAAACTGTGAAAAATCCCATAGACTTCCATTGAGAGAATGTTCAAATGAGCCAAGACTATTCAAACTCACACTGACAAAACTCCCACAATCCCTTCAGACTCAATCAAGCTGCCCTTCTGTCTGCTATTTCATGCTAACAATATGCTAATAACATGCTAATCATACTATAAACATGTTAATAACTTGCTAATCATGATAGAAACATGCTAGCAACATACTATCAACTTGCTAATCATGCTAGAAACAGGTTAGTAACATGCTAATCGTGCTAGCAACATGCTAGCTACTTACTAATCATGCTAGAAACATGCTAACAACATGCTAATCATGCCAGAAACATGTTAACAATTTGCTAATCATTTTAAAAACATGCTAGTAACATGCTGATCATGCTAGAAACATTCCCTTCTATCTACTATTTCTAATCCATTCAAACTCATTCAAACTAACTTGATCATCATGCTAACAATATGCTAATAACATGCTAATCATGCTATAAACATGCTAATAACTTGCTAATCACAATAGAAATGTTAATAACTTGCTAATCATGATAGAAACATGTGAACAACTTGATAATCACGTTAGAAACATGCTAACAACTTGTTGATCATGCTAAAAACATGCTAGCAACTTGCTAATCATGCTATAAACGTTAATAACTTGCTAATCATGATAGAAACATGCGAGCAACTTGCTAAGCATGCTAAAAACATGCTAGCAGCATACTATCAACTTGCTAATCATGCTAGAAACATGTTAGTAACATGCTGATAATGCTAGCAAACTGCTAGCAACTTACTAATCATGCTAAAAACATGCTAGCAACATACTATCAACTTGCTAATGATGTAGAAACATGTTAGTAACATGCTGATAGTGCTAGCAACATGCTAGCAACTTACTAATCATGCTAAAAACATGCTAGCAGCATACTATCAAATTGCTAATCATGCTAGAAACATGTTAGTAACACGCTGATTGTGCTAGCGACATGCTAGCAACTTGCTAATCATGCTAGAAATATGTTAGTAACATTCTATCAACTTGCTAATCATGCTAGAAACATGTTAGTAACATGCTGATCGTGCCAGCTACATGCTAGCAACTTACTAATCATTCTATCAACTTGCTAACAACATGCTAGTAACTTGCTAATCATGCTAGCAACATGCTAGTCATGCTAGACATTTGCTAACAACATGTTAGTAACTTGCTAATCATGCTAACATGTTAATGACATGCTAATAATGATAACAACATGCTAGTAACTTGCTAATCATACTAGTGACATGCTAATCATGCTAGAAATGTGCTAACAACATGTTAGTAACTTGATAATCATGCTAACAACATGCTAGTGACACACTAATAATGTTAACAACATGCTAGTAACTTGCTAATCATGCTAGCAACATGCTAGTGACATGCTAATAATGTTAACAACATGCTAGCAACTTGCTATGCTAGCAACATGCTAGTGACATGCTATCATCTATCCATCCATTCATCCACCTTTCTATGTAACATTAAGCATTAAACTTTTAAAACTACTTTAAACTTCAAAAACTCAACTATTTTAAAACTTCTTAAACTTTTTAAGCTTCATAAACTTTTTAAACTTTCTGGTCCGGCTTGCTCAAGCCAACTTAAAGGTAGTCTTGACAAACTTTTTTTGTTTAGTTATTATTATTATCAATGTTTAAAACAGTTGTGTACATTGCTTTTTGTTTGTTTGTATTAAGGGGGGGGGGGGGGAAACGATAGAAATTAATACTTTTATTTAGCAAGGATGCTTTAAATTGATCTGAAGTGATGATAAAGACGTTTATCATGTTACAAAAGACTTCTATTTCAGATCAATGCTGCTCTTCTGAACTTTCTATTCATCAAAGAAACCTGAACAAATTCTACTCAGCTGTTTTCAACATCATAATAATAACAATAATAGATTTTTTTTTGAGCAGCAAATCAGAATATTAGAATGATTTCTGAAGGATCATGTGACTGGTGTAATGATGCTAAAAATTCAGCCTGAAATCACAGGAATTAATTACATTTTAAAATATACCCAAATAGAAAGCAGCTATTTCAAATAGTACAAATATTTCAAAATGTTACTGTTTTTGCTGTACTTTGGATCAAATAAATGCAAATGAAGGCTTGGTGTGTTTTCAAAAAACATGAAAAATCTTACTCTTCAAACATTTTGACTGGTAGCGCAGATGAGATTGTTTCTTCGATCAGATTTGGAGAAATTTATCTTTCAAACAATGGGTGCCGTCAGAATGAGAGTCCAAACAGCTGATAAAAACATCACAATAATCCACAGCACTCCAGTCCATCGGTTAACATCTTGAGAAGACAAAAGCTGCGTGTTTGTAACAAACAAATCCATCTTTGTTTTGCTAAAATATCCATATAGAGTCCATATTGGACTGGAGTGGTGTGGATTATTGTGATGTTTTTATCAGCTGTTTGGACTCTCATTCTGACGGCACCCATTCACTACAGATCCGTTGGTGAGCAAGTGATGTAATGCTACATTTCTCCAAATCTGATGAAGAAACAATCTTGGATGGCCGTAATGCTTAATTGTGCTGTATGTAAATGTTAATGCATTTTTATGTCTTTGATGCACCATTTTGGGAAATGCATTTCGATGCTGATTACTGTAAGGCTGTTTGTGTGATGTGGCAGGTTTCACCCTAAAGGCTCACACGTCTCTGTGGTCTCCATCACACATCATTTACCATACATGAACAACTGCCTGAATCCTTATCTTGATGGCAGTTATTTGTGGCTAACTATTTTCACATCATTTATCTGTCTCTAATTAATCTGTCTTGACAAACCAACTCACTGTTCTGCTATTTAAACTTCGTAGCCAAAATGTTCTGACTGTAGCTTTAACTCTACAAACGCCACACTCAACCCAGATCTTCAGACTGATCTGACTCCAGTTGCTGTATCTTTTCTAAAAGATTTTCCTAAAAATAACGATGAAAACTGTGAAAAATCCCATAGACTTACATCGAGGGAATGTTCAAATGAGCCAAGACTAGGGTTAGGGTATTTCTAATCCATTCAAATTCATTCAAACTAACTTGCTAATCATGCTAACAGTATGCTAATAACATGCTAATCATGCTAGAAACATACTAGCAATTTGTTAATCATGTTAGAAACATGCTATTAACTTGCTAATCATGCTAACAACATATTAGCCACTTGCTAATCATGCTAGAAACATGCTAGCAATGTGTTAGTAACTTGAATAATGCTAGCAACATGCTAGTGTCATACAAATCATGCTAGAAGCATGCTAGCCACTCGCTAATAATGCCAACAACATGGTAATAACATGCTAACCATGTTAAAATCATGCTACCAACTTGCTAATCATGCTAGAAGCATGCTAGCCACTTGCTAATCATGCTAACAGTATGCTAATCATGCTAGAAACATACTAGCAATTTGTTAATCATGTTAAAAACATGTTATTAACTTGCTAATCATGCTAACAACATATTAACCACTTGCTAATCATGCTAGAAACATGCTAGCAATGTGTTAGTAACTTGAATAATGCTAGCAACATGCTAGTGTCATACAAATCATGCTAGAAGCATGCTAGCCACTTGCTAATAATGCCAACAACATGATAATAACATGCTAATCATGTTAAAATCATGCTACCAACTTGCTAATCATGCTAGAAGCATGCTAGCCACTTGCTAATCATGCTAACAACATGCTAATCGTGTTAAAATCATGCTAGCAACTTGCTAATCAAGCTAGAAGCATGCTAACAACTTGCTAATCATGATAACATGCTAATTACACATTGATCATGCTAGAATCATGTTAGCAGCTTGCTAATCATGCTAGTAAAATGCTAGCAACTTGCTAGTAACATGGTAATAATGCTAGAATCATGCTAGAAACATGTTAGCAACTTGCTAATCATGTTAAAAACATGACAGTAACATGCTAATCATACTAAAAACATGCTAGTAACTTGCTAATCATGCTAGAAGCATGCTAGCAACTTGCTAATCATGTTAGCATGCTAATAACACGCTAATCGTGTTAAAATCATGCTAGCAACTTGCTAATCAAGCTAGAAGCATGCTAACAACTTCATGATAATCATGATAACATGCTAATAACACGTTGATAATGCTAGAATCATGTTAGCAACTTGCTAATCATGCTAGTAAAATGCTAGCAACTTGCTAGTAACATGGTAATAATGCTAGAATCATGCTAGAAACATGTTAGTAACTTGCTAATCATGTTAAAAACATGATAGTAACATGCTAATCATACTAAAAACATGCTAGTAACTTGCTAATCATGCTAGAAGCATGCTAGCAACTTGATAATCATGTTAGCATGCTAATAACACGCTAATCGTGTTAAAATCATGCTAGCAACTTGCTAGTCATGTTAACTAATGTTAACTAATAAACCTTATTGTGAAGTGTCGCTGATCATTTTAACAGTTAATAACGGTTGTTTGTAACAGTGTCTTTGAAAAATCAATAATTTGGTAAATTAGGAAATTAAAAAATCTGTAATTTGGTAATTGATAATTACAGGGTTTTTGGGAACAGTGTTGTTGTTTTTAACTGAAACTGAACATTATGCAAAAATCTATTAGAAATCTATTGGAAATGGAACAAAATAAAAATAAATATTAAATATAACAATATAAAGTAATATATAAATGTCTAAAATAAATAAGTTTAAGATGAAGTACTACAATTACTTCAACTAAAATAATAAATAAAAATATTTAGTTAAATATTAAATATTTAAGGACGTTATGTAAAAACAAAAACGAATAAAAATGACAAAAGCAAAAAAAATTTTTTTATCAAAACTTGTGCTAAAATTACAATTAAATATCTAAATAAGTACTGTAATAGTATATAAATAATATTCGTTTGTAGAAAGAAAAAAATCTTAAAAAGTCCAAAATTTCAGCCAATTAATTGCTGTTGCTTATATGTTCCCAAAAATACATTGTATGGGTCAAAATTATACATTTTTCTTTTATGCCAAAAATCATTAGGATATTAAGTAAAGATCATTTTCCATGAAGATATTTTGTAATTTCCAACCATAAATATATCAAAACTTAATTTTTGATTAGTAATATGCATTGCTAAGAACTTCATTTGGACAACTTTCAACAATAACTCTCAGTATTTAGATTTTTTTGCACCCTCAGATTGCAGATTTTCAAATAGTTGTATCTCTGCCAAATATTGTCCTATTCTAAAAAAAAGAAAAAAAAACAAGAAAAAGAAAAAGAAACAAAAAAACATACCATTAATGAAGAGCTTATTTATTCAGCTTTCAAAATCTCTCTCTTTTTTTTTTAATTTACCCTTATACTAGTTTTGTGGTCCAGATTCACATTTATCACTACAGATACATTTCGTAAACAGAAATTACTTGTCAGTAAAAAAATGTCTAAAGAGTAGCTATACTATTTTCTCTAATTGAATAAAAAATACACACAAAAACTACAAACAGAAATCAAAACACTATAATACAACACAAAAGTAGGTAACTATCTAGTACTTTTTCATCCGATAGATTGATATAATAAAAAAAGCTGTTTGTAGCTATTAGCCATTTTTTTTTAAAATCATGTTCATAAAAATTCACAAATATTGTAAAAATGGTCAAATTCACAAATAAAGACAAAATTGTAAGATGAATGTTGCAGTTACATTTTTGTTTTTCTTCTGTGGCCAAAACAAAAAAATCAGAATTGTGAGGAAAAAAGTCAGAATTCTAAGTTTATATCTCACAATTCTGCCTTTTTTTTTGCTTTTTTTTTTTTTTGCTTTTTTGGGAGATATAAAGTCATAATTGTGAGATATAACAGATTCTGAAAAGAAAAGTCAAAATTGTAAGATGAAATGTCACAATTTTGTTTTTTATTTTGTGGCGCAAACAAAAAATCTGAATTGTGAGGAAAAAAGTCAGAATTCTAAGTTTATATCTCGCAATTCTGCCTTTTTTTTTTTTTGCTTTTTTGGGAGATATAAAGTCATAATTGTGAGATATAAACAGATTCTGAAAAGTAAAAATTGTAAGATGAAATGCCACAATTTAGTTTTTTATTTTGTGGCGGAAACAAAAATCAAAACTGTGAGGAAAAAAGTCAGAATTATGAGTTTATATCTCACTAATCTTGCTTTTTTGGGAGATATAAAGTCATAATTGTGAAATATAAACTCACAAATTCTGAAAAGAAATGTGAAAATTGTAAGATGAATGTCGCAGTTAAATTTTCATTTTTCTTCTGTGGCCAAAACAAAAAAAATCTGAATTGTGAGGAAAAAAGTCAGAATTCTAAGTTTATATCTCGCAATTCTGCCTTTTTTTTTTTTGCTTTTTTGGGAGATATAAAGTCATAATTGTGAGATATAAACTCACAAATTCTGAAAAGAAATGTGAAAATGGTGAGATGAAATGTCATGTGTATATGATTAGCAGTTTGTAGCTATTAGTCAGTTTTTTTTTAAATCATGTTCATAAAAATTCACAAATATTGTAAAAAATGGTCAAATTCACAAATATAGTCAAAATTGTAAGATGAATGTCACAGTTAAATTTTCATTTTTCTTCTGTGGCCAAAACAAAAAAATCAGAATTGTGAGGAAAAAAGTCAGAATTCTAAGTTTATATCTCACAAATCTTGCTTTTTTGGGAGATATAAAGTCATAATTGTGAGATACAAACAGATTCTGAAAAGAAAAGTCAAAACTGTAAGATGAAATGTCACAATTTTGTTTTTTATTTTGTGGCGCAAACAAAAAATCTGAATTGTGAGGAAAAAAGTCAGAATTATGAGTTTATATCTCACAAATCTTGCTTTTTTGGGAGACATAAAGTCATAATTGTGAGAAATAAACTCACAAATTCTGAAAAGAAATGTGAAAATGTTGAGATGAAATGTCATGTGTATATGATTAGCAGTTTGTAGCTATTAGCCAGTTTTTTTTAATCATGTTCATAAACTCTAATCCAACTGCAGGAGTTCATCACATCTGGATCCACCAACACAGACTCGGGAAAAGCCGGTGGGAGTTTGGAGACCAAATATAAGATGAAGGATCTGGGATTGAGTTTGAACCAGAAGTGGAACACAGACAACATGCTCACTACAGAGGTGTCTGTGGAAGACCAGGTCAGTACTTCACTCATGACCATTGAGTTGCATTGAGTATGATCAAAATATTTTGCCATTATATTCATAATTGATTATATTGCCTCTTTAGCTGGCAGAGGGGCTGAAAGTAGCCCTGGATTCGTCTTTTGTACCAAACACAGGGTGAGTTGTTAGTATCTGAAGCATCAAGGCTGGTTTGTTGCTTTTGTTTTGACGTCTAACTCTCTCTCAGGAAGAAGAGCGGTAAACTGAAGACCGGCTACAAGCGTGAGTTCGTCAACGTGAGCTGCGATATTGATTTCGAGGGTCCGGTGGTGCACTCTGCAGCGGTTCTGGGATATGAAGGCTGGCTCGTGGGCTACCAGATGGCGTTCGACACGGCTAAATCCAAACTGGTGCAAAACAACTTCGCTCTGGGATACAAGACCGGAGACTTCCAGCTTCACACCAATGTGTAAGAAACAGCAGGGGAAATAGCTTAGCAGTGGATTTTAAATTCAGATTTTTCTTTAAGATCTGAACCCCCTAATTGTCACCCGTCCCACCTGTGGGACGCCCAAGTTTCTTCACCATTTTACAAATAAATCCTAATTTAATCATGACAAATTATATATCGTTGGAAAATTTCTAAGACTCCTAAATAGATATTTTACTATTTTTTGTGTTACAAATTATGTAGGAAAAGTAATAGATTAATTTATGACAAGAGTGCACCTCAAAAAACTACTTCATAACAGGAGTTCAGACCTTTGTTGCCTTTTTCCGTATCACGCTTTAGAAATCATAAGAAATTATATATCACTTGCAAAATTAAAATCTCAAAATTCATCCTTTGAAAACCATTTTAAAATCAGACATTGAACTATGATGGAAAATGTACATTAAAATTGTATTACAAAATGTTTTCGTTCATGAATTATAAAAAAAATATTTTAAATTCTGCATTTACACATATTTGTTCAAAAGTTGGAGTGACAGTTAAAGGGTTAAGTTAATATTGCAGAAATTGATATGGAAGGACGTTTCTGCCATAAAAAAAAATATTTCACAATTTCAAATCTTGCAATTTGCAAAAAGAAAAGTCAAAATTGTGTGATGAAATGTTGAAATATTTTTTTTATTTTTTTTATTTTGTTGCGAAAACAAAAAATCAGAACTGTAAGGAAAAAAGTCAGAATTATTATTTCTTTTTTGGACATATGAAGTCATAATTGTAAGATATAAATTCCAGTGGTGAGCGGTGACTTTTAGGACAAACTTAACGAGGAAAACACTGTGGCAGGTGTCGATTTAAAAGTATGCACATTTCCTACCTTATTTGTGAATAAATCTCATCTCCAATCTTTCTTGTATCGTTTCAGGTTTATCTATAGTTATTTTAATGCTAGAAAAACATTTGCTTTTCCAAATAAAAACCGCAAAACAACGTTTACACGTATTCTTTTATGATACGTAATATTAAGAGGGTGGGGAGGTGGGGGATTCCCTGTAGTATATCTCTGCTTCGACTGAATTATTTTCTTATTATTATTATTAATCACCAGTGCATATAACTCCCACCCAGGTGATACTACGACCATGCAAAATGCAAATAATAATAATATATTTAGAATATTGCCAAGTAAGTTGCAAACAACAATAAAATAAAATAAAAAAAATCAGATTTTATTATTTCCTCTTTTCCCCCTATTTGTTAATATTCAAAAAAAAATTATAAATAAATACGCCACTGATAAATTCACAAATTCTGAAAAGAAGAGTCAAAATTGTGAGATGAAATGTTGCAATTTTGTATTTTATTTTGTGGCAGAAACCAAAAATCAGAACTGTAAGAAAAAAGTCTGAATTATGAGATGAAATGTCTCAATTAAGATTTTTATTTTTTTGTTCTGTGGCGAATTGTGAGGAAGAAAGTCAGAAATCTGAGTTTATATCTCACAAATCTTGCTTTTTTGGGAGAAGTAAAGTCATAATTGTGAGATATAAATTCACAAATATTAAAAAGAAGTGTCAAAATTGTAAGATGAATGTCGCAGTTACATTTTCGTTTTTCTTCTGTGGCCAAAACAAAAAAAAAAATCTGAATTCTAAGTTTATATCTCACAATTCTGTCATTTTTTTTTGCTTTTTTGGGAGATATAAAGTCATAATTGTGAGATATAAACTCACAAATTCTGAAAAGAAGAGGCAAAATTGTCAGATAAAATGTCACAATTATGTTTTTTATTGTTTTTATTCTGTGGAGGAAATAAAAAATCAGAAGTGTAAGGAAAAAGTCAGAATTATAAGTTTCTGTCTCGCACTTCTGCCTTTTTTGCTTTTTCGGGAGATATAAAGTCATAACTGTGAGATATACAAATATTGTAAAAATGGTCAAATTCACAAATATAGTCAAAATTGTAAGATGAATGTCACAGTTAACTTTTTTGGTTTTTCTTCTGTGGCCAAAACAAAAAAAACAGAACTGTGAGGAAAATAGACAGAATTTTATATTCTTCTTTTTTTTTTTTTTTTTTTTTTTTGGGAGATATAAAGTCATAATTGTGAGATATTAAACAGATTCTGAAAAGAAAAGTCAAAATTGTAAGATGAAATGTCACAATTTTGTTTTTTATTTTGTGGCGGAAACAAAAAATCAGAATTGTGAGGAAAAAAGTCAGAATTATGAGTTTATATCTCACTAATCTTGCTTTTTTGGGAGATATAAAGTCATAATTGTGAGATATAAACTCACAAATTCTGAAAACAAACATGAAAATTGTGAGATAAAATGTCACAATTACGTTTTTTTATTGTTTTTATTTTGTGGTGGAAACAAAAAATCTGAATTGTGAGGAAAAAAAATTGAATTATAAGTTTATATCTCGCACTTCTGCCTTTTTTTTTGCTTTTTTGGGAGATATAAAGTCATAATTGTAAGATATAAACTCACAAATTCTGAAAAGAAAAGTGAAAACTGTGAGATGAAATGTCGCAATAATGTTTTTTTTTATTCTGTGGAGGAAATAAAAAATCAGAACTGTGAGAAAAAAAGTCAGAATTATAATTTTATATCTAACAATTCTGCCTTTTTTGCTTTTTTGGGAGATATAAAGACATAATTGTAAGATGTGAACTTAAAAATTCTGAAAAGTAACAATTGTAAGATGAAATGTCAAATTTTTTTTTATTATTTTGTGGCGGAAACAAAAAATCAGAACTGTAAGGAAAAAAGTTTATATCTCGCACCTTTTGCTTTTTTGGGAGATATAAAGTCATAATTGTGAGAAATAAACTCACAAATTCTGAAAAGAAAAGTGAAAATTGTGAGATGAATGTCGCCATTAAAATATTTTTTCTTCTGTGGCGAAAACAAAAAATCAGAACTGTGAGGAAAAAGTCAGAATTATAAGTTTATATCTCACAATTCTGCCTTTTTAGTTTTTTTGGAGATATAAAATCATAATCGTGAGATATAACTCAACAGTTCTGAAAAGAAAAGTCAAAATTGTAAGATAAAATGTCACAATTAAGTTTTTTTGATTGTTTTTCTTCTGTGGCAATAACAAAAAAATCTGAACTGCAAGAAAAAAAGTCAGGACAGATATCTTGATAAAGTTTTATAAAGATAAAGTATCTTATATAAATTAGGTGTTTACTATTTACAAACATTAAAGTTCTTAAAGGGATAGTTCACCCTAAAATAAAGACCTTTATAATTTCCTCAACATCATGTCATTCCAAACCTGTATGAATTTCTTTTCTCTCTTTTTTTTTTTTGTGGAACATAAAAGAAGATAATTTGAGAAATTATTATTATTATTATTCTTTTGTTCATACAGTAGAAATCAAGCGTAACCAAAATGGTTTGGTAACATTCTACAAAATATCCTTTTGTGTTCCACAGAAGAAAGCAAGTCATACAGGTTTGGAAAGACCTGAGGGCGAGAAAAAGATGGCAGAATCTGTTACCAATGCATTTCCTGCATTCTAGCTCAAAATCAATACTGTCAAGTGCATTTACAAAAATGAATTATTAAGTTTGCAAATGCTGTGAATTCGGAATTATTTATCTACTCCAATTAAAAACCATAAAACCAGCAAAACATTCATGTGGGAGCTCTTGAATTTGTCCAGGGCTGAAATTTAACCCCAGTCCAGCCCTGGTTATGACTGATCATAAACACAGTGGCCATCCTTCACAAAACTAATATCTACCACAGTTTTATCACAGGCTGAATGCAGAATGTTTTAATACAAGCATTTCAGTCAAATGGAGTTTATGCAATATTTCCAACTTTTAACCCACGGGAGAAAATCAACCCACCGCAACAGTTTAAAATCAGACCAATTCCGTGGGAAAAATGTGGATTTGGCAACCCTACATCCAACACCAGCTGCATCCACAACAATTTTCAAAAAAATCTAATTAAGAAAAGCATTTTTTTGCAGTGTAAATGACAGAATTTACCTGAAAATTAAAGCACACTGCAAAAATGCTTTTCTTACTTAGATTTTGGATATTTTGTCTTGTTTCCAGCCAAAATATCTAAAAATTCATAAATCAAGAAGGATTTTCTAGACAAGTAAAAAAGTTTTCCTACTCGTCTAGAAAATCCTTCTTGATTTAAGAATTTTTAGATATTTTAGTTGGAAACAAGACTAAAAATCTAAGTAAGAAAAGCATTTTTATGCAGTGTAAATGACAAACTTTACCTCAAAATTAAAGTACACTGCAAAAAATACTTTTCTTACTTAGATTTTGGATATTTTGTCTTGTTTCCAGCTAAAAATTCTTAAATTAAGTAAAAATTTCAGAAAAAAACAAGTCAAAATTAAGTGAGTTTTTGCTTAAAACAAGCTAAATAATCTGCCAACGGGGTAAGAAAAATAAAATTATTTCAAGCAGAAAACTAGTTTATTTTGCTTACCCCATTGGGAGATAATTTGGCTTGATTCAAGCAAAAACTCACTTAATTTTAACATATTTTGTCTGAAAACAAGACAATCGTTTTTACTTGTCTAGAAAACCTTCTTGATTTAAGAATTTTTAGATATTTTAGCTGGAAACAAGACCTAAAATCTAAGTAAGAAAAGCATTTTTTGCAGTGTAAATGCCAAAATATCTAAAAATTCTTAAAGCAAGAAAGATTTTCTAGAAAAGTAAAAATTGTCTTGTTTTCAGAAAATATATGTTAAAATTAAGTGAGTTTTTTCTTGACACAAGCAAAATTATCTGCCAGTGGGGTGAGCAAAATAATGCAAAATGTTTTAAGCAAAAACTTGCTTAATTTTGACTTCATTTACCTTCTTGATTTAAGAGTTTTTAGATATTTTGGCTGGAAACAAGACACAAAAAGTAAGAAAAGCATTTTTTTGCAGTGTGCTTTAATTTTCAGACACAGGAGGTGTATTTATCAGTAGCATTCAAGAAACTGAATTAACAAATATACAAATAAAACACTATATAGATAAATTATACTTTGACTCTTATTAAAGCAACTGTATTAAAGTTCTTCAGTCAAGAGCAGTGAGCGATTTTCCTTCTTGTTTTGTTTTATTAGCCTACCATCGGCCAAAAATGACAATTCTGTCATTTACACTGCAAAAAATGCTTTTCTTTCTTAGACTTTTAGTCTTGTTTCCAGCCAAAATATCTATAAAATCTTAAATCAAGAAGGATTTTCTAGACAAGCAAAAATTATTGTCTTGTTTTCAGAAAAAACATGTCAAAATGAAGTGAGTTTTTGCTTAAAACAAGGTAAATCTGCCAATGGGGTAAGAAAAATAAACTTATTTCAAGCAGAAAACTAGTTTATTTTGCTTACCCCATTGGGAGATTGAGATTGTTTTGCTTGTTTTAATTTGAACATATTTTGTCTGAAAACAAGACAATCATTTTTACTTGTCTAGAAAATCCTTCTTGATTTAAGAATTTTTAGATATTTTGGCATTTACACTGCAAAAAATGCTTTTCTTACTTTTTTAATTAGATTTTTTAAATATTTTAGCTGGAAACAAGACTAAAAATCTAAGTAAGAAAAGCTTTTTCGCAGTGTAAATGACAAAATTTACCTCAAAACTAAAGTACACTGCAAAAAATGCTTTTCTTACTTAGATTTTTGATATTTTGTCTTGTTTCCAGCCAAAATATCTAAAAATTCATAAATCAAGGAGGATTTTTCTAGACAAGCAAAAAAGTTTTCCTACTTGTCTAGAAAATCCTTCTTGATTTAAGAATTTTTAGATATTTTAGTTGGAAACAAGACTAAAAATCTAAGTAAGAAAAGCATTTTTTGCAGTTTAAATGACAAAATTTACCTCAAAATTAAAGTACACAGAAAAAAAATGCTTTTCTTACTTTTTTAATTTGATTTTTTAAATATTTCAGCTGGAAACAAGACTAAAAATCTAAGTAAGAAAAGCTTTTTATGCAGTGTAAATGACAAACTTTACCTCAAAATTAAAGTACACTGCAAAAAATGCTTTTCTTACTTTTTTAATTTGATTTTATAGATATTTTAGCTGGAAACAAGACTAAAAATTTAAGTAAGAAAAGCTTTTTATGCAGTGTAAATGACAAAATTTACCTCAAAATAAAGTACACTGCAAAAAATGCTTTTCTTACTTAGATTTTTGATATTTTTTGTCTTGTTTCCAGCCAAAATATCTAAAAATTCATAAATCAAGAAGGATTTTCTAGACAAGTAAAAAAGTTTTCCTACTCGTCTAGAAAATCCTTCTTGATTTAAGAATTTTTAGATATTTTAGTTGGAAACAAGACTAAAAATCTAAGTAAGAAAAGCATTTTTATGCAGTGTAAATGACAAACTTTACCTCAAAATTAAAGTACACTGCAAAAAATACTTTTCTTACTTAGATTTTGGATATTTTGTCTTGTTTCCAGCTAAAAATTCTTAAATTAAGTAAAAATTTCAGAAAAAAACAAGTCAAAATTAAGTGAGTTTTTGCTTAAAACAAGCTAAATAATCTGCCAACGGGGTAAGAAAAATAAAATTATTTCAAGCAGAAAACTAGTTTATTTTGCTTACCCCATTGGGAGATAATTTGGCTTGATTCAAGCAAAAACTCACTTAATTTTAACATATTTTGTCTGAAAACAAGACAATCGTTTTTACTTGTCTAGAAAACCTTCTTGATTTAAGAATTTTTAGATATTTTAGCTGGAAACAAGACCTAAAATCTAAGTAAGAAAAGCATTTTTTGCAGTGTAAATGCCAAAATATCTAAAAATTCTTAAAGCAAGAAAGATTTTCTAGAAAAGTAAAAATTGTCTTGTTTTCAGAAAATATATGTTAAAATTAAGTGAGTTTTTTCTTGACACAAGCAAAATTATCTGCCAGTGGGGTGAGCAAAATAATGCAAAATGTTTTAAGCAAAAACTTGCTTAATTTTGACTTCATTTACCTTCTTGATTTAAGAGTTTTTAGATATTTTGGCTGGAAACAAGACACAAAAAGTAAGAAAAGCATTTTTTTGCAGTGTGCTTTAATTTTCAGACACAGGAGGTGTATTTATCAGTAGCATTCAAGAAACTGAATTAACAAATATACAAATAAAACACTATATAGATAAATTATACTTTGACTCTTATTAAAGCAACTGTATTAAAGTTCTTCAGTCAAGAGCAGTGAGCGATTTTCCTTCTTGTTTTGTTTTATTAGCCTACCATCGGCCAAAAATGACAATTCTGTCATTTACACTGCAAAAAATGCTTTTCTTTCTTAGACTTTTAGTCTTGTTTCCAGCCAAAATATCTATAAAATCTTAAATCAAGAAGGATTTTCTAGACAAGCAAAAATTATTGTCTTGTTTTCAGAAAAAACATGTCAAAATGAAGTGAGTTTTTGCTTAAAACAAGGTAAATCTGCCAATGGGGTAAGAAAAATAAACTTATTTCAAGCAGAAAACTAGTTTATTTTGCTTACCCCATTGGGAGATTGAGATTGTTTTGCTTGTTTTAATTTGAACATATTTTGTCTGAAAACAAGACAATCATTTTTACTTGTCTAGAAAATCCTTCTTGATTTAAGAATTTTTAGATATTTTGGCATTTACACTGCAAAAAATGCTTTTCTTACTTTTTTAATTAGATTTTTTAAATATTTTAGCTGGAAACAAGACTAAAAATCTAAGTAAGAAAAGCTTTTTCGCAGTGTAAATGACAAAATTTACCTCAAAACTAAAGTACACTGCAAAAAATGCTTTTCTTACTTAGATTTTTGATATTTTGTCTTGTTTCCAGCCAAAATATCTAAAAATTCATAAATCAAGGAGGATTTTTCTAGACAAGCAAAAAAGTTTTCCTACTTGTCTAGAAAATCCTTCTTGATTTAAGAATTTTTAGATATTTTAGTTGGAAACAAGACTAAAAATCTAAGTAAGAAAAGCATTTTTTGCAGTTTAAATGACAAAATTTACCTCAAAATTAAAGTACACAGAAAAAAAATGCTTTTCTTACTTTTTTAATTTGATTTTTTAAATATTTCAGCTGGAAACAAGACTAAAAATCTAAGTAAGAAAAGCTTTTTATGCAGTGTAAATGACAAACTTTACCTCAAAATTAAAGTACACTGCAAAAAATGCTTTTCTTACTTTTTTAATTTGATTTTATAGATATTTTAGCTGGAAACAAGACTAAAAATTTAAGTAAGAAAAGCTTTTTATGCAGTGTAAATGACAAAATTTACCTCAAAATAAAGTACACTGCAAAAAATGCTTTTCTTACTTAGATTTTTGATATTTTTTGTCTTGTTTCCAGCCAAAATATCTAAAAATTCATAAATCAAGAAGGATTTTCTAGACAAGTAAAAAAGTTTTCCTACTCGTCTAGAAAATCCTTCTTGATTTAAGAATTTTTAGATATTTTAGTTGGAAACAAGACTAAAAATCTAAGTAAGAAAAGCATTTTTATGCAGTGTAAATGACAAACTTTACCTCAAAATTAAAGTACACTGCAAAAAATACTTTTCTTACTTAGATTTTGGATATTTTGTCTTGTTTCCAGCTAAAAATTCTTAAATTAAGTAAAAATTTCAGAAAAAAACAAGTCAAAATTAAGTGAGTTTTTGCTTAAAACAAGCTAAATAATCTGCCAACGGGGTAAGAAAAATAAAATTATTTCAAGCAGAAAACTAGTTTATTTTGCTTACCCCATTGGGAGATAATTTGGCTTGATTCAAGCAAAAACTCACTTAATTTTAACATATTTTGTCTGAAAACAAGACAATCGTTTTTACTTGTCTAGAAAACCTTCTTGATTTAAGAATTATTAGATATTTTAGCTGGAAACAAGACCTAAAATCTAAGTAAGAAAAGCATTTTTTGCAGTGTAAATGCCAAAATATCTAAAAATTCTTAAAGCAAGAAAGATTTTCTAGAAAAGTAAAAATTGTCTTGTTTTCAGAAAAAATATGTTAAAATTAAGTGAGTTTTTTCTTGACACAAGCAAAATTATCTGCCAGTGGGGTAAGCAAAATAATGCAAAATGTTTTAAGCAAAAACTTGCTTAATTTTGACTTCATTTACCTTCTTGATTTAAGAGTTTTTAGATATTTTGGCTGGAAACAAGACACAAAAAGTAAGAAAAGCATTTTTTTGCAGTGTGCTTTAATTTTCAGACACAGGAGGTGTATTTATCAGTAGCATTCAAGAAACTGAATTAACAAATATACAAATAAAACACTATATAGATAAATTATACTTTGACTCTTATTAAAGCAACTGTATTAAAGTTCTTCAGTCAAGAGCAGTGAGCGATTTTCCTTCTTGTTTTGTTTTATTAGCCTACCATCGGCCAAAAATGACAATTCTGTCATTTACACTGCAAAAAATGCTTTTCTTTCTTAGACTTTTAGTCTTGTTTCCAGCCAAAATATCTATAAAATCTTAAATCAAGAAGGATTTTCTAGACAAGCAAAAATTATTGTCTTGTTTTCAGAAAAAACATGTCAAAATGAAGTGAGTTTTTGCTTAAAACAAGGTAAATCTGCCAATGGGGTAAGAAAAATAAACTTATTTCAAGCAGAAAACTAGTTTATTTTGCTTACCCCATTGGGAGATTGAGATTGTTTTGCTTGTTTTAATTTGAACATATTTTGTCTGAAAACAAGACAATCATTTTTACTTGTCTAGAAAATCCTTCTTGATTTAAGAATTTTTAGATATTTTGGCATTTACACTGCAAAAAATGCTTTTCTTACTTTTTTAATTAGATTTTTTAAATATTTTAGCTGGAAACAAGACTAAAAATTTAAGTAAGAAAAGCTTTTTATGCAGTGTAAATGACAAAATTTACCTCAAAACTAAAGTACACTGCAAAAAATGCTTTTCTTACTTAGATTTTTGATATTTTTTGTCTTGTTTCCAGCCAAAATATCTAAAAATTCATAAATCAAGGAGGATTTTCTAGACAAGCAAAAAAGTTTTCCTACTCGTCTAGAAAATCCTTCTTGATTTAAGAATTTTTAGATATTTTAGTTGGAAACAAGACTAAAAATCTAAGTACGAAAAGCTTTTTTTGCAGTTTAAATGACAAAATTTACCTCAAAATTAAAGTACACTGCAAAAAATGCTTTTCTTACTTAGATTTTTGATATTTTTTGTCTTGTTTCCAGCCAAAATATCTAAAAATTCATAAATCAAGGAGGATTTTCTAGACAAGCAAAAAAGTTTTCCTACCCGTCTAGAAAATCCTTCTTGATTTAAGAATTTTTAGATATTTTAGTTGGAAACAAGACTAAAAATCTAAGTAAGAAAAGCATTTTTATGCAGTGTAAATGACAAACTTTACCTCAAAATTAAAGTACACTGCAAAAAATACTTTTCTTACTTAGATTTTGGATATTTTGTCTTGTTTCCAGCTAAAAATTCTTAAATTAAGTAAAAATTTCAGAAAAAAACAAGTCAAAATTAAGTGAGTTTTTGCTTAAAACAAGCTAAATAATCTGCCAACGGGGTAAGAAAAATAAAATTATTTCAAGCAGAAAACTAGTTTATTTTGCTTACCCCATTGGGAGATAATTTGGCTTGATTCAAGCAAAAACTCACTTAATTTTAACATATTTTGTCTGAAAACAAGACAATCGTTTTTACTTGTCTAGAAAACCTTCTTGATTTAAGAATTTTTAGATATTTTAGCTGGAAACAAGACCTAAAATCTAAGTAAGAAAAGCATTTTTTGCAGTGTAAATGCCAAAATATCTAAAAATTCTTAAAGCAAGAAAGATTTTCTAGAAAAGTAAAAATTGTCTTGTTTTCAGAAAATATATGTTAAAATTAAGTGAGTTTTTTCTTGACACAAGCAAAATTATCTGCCAGTGGGGTGAGCAAAATAATGCAAAATGTTTTAAGCAAAAACTTGCTTAATTTTGACTTCATTTACCTTCTTGATTTAAGAGTTTTTAGATATTTTGGCTGGAAACAAGACACAAAAAGTAAGAAAAGCATTTTTTTGCAGTGTGCTTTAATTTTCAGACACAGGAGGTGTATTTATCAGTAGCATTCAAGAAACTGAATTAACAAATATACAAATAAAACACTATATAGATAAATTATACTTTGACTCTTATTAAAGCAACTGTATTAAAGTTCTTCAGTCAAGAGCAGTGAGCGATTTTCCTTCTTGTTTTGTTTTATTAGCCTACCATCGGCCAAAAATGACAATTCTGTCATTTACACTGCAAAAAATGCTTTTCTTTCTTAGACTTTTAGTCTTGTTTCCAGCCAAAATATCTATAAAATCTTAAATCAAGAAGGATTTTCTAGACAAGCAAAAATTATTGTCTTGTTTTCAGAAAAAACATGTCAAAATGAAGTGAGTTTTTGCTTAAAACAAGGTAAATCTGCCAATGGGGTAAGAAAAATAAACTTATTTCAAGCAGAAAACTAGTTTATTTTGCTTACCCCATTGGGAGATTGAGATTGTTTTGCTTGTTTTAATTTGAACATATTTTGTCTGAAAACAAGACAATCATTTTTACTTGTCTAGAAAATCCTTCTTGATTTAAGAATTTTTAGATATTTTGGCATTTACACTGCAAAAAATGCTTTTCTTACTTTTTTAATTAGATTTTTTAAATATTTTAGCTGGAAACAAGACTAAAAATCTAAGTAAGAAAAGCTTTTTCGCAGTGTAAATGACAAAATTTACCTCAAAACTAAAGTACACTGCAAAAAATGCTTTTCTTACTTAGATTTTTGATATTTTGTCTTGTTTCCAGCCAAAATATCTAAAAATTCATAAATCAAGGAGGATTTTTCTAGACAAGCAAAAAAGTTTTCCTACTTGTCTAGAAAATCCTTCTTGATTTAAGAATTTTTAGATATTTTAGTTGGAAACAAGACTAAAAATCTAAGTAAGAAAAGCATTTTTTGCAGTTTAAATGACAAAATTTACCTCAAAATTAAAGTACACAGAAAAAAAATGCTTTTCTTACTTTTTTAATTTGATTTTTTAAATATTTCAGCTGGAAACAAGACTAAAAATCTAAGTAAGAAAAGCTTTTTATGCAGTGTAAATGACAAACTTTACCTCAAAATTAAAGTACACTGCAAAAAATGCTTTTCTTACTTTTTTAATTTGATTTTATAGATATTTTAGCTGGAAACAAGACTAAAAATTTAAGTAAGAAAAGCTTTTTATGCAGTGTAAATGACAAAATTTACCTCAAAATAAAGTACACTGCAAAAAATGCTTTTCTTACTTAGATTTTTGATATTTTTTGTCTTGTTTCCAGCCAAAATATCTAAAAATTCATAAATCAAGAAGGATTTTCTAGACAAGTAAAAAAGTTTTCCTACTCGTCTAGAAAATCCTTCTTGATTTAAGAATTTTTAGATATTTTAGTTGGAAACAAGACTAAAAATCTAAGTAAGAAAAGCATTTTTATGCAGTGTAAATGACAAACTTTACCTCAAAATTAAAGTACACTGCAAAAAATACTTTTCTTACTTAGATTTTGGATATTTTGTCTTGTTTCCAGCTAAAAATTCTTAAATTAAGTAAAAATTTCAGAAAAAAACAAGTCAAAATTAAGTGAGTTTTTGCTTAAAACAAGCTAAATAATCTGCCAACGGGGTAAGAAAAATAAAATTATTTCAAGCAGAAAACTAGTTTATTTTGCTTACCCCATTGGGAGATAATTTGGCTTGATTCAAGCAAAAACTCACTTAATTTTAACATATTTTGTCTGAAAACAAGACAATCGTTTTTACTTGTCTAGAAAACCTTCTTGATTTAAGAATTATTAGATATTTTAGCTGGAAACAAGACCTAAAATCTAAGTAAGAAAAGCATTTTTTGCAGTGTAAATGCCAAAATATCTAAAAATTCTTAAAGCAAGAAAGATTTTCTAGAAAAGTAAAAATTGTCTTGTTTTCAGAAAAAATATGTTAAAATTAAGTGAGTTTTTTCTTGACACAAGCAAAATTATCTGCCAGTGGGGTGAGCAAAATAATGCAAAATGTTTTAAGCAAAAACTTGCTTAATTTTGACTTCATTTACCTTCTTGATTTAAGAGTTTTTAGATATTTTGGCTGGAAACAAGACACAAAAAGTAAGAAAAGCATTTTTTTGCAGTGTGCTTTAATTTTCAGACACAGGAGGTGTATTTATCAGTAGCATTCAAGAAACTGAATTAACAAATATACAAATAAAACACTATATAGATAAATTATACTTTGACTCTTATTAAAGCAACTGTATTAAAGTTCTTCAGTCAAGAGCAGTGAGCGATTTTCCTTCTTGTTTTGTTTTATTAGCCTACCATCGGCCAAAAATGACAATTCTGTCATTTACACTGCAAAAAATGCTTTTCTTTCTTAGACTTTTAGTCTTGTTTCCAGCCAAAATATCTATAAAATCTTAAATCAAGAAGGATTTTCTAGACAAGCAAAAATTATTGTCTTGTTTTCAGAAAAAACATGTCAAAATGAAGTGAGTTTTTGCTTAAAACAAGGTAAATCTGCCAATGGGGTAAGAAAAATAAACTTATTTCAAGCAGAAAACTAGTTTATTTTGCTTACCCCATTGGGAGATTGAGATTGTTTTGCTTGTTTTAATTTGAACATATTTTGTCTGAAAACAAGACAATCATTTTTACTTGTCTAGAAAATCCTTCTTGATTTAAGAATTTTTAGATATTTTGGCATTTACACTGCAAAAAATGCTTTTCTTACTTTTTTAATTAGATTTTTTAAATATTTTAGCTGGAAACAAGACTAAAAATCTAAGTAAGAAAAGCTTTTTCGCAGTGTAAATGACAAAATTTACCTCAAAACTAAAGTACACTGCAAAAAATGCTTTTCTTACTTAGATTTTTGATATTTTGTCTTGTTTCCAGCCAAAATATCTAAAAATTCATAAATCAAGGAGGATTTTTCTAGACAAGCAAAAAAGTTTTCCTACTTGTCTAGAAAATCCTTCTTGATTTAAGAATTTTTAGATATTTTAGTTGGAAACAAGACTAAAAATCTAAGTAAGAAAAGCATTTTTTGCAGTTTAAATGACAAAATTTACCTCAAAATTAAAGTACACAGAAAAAAAATGCTTTTCTTACTTTTTTAATTTGATTTTTTAAATATTTCAGCTGGAAACAAGACTAAAAATCTAAGTAAGAAAAGCTTTTTATGCAGTGTAAATGACAAACTTTACCTCAAAATTAAAGTACACTGCAAAAAATGCTTTTCTTACTTTTTTAATTTGATTTTATAGATATTTTAGCTGGAAACAAGACTAAAAATTTAAGTAAGAAAAGCTTTTTATGCAGTGTAAATGACAAAATTTACCTCAAAATAAAGTACACTGCAAAAAATGCTTTTCTTACTTAGATTTTTGATATTTTTTGTCTTGTTTCCAGCCAAAATATCTAAAAATTCATAAATCAAGAAGGATTTTCTAGACAAGTAAAAAAGTTTTCCTACTCGTCTAGAAAATCCTTCTTGATTTAAGAATTTTTAGATATTTTAGTTGGAAACAAGACTAAAAATCTAAGTAAGAAAAGCATTTTTATGCAGTGTAAATGACAAACTTTACCTCAAAATTAAAGTACACTGCAAAAAATACTTTTCTTACTTAGATTTTGGATATTTTGTCTTGTTTCCAGCTAAAAATTCTTAAATTAAGTAAAAATTTCAGAAAAAAACAAGTCAAAATTAAGTGAGTTTTTGCTTAAAACAAGCTAAATAATCTGCCAACGGGGTAAGAAAAATAAAATTATTTCAAGCAGAAAACTAGTTTATTTTGCTTACCCCATTGGGAGATAATTTGGCTTGATTCAAGCAAAAACTCACTTAATTTTAACATATTTTGTCTGAAAACAAGACAATCGTTTTTACTTGTCTAGAAAACCTTCTTGATTTAAGAATTTTTAGATATTTTAGCTGGAAACAAGACCTAAAATCTAAGTAAGAAAAGCATTTTTTGCAGTGTAAATGCCAAAATATCTAAAAATTCTTAAAGCAAGAAAGATTTTCTAGAAAAGTAAAAATTGTCTTGTTTTCAGAAAATATATGTTAAAATTAAGTGAGTTTTTTCTTGACACAAGCAAAATTATCTGCCAGTGGGGTGAGCAAAATAATGCAAAATGTTTTAAGCAAAAACTTGCTTAATTTTGACTTCATTTACCTTCTTGATTTAAGAGTTTTTAGATATTTTGGCTGGAAACAAGACACAAAAAGTAAGAAAAGCATTTTTTTGCAGTGTGCTTTAATTTTCAGACACAGGAGGTGTATTTATCAGTAGCATTCAAGAAACTGAATTAACAAATATACAAATAAAACACTATATAGATAAATTATACTTTGACTCTTATTAAAGCAACTGTATTAAAGTTCTTCAGTCAAGAGCAGTGAGCGATTTTCCTTCTTGTTTTGTTTTATTAGCCTACCATCGGCCAAAAATGACAATTCTGTCATTTACACTGCAAAAAATGCTTTTCTTTCTTAGACTTTTAGTCTTGTTTCCAGCCAAAATATCTATAAAATCTTAAATCAAGAAGGATTTTCTAGACAAGCAAAAATTATTGTCTTGTTTTCAGAAAAAACATGTCAAAATGAAGTGAGTTTTTGCTTAAAACAAGGTAAATCTGCCAATGGGGTAAGAAAAATAAACTTATTTCAAGCAGAAAACTAGTTTATTTTGCTTACCCCATTGGGAGATTGAGATTGTTTTGCTTGTTTTAATTTGAACATATTTTGTCTGAAAACAAGACAATCATTTTTACTTGTCTAGAAAATCCTTCTTGATTTAAGAATTTTTAGATATTTTGGCATTTACACTGCAAAAAATGCTTTTCTTACTTTTTTAATTAGATTTTTTAAATATTTTAGCTGGAAACAAGACTAAAAATCTAAGTAAGAAAAGCTTTTTCGCAGTGTAAATGACAAAATTTACCTCAAAACTAAAGTACACTGCAAAAAATGCTTTTCTTACTTAGATTTTTGATATTTTGTCTTGTTTCCAGCCAAAATATCTAAAAATTCATAAATCAAGGAGGATTTTTCTAGACAAGCAAAAAAGTTTTCCTACTTGTCTAGAAAATCCTTCTTGATTTAAGAATTTTTAGATATTTTAGTTGGAAACAAGACTAAAAATCTAAGTAAGAAAAGCATTTTTTGCAGTTTAAATGACAAAATTTACCTCAAAATTAAAGTACACAGAAAAAAAATGCTTTTCTTACTTTTTTAATTTGATTTTTTAAATATTTCAGCTGGAAACAAGACTAAAAATCTAAGTAAGAAAAGCTTTTTATGCAGTGTAAATGACAAACTTTACCTCAAAATTAAAGTACACTGCAAAAAATGCTTTTCTTACTTTTTTAATTTGATTTTATAGATATTTTAGCTGGAAACAAGACTAAAAATTTAAGTAAGAAAAGCTTTTTATGCAGTGTAAATGACAAAATTTACCTCAAAATAAAGTACACTGCAAAAAATGCTTTTCTTACTTAGATTTTTGATATTTTTTGTCTTGTTTCCAGCCAAAATATCTAAAAATTCATAAATCAAGAAGGATTTTCTAGACAAGTAAAAAAGTTTTCCTACTCGTCTAGAAAATCCTTCTTGATTTAAGAATTTTTAGATATTTTAGTTGGAAACAAGACTAAAAATCTAAGTAAGAAAAGCATTTTTATGCAGTGTAAATGACAAACTTTACCTCAAAATTAAAGTACACTGCAAAAAATACTTTTCTTACTTAGATTTTGGATATTTTGTCTTGTTTCCAGCTAAAAATTCTTAAATTAAGTAAAAATTTCAGAAAAAAACAAGTCAAAATTAAGTGAGTTTTTGCTTAAAACAAGCTAAATAATCTGCCAACGGGGTAAGAAAAATAAAATTATTTCAAGCAGAAAACTAGTTTATTTTGCTTACCCCATTGGGAGATAATTTGGCTTGATTCAAGCAAAAACTCACTTAATTTTAACATATTTTGTCTGAAAACAAGACAATCGTTTTTACTTGTCTAGAAAACCTTCTTGATTTAAGAATTTTTAGATATTTTAGCTGGAAACAAGACCTAAAATCTAAGTAAGAAAAGCATTTTTTGCAGTGTAAATGCCAAAATATCTAAAAATTCTTAAAGCAAGAAAGATTTTCTAGAAAAGTAAAAATTGTCTTGTTTTCAGAAAAAATATGTTAAAATTAAGTGAGTTTTTTCTTGACACAAGCAAAATTATCTGCCAGTGGGGTGAGCAAAATAATGCAAAATGTTTTAAGCAAAAACTTGCTTAATTTTGACTTCATTTACCTTCTTGATTTAAGAGTTTTTAGATATTTTGGCTGGAAACAAGACACAAAAAGTAAGAAAAGCATTTTTTTGCAGTGTGCTTTAATTTTCAGACACAGGAGGTGTATTTATCAGTAGCATTCAAGAAACTGAATTAACAAATATACAAATAAAACACTATATAGATAAATTATACTTTGACTCTTATTAAAGCAACTGTATTAAAGTTCTTCAGTCAAGAGCAGTGAGCGATTTTCCTTCTTGTTTTGTTTTATTAGCCTACCATCGGCCAAAAATGACAATTCTGTCATTTACACTGCAAAAAATGCTTTTCTTTCTTAGACTTTTAGTCTTGTTTCCAGCCAAAATATCTATAAAATCTTAAATCAAGAAGGATTTTCTAGACAAGCAAAAATTATTGTCTTGTTTTCAGAAAAAACATGTCAAAATGAAGTGAGTTTTTGCTTAAAACAAGGTAAATCTGCCAATGGGGTAAGAAAAATAAACTTATTTCAAGCAGAAAACTAGTTTATTTTGCTTACCCCATTGGGAGATTGAGATTGTTTTGCTTGTTTTAATTTGAACATATTTTGTCTGAAAACAAGACAATCATTTTTACTTGTCTAGAAAATCCTTCTTGATTTAAGAATTTTTAGATATTTTGGCATTTACACTGCAAAAAATGCTTTTCTTACTTTTTTAATTAGATTTTTTAAATATTTTAGCTGGAAACAAGACTAAAAATTTAAGTAAGAAAAGCTTTTTATGCAGTGTAAATGACAAAATTTACCTCAAAACTAAAGTACACTGCAAAAAATGCTTTTCTTACTTAGATTTTTGATATTTTTTGTCTTGTTTCCAGCCAAAATATCTAAAAATTCATAAATCAAGGAGGATTTTCTAGACAAGCAAAAAAGTTTTCCTACTCGTCTAGAAAATCCTTCTTGATTTAAGAATTTTTAGATATTTTAGTTGGAAACAAGACTAAAAATCTAAGTACGAAAAGCTTTTTTTGCAGTTTAAATGACAAAATTTACCTCAAAATTAAAGTACACTGCAAAAAATGCTTTTCTTACTTAGATTTTTGATATTTTTTGTCTTGTTTCCAGCCAAAATATCTAAAAATTCATAAATCAAGGAGGATTTTCTAGACAAGCAAAAAAGTTTTCCTACCCGTCTAGAAAATCCTTCTTGATTTAAGAATTTTTAGATATTTTAGTTGGAAACAAGACTAAAAATCTAAGTAAGAAAAGCTTTTTTTGCACTGCACAGTTTATTTATATATAATGTGTATTTGTAACGTAGCCTATTTTGTTCTCGTTTTTAATAACAAAGATAAAATAATGACCCACTTCGGCCTAAATATCTGCCGTTCTTTGCATTTTATATTTTGTTACCTTGTAAGGTTTTGGTTTTAAAAGAGGGAAAATAGTTTGGCAGCTAGTTAGTAGCTTAGACAACTTTAAAATTAGTAAAACAGACATGACAAAGAATGATAAAATGGTGAATCGTGTGATATTTTTGCCTGTTTTGAAAGCATGCTATATGTCTAATATGTAGTAAGGATGTGAACCGTGTCGTGTGTCACCAGTAACGATGGAGCTGAGTTTGGAGGATCTGTCTATCAGAAGGTCAGCGATCAACTAGAGACGGCTGTCACTTTGGCCTGGACTTCTGGGAGCAACAACACGCGCTTCGGAGTCGCCGCAAAGTACCAGCTGGATGAAGACGCCTCGTTGTCTGTAAGTTAATCATTTTTACACATTATGCTTTTGCTGTAGTTAATCTGCCTTCAGTTAATGTTTCACCAAAAAAACATACTCAATGCAAGTGCGCAATCACACATGTGAATTCCTGGCAAATACACTGTGAGCTTGTGGTTCTGTCGTACATAAAAGCAATGCTGGAAATGCAAATGTAGGCGTGTGTTGCGCTATGATTGGCGTTCTGACACATTTCGCAACCACGCGTGAAATCGAGGTTTGTGTAAGTAGAAGCATCTGCTTCCATGTGTTCCCGTATATATATATATTGTTTCAGACCTGAATGTGCTTTTGAAAAGCTTATAGGGAAGTTATATTAAGTAGTCAAAGATTGGAATGACCATGTTTTTTTTTTCATTATTTCCTCGTAACAGGCCAAAGTGAACAACGCCAGTCTGATTGGAGTTGGCTACACTCAGAGTCTTCGACCTGGTAATCACATTATAATTATAGTTTATGATCTCTGGATATAAACAACATAACACTTTTATGTTTTTTTAGCAGTTAAAAGTTTGAACACACCCCTTCATTTAATGATTTAAAGAAGCCTCATACTCATCAAGGCTGCATTTATTTGATTAAAAATACAGAAAAAAACAGTAAATGTTATTGCAATATAAAATAATGTTTTTTATTTTAATATACTTTACAGTATAATTTATTCCTGTGATGCAAAGCTGAATTTTCATCAGCTGTTACTCCAGTCTTAAGTGTCCTTCAGAAATCATTCTGATATGCTGATTTATTATTAAAATTATCAAATATTTTTTTGCAACCTGTGATTGTTTTTTCAGGATTATTTGATGAATAACAAGTTAAAAAGAACAGCGTTTATTCAAAATATAAATCTTTTCTAACAATGTAAATATATGCTATTACTTTTTATTAATTGAACACATCCTTGATGAATAAAAGCATTAATTTATTTCAAAAAAGAAAGAATAAAAATGTACTGACCCTGAACTTCTGAACAGTAGTGTATATTGTTAAAAAACCTTTCTATTTTAAATAAACGCTGTTCTTTTTTAACTTTTCATTGATCAAAAAATCCTGAAAAAAATATTAATATTAATTATTAATATTATTATTATTAATAGTAATACAGGTTCCATAAACAATATTAAGCACTGATAATAAATCAGTATATTAGAATGATTTCTGAAGGATCATGTGACACTGAAGACTTTTGAAAATTCAACTTTAATGACAGATAAAAATAAAATTTTAATGTATATTAATATAGAAAAACACAGATTTGCATTGTAATAATATTTCACAATATTACATGTATTTTTGATCAAGTGAAAAGCTATTAACGCTTGTTCGTTAAATACCTCAATATTAAATGTTTTTTAAAGTAACAAACAGAAAAAAAGCACAAATGTTAGTTAATATAAAGTTTTGCTTATTATTCTTACTTAGATTTTGTCTTGTTTCCAGCCAAAATATATTTTCTAGATTTTCTAGACAAGTAAAAATGATTGTTTTTTTCTGAAAACAAGTCAAAATTAAGTGTGTTTTTGCTTGAAACAAGTGAAATAATCTCCCAATGGGGTCAGCAAAATAATCTTGTTTTCTGTTTGAAATAAGCTTTTTTTCTTACCCCATTGGCAGATTATTTTGCTTGTTCTAAGCAAAAACTTAATTCTGACTTGTTTTCAGAAAAAAACAAGACAACAATTTTTACTTGTCTAGAGATAAGAATTTTTAGATTTTTTTTTTCTGAAAACAAGTCAAAATTAAGTGTGTTTTTGACTGAAACAAGCAAAATAATCTTGTTTTCTGTTTGAAATAAGACTTTGGGGTTCTTCTAAGCAAAAACTCATTTAATTTTGACTTTTTTTCTGAAAACAAGAAAATAATTATTTACTTGTCTAGAAAATCCTCCTTGATTTAAGAATTTTTTTATATTTTGGCTGGAAACAAGACAAAAAATGTAAGTAGGAAACGTATTTGTGCAGTGTACGGTTGAATTGGATCAAAAAAAGGTCAGCAGCAAAGTCATTGGTTAATAAAATGGGATTAAATACATACCAAGGAAATAAAAAGTAACTGGCGTTTTAAAAAAAGTAACTCAGATATTTTCTTGGAAATGAAAAAGTTGATATTATTTTACTAATGTAATATTATTACGTAACTTGCGTTACTTGTACCTGTAAAGGGTCTACTTGTATTGGTGTGCACTCACAATATCAACAAAACAAGAAAAAAATCAAGAAAAACATGATGCGCTTTCTGCAGTCTCGCTCTTGAATAGAAGCGCTTCACAAAAATGAAATGAAACTCAGCGAATGCATGCCCCACAGATATGATAAATATATATATAAAGCTGTAAATTCTTACTTAATGAAATGAAACTAATTGAAAACAAAATCTCTTTCATTATGTAATGTGCAAAAAAGCATTTCTCTCTAAAGGCGCGTCCAAAGAAGAGATTGCGAGTCAGGATCTTTGCAACACTGACTTAGAATACACTAGTTTATTAATAAATCATTCAAATATCTCCTTACTATTCATCATCGAAATATTAGAAGAAAAATCTAAATATTAGGGTGGGGGCTTATATGAAAGTGTCTCCGAAGGTAACTGTGGTTTTCAGAAACGTTACAATGTTATTTTGTCCCTAATCGCAAACCTTTGTAACAATTTAATGAACAATTAACAATTATTATTTTTTAAGCATACTGCTGGAAGTTGAGGCATATTAAGGGAATAGTTCACCCAGAAATGAACATTTACTGAAACTTTTCTCACCCTCAGGCCATGCAAGAGTTTGTTTCTTCACCAGATTTGGTGAAATTTCCTTTGTAGTGAATGGGTGCCGTCAGAATGAGACATGAATAAAACATCACAATAATCCACAAGAAATTCAAACCGCTCCAGTCCATCCGTTATTGATGTGTGAAGCGAAAAGCTGCATGTTTGTAAGAAACAAATCCATCATTAAGATGTTTTAACTTCATCCATAATCCATAATAACACTTCCTCGAGTGAAAAAAGTCATAACGCCTGAATAAAGAGAGAAATATGAACAGATCAAGCACTGATTACGAGTCCAAAACAGCTTAAAAATGAATATTTAGATTTGTATTTTGTCTGAAAACCATGTTTTTTATACAAACGCTGATCTTTTGACTAAACCAGATGTTAATTGATGGACCAGAGTGGAGTGGTGTGATTACTTGTGGATTTTTCTAATGTTTTTATCAGCTGTTCGGACTCTCATTCTGACGGCACCCATTCACTACAGAGGATCGATTGGTGAGCAAGTGATGGAATGACAGATTTCTTCAAATCTGATGAAGAAACAAACTCATCTACATCTTAGATCAGCAAATGTTAAAGAAATTGTACGTTTTTGGTGAAGTATTTTTATTTAAACAATTAAAATTGATTAAAATATACTTAAAAATGGTTTATTTGACTGAATTAAACATGCAACAGCAAGATTATGTGACAGCAATGTTGCATACTACTTTGCAAAAAAAAAGTACAAAATACTATTTAGAAATCTAATTATTATTAATAAATAGTATGCAGTATATACTTCACAGTATGTAGTACACTATTTCATTCCAGTCATCTTATGACCAATGTTTTTCATTGTTTAAGAAATGAACATTTACTGAACTTTTCTCACCCTCAGGCCATGCAAGATGCAGATGAGTTTGTTTCTTCACCAGATTTGGTGAAATTTCCTTTGTAGTGAATGGGTGCCGTCAGAATGAGACCTGAATAAAACATCACAATAATCCACAAGTAATTCAAACCGCTCCAGTCCATCCGTTATTGATGTGTGAAGCGAAAAGCTGCATGTTTGTAAGAATTAAATCCGTCATTAAGATGTTTTAACTTCATCCATAAGTCCATAATCCATAATAATGCTTCCTCGAGTGAAAAAATTCAAGATCAAGCACTGTTTACGAGTCCAAAACAGTGGATTTTGATGTAAGAGGACAACAGAAGATGGACTTTTTCACTATAGCTTTGACGGCACCCATTCACTGCAGAGGGATCCATTGGTGAGCAAGTGATGGAATGACAGATTTCTTCAAATCTGATGAAGAAACAAACTCATCTACATCTTAGATCAGCAAATGTTGAAGGAATTGTACGTTTTTGGTGAAGTATTTTTATTTAAACAATTAAAATTGATTAAAATATACTTAAAAATGGTTTATTTGACTGAATTAAACATGCAACAGCAAGATTATGTGACAGCAATGTTGCATACTACTTTGCAAAAAAAAAAAGAAATACAAAACACTATTTTGAAACGTAATTATTAATAAATAGTATGCAGTATACACTTCACAATATGTAGTATCATTCCAGTCATCTTGTGACCAACGTTTTTCGTTGTTTATGAAACGTATGTACCATCTTTTAATGTCTCACATTGTCTTTATCTCATTATAAAGGGGTGAAGCTCACTCTCTCGGCCTTGATCGACGGGAAAAACTTCAACACAGGCGGACACAAAGTGGGACTGGGCTTTGAACTGGAAGCGTAGCTGCTGAAGAAGACAGACCCAGTTCTCACCTTATCCCTCCTACATCTCACACTAGCACTCGATGACTTAAAACACTTGTTGATGGCTTTTGCAAGTCTGCGGGAGCCGAGCGATTCGATCTCGTTCCGGTCGGAAGATCCGGCCTTCTAAGGGAAATTTATTTAATGAAAGCCGTATGTATACATAGAGCACCTGCAGCTAGCCAAATGAAGTAGCGGTAGATTTGTGAGATGGCAGTGTTTATCTGGTGATGTCAGTGCATGCTAAGCGCTTGATTTATGGCGCGGGTGAGCGGACGTCATAAATTTGCATGGTTGGTCGTTGAGGTTAATTCTCAGGATGCTGCATTACAGTGATGTTGCACTTTCAGGGCTTTAAGCCTCACAGGAAACCAAACAGACAGCATGCGTATTTCTAGAGCTCGAAACACTACCGTTTTGACACTCATTGATGGTTAAAGCAACTCTGTAATGTGGGCTAGCAAACCATTTCAAAAGGTGTACAAATGAGATTTACAGAGAGTACAAGCGAGGATTTTTAGTCTTGTTTCCAGCCAAAATATCTAAACATTCTTAAATCAAGAGGGATTTTCTAGACAAGTCAAAATTGTTGAAAAAAAATGTCAAAATTAAGTTTGTGCTTAAAACAAGCAAAATAATCTAGTTCTCATCTTGAAATAAGATGATTTTGCTTGTTTTAAGCACAAACTCACTTAATTTTGATTTATATTTTCTAAAACAAGACAGTCATTTTTACTTGTCAAGAAAATCCTTCTTGATTTAAGATTTTATAGATATTTGCAAATGCTTTTCTTACTTGTTTCCAGCCAAAATATCTAATAATTCTTAAATCAAGAAGGATTTTCTAGACAAGTCTAGACAAAATTGTTGTCTTGTTTTCTGAAAAAATGTCAAAATTAAGTGAGTTTGTGCTTAAAACAAGCAAAATAATCTAGTTCTCATCTTGAAATAAGATGATTTTGCTTGTTTTCTTAATTTTGATTTATATTTTCTAAAACAAGTCATTTTTACTTGTCAAGAAAATCCTTCTTGATTTAAGATTTTATAGATATTTTGGCTAGAAACAAGACAAAAAATCTACCGTTTTGACACTCACTGATGGTTAAAGCAACACTGTATTGATGGAAAAAAGACGGCGCTAGCAAACCATTTCAAAAGGTGTACAAATGAGATTTACAAAGAGTACAAATGAACTCTTTATGGGCACAGATATCAATGCGTTGTACATACCAACAGTTTTTGTTCCATATTACTATTATATATATTGTTGTTATATATAATAACTCATTTTACAATCATGCGGATGTTGGTCTTTGTACCTCCTTTTTCCAGTGGAACTTGAGAGATTCTAATAAACAAAGAAAAAATGAATGTTTTTTTGTGTTTTTTGCACTGCAAAAGATGCTTTTCTTACTTGTTTCCAGCCAAAATATCTAGAAATTCTTAAATCAACAAGGATTTTCTAGACAAGTCAAAACTGTTGTCTTGTTTTCAGGAAAAATATATCAAAATTAAGTGAGTTTGTGCTTAAAACAAGCAAAATAATCTGTGAATGGGGTAAGCAAAATAATATAGTTCTCATCTTGAAATAAGTTGATTTTGCCTGTTTTAAGGAAAAACACATAATTTTGATTTATTTTTTTCTGAAAACAAGACAGTAATTTTTACTTGTCTAGAAAATCCTTCTTGATTTAAGATTTTACAGATATTTTTGCTAGAAACAAGACAAAAAATCTACAATTTTGACACTCATTGATGATTAAAGCAACTCTGTATTGATGGAAAAACCATACAAATGAGATTTACAAAGAGTACAAATGAACTCTTTATGGGCACAGATATCAATGCGTTGTACATACCAACTGTTTTTTTTCATATTACTATTATATATATTGTTGTTATATATAATAACTAATTTTACAATCATGCGGATGTTGGTCTTTGTACCTCCTTTTTCCAGTGGAACTTGAGAGATTCTAATAAACAAAGAAAAAAAATAATGTTTTGTGTTTTTTACACTGCAAAAGATGCTTTTCTTACTTGGATTTTTAGGTCTTGTTTCCAGCCAAATTATCTAAAAATTCTTAAATCAAGAAGCATTTTCTAGACAAGTCAAAATTGTTGTCATGTTTTCAGAAAAAATGTCAAAATTAAGTGTTTTTGCTTAAAACAAGCTAAAATAATCTGCAAATGGGGTAAGCAAAATAATCTAGTTCTTTTTTTTGAAATAAGATGATTTTGCTTGTTTTAAGCAAAAACTCACCTAATTTTGATTTATTTATTCTGAAAACAAGTGATTTTTACTTCTTGATTTAAGATTTTGTAGATATTTTGGCTAGAAACAAGACAAAAAATCTACCGTTTTGACACTCAATGATGTTAAAGATCAGAAAATATACATCAAAATTAAGTGAGTTTTTGCTTAAAACAAGCAAAATTATGTAGTTCTCATCTTGAAATAAGACGATTTTGCTTGTTTTAAGCAACAACTCACTTAATTTTAATTTATTTTTTCTGAAAACCATACAGTAATTTTTACTTGTCTAGAAAATCCTTCTTGATTTAAGATTGTATTGATATTTTGGCAAAAAATCTAAGTAAGAAAAGCATTTTTTGCAGTGTAGAGTTTCACAGAGCTGCTTCAGTAATTCATAAGGGGAAAATACAGCACCGCTCAAAAGTCTGGGGTCAGAAAGGTTAATTTTTTCAAATAAATTAATACTTTTATTCAGCAAGGATGCATTAGAAGAACCAAAAGTGACAGTATTCATTAAATAATCCCGTTGAGCAGCATATCGGCGTATCGGAATGATTTCTGAAGGATCGTGTGATCAGATAATGCTTTGATCACAGGAATAAATTACATTTGACAATATATTCACATAGAGAACAGTTTCACAATATTATTTTTAATCAAATAAATGCAGACTTCTTTCAAATACATTCTGACCCCAAGCTTTACAGCGCTGTTACACAGAACGCACAATGAAATTGTCACGTTGACCATCTGCACGGCAGATTTTGTTTCAGAGAAGGTTCACTTTTGCCACAACCTGCCGGCATCCGGTGTGAGAAAATTCGCGTTCGCCAACTATATAGTACGCTAGTTCTTCCGCAAGCCTTTCTACGTGGGATCGGTCCGGGTAGAACCCTTCCCTGGACATCTCGTCAATAAAGCAATCCATAATGTGGCTCTTCTCCAAAAGCATAAAGGGCAGGAGCTCTGCCTCCACAAAGAGTACGTGGTATCTTTGAAGATAGCTTCGCAACCAAGGGTTCAGCTCCTGACTCAAGCTCAGGCGGCCCGAGACGGCGACGCTGGAGTTGTGCAGAACGAACTTGGTGATGTCCTCCTGTCCCAGGTTGCTGATGAGAACGTAGATGGCGTTTAGGTATTCGTTGCTGCTTTTAGGATGAATCAGGTTGTGCAACTTGTCCAGGAGCTCCCTAGGCATGTGCTCCACCTCATCAAAAATAAAAACCGGTATCTTTTCCGCTTCCTCGGCCTGAGTGACCATTTCAGAGACGTGAGAGTCCAGAGATTTGGTGCATTGGGGGATATCGTCGTCCGTCGGGCAATGGTGCAGGACGAAGTACTGCATTACCAAGTCTTCGCCGACAACTGAGCGGAAATGCTGAGCTAGCAATCGGCCGACGTGGCTTTTTCCGACTCCGGTGGGTCCGTGGAGCGACAACACTAGAGGTTTATTATGCACGTAAGTTGATAGGTAATCGTGTAAGTGATTGAGGAGGCTCTCTGCAACCTCCTGCTGGCCGAACACTTCCCTTTTAAGGGTTTTCTCCAGTCCATCTAGATCGTATTTAAGCACGTGGTCGTCCAAGTTCTCAATGGCGTTGTATATTTGTAGAAATACGATGACGCATAGCAAATACAGGCAGTTTTTCGCACGGCTTCTCTCTTTTGTGGGAACGGCTCTCAGGCTGCTGCTCGGGTATAAAACCCGGCCCTTCCTCTTTTTCTTCCGCTTGCGTGGGGAAGAGGGGTTCGAGTTTATTGGGTCCTGAAGGTTTTCGAAGGTGAAGACCTTCGGGCTGGTGGAGCGCGGAGACGTGAAGCTCTGAGTCGTCACCGCCGCGATCTCAAGGCGGCGCTTTTTAATGGCCTGGTACTTCTGGCGAATGCGCACCATGGCGCGAACGCTCGAGGAGAACTGGGAGAAGCTTGCCGCGCCGTTTTCCTTCACGTCTTTTGGAAGGTCTCCTCTCAGCCTGTCACTGGGGTCTTGTTCTCCCATCTGTGGAAAGAGGTGAAGAAATAAAATCAAACATGAGAAACACCCAACATGTCCTCCAATTTATACGACCGACTAAAGTCGTTTTCACAAATCCTCAAATACGTCTCTGTAAAGCGTATTCAACATTTGCTCCCTTATCAGTAACAGGTATCTAACTCAGCCTTAGCATTATGTGTAGGTCAATTAGTAGCGCGTTGCACTGCGGAGTGGTATAATCATATGAACACAGGTTTGATTCCGGAGTACACATATGTTTTCATTGTATGTTTTTTTTTTTTTAAATATGCACTAGAAATCATGATTTTGCACTATTTCTGTAAGGGGTAGGTTTAGGGTAGGGTTAGGTGTGGTCATATATACGAATTAAACCTAGTAAAACACGTTTAAATTACCGTGAAATCGTATAAAAACTCATACGTCATTCGATGACGTCAGATCCAATGCGACACTGTCATTATTTTTACGACCGCTAGAGGGCGCTTAACTTTAAAACGTAAGAATGGATCGTATTTGGTCGATTCAAAAACGTACAACTGGGTCGTATTTTCTTTGAGGACAGTCTCAATACCACGAAAGCCTCTTTATTGCCATTGATGGGAATCCTTGAGGAACCTTCCACATCCATGGAATTTTGATAGCCCTTTGGGGGACACTAAAAAAGTCCTTCTATGGCAGGGATGTCCAATCCTGTTTCTAAAAGACCAATGATCTGCAGAGTTTAGCTTCGACAAGCTGCAACACATTTGCCTGAAAGTTTCTAAATCTGAAGACCTTGATTAGCTGGTTCAGGTGTGTTAATTTCAGATTAGAGCTAAGCTGTGGCTATCTAGAAACAGGTTTGGACACCCCTGATTAACATAACAGCATGCGTCATAAACTCGACTTCTGCTTTCTGATGTATGTTGCAACTTTATTTGCATTTTCCATAAAACAGCTAATGAGAAAGAACACAGATCACGAACAGCGAGAGGTCTTTATAGACGTGAGTAGCAACACCAAAGTGCAAATGCAATTTGTATTTAGTGGCCTGGCCAGTTGCAGGACCAAAATTTGACACCCAAAATGGCACAAAATACATGAGTATTGGATATTTCTGCTTGTTGCATGTTTCGTTTACCATGCTCACCTCAAAGTGAGTGCATTTTCTGCCCTGAATAAACTCAGCTTCTCATTTGTGATGCATGTCTAACTTTTATTTTGGTGCATTTAACGGTTTGCATTTATAGAACAGCTAATGCTGAATGCAAGAATGGAGTCAAATGCATTTAGATAACAGGTCACTTGTCATGCATGTTGCACACTGCAAAAAATGCTTTTCTTACTTTGATTTTTTGTCTTGTTTCCAGCCAAAATATCTAAAAAATCTTAAATCAAGGAGGATTTTCTAGACAAGTAAAAATTATTGTCTTGTTTTCAGAAAAAAAAAGTCAAAATGAAGTGAGTTTTTGCTTAAAACGAGCAAAATAATCTGCCAGTGGGGTGAGAAAAATAATCTTATTTCAAGATGAAAGATAGATAATTTTTCTTACCCCATTGGCAGATAATTTTGCTTGTTTCAAGCAAAAACTCACTTAATTTTGACATATTTTGTCTGAAAACAAGACAATAAGTTTTACCTGTCTAGAAAATCCTTCTTGATTTAAGAATTTTTAGATATTTTGGCTGGAAACAAGACAAAAAATCTAAGTAAGAAAAGCATTTTTTGCAGTGCACCTTTATTTCGTATTTTCCACAAAAATCTATTGATGAATGGAAGAATGGAGTGCATTTTTTTTGACTGAAAAACAGCATGCTTCTCATTTGTCATGCATGTCGCACCTTTATTTTGGTGCAACTGATAGTTTGCATTTTCCACAAATAGTTAATGATGAATCCAAGAAAGGAGGCATGTTTTCAGTGGCCTGGCTAGTAAAATGCATACTATCAAATGCACCAAAATGAATGTGCGACATTCATCACAAAGCAGAATCTGAGTTTATAATGCATGCTGTTTACAACGTCACTTTTCCAGGACTGAAAATGCACTCACTTTGAGGTGAACATGCTAAAGGAAACATGCAAGAAGGAGAAATAAGTATTTTTGTGCTTTGGCACAGAATAAATGAGCACTTGATATTTCTGCTTCTTGAATGTTTCGTTAAGCACATTCACCTTAATGAGGATGCATTTTCCGTTCTGAATGACTGTGAAAAAGCTTTACAACATGACTGATGTTGTAAACGGCATGTGTCATAAACTCAACTTCTCATTCGTGATCCATGTCTCACTTTTATTTTGGTGCATTTAACAGTTTGCATTTTCCACAAAAAGCTATTGATGAATGGAAGAATGGAGTCAAATGCATTTAGATAACAAACAGTGAGAGGTCATTATGTGTGATTAGCAGCACCAAAGTGCAAATACAAAGTGTTTTTAGTGGCCTGGCCAGTTGTATTGGGGCAGGACCAAACTTGACACAAAAATGGCATAAAATAAATGAGTATTGGATAGCATGCTCACCTCAAAGTGAGTGCATTTTCTGCCCTGAATGACCCTGACTGATAAACAGCATGCATCATAAACTCAGCTTCTCATTTGTCATGCATGTTGCACTTTTATTTTGGTGCAACTGATAGTTTGCATTTTCCACAAATAGCTAAAGATGAATCCAAGAATGGAGGCGTAAACATCCGGATAACGAACAGTGAGAGGTCATTATAGACATGCTTGATTAGCAGCACCAAAGTGCAAATGCAATCTGGTTGGAATTGGATCTTTTTGCTTCTTGGTGCCTTTAACAGTTTGCATTTTTAATAAAACATCTAATTCTGCACTGAAAAAAAAGCTTTTCTTACTTACATTTTTTGTCTTGTTTCAAGACAAAATATCTAAAAATTCTTAAATCAAGAAGGACTTTTCTTGTTTTCAGAAAAAAAAAGAGTCATAATTAAGTGAGTTTTTGTTTGAAACAAACAAAATGATTTGCCAATGGGGTAAGCAAAATAATCTAGTTTTTGAAATAAGATTATTTTGCTTGCCCCATTGGCAAATTATTTTGCTTGTTTCAAGCAAAAACTCTTAACTTATTTTTTCTAAAAACAAGAATAATTTTTACTTGTCTAGAAAATAAGAATTTTTAGATATTTTGGCTGGAAACAAGACAAAAAATCAAAGTAAGAAAAGCATATTTTGCTTTTTTTCTGTCAGATAATGAACAGCAAGAGGTCATATAGACATGATTAGCAGCACCAAAGTACAAATGCAATCTGTTTTCAGATGCTAGCTGCATTGGCATAAAATAGATGGGCACTTGATATTTCTGCTTCTTGCATGTTTCATTAAGCACATTCAGCTCAATGTGGATGCATTTTCTGTTCTGAATGATCGTGAAAAAGCTTTACAACATGACTGATGTTGTAAACAGCATGCATCATAAACGCAACTTCTCATTTGTGATGCATGTCTCACTTTTATTTTGGTGCATTTAACAGTTTCATTTTCCATAAAACAGCTAATGCTGAATGCAAGAATGGAGTCAAATGCATTTAGATAAAGGGTCATTTGTCATACATGTTGCACCTTTATTTTCCACTTTCACATTTTCCATAAAAAGCTACTGATGAATGGAAGAATGCAGGCATGTGCATTCAGATAACGAACAGTGAGAGGTCAAATGCAATCTGTATTTAGCATAGGTCCAGGACTGGCACAAGAAATGCCACAAAATAAATGAGACTTGGATATTTCTCCTTCTTGCATGTTTTCTTTAGCATGTTCACCTCAAAGTGAGTGCATTTTCAGTCCTGAATGACCCTGGAAAAGTTTTACAAGAGGACTGATGTTGTAAACAGCATGCATTATAAACTCAGATTATGCATGTCGCACCTTCATTTTGGTGCATATGCATTTTCCACCAAAAACGAATGGCGAAAGCCAAAATGGAGGCATTATGCTTTCAGGTGATGAACAGTGAGAGGTCATTATAAACATGGAGTCAGGTTGGAATTGGATCATTCTGCTTCTTGCAAGTTTGGTTTAGCATATTCACCTCAATGTGAGCACATTTTCTGTTCTGAATGACCATGAAAAAGCTTTACAACATGACTGATGTAACCACATGCATCATAAACTCATCTCCTCATTTGTGATGCATGTTGCATCTTAATTTGGATGTTGCATTTTTCACAAAACAGCTAATGCTGAAGGCATATGCATTATAGGTCATTATAGATGTGCATGATTTGCAGCATCAAAGTGCAAATGCAGTCTAGTTGGAATGGGATCTTTCTGGTTCTTGCATGTTTCCTTCTGCATGCTAACCTCAAAGTGAGTGCATTTTCTGCCCTGAATTAAGTCTTTGGCACAACATGACTGATGTTGTAGGCAGCATGCATCATAAACTCATCCTCTGCTTTGTGATGCATGTTTCACCTTTATTTTGGTGCATTTGATATTTTGCATTTTCCACAAAAAGCTCATGCTGAAAGCATGCATCTATATAACAAACAGTGAGAGGTTATTATAGACCAAAAGTGCAAATGCACTGGCTGGAATTGGATCTCAGCTAAAAGTGAGCGTACTGTCTGTCCTGAATGACCCTGTGAAAAAGCCGTTGGACTGATTTTGTAAACCACATACATCATAAACTCAGCTTCTGCTTTGTGATGCATGTTGCAACTTCATTTTGGTGAATTTCAGTCTGCATTTTTCAAAAAAAGAGCTAACAATGAAAACAAGAACAGAGGCATATGCAGCGAGAGGTCATTGCCATGGCACAAAATAAATAAGCAGTGAATCTTTCTCATACTTGCATGTTTCATTTAGCACATTTGTGAGCACATTTTCTGTCCTGATTGAGCTGGAAAAAGCCTTGCATCATGACTGATGTCGTAAACTGCGTGCATCATAAACTGCATGTCGCACTTTTATACTGGTGCCTTTGATCATTTGCAATTTCCACAAAAAAAGCAAGAATGGAGGCATATGCATTTTGATAGCGAACAGTGTGAGATCATTATAGACATGCATGATTAGCAGCACCAAAGTGCAAATGCAATCTGTTTTTGATGTAAACAGCATGTATTGAATAATTTCACCTTAAAGTAAGTGCATTTTTTGTCCTGAAAAAAACCCTCAGAAAGCCTTACACCATGATAAACTCAACTTCTGCTTTGTGATGGATGATGCAACTTTATTTCGGTGCATTTAACGGCTTGGATATCTCATGAAACAGCTAATGCTGAACGCAAGAATGGAGCCATATGCATTTAGATAACAGGTCATTACAGACGTTTGATTAACAGCACCACAGTGCAAATGCAGTCTAGTTGGAATTGGATCTTTCTGTTTCGTTTAGCATGCTCACCTCAAAGTGAGAACATTTTCCGTCCTGAATTAACTTTAAAAAGGCCTTTGGTACATCATGACTGATGTTGTAAACAGCATGCATCATAAATTCAACTTTTGCTTTGTGATGCATGATACGACTTTATTTTGGTGAATCTGACAGTTTGAATGATCTAATTCAGATAAGTGCAAATGCAATCTGTTTTTTCAGTAGCCTGGCCAGTTGCATTGGGGCAGGACCAAACTATGCACAAAATAGACAAATATTGAACATTTCTGCCTTTTGCATGTTTCGTTTAGCATGTCCACCTCAAAGTGAACACATTTTCTGTCCTTGACCCTAAAATGGCCTTTGACAACATGTTCAGAAACTGTAATGTGATGCATGTTGCACCTTTGTTTTGGCTATAAATAGCTAACGCTCATTTAATCTGCTCATTTAAAAAAAATACAAGAGGTCATTATAGACATGCATAATTTGATAAAACATCAGTTTTGAGTTCTATTTCTGTTCCAAATACAGCAGCCTAAAAATGCCAGTTGCATTGGGGCAGGATCAAAATCTTCTTCTTGCGTGTTTCATTCAGCACACTCACCTCAAAGCAAGTGTGTTTTTCATCCTAAAGGATCCTGACTAACTCTTCAGCGCATTGTGAGTCATGTTGTAAACAGCATGCATCATAAACTCAACTTTTGCTTTGTGATGCATGATGCAACTTTATTTTGGTGCATTTAACAATTTGTATTTCTCATAAAACAGCTAATGCTGAACGCAAGAATGGAGCCATATGCATTTAGGAAATGGTTGGAATTGGATCTTTCTGCTTCTTGCATGTCTAGTTCAGCATGCTCACCTCAAAGTGAGTGCATTTTCTCTTATGAATAACATGAAAAGCCTCACAACATGAGTGATTTTGTAAACCGCATGCATCATAAACTCAACTTTTCCTTTGTGATGCACATTGCAACTTTATTTTCAGTGCATTTGACAGTTTGAATTTTCTAATTCAGATAACGAACAGCAAGATCATTATAGACGTGGTTAGTTCACCATCACAAAGTGAACACATTTTCTGTCCTTAACCCAAAATAGGCCTTTGACGACTCACTTCAGACAAGATCTGCTCATTTAAAATAACAACGAGAGGTCATTAATTTAATAAAACATCAGTTTTGAGTTCTATTTCTGTTCCAATTGCATTGGGGCAAGATCAAACTCTTCTTCTTGCGTGTTTCATTCAGCATGCTCACCTCAAAGCAAGTGTGTTTTTTGTCCTAAAGGATCCTGACTAACTCTTCAGCGCATTGTGACTGATGTTGTAAACAGCATGCATCATAAACTCAACTTTTGCTTTGTGATGCATGATGCAGCTTTATTTGGTGCATTTAACGGTTTGCATTTCTCATAAAACTGCTAATGCTGAACGCAAGAATGGAGCCATATGCATTTAGATATGCAGCACCATAGTGCAAATGCAGTCTGGTTGGAATTGGATCTTTCTGGTTCTTGCATGTCTAGTTCAGCATGCTCACCTCAAAGTGAGTGCATTTTCTCTTATGAATAACCTGAAAAGCCTCACAACATGAGTGATTTTGTAAACCGCATGCATCATAAACTCAACTTTTGCTTTGTGATGCACATTGCAACTTTATTTTCAGTGCATTTGACAGTTTGAATTTTCTAATTCAGATAACGAACAGCAAGATCATTATAGACGTGGTTAGCAGCACCAAAGTGCAAATGCAATCTGTTTTTTCAGCAGCCTGGCCAGTTGCATTGGGGCAGGACCAATCTTGCCACAAAATAAATAAATATTGAACATTTCTGCCATTTGCATGTTTCGTTTAGCATGTCCACCTCAAAGTGAACACATTTTCTGTCCTTGACCCTAAAAAGGCCTTTGACAACTCGCTTCAGAAACTATAATGTGATGCATGTTGCACCTTTGTTTTGGTGCATTTGCCACCATAAAATAGCTATTGTTCATTTAAAAAAACAACGAGAGGTCATTAATTTAATAAAACATCAGTTTTGAGTTCTATTTCTGTTCCAGTTGGATTGGGGCAGGATCAAACTCTTCTTCTTGCGTGTTTCATTCAGCATGCTCACCTCAAAGCAAGTGTGTTTTTCGTCCTAAAGGATCCTGACTAACTCTTCAGCGTATTGTGAGTCATGTTGTTAAACAGCATGCATCATAAACTCAACTTTTGCTTTGTGATGCATGATGCAGCTTTATTTTGGGAGCATTTGACAGTTTGAATTTTCTAATTCAGATAACGAACAGCAAGATCATTATAGACGTGGTTAGCAGCACCAAAGTGCAAATGCAATCTGTTTTTCAGCAGCCTGGCCAGTTGCATTGGGGCAGGACCAATCTTGCCACAAAATAAATAAATATTGAACATTTCTGCCATTTGCATGTTTCGTTTAGCATGTCCACCTCAAAGTGAACACATTTTCTGTCCTTGACCCTAAAAAGGCCTTTGACAACTCGCTTCAGAAACTGTAATGTGATGCATGTTTCATTCAGCATGCTCACCTCATTTTTCGTCCTAAAGGATCCTGACTAACTCTTCAGCGCATCGTGACTCATGTTGTAAACAGCATGCATCATAAACGCTACCTCTGCTTCGTGATGCACGTTGCAGTTTGGTCCAGTATGCAATTAGCACAAAAGCAGCAAGAATGGAAGCATGTTGTGGCAACGTCATTCACTATCTTCAAGCCGTATTCACCTCGCCTGCAGGCTGAAAGACAGGCGCCTAAAACTATATACATGCAAATGATACTCCATTTAAACAAGTTTCAGTTCAAGAGAAAACAAAAGAGCTCAGTTTCAACAAAAGCTACACTCGTATTGTCTGATAACCAAGTATCAAGTGACAAAAACAACAGTTCTGGGTCCTAAGAGACCTCTCTGTTTTCCCCCTACAATGAAATGGAATCAGAAACATGAAGCGTGTTTGCCTCTTACAAAAAGAAATGACTTTCTCGAAAGGTCTGAGGTGCATTTCAACTGAGTTTCTTTGCAAACGGTGCGTTTAACATTCCACACATTCTGCCTTTCTTTCACGAGCCCCTCTGCCAAAGCAGATACGGTTTCCTTCCTGGAAATCCTTTTTTTTCACACACACCCCTTTTTTGGACAACCAGAGCAATAAAAAAGAGGCCTCCTGAATCGTAAGTGTGCGTGGCCACACTGCAATTCTGCAGTTTCCCATGAATGTAATCTCTAGAGTGGTTTTGCTCAGATGAGGGAAGTTAAGACTAGACAGCTGCTTCAGCTGGAGTGGTTAAACTTTATCAGATGCAACAGAAAAAACATACAGGAAGACAAATGGCAAACTTGCAAAAGTATGTACTATAAAAACAGAGCTGGCTTACCTTTGGACAACACTCTGGTGTGTGGTTTTGAAACATTAGATTCCTCTAGAAGCTTGGCTGATGAGGAGAGGAGAGGAGAGGAGGCGACTTCCTCACAGCCAGATGAACATTAACAGGCGAACGTTTGCAGCTCCTCCTTCTATCTGACCATCCTCTTGTCTAAACCACGCCTCCCTCCATCAACGTACGCAAAAAACGGATTTTCTGATGCACCTTTGTGCATAAAAATAGTCTGTTTGCTCTTTGAGGTACGTCATATGACTGGGAAATCAATTTGGATTGTCGGAGCATTGTGGAAAGCAGCTTTTATTTGATTCTATAGAGAAAACTCTATTAATCAAGAGGACTAATAGAATGTTTAATCTGTGTTTGCTCTTGTAAGCAGTAGAATGGTGTTTATTTAAAGTCTTTTATATGAATTACTCAGGGGGATTTAATGAGGATTTGAAATGCATCAACCAGCCCAGATGACTAACTCACGTTGGAGGTTAATGTGAGTTGTTTTGTGAAAGTGTCAGTGTTGGGAGTTCACCAGGGTGGAGTTTGAGCTGGCCGTTTAGAGTTACCGAGAACATGTTCAGTGGTCTAGTGGCTTAGTATGCAAATACAACCGCTTTTACACCTCGCACACATATGTTAGATGGAGTGATGATTTGATGAGAATTTTCACTGACACTCAATTGTGAGCATGCTGTGGTTTTTCCACTGTATGAAACATTTTGAATGTCTGGAACTTTTTTATTTTGCTTTTATGTATCTTTATTTTCAGTACTTGAAACACCAGTGTGTGCTGTGTTGTTGCTTATTTCTAAAAATAAAACATAATTTAAACCTGTTTTTTATTAAATTGTGTTATATTTATTAAATCTAAATTCCCTTGCATAACTAACTTTTTAAACATTTTGCATAACTTTTGTATTTTTGTATTATTAATTTTACCTGTCTATTATTTTTCCTATATATATCTTGACTAAGACAAATTATTTATTTATTTAATGTTATATATATTAAATCCAAATTCCCTTCGCTTATCTGTATAGAAAATGTTTCTATTTTTGTACATACATATTTTTGTTTTATCTAGTTTGTGTGTGTGTATATTTGTATATATTATATATCTGTCTTTTGTTATATATATATATATATATATAGTATGTGAAGTAATTGATTTTTATAATTATTTTGATCTGATATTTTATATTCAATACTTTTATATACAATATTTGTTCTTTTATATTTTACTTTTTTATAAAATTACATAATGTAAAGCTATTTTTGGACTTTTTTTTTTTTTTTTAAGCTTGACCCAGACTAATTATTTACTTAAATTTTATATATATTAAATCCAAATTCCCTTGCATAACTGTAACCTTTTTAAATTTTGCATAACATTTTTGTATATTATAATTTTACTTTAATGACCTGTCTATTATGGTCCCTATATATATATATATATAGCTTTACCAAGACAAGTATGTATTTATTTAATTTTATATATATTAAATCCAAATTACCTTTACTTATAGTTTTATTATTATTTAATAACCTGCCTATTATGATACTATGTTTTAATGCTGTCAAATGATTAATCACGAAAATAAGTTTTTATGTATATTGATTATGTATATATAAATACACACACATGCATGTATATATTAAAAAAATATGTTATCTTTATATATTAAATATGTTTATATATAATATATTTATATTTTATTTTGGATGTGATTAATGACAGCACTAATATATATATATATATATATATATATATATATAAAACAATTATTTGAGTGTAAGCAATAATAATGTTCTTGCCAGTGAATATCATTCCGATTGTGAAAATATAATGAATATAATAATTATAATAATGATAATAATAAAATAGCATGGTGTATATGACGAATAAAAACGACATTATTCACAAACCGCGACTGTGAAAGTCTCTTATTATGCATCATGAATAAGGGCTTTTGTTTTGAAATGATCCTGTCGTTCCCGGAAGTAACGCCGTAATTTATCTTCCATTCTCAAACGTCATTGTTGTTTTCACGCGTTTTCCTTCTACTTCTACAAATATTTGTCTTCAGCGTTCGTGACATATAGTTCTGATGAAACACCCTGAACTCAGGCCCGGTTTTTCGAGTAAATCCGTGTGTGTTTATGTGTTGAGCTGTTGTTGTCTGTAGCAGTGGCTCAGTTTTCGCTCCTCTGAACACATGAGTGTGTCTCTGGTTGTGATCAGACTTGAGCTCGCTGATCAGTCTGATTCCCCGCACGGCTTTCAATACTGCGCCGGTGAGTTTCACTCGTTTGCTGTTACGTAACTGACAATGACTCTTTACCATGGTTCAGCTTGATGGTCATATTCATAAACCATGGTATTATCATCATTACCATCAGCGTACAAAATGGTGTTGTCATGTTTTGGACATGCCCACAAGGTACCACGAAATAGTTTGAAGTACTTGCATGGCATGGAAATATTATCGTTTTTAAAGTGACATATAATAATAGGGTAAATATGTAAATACAATAGTATTACCATTATATAAGGGTCATCATAAATGCATAATGCATATTTTTTTATTTACAGAAAAATAATTATTTAAATGATAAAACAATAATAAATTATAAATAAATTATATAATTTATTACTGTTTATTATATATATATATATATATATACTACTTAAAATCACAATTTTTTATTTGAATATATTTTCAAATGTAATTTATACCTGTGATTTCAAAGCTTAATTTTTATTATCATTACTCCAGTCACATGATCCTTCAGAAATCATTCTGGTATTTTAATTTGATGCTCAAATTTTTATATATATTTTTATATTTTAATTATTATGTTGAAAAGCTGCGTACAATTTCAGGTTTCTTGGATGAAGAACAGCATTTATCTAAAATAGAAAGATTTTGTAATATTATAAATGACTTTATCATCACTTCTGATCAATTTAAAAGCATCCTTGCTAAATAAAAGTATATATATATATATATTTAGATATTTCTATCATTTCTTTCCCAATGATATTACAAAAGCTTTTTATTTCAGATAAATACTGACCTTTGGATCTTTCTCTTCATCAAAGAATCCTAAAAAATGTTTAAATATTGATAATAATAATAATAAATGTTTCTTGAACAGCAAATCAGCATATTTGAATGATTTCTGAAAGATCATAATGATGCTAAAAATGTACCTTTAATCACAGGAATAAATTACGTTTTAAAATATATTCAAATAGAAAGCAGCTTTTTTAAATTGGTAAAATATTTCACAATATTACAGTTTTTGCTGTACTTGGATCAAATAAATGCAGGCTTGGTGAGTGTATATTGTGAAAAAAAATAATCATAAATTGTATAACAAATAATATAATATAATAAATAATACAAAAAGTCATTACAATTATTCGTATAGTTTTTATTGGGCCCATTAGAACAAACAGGATAACAAAAACAAGTACAGTGTGGGGAAAAAGGTATAATTATAAAGTGGATGATCTGAATAATTTAGCAGTAGATTCACAGGCTGAGCATGAGAGAGTATAGCAGAGAAACATAAGAAGCATGAGACATTATGAGACTAAAGCTCATGATGGTCTGGTTTTGAGTGAACCGTGAGCAGAGAGCATTCATTCACACACTCAGTGTTTCTAGAATCTCTGAGGCCTTTATGTTGAGGCCTTGTGTCACAGCTCACATCTCCCGTTTCCCACAGTTTCAGAGATGTCAGAGGATGAGATGAGAGAGAAAGCGCTGGGCTCCGCCAGAGCGACGCTGGGTGGCAAAACGGAGCTGGAGCGAGGGGCCATCCTCCACCAGCACCTGGGCAGCCGTGTCATGAGCGACATGGTGATCGAGACCTTCCAGCCCAGCGCAGGTCTGGAGCACAGCGATGAGTTACTCTCTTAGGTTTGACCGCTTTTGGCCAATGATGAGTAAACGGACTGTGTTTTCTCCATCAGGAGTTGAGGAAGGTAAAGAAAAGCTGAAGTCCACAGGAGACGAAAACGGAGAAGCCAAAGATCAAACGGACGCGAGTGTGACTCCAGACTCTCCCTCCAAACAGCTGCCAGACCAGATCTCATTCTTTAGTGGAAACCCATCAGTGGAGATCGTCCACGGCATCATGCACCTCTACAAAACTAAGTTAGTACTTACTATCTATCTGTCTGTCTATCTATCTATCTATCTCTCTGTCATTCTATATATCTGTCTATCTATCTGTCATTCTGTCTGTCTATCTGTCATTTTATCTCATTCTGTCTGTCTGTCTGTCTGTCTATCTATCTATCTATATCGTTCTATATATCTGTCTATCTATCTATCTGTCATTTTATCTCATTCTGTCTGTCGTATCTCTTGTTCTGTCTGTCTGTCTGTCTGTCTGTCTATCTTTCGTTCTATATATCTGTCTATCTATCTATCTGTCATTTTATCTCGTTCTGTCTGTCTGTCTATCTATCTCTCTGTCGTTCTATATATCTGTCTATCTGTCTGTCATTCTGTCTGTCTATCTGTCATTTTATCTCATTCTGTCTGTCGTATCTCTCGTTCTGTCTGTCTGTCTGTCTATCTATCTATCTGTCTGTCGTTCTATATATCTGTCTGTCTGTCTATCTGTCTGTCTATCTGTCATTTTATCTCGTTCTGCCTGTCTGTCTTTCTATCTATCTATCTATCTGTCGTTCTGTCTATCTATCTGTTGTTCTGTCTGTCTAGCTGTCATTTTATCTCGTTTTATCTGTCTGTCATTCTATTTGTCTGTCTATCTATCTTTCTGTCTATCTGTCTGTCATTCTATCTCTTGTTCTGTCTGTCGTTCTGTCTATCTGTCGTTCTGTCTATCTGTCTGTCTTTCTATCTCTCGTTCTGTCTATCTCTATATATCTGTCTGTCGTTCTGTCTATCTTTCTATCTCTTGTTCTGTCTGTCTATCTATCTATCTATCTATCTATCTGTCTATCTTTCTATCTCTTGTTCTGTCTATCTCTATCTATCTATATATCTGTCTGACTGTCTGTCTTTCGATCTATCTGTTGATCTAATCAGTTGCTTTTTTGAAATCAACAAAGCATGCAGATATGCTTCCGTTTTTGTCCTGTTTGATGTGTTTATTGATCAGAGTGTGTAGGGTGTGAATGTGGTCATTAGTTCTGTGATTTGGACGGAAACCAGACTCCGGACAGCGTGTCCATTAAGGAACTTTGCAGTTCTGTTGTTTAAAAAAAACTGCTAAAACACTTCCCCAGATTATTGTTCACACAAATGCTGCTGAAATTAAAAGGGTCCAGTTCATCTCCATTCTTGTGAATTGAGGCTCCAGATGACAGGAAAACAGAAGAAGTACACGGTTGAATCATTTGAGCATAGTTGCTGAAGAACCAGATTTTTAACATTTCTTAATGTTTTGCAGTCTGAGTCAAACCATTTTTCATCTTTTGGTGTGTTTTTTTCCACTATATTTTTTTGTCTTTATTTTGCAATTGAGTTGTACAGGCTGCTTTTTAAAATATGGAATTGAGTTCATTTGTTTCTATATATTTATCTGTTGTACTGTCATTCTGTTTACCCATTTATTGTTCTCTCTCTATCAGTGCTAATACTAAAACCCTGTTATACTACAGTACTTTACCTCTGGTGATATATTATGGTACTTTGTCCAAAAAACATTGAACTTGTCTTTTAGATCAATAGACACTTTGTTGCATTGTTGACCTTGAGTCGTCGGTCTTGTTTCTGTTGTTTTTGTGTTGACAGTAAGATGACGTCGCTCACAGAGGACGTGCGGCGAAGCGCGATGCTGTGTGTCCTGACCGTACCCACCACAATGACCAGCCATGACCTCATGAAGTTTGTGGCTCCTTTCAATGACGTCATGGAGCACATGAAGATCATCCGTGACTCCACGCCCAACCAGTACATGGTGCTGGTCAAGTTCAGGAGTCAGGTGAGCTACCTAACCATTGATTTGATTGTGCACGATCTGAAAAGTCCTCTCGATTTGAGTTTTTGATGTTCAACACAGGTATTCAGAATAAACCTTGATGCATTTTCTGGTAAAGACTACACTTTTCTCAAGAAGTTGACACATTTTCCCACATGATTTGCAAAATAAATTCATGCAAATTAGAATGCTGAAGTTTCATCGTTCTGTATTTTATGAATGGGCCGTCATTGTGTTTTTTAATTTCTATAGGCAGATGCCGACAGCTTCTACACAACATGCAACGGCCGTCAGTTTAACTCTATTGAGGATGCTGTCTGCCAGCTAGTCTATGTGGAGAGGGCAGAAGTCATCAAATCTGAAGAGGTAAGGCTCTGGTGCGTTAGTAAGTAGTGTTTACTAAAGCAAATAACTATGATTCCAACAAACCACCAATGATAGTTGTCTGAAATCACACCCGCTCTGTCTGGTAAGGTTTTAAACGTATTTAAAGGTGCAGTATGTGATACTGACTGCATCAACTGGCAACCCGGGGTGTCGAAATACTATTGGTTAAACTGGCGGTGGGCGGAGTCACACAAAACAAAACAAAACAAAAACAGACATTCTGACACGGAACATATCAAAAAGTAGAATAACTGGCTGCAGCGTTGTTTTTTCACAGAAACGTAGCATGTTTACTAAATATCTGCAAACATATGGTATTTTTGTATAGGGAGGTCAAAACAGCAATTTTCTCCTTAGGGGTTTAAAAATGATTTCAGAACTTGACCATTTCAGTGCACTTTTAGCACTCAGACAGCTATGTTATATGCAGTTGTTTTAAAAGAGGGAAACAAGATACAATTCTAATTTCAACATTATTTCTTCTTCAGACATTTTTCTTTGACTAAAATAAATATCAGCTGTACACAAAGTGACCAACGTTTGGTTTTCGACCACTGAAAATGAGTAATATCTGGACATGGAGCTTAATTGAGATCCCATATCTCTGGGACTGAATGATGTAGGGCCTTGAAAATTAAGATTCTAAAAGAAAAGTTTATTAAGAACTTGAATCTAAAATCATATTGTGATACTTCTTGAGTTATATGCATGCAAATTTTGGAAAAAGAACATTTATGGCACTCAGACTGGTATGTTCAATGCAGTTGACAGAAAGAAACATGATACATCTCTAGTTTTAACATTATTTGTTCTTCAGACATTCCTCTTTAAAAGAAAAGAAGTGATCAAACTGACCCACATTTGGTTTTTGACCACTGAAAATGTGGCCAGAGCCATATTGAAATTCCAAAATCTCTGGAACCAAATCTCACAGGACATTAAAAATAAAGATGCCAAAAGGAAAGTTTGTAAAGGTCCAATATCTAAAATGGCATTAAAATATTTGTAATACTTCTTGAGTTATATGCATGCAAACTTTTGAGAAAAACTTTAAAAAATGCTGTTTCGCCATTTTTGAATGGTAACCATTGGCACATAATGCAACAAAGATTGCTAAAGTCAGCAGATTTTACTAACAGAGCTGCCAATCTCTGTGTAAAAATAAGATAATGATGCTGCGTTCTTTCTAAGGTCATTTTTACCCCCCTGTAACTTGACTCTGAATCTAAGGTAAAAATTGCTCTACAAAATAGTGGATTACTCAGTAAATACTGATCCATGGTATTTAATATTTTGGCTTTCATCACTATACATGTCTGTCTTTCCTCAGAAAAAATATTAGCAAAATCAAAAATTGTAGCTGGAGAAGTTTTTGAAATTTAGTTGATTTAACGCAGATGCAGCATTAAATGCATCACATTTATTTTTGTTTACTTAATCACATTTTAATGTTCATTTATTTCAAATTGATATTTAAAGCATTTTAATTTGTGTTTTACATTTAATTATCAATAGTAGTAAGTTATCAAATTAAAAAAAATTACTAACGCAAGCAATTATTATGATTTGAACAAACCACTGACATGAAGTGTTATAATTCTTGGCAACCAATGTAATATCTTAGCAACCGCATATCAACATATTTAAAATACTCATAACAACCACAATTTAAAGGGATAGTTCACCCATGATTTGCTCACCGTTAAGCCATCCTAGGTGTGTATAATTTTCTTCTTTCAGAAAAAATGCAACTGGAGTTATATTAAAAAATGTGCGTTGTGATTTTGAAGTCCAGTAAAGTGCATCCATCCATCATAAAAAGTACTCCACATGGCTCCGGAGGATTAATAAAGGCCTTATGAAACAAATCAATTGTTTGTGTAAAAAAATATCCATATTTACAATGTTATAATCTCTAGCGGATGACGTAGGACGTTTTAAATTATTATACTGTTCTTACATAAACACATTAATTCACTTTATTAATCCCCTGGAGTACTTTTTATAATGAATGGATGCACTTTATTGGACTTCAAAATCTCAACAGCCATTCACTGCCATTATAAAGCTTGGAATAATATTTTAAATTTAACTCCAATTGTATTCATCTGAACAAAGTAAGTCATATACACCTAGGATGGCTTGAGGGTAAGTAAATCATAGGGTAATTTTGATTTTAGGGTTTACGATTTTAGGATTAGTTCACCTTCAGAACAAAAATTTACAGATATTATACTCCCTTGTCATCCAAGATGTTCATGCCTTTCATTCTTCAGCCGTAATCAAATTACGTTTTTTGAGGAAAACATTTCAGGATTTCTCTCCATATAGTGGACTTCTATGGTGCCCCCAAGTTTAAACTTCCAAAATGCAGTTTCAAAGGGCTTTAAACAATCCCAGCCGAGGAATAAGGGACTTATCTAGCTTATTTTTTTGGTTATTTTCGAAACAAATTGACAATTTATAGACTTTTTAACCTCAAATGCTCATATTGTCTATGTGATCAGGGTCAATACAGTTAGGGTATGTCCAAAAACATCTCTTTTTCGCCTTCAACTTCAAAATCGTCCTACATTGCTGTTTTACCTTTTTTTGTAAAAGGTGTTTGATATTCTTTGTATGTTCACTTTGTAAACACTGGGTTGGTACTTCTGCATCGATGTAGGACGATTTTAAAGTTGGGGAAGAAAATAAAATGTGAGTTTTTGGACATACCCTAACTGTATTGATCCAGTAAAAGTATATAAATTGTCAATTTGTTTTAAAAATAACCGATCGTTTCGCTACATAAGACCCTTACTCCTCTTCTGGGATCATTTAGAGCAGGGTTCCTCAATAGGCGGCCTATTATAAAATTATTTGGCCTGCGCTAATTTCAAATAATGTGGCATGAAAATTCAGCCTTTTAAGGGATTTCACACCAAACGCATAAAGCACTGCGCTATGAAATCTATTCAATTGGCTTGGCTTGCGACTCACGATAACGGTTTGGTGCTGCGTCATTTAAATTAATAATTTAAACATCACAGCCATTCAAAAGTGAGAAGCACACTGTACTCACGACGAATTTGACAAGTTTATAATTAATTAATAAATATTAAACCTATATAAATAGCTATTTAAATAGTTAACATTAATAAAACTACATACTGAGTGACTGATACCTTCTCTGTCATGGAAAACACTTGTTGGTCCTCCTTAAGTTCGCAGTTTTAATGTTTGTTTTATTTTATTTTTAGATCTGATGTAATCTGTTGTTGCTTTCAGTATGGCTATAAATGTCACGCAATATGATATTCAAACTCACATTAGACTATTTTAACAATGAATAAAGCATGTAATCAATACCTGGGATTATCACTGTCATAGTTTGTATGTTGTTCCAGCCGTGACGTCGCAGAAATTGAAACCATTTCGAAAAATAAAATCCCTTTCGCTTGTCGCATGGTTAAGACAAAAACTACATGGAAAAGATACCTTTTATCGTGTCACGTCACCCACAGTTTATAGTGACCCACAGTTTGATCCCCCAAAAATCTAAAAATATTAACGCTGATAGAGCTAATAATTAAATTTGCAATTAGGGAAAGTGCAGACCCAGTGTGAGCAGGAACAGACATGGAAATCCAGATTTTTTGTTTGTTCCTTTGTTTTTAATATTCAACCGGGAAAGTTATTTAGTTTTCAGTATCTGAATACAAAAATGTTCATAATTGTTTGAATAAAACAGACTTCTGTGAAAAAAAAATTAAAACTTAAGTAAAAATATTTATCTTCTGACTCTTAACAAAAAACAACAATAAAAACAAAAACAGCAGCAACAACAAGAGCATTTTGGTCATAACATGGTCGGTGGCCCTCAGCGTGGTATTGTTGGCAGAATTTGGCCCTCGGTGAAAACTAATTGAGGAACCCTGATTTAGAGTCCTTAGAAGCTGGATTTAAACTACATTTTGGAAGTTTAAACTTGGGGGCATCATAGAAGTCCACTATATGAAGAGAAATCCTGAAATGTTTTCCTCAAAAAACAATTTATTTATGACTGAGGAAAGACGTGAACATCTTGGATGACAAGGGGACGAGTACATTATCTGTACATTTATCTGAAAGTGAACTAATCCTTTAATACGTTCTAAGCTTGAACAAAAATCATATTATTATTATTATGACTAAAGCAACCATCTACTACAATTTGAGCAAACAATGCTTTTTAGGTCGATACATTGCTTGAGTGACCAGGATTAACCTGTTTTGTTGTTGACTAGCTGTTTCTGTTGTGTTTCCAGCACTGGTTTACATGCATAACAATAGCTGCAGGGTTCTGGAATGTTTTGAATGATCTCAAACTCTTCATTATAAACCAGGGGGCCAGTTTACCTGTGATGGATCTGACCGAGCTGCCCAAGTGCACCGTGTGTTTGGAGCGCATGGACGAGTCCGTCAACGGCGTGTTGACCACCCTGTGCAACCACAGCTTTCACAGCCAGTGTCTGCAGAGATGGGAGGATGCATCGTGAGTGCCGTCATTAGCATTTAGATTCAACATGCAATCCATATCACTTACTTTAATCATTTTAAAAACAAAAAATGTAATTAAAAAAGTATTTTTTATTTAATTAAACTAGTTTTACACTGACTTGAATCATATTTGAATGTTATTTTAATTAGTTTAACATATAATTATATATAGATATACACACACACACACACACATATAGTGACTTAATAAGATATTATTATTTTAGTTCATTTTGTTCATGCTTGGCAAATTTCATCCACACCCTCGCGTTGCATTCTTCTCCCGTGACGCATCAGTGGATGACACGGTGTTGTGTTTATGCTCATATTTCGCTCTCATCTGTTATTTACGTGCGTCATGTTTAACCTTTTCGCCGTGATTCTCCATTGACATGTGATAAAGGTTTGCTGGGCCGTTCTCTATTCTCGTTGTTGTGTTTGTGTGTAATTGTCATAGTTGGCCTCTGACCTGTGAGATGAGCGTCACGGTGTCATGTTTCGTGCGCACAATGGCAGTGCAAACCGCTGGTGCTTTGATGGTTTCAGGTTTAAGTGTTTACACACACGAATTACTGGCACGTGTGACGCATTTATGTGACATATTTCTGAGTGAACCGATATTCAGTGGGAAATTATGTAGGGTGGGACTTTTATTTTGTTCATCAGGATTTGATTGGGCACGAAAAATAGGTCAGTGATATTATTAGTGGAGTTTGCTAATGCATGCATCACTGTTACTAACGCTCATACTATGGGTGACTAGAACAGACTACTAACTCAAACTTTGAGGCATAAGTATTAGATTTAGACATTTATGAAGAACGAAAATGATCTTTTTGACGTCACATTGTCTTTAAAGTATTAGTAGATTTGGAGAAATGTAGCATTACATCACTTGCTCACCAGTGGATCATCTGCAGTGAATGGGTGCCGTCAGAATGAGAGTCCAAACAGCTGATAAAAACATCACAATAATCCACACCACTGCAGTCCATCAGTTCACATCTTGTGAACCCAAAAGCTGCATGTTTGTGGGAAACAAATCCATCTTTAGGACATTTTTAACTGCAAATTGTTCCACAGGTCCACAAAAAAAGTAATCTTGACTGAGTCAGGGGTGAAATATGCACAAATCAAATACTGTTTACAAGTCAAAACAGCTCTAAACAAATATTTTACTGTGAGGGACTTTTTCACTTTCTTTTTTGTCTTGTTTCCAGCCAAAATATCTAAAAATTCTTATATCAAGAAGGATTTTCTAGACAAGCAAAAATTGTCTTGTTTTTATAAAAAAGAAGTTAAAATTAAGAGTTTTTGCTTGAAACAAGCAAAATAAATCTTCCAATGGAGTAAGAAAAATAATCTAGTTTTCTGCTTGAAATAAGATAATTTTGCTTACCCTGTTGGCAGATTATTTTTGCTTGTTTTAAGCAAAAACTCACTTAATTATGACTTATTTTTTCTGAAAACAAGACAATAATTTTTGCTTGTCTAAAGTCCTTGTTGATTTAAGAATTTTTAGATATTTTGGCTGGAAACAAGACACAAAATCTAAGTAAGAAAAGCATTTTTTTTTCAGGTACAGGAGGTGTATTTATCAGTAGCATTCAAGAAATTGAATTAACAAATATGCAAATACAACACTATATAGATAAATTATACATTGACTCTTATTAAAGCAACTGTATTAAAGTTCTAAAGATTCTAAAGATTTTTAGTCTTGTTTCCAGCCAAAATATCTATAAAATCTTAAATCAAGAAGGATTTTCTAGACAAGTAAAAATGATTGTCTTGTTTTCAGACAAAATATGTTAAAATTAAGTAAGTTTTAAGCAAAATAATCTAGTTTTCTGCTTGAAATAAGCAAAAACTCACTTAATTATGACTATTTTTTTCTGAAAACAAGACAATTTTTGCTTGTCTAGAAAGTCCTTGATTTAAGAATTTTTAGATATTTTGGCTGGAAATATGACAAAAAATCTAAAATCTAAGAAAAGCATTTTTTGCAGTGTTGAAGTTAAAAACTTTTCAATGATGGATTTGTTTCTTATGAGCATGCAGCTTTTCACTTTACAAGACATTAAGTGATGAAGTGGAATGGTGTGGATTACTTGTGGATTATTGTGTTGTTTTTATCAGCTGTTTGGACTCTCATTCTGACGGCACCCATTCACTGCAGTGCATCCACTGGTGAGCAAGTGATGTAATGCTACATTTCTCCAAATCTGATGAAGAAACAAACTCACATACATCTTGGATGGCCTGAGGGTGAATTAATTTTCAGCAAATCTGAATTTTAAGGTGAGCTATTCTTTTAAGAGCACTAAGAGTGTGCATTTCTTCTGCAGGTGTCCTGTGTGCAGATACTGTCAGACTCCTGAACCCGTGGAGGAGAACAAGTGTTTTGAGTGTGGAGTGCAAGAGGTAACAAATCTTTCAGATATCTCACTTAGGGCTGCAACAACTAATCGATACAAATCAATGGAAAAGAAGCTGAGTGTCAGAAAACACTGAAACATCATTACAGTGATAAATAACGCATTTGTTTAGACAAAACACATTTGAAAAAAAGCACAGGGATCTACTGCAGGAAAGTCATTCTAAACATGAAATACTTTACAATAAATGGTCATACGATACTCACAACTCACACTCATGCTGTTAAATATGCATTTTGTTTGGTTTGGTTTCTTTTCTTTTTTTGGTTTTCTTTTTTTTTTTTGCACATAATGTATAGCATATATGCTACATAGAAACATATTTCAATTTGCACACTGTATAGACATTTTTTAAATAAGAAAATGCTGTAAAGAAAATCGATTAATCGAGTACTCAATTGACAGATTAATCGATTCAAGAATTGTTTGTTGCAGCCCTAGTCTCACTCACATTGATGGATCTTCCATTATATTGTATTTTATATATCCTACATAGATACATATTTCAGTTTGCACACTGTATGGACCTTTTTTAAAAATGTAAATATCTGAAATTAAATCGATTAATCGAATACTTAATTGGCAGATTAATAGCCTCACTTACATAGATGGATGTTCCATTATATTGCATTTCATATATCCTAAATATTACATATTTCAGTTTGCACACTGTATAGACCTTTTTTTAAAAAAAAAAAAAGAAAGAAAATGCTGTAAAGAAAATCGATTAATCGAGTACTTAATTGACAGATTAATCAATTAAAGAATTGTTTGTTGCAGCCCTAGTCTCACATAGATAAATGTTCTGTTATATTGTATTTCATATATCCTACATAGATATATATTTTCATACACACTGTATAAAATAAAATTTTATATTATCTTCTTTTTAAAAAAGAAAATGCAGAAAATAAAATCGATTATTCGAGTACTTGATTAAATAATTGTTGCAGCCCTAGTCTCACTCACATAGATGTTCCATTATATTGTATTTCATAGATCCTACATAGATACATATTTCAGTTTGCTCACTGTATGGACCTTTAAAAAAAAACAAACAGAAATGAAATTGATTAAAGATTGAGTACTTAATTGACAGATTACTCATATTAAATAATTGTTCATTGCAACCCTAGTCTCACTCACATAGATGGACGTTCCATTATATTACATTTAAGACATATTTCTTAATTTCTTGTAGAATCTGTGGATCTGTCTCATCTGCGGTCACATCGGCTGCGGACGGTACGTTAGTCGTCATGCCTACAAGCACTTTGAAGAAACGCAGCACACTTACGCCATGCAACTGACCAATCACCGCGTCTGGGACTACGCTGGAGGTATTTGACGTCACAGATAGCAAAGATGCTACTGACTAAAAAAATTCAGCTGAAGTGCAGTTGCATGCTTGAAAATAACGGTTATATTTTCATTGAAATGCATTAACTTTTCTGGTGATTGTTAAATATTAATATTAACTGTATACCCTACCCTACATTATAGCTGATAATTCATATTAATATTTCACTCAGAAATATGTCAGATTATGGATTATAATATATGGATCATTATCATGTTTCACATCTTTAAATGCTTGTCCAGTTTGGTGTTATTTTAGCATCATTAATATACTATTATAGTTTTCTTAATTAGCTTTTATTTAAATTATACTATTTTGTTGGTTTTGGTTTTATTCATGTTTTTTATTATACTATATAGTACAAATTGTAGTGTAATTTTTTTTTTCCAGTTTTAGTTTTTAGTTATTTAATACTTCAAGTAAAAACTAAAACGAAAAAAATTATGCCTAACCCTAAGCTAAAAAAAAAAAAAAAAAAAAAAAAAATTGCTTTTGTAACTAACTGAAATAAATAAGTTTAAGATTTTTATCATTTAGTTTAGTTAACATTTATTTTATTTCATTTTTTTTTTATGATTTCAATTGTAATTTTGATTTTAGTTAGCGATAATAACCCTGGTGCAATCAGATTAGCCAGATCCATCTGCAACTTTATAAATTGCAACCTTAAATTTTAAATTTAAATATTTAAATTAAAATGTTAATTTTTACTTTCATAACTGGATAGAATAAAGCCCCCCTACAATATTTATGTTAAGATTTCACTGAAAAATTCTGCAGATTAAATGCATTGAATGTTTCTTCCATATTGAAATGTTTCAATTTTAAATTCGATTTTTGAAACATTTTTATATCTCAGCATGTACAAATTTTGACTGTGAGCCTTTGTCCTTGTGTTGATCAGATAACTACGTCCATCGGCTTGTTGCCAGTAAAACCGATGGTAAAATGGTGCAGTACGAGTGTGAAGGCGACACGTGTCAGGATGAGAAGATCGATGCGCTGCAGCTCGAGGTGTGTGCGGAAAGCTGGGTTGTCTTAGATACTCTAGATCACTTCTTTAAATTTTTTTAATATGTCTTTTTTCCTACAGTATTCATATTTATTAACCAGCCAGTTGGAGTCTCAGCGCATCTACTGGGAGAATAAAATAGTTCATCTGGAGAAAGACACAGCGGAGGAGGTGAAAGCCGGACCGTTTACGTGAACAGCATTATGTTTAAGATCATAACAATCTGTTGTAACTTATTATCATCAATGATCCAGCTTCTTTATGTCTGTGTTTGTTTTAGATCAACAACATGAAGGCCAAATTCAAGGAGACCATTGACAAGTGTGACAGTTTGGAGCGGAAAATAAACGAACTCACCAAAGAAAAACAGTCCATCGAAAAGAAGTAACATTCACTTTATCTTTCAAATTCATTTTTCATAATCATCAAATGTTTTTTTCGTTTTGTTTTTTATTAAATTAAATTGAACTTGTGTTATTTAAGCTAGTTGGCAAAGCAAAATGTCTCATTTTTAATTTAGTTTATAAAAACAATGTATTTAAATACTTAAAACTAAAATCGAAATAAACTTAAAAACAATACAGACAATACAATACAAAAAAATTATTATACAATACAAAATAATAAAACCTTTTAAAACCTTTTAAAATAAATGAAAATAAGGCACAGAAAATATATATATATATATATATATATATATATATATATATATCTCAAAATACTAATATATAATAAAATACTAATATTAATAAAATTATTTCCCCCAAAATATCAATTAGTGCCGGACAATGATTCATTGTGAGTAACGGAAAAAAAATAATAAAACCTGTTAAAAATTATATATATATATATATATATATATATATATATATATATATATATATAAAACATTCAAAATACGAATAAAATATACTTATATATACTTATTGTTTCTACTATAATATTAGTAATAATATTAATAAATATAGATCAATATAAACTAATGCAATGATTAATTGCGATTAATCTTATCCAAAATAAAAGTTTGTTTATATATGTATGGTGTACTGTATATGTGTATATATAAAGACACACACATACACCATATATTTAAAAAATATTTACGTCTTTACATGTATTATATATTTATTGTATATTAATATTCATATAATTTATATCATATGTAAATATATTTAATAGATAACAATTTTACATATTTATTATGCACATATATCTTAACGTATATATTATGCACACAAAAACTTATTTTGAATGTGATTACTCACTAATATAAATAAACAATTTTTAATAAATATTATGAAATTAATAATCTGAGATTTCCTTCAGTGAAAACTTCTCATTGTTAATTTAGTTTATTAAAATAATGTATTTATACTTAAAACTAAAATCAACATAAAATTAAGAAAAATGATACAGACATTACAACACAAAACTAATAAAATGACGAAAACACAACAAAAACATTACACAATGCAAAAAATAATAAAAATATTTATTAAAAATAATAAAAAAACCATTCAAAATACTAATAATAGTAAAATGTATAATAGTTATTATACTATTATACATTTTATAGATTATAGATTTTACTATTATTAGTATTTTGAATGTTTTTTTATTATTTGTAATAAATATTTGTATAATTTTTTGCATTGTGTAATTTTTTTTGTTGTGTTTTCGTCATTTTATTCGTTTTGTTTTTTTATTTTTGTATGGTTTTTATTAGTTTTATGTGTGTGTATATATATATATATTTTTAAAATGTTTACTTGTCTTCACATGTATTTATATTCACATCATATATAAAAATAGATAAATAGATAAACATATTTTTCTTAAATATATAAGTGCATGTGTGTGTGTTTATATATACATAATAAATACACACAGTACACACATATATAATGTGCACAATAACGTTTATTTTGTATGCTGATCATTGCCCATCACTAATATATATTATATATAAATAATAATAAAATAATATGTAATTAATTTTTTTTTTTGCAGTGTATTTATTAGTACTAAATATTGTTTTTGAAGGATTACTATAGAACATTTTTGAAAGATAGTTGCTTAGTTATGATTTCAAAATTTAAAATGACTTTTTTTAAATAGTAATACACTATCTACAGTCTTTAGACATTTTCGTGCTGTTTTCTGCAGATGTTCTCAGCTGAACAACAAAGTGCTGAAGCTCGGTCAAGAGCTGCGTGAGGAGCAGGAGATGAACCGATGCCTGCGGGCCAATCAGACGCAGCTCCAGGCGCAGCTGCAGGAGGAGGAGAGGCGGGCTCACGAGATGGTGGCCAAAAAAGACGAGCAGATCGCCGAGCTGCAGGAGCAGCTGAGGGACGTCATGTTCTACCTGGAGACGCAGCAGCAGATCGACCGCATGCCGGCGGACACCCGACAAGAGATACAGGAGGGGCAGATCAACATCGCCGCGGCCCCACAGCCCGGGCCCTCGACCCACGGCACCGGAAAACTGAGCGGCCGGAAAGGACGATCCAAGAGGGGAAAGTAGCGAAAGACGTTGCTTGCGGATGGCAGAAATGTTGCACAGGAATTGGGGACGTTTGATTAATCATCCCTCCTCATGTCAGAAGCTCTAATATATTACGATATGTTCACTAATATCTCGCACGAGGACACCAGTACTGCTTAGAAATGTAGCTCGATCCGTTTTATATGAAAACAAAGTGCTGTTCTTGTCGCACTATTTTATTTTCGTATCTTTTTAGTGTCCTCATAGCTGGAAGATGTCATTTTTTGGATTTACTTTATGTTTGTAGAAATGTTTGAATATTGCTTTCTGCAACTCTGACAGATGAATCTCACCAAAAAAACAAAAAATGTTTAGGCATGTTTCCCTTGGAAAAAAAGAAATTATATTTTGCTGTAATGCATCTGGTTTCTTTTGTGAACTCATTTCTGATAGTTTTTTTCAATTGCATTAAATCCAAAAAATCTGTAATATCTGAAAGTTATTTCCCTAAAAACTTTTATTTTGAATGTGATTAATCACTAATATAAATTAAAAAAATTAAATATTATGAAATTAATAATCTGAGATTTCCTTCAGTGAAAACTTCTCATTTGTTTATTTAGTTTATTAAAATAATGTTTTTATACTTAAAACTAAAATTAAAATTAAGTTAATAAAAACGATGCAGACATTAAAAAAACAAAACTAATAAAATGACAAAAACACAACAAAATTACACCACGCAAAAAACAATAAAACCTTTAAAAAAAAAAAAAAAAGAAGTAAAAAATAATATGAAAAAACATTCAAAATACTATCTATAAAATCTATAATAGTATATAAATGACAGATGAATCTCACCAAAAAATGTGTTTGGCTTGTTTTGTTTTTTTAGAAATTATGTTTTGCTGTAATGTATCTGGAGTATTTTGTGAACTCATTTCTGAGAGATTTTTTTTATTGCATTAAAACCAAAAAATCTGTAATATATGAAAGTTATTTCCCTCAAAAACTTTTATTTTGAATGCGATTCATCAGTAATATAAATATATTTTTTTAATAAATATTATGAATTTATTAATATTATGAGATTTCCTTCAGTAAAAACTTCTCATTGTTAATTTAGTTTATTAAAATAATGTTTTTATACTTAAAACTAAAATCAAAATAAAATTAATAAAAACAATGCAGACATTAAAAAAAACAAAACTAATAAAATGACAAAAACACAACAAAATTACACCACGCAAAAAACAATAAAACCTGTTAAAAAAAAAAAGAAAAAAAGAAGTAAAACAATATAAAAAAACATTCAAAATACTAAACAAATCTATAATAGTATATAAATGACAGATGAATCTCACCAAAAAATGTGTTTGGCTTGTTGTTGTTGTTTTTTTCCAGAAATTATATTTTGCTGTAATGCATCTGGATTATTTTGTGAACTCATTTCTGATAGTTTTTTTTTTAATTGCAATAAAACCAAAAAAATCTGTAATATATGAAAGTCACTTTTCAAAAAAAAAAAGAGAGAAAAAACTCTGAATTTTGAGATAAATATACCTCCTAATTGTCAAAACTGCAAGATTGTGACTTTCAATTTTCAGTTTATTTCTCATAATTCTAACTTTTTTTCTCAGTGTACCTCTATTTTTTCCACCATAGAATAATAAAAATTAAAAAGTAATTGTGTCCTTGAGAAAAATTGTCAGAATTTCGCAGATTCTGACATTTTTCTTTGAATTCATGATTCACACCTAGCAATTGTTTTTATTTAATTAACTAAATAAATAAATATCTGAAACAGGCTTCCATAAAAATACATTTTTAGCTGTACAATAAATACTACTAAATGCACTACCAGTCAAAAGTTTTTAAACAGTAAGATTTTTTGTTTTTTTTAAGAAGACTTCTGCTCACCAAGACTGCATTTATTTGCTCAAAAGTAATTTTTTAAAATATTTTCACTATTTAAAATAACTGATGTCTATTTGAATATATTTACAAAATGTAATTTATTTCTGACTTCAAAGCTGAATTTTTAGCATCATTAAACCTTCAGAAATCATTCTAATATTCTGATTTGCTGCTCAAAAATATTTATGTTGAAAACAGCCAAGTAGAATTTTTTCATTGATCTTATTTGTAACATTATAAATGTCTTTATCACTTTTGATTCATTTAAAGATCATGTGACACTGAAGACTGGAGTAATGATGCTGAAAATTCAGGTTTGATCAAAGGAATAAATTAGATTTTGAAATATATATATATAAATAGAAAGCAGTTAATGCGTTAAATAGTAAAAATATTTCACAATATTCACAATATAATGCGTGCTTGGTGAGCAGAAGACTTTAAAAACATTTGACTGGTATTGTACTTAATTTAAACTACAATATGTGACCCTGAACCACAAAACCAGGGGTATATTTGTAGCAATAGGCACAAATACACTGTACGGGTCTGTATTTTATGCCAAAAATCATTAGGATATTAAGATATTTTGTAAATTTTGTAAATTCCCTACCATAAATATGTCAAAATAATATGCATTGCTAAGAACTAATTTGGACAAATTTAAAGGTGATTTTCACAATTTTTTTTTTTTTTGCATCTCGGCTAAATGTGACCCTGGAGCACAAAACCAGTCTTAAGTCGCTGGGGTATATTTGTAGCAATAGCCAAAAATACATTATATGGGCAAAAATGATTGATTTTTCTTTTATTCCAAAAATCATTAGGATATTAAGTAAAGATCATGTTCCATGACGATATTTAGTACATTTCCTACAGTAAAATATGTCAAAACGTAATTTTTGAAAAGCAATGCATTGCTAAGAACTTAATTTGAACAACTTTAAAGGTGATTTACTCAATATTTTTTTAGTTTTTTGCACCCTCAGATTACAGATTTTCAAATAGTTGTATCTTGGACAAATATTGTCCGATCCTAACAAACCAAACATCAATGGAAAGTTTATTTATGCATCTTTCAAGTGATGTAGAAATCTCAATTGCGAAAAATTGACCCTTATGACTGGTTTTGTGGTCCAGGGTCACAAATATTGTCCTATCATAACAAACCATACTTTAATGGAAAGCGTACTTATTCAGCTTTCAGATAATGCATAAATCTCAATTTTGAAAAATTGACACTTACGATTGGTTTTGTGGTCCTGGGTCATATAAATAATACACCTTTAGGACACAAAAAATGAATTAGGGTGATGATTTGTGTAACTCTCATGCATATAACTCATAAAAGGCTGCGTTTATTTCCTGCAACACATAATTTCTTAACTTTACTTTGGATTCAGGCTGAAATCTGACATTTTTTGATGAGATTCGCCTCATTGTGAGCAGTATTATCAGGTGTGGTATGACTTTGATGCACAGAAAGGCGCTTTTGTAGTGAAAGGGCTCGTCCGCTTCATGATGTCATTTAGTTAACAGACGCACACTGCACAAAATCGTGTGGCTTTTGTCATGTTTTCCCCTCTAACACATCCACCCACTTATTTTTAGAAACTTACACACAGTCACTCTTTGTATTTAAACATTTCTTTTGTTTCCACACCCTTGTTGTCGGTTACAGATGCGTGGGATTGCTAAAGGCTATTAATAACCGTTGACAGGAAAATGCATGAAACACCCATAAAATGTGTGATTGTCAAACTGCTAAAGCTACAAATGTTTTTTGTTGTTTTTCTGAGGCAAATTTACTAGCAAAACACCAGTAGAGAAGGTAAACAAGCAGTAAATAGTTTTACAAAGGCGGTTTAACTTACTTGGATCGCCGTGTGGTAAAACAAATCCGTTATTGACGTCTGTGGAGACGAGTCTTCTGTAACGTTACGACGAATAAACCACTTTTGTCGCTTAATAACAGCCTGTCTGCTAATCTTTAACGTGTTTGACAGTACACTTTTATTTTCGGAGTTTACAGCGAAAAAATAAAGCAGTCGCTGATAACTTTGCGAGTAAAGTAGTTTTTTTTAGTTTACCGCGCTACTCATCAATGATCGACCTAGGGTTGCCAGGTTTTCACAACAAAACCCGCTTAATTGCGTTTCGAGGGTGCCCGTTAAAAATCGCATTTTGGGGATAAAATACACGATTTTTGTCGGGGTTCCCCTGGTAAATTCGCATTTCAGCGGCTAAATATGAAGTTATTGGGGTTGATTCAAACAGCAGCAACAGTGTTAAAGTAGCTCAATTCCGCGGAAAAACCGCGGACTTGGCAACACTGGACCGACAAATCACGTGATTTTTAATTATACAATTTTACATTTACATTTTTAAATATACTTTACACATTATATATAAGGGCTGTCAGACGAAAAATCGCATTCAAAATAAAAGTTTGTTTACATACTGTGTGTTTACTTTAAAATATTTATTATGCACATATAAAGACACACACATACATGTATATATTAAAACAAAATATTTATATATATTTATACCTGTATACAATTTAGATTATAAATAAATATATTTTAGTTATAAATCTAAAATATTTTTCCTTAATATATACATGCATGTGTGTGTATTTATATATACATAATAAATATGCACAGTACACAAATATATAATATGTAAACAAACTTTTATTTTGGGTGATTAATCGTAATCGTTTGGCAGTACTTATATATATATATATACACACACACACACACACACACACACACACACACACACACACACATACATACACACACACACACACACACACATTTTATACTATAAAATATGACTATTTTTGAAGAAATGAATAATTCAAAGCAATTCAATTACATGATTTGGTGTACGAATTGGTACAAAAATATAAAATTGGAAGAATTGTTTAAAAAAAAAATGAATATTTGTCTGGAAGGGTTAAAATCCTGCAAACTAATATTTTAAGATTGCATTTTAAAGTCAACATAAAATAGCAACACTTTCTTCTAGTGCTGGACAACAATTAAACTGCATCCAAAACAAAAGTTTTTGTTTACATTATACCTGTGCACTGTGTATATTTAATATGTGTACATAATGACACACACAGGCAGTATATATTTTGAAAATATTTACATGCATTTAAATTCATATAATTAATGTTCAATATAAATATATTTAATATATAAACAATATATTTTTCTTAAATGTATACATGTGTGATATGTACATAATAAATATACACAGTACACACAAAACATCTATTTTGGGATGCGATTAATCATGAATAATCGTTTCCCAGCACTACTTTTTTCCCCATGTGATTACTTTTGTGAAAAAGGATTTTTAGAGGACAAAAAAAAAAAAAACTGTAACCAGGTGAATAGAGAGAAATGAACTTTGCATATAGTTTTAAAACTCACAAAGTGATTAAATATAATTTAAAAGTACATAATTTGTAATTACATAATTTAAATACAAACATTTTCCCCGTAAGAGCGGGTGCAGCTATACTATATGCAACTATTACAGAAGGTTCAAACGCTCACTGTTGCTCCAGAAGGAAACACAATGCATTAAGAGACAGGGGTGAAAACTTTTGAACAGAATGGAGATGTGTGCATTGTTCTTATTTTGCCTAAATATCATATTTTTTACATTTAGCACTGCCCTTCAGAAGCTACAGAAGATGCTTCCAGAAGACAAAATGCATTACATTTAGCCTGATCTTTAATTTCAAAAGTTTTCACCCCCGGCTCTTAATGCATGTTTTTTCCTTCTGGAGCATCAGTGAGTGTTTGAACCTTCTGTAATAGTTGCATATGAGTCTCTCAGTTGTCCTCAGTGTGAAAAGATGGATCTCAAAATCATAGTCATTGTCGGAAAGGGTTCAAATACAAAAAATGCTGGAAAACCAATTGATTTATATACACTGATTTCATATAGCAAGCTGTGTGAATGCAAACCTTGCTTATACACACCATATTGCAAGAAATCCAAAGCGGAGGCACCATGTGGAACATTTACTTTTTATTTAAAAAACTCCTTTTCACATTCCAGTGTTTTTGTTTGTATTTTCTCAATTTCCCTAACAAAAGAATTCCTCAGCCGACACACTTCCAACCACCTCTTAAACCTCTCCAAACGACCTCCTCAGTCCAGAAGCGTGTTTTTGTGACGGTCGAGGACGCCGAATGAGCCCTTCAGTCCCGGAGCGACCCAAAAAAAGAGGAGCCGCTCGTTGCACAACCTGTCCTGCATCCCGTCATGTTGGATCAAAGTAAAAATAAAAAAAAGAGAGAAAAGCGTCTTTCCACCCTCCCCAAGCAGGTATAAAGCAGTGAAAGCCCGTAGATTGCAGCACACCGTATAACACACGCTATAAACATGATTCATAATGGCGCTCGGAAACATTGTAAACAAGTTGCACTTCCCGGTAGACATCAACAGATCAGTCGTATAAAAACCTAGCTTTGACTCTACTGCGACGCTGAAAAGTTAAATCACCCCTAAATAAAAAAACGGTCATAATTTAGTTCGTTGTTCCAAAGCTACAAGAAATTTGTTTGATTTATTCAAGGTTTTTATTTACATCCAGTGCTCAAAAGTTTACATACCCCTTGCAGATTCTGCAAAATATCAATTCTTTTAGCAAGGTAAGAGGGATCATATAAAATGCATGTTATTTTTTATTTAGTACTGACCTGGATAAGATATTTCACATAAAAGACATTCACATATAGTCCACAAGAGCAAACAATAGTTGAATTTATAAAAATTACCCTGTTCAAAAGTTTACATTGATTCTTAATACTGTGTTGTTTCCTGAATGACCCACAGCTGTGTTTTTTTGTTTAGTGATAGTTGTTCATGAGTCCCTTGTTTCCCTGGGATCCTTCAGATCCCACAAATTCTTTGGTTTTCCAGCATTTTTGTGTATTTGAACCCTTTCCAGCAATGACTGTATTGAGTTTGAGATCCATCTTTTCACACTGAGGACAACTGAGAGACTCATATGCAACTATTACAGAAGGTTCAAACACTCACTGATGCTCCAGAAGGAAAAAACATGCATTAAGAGCCGGGGGTGAAAACTTTTGAAATTTAAAGATAATGGTAAATTTAACTAATTTTGTCTTCTTGGAAACATGCAAGTATCTTCTGTAGCTTCTGAAGGGCAGTGCTAAATGAAAAAAATCTGATATTTAGGCAAAATGAGCAAAACGTACACATTTCCATTCTGTTCAAAAGTTTTCACCCCCGGCTCTTAATGCATGTTTTTTCCTTCTGGAGCATCAGCGAGTGTTTGAACCTTCTGTAATAGTTGCATATGAGTCTCTCAGTTGTCCTCAGTGTGAAAAGATGGATCTCAAAATCATACAGTCATTGCTGGAAAGGGTTCAAATACACAAAAATGCTGGAAAACCAAAGAATTTGTGGGAGCTGAAGGATTTTTCTGATGAACAGCAGGCAGTTTAACTGTTCAGGACAAACAAGAGACTCATGAACAACTATCACTAAACAAAAACACAGCTGTGGGTCATTCAGGAACAACACAGTATTAAGAATCAATAATATATAAATTCAGCTTTTGTTTTCTCTTGTGGACTATATGTAAAATATCTTATTCAGGTCAGTACTAAATAAAAAATAACATGCATTTTATATGATCGCTCTTATTTTGCAGATTCTACAAGGGAGGTGTAAACTTTTGAGCACTTTGGTAACAAAAGATTACGAAGACGAATGCGTTTGTATCGACACGAGTCTTAATTAAACAACAGATTTTTATTCTGGGGTGAACTAGCTCTTCACCGCAAGGCTAATTTAGACATTTTTGGTATGCAACAATAACAAATCCTCATCATTTAAGGGACATCATCAGTGCAATCGATTTTTCAGAGTTGAAAGTAAACAACGCGCCCCAACCAATCGATTCATTCGCCGCTAATTGCAAACATTGATTGAATAAACGTCTAATCAAATGTTAACAAACGTACACAAACTTTCCCAGGCTTACGCTATTTGTTTCGTGGGGTGGCGATTCCAAACAGACAGTCGGGAAAGCTACATTTCGTACGCTTGTGGCTCAAGTAAAGTCATTTGTGACATACAAACAAATATCGCAAGAGAAGCACCCAAAGGATCTGGACACTGGCGCCACATCTCCTCAGGACGAAGCGTCTGGAAGTTGGCTACTAGCTTAGAAAACGAACGAGGTTTCACGGCTGGGAAGTGAGAAAGAGACGAAAAACGCAAGACGTCGACAAAAGGACAAAGCGGTTCACTTTAAAGGAGTTCTCGTCGATATTCTTTATCTTCACACTTATGTACAATAATTTATAGCAGTACTTCTAAAATGGCTTATTTTCAGGAGCCTACGTAGTTTTCGCTAGGGATATGACGTTTTGTGCTGAAGCCGTTGTTGAACTTTACAGTGTGCCTGTGTCTGTGGGAGAGTAATGAGACGGATAAATAGGAAGAGGAGACGAGACCAGCCGAGTTCACAGACCGAGACGGGGAGGATGCGTTAGGGACCGAGGAACGCCGTCGCGTGGAGCCGTGCGGGTCGGGGACCGGAGCCATGGGGCGCTCAGATTTTGAGGGATTTTAACGTGTCCGCTCTCTTCTTTAACAGTTCCCCGATCTCCTGCAGCGAACGCAGGTAGCTGCTCTGAACCTTGTCGATGGCCGTCTTCGTGAAGGTGCCTTCCGCCTGAAGGAAGCGAGAAAACGCATCAGAAAACATGCAAAACAAAAACAAATAAAAATGTTGATTCTTCGGACATAGTCAAAAAAGCAAATACTCTTAACCATTTTCCCTAAAATATAACAACCCCCCAAAATTTCTTTAAATAAACAAATGATTCATTAAAATTATTTTTTAAGAAATGAAAAAAAAAAATGCATTTATATACATAAAACTACTAAACTGCCTTTTTTAAATTTAAATTAATTCAATTAAAAAATATATATTTATATAAAATGATTTAATTCTATTATAATTACAACAATTAAATTGATTAAATGATGATTTTTGAGTCATAAAATCAAGACAATGAAAATTTAAGATGATTCTCCTCAAGAATTTGCTTTCTTTCGTTTTTTTATAACATACTCAGAAAACAATGTACAAAATATTCTTAACCTTTTCCCTTAAATTATAATTAAACAAATATTTTAATTAAATGATTAAATTTTTTTTTTTAATTAACATTTTAAATTACATTTAAAACAATTAAACTTAAAATAAAAAAATGTTTAAAAATGTATTAAATGATTGTTTTTAAATAAAATTAGTTTAAGATGACGGAATTCTTCTTAAGTTGTTATAACAGTTGTCTGTAACAGTTGTGTTTTTAGGAATAAACATTATTAACTTTTCTCACATAAAATAATTAAACAGACAACTTTTTAAATTAAGCAATTCAATTAAAAATTATATTTATATAAAAGGTATATAAATTATATTACAATGACAACAATTCACTTGAAACAACCCAATAAATTCATTAAATTATGATTTTTAAGTGAAATTTTAGGATTCTTCTCAAGAATTAGCATTTTTTAGTTTTGTTGTAACAAAATATAATGCACAAAATATTCCTAACATTTTTCCTTAAATTATAATAAAAAAAAGAAACTTCAAAAAATAAAAAATATAAACAAAACGTAATAATTAATTTGTAATAACTTAATTTATTAAATGTTTGTTTTTAAATAAAATTATTTTAAGATGAAAATGATATTTATATAAAGTATCTAAATTATATTATAATAACAACAATTCACTTTAAACAACCCAATAAATTCATTAAATTATGATTTTTAAGTGAAATTTTAGGATTCTTCTCAAGAATTAGCATTTTTAAATTTTGTTGTAACAAAACATAATGTGCAAAATATTCGTAACATTTTTCCTTAAATTATAATTAAACAAAAAATAAATTATTAAACAATTAAAAACTTAACCCCCCCAAAAAAAAGAAACTTAAAAAAATAAAAAATATAAACAAAACGTAATAACAATTAATTTGAAATAACCTAATAAATTTATTAAATGTTTGTTTTTAAATAAAATTTTAAGACGACTAAATTCTTTCTAAGTTTTGCTGTAACAGTCATGTTTTTGGGTATTAAAAAACACATTCTTAACTTTTTTCCTTAATAAAATAATTAGACTATTTTAATTTAAATTAAACAATTCAATTTAAAAATGATAAGTATATAAATTATATTATAATTACAACAATTCACTTGAAATAACCTAATAAATTCATGAAATGATTGTTTTTAAATAAAATTATTTTAAGATGACTGAATTCTTCCTAAATTTTGTTATAACAGTCATGTTTTTTCCTTAAATAAAACGTTTTAAATTAAAATGAAATAATTCAATTGAAAAATGATGCGTATATAACAATTACATACATGATATTATAATAATGTAATTGAAGTAACTTGAAACAACCTGATATACATTATATTATAATTACAACAACTTTCTAATAATATTTAATTGCTAAAATTATTTTGTACATTCTTCTTAAGACTGCTGAACTATTAAGCAGCATTTTTGGGGGAATATACTTAACTTTTCTTATATAAATACGCTTAAATTTTAACTTTAACAAATATTTTTAGATGATAAATGTGGCTATTGAAAATTAACTGAAATAAATTTAAGTTGAACTTCATTCTATTTAAATAGAATGCAAAAAAAAAGGAAAAAATGTGCATATTAAAATGAAAATCTAAAATAAAAGCTAACTCAAAGTACAAAAAAATACTATAATGTCATATAAAGAAGGCTTCTTGATATTCACCTCAGACTGTGTTTGTCCCTCCAGACTCAGTTCTCCCAGCTTCAGCGCCGTCAGGCTGAGCTCCTGGCTCTTGATGAGCTCCAGCGCCTGGTTTAGGAGACTCTGCAAGCTGCCGCTGAACTCCTGATAGGCCGAGAGCACCGGCGGCTGTGTGGGAGACATAAACAACACTGACTCACATTCCCTCCAACCCTACGCCGCATAAATATTGACTCGGAAGAGAGGTCCGACAGAGATCAGAGTCCTTACTACCGTTACGGAGCTGGCTTCTTTTTTCTTTTTCTTCTTCTTCTGTAAACTGGACTTTAAGGGCCGGAGGACGCTTCCACAGTAATTAGACACCCACAGGACGATACAAACGGTCTGGAAGCAACAGTTCAGAAGGACTTGTTTTTATTTGATCAAGAAAGTCGTGTATTCTCTTCAATTCGCTGATGGCGAGTGACTCACTTCAACAAAGTAGACTAGATTCTCCAGTAAAAACTCTTGCGTCTTGTTCTGGCCGTCTTTAACTTCTATTAGGTCACCTTTACATTTTTCCAAAATATCTGGAGATACATAAAGGAACAAAGTCAACACATTTAGCTTTTGTCATGTGAATTATGCATCAGGATTTGACTGGATAATTAAAGTGGGCTGAATAATAACAAGAATAATAATAAATATAGCTGCAAGCAGCAATTACGGGGCTAAGCACTAGGCAAGGGAAACATCAGACCAACTGCAGCAATGAATAATTAAAGCCATTTTAAGGAGATTTTAGACAAAATGGCTGAAAAATAATGAAAATGACCACTAGTTATATGATTTAATCGGTTATCACTTTTGACCACAAGGTGGCATTGTCTCAAAACGTTTTGTGCACTTTCAGATCGTGGTTTCGATGGTACATATAAAGTTTTGTAAAGGTACAACAATGCTTTGGAAAAAATTTAACATTTTATATGTGACCCTGGAGCACAAAATCAGTCTTAAGTCAAAAATAGCCAAAAATACATTGCATGGGTCGAAATTATCGATTTTACTTTTATGCCAAAAATCATTAGGATATTAAGTAAAGATCATATTCCATGAAGATATTTTGCAAATTTCCTACTGTAAATATATCAAAACTAAATTTTTGTTTAGTAATATGCATTGCTAAGAACTTCATTTAGACAAATTTAAAGGCGATTTTCTCAACATTTTGATTTTTTGGCACCCTCAGATTGCAGATTTTCAGCCAAATATTGCCCTATCCTAACAAATCATGCATCCATGAAAAGCCTATTTACTCAGCTTTCAGGTGATGTATAAATTTAAATTTCGAAAAATTGACACTTAAGTTTTGTGGTCCAGGGTCACATATCATAATACTCCATTGTAGTCAATGGCAATTTCATGTTTTGTTCAATTATAGCGCCACCAAGAGGCACAATCCCACCAAATTATTTGTGTGTCCTTAGAGTGTGCCCATACATATGTGTGCCAAATTTGCTGACAATATCTCATTTTGTTTGAGTTATAGACATTTTTATATCCGAGAAGAGAAAAAATGACCAATGGCTGACTTTGTTTGCATTTTTTTTTGGCATTTACTACCAACATTTTGGCAATTGGGCATTAGCATATAGCCAACACGCTATGTTTCCGAATTTCCTACGGTGGTTTCGAGTTGATTGGATTAATACTTTCTAAGATATTGGCAAATGTTTTTTAAGCGCTAAAATGTAACGTTGCACAAACCATAAGGCAAAACCTGGCATGTTTGGTATCGCTGGATTCAGCAAGGCTTGAGGAGTCTAAAAAGGTGACTCCTGTGAAAATAAGTCCACACCCAAAGTTATATTTGATTTTGCCACTAGGTTATAAACAATAAACAAAAATTCTAAACAAAAATAGCCATTTTTCGTATCTCCTGAGCACTAGGTGGCACTGTGCCGAAACACCGCAGGTAGCCTCAGGTTGCGCTTGTTATAACACACACCATGTTTGGTCTTGAAATGCCAAACCATTGCAAAGAAATAGCCTCACATCTATTTTTCGTTTGCGTGTTATTCGAGAACGGTTTGACTGATCAATTTTAATTCCATAACTTTTTGCCAGCATGGTCTGAAGATGATCTGAACCAATTTTGGTGAAAATCAGACAAACTGTCTAGGAGTCGAAATAGTAGGTTTTAACAAACAACTAAAAATAGAAAAAAAAAATGAAACCTTATGACTTTTGAATTTTGGTGTTCATTCGAATCGACATGAGCCAAGGATTCAGAGGAAAAAGTAATTTTCCTTCTAGACCTTATGGTTTAAAATGGCCGATGCTCAAAATGGCTGACATGGGAAATTTGGGTATGGTTCCGAATCTAAAGACACCAGTTTTGTGATTTTTGGCCGAACCATTCAGGAGTTATAAGCTAAAATATACATTTTTCGTATCTCCTGACCACTAGGGGCCACTGCGCCTAAACACTGCAGGTAGTCTCAGGTCATGCTTGTTATAACACACACCAAGTTTGGTCTCAATACGGCAAACATTTGCAGAGGTATAGCCTCACATCCATTTTTGTACGCTTTTCACAGAATTCATTTGCACGTTATTTGGCTTGACTAAAAAATTTTAATTCCATAACTTTTTGCCAGCATGGTCTGAAGATGATCTGAGCCAATTTTGGTGAAAATCAGACAAACTATCTAGGATGAGTTAAAAAAAAAAGTATGTTTTACAAACAATTAAAACTAGAAGAAAAAAAAAACTTTGTGTCTTACGGTTCAAAAATTATTAGCATAAAAAAAGTGAAACTTTGGAAGAGTGGTGGCGCTAGAGAGTTTGAGTTAGAGACTCCAAAATTGCTACAGTTAATGGTGAGACTGTCCCCTTTCGGTGTGCCAAATTTCACAACTTTCTTGCAGGCGCTTCTATGGGCTGCCATAGACTCAAGAGCGGAAGAAGAAGAAGAATAGTAAGAAATCTAACGGATACAATAGATGCCTTTGCACTTTCAGAGCTTGGCCCCTAATTATTGTCAGAAAGTAACCCATAATGATCTAAAACAACGTCACCTAATAAATAAAATGCGACAAACTATGTACAAAAGTATTGAAGTAATTTCAAACACACCTTGAAGTTGTACTGCTAAAGACTTGAAAAGATTAGATATTTGTGTTTGAAGCTCTGTTGATTCATCTGAAAATACAAGAGAGGAAATTATTCAATAATATATATAAATAAATATAATTATTAAATTGAAGGAGTAAAAATATAATATAAAAAATTACATAAAAACAGTATACGCAATGTAAGTATATAATGTAAATAGTATAATTTACTAAATGTATGTAACATAAAACTATACAATAAAACAATAGAACAATATGATAGGATACATAAAATAAAAAACATATACATATATACATAATATATATAAAATATTTAAATAGTATCATTTAATAAATATATGTAATATAAAATAACACAAAATATTATATAATACTGGATAAATGAAAGGTTAAAAATCTAGTATATCTAGTATAAATTAAAAACAGGATTAAAATGGAGTAAAATATAAAAAAAAATAAAATGTAATATATAAATAGTATAATTTAATAAATATAATATAAAATAGGATAAATGAAGGATTAAAAATATATTGTGAAAATTACATAATGTCATAATATATAATAAATAATTCCTATAAATAATAATAGGATTAAAAATTATTAAAATATAATAAAAAATGCAATGTAATATATAAATAGCATCATTTAATAAATATAATATAGGATAACTGAAGGATTAAAACTATAATATAAAATTACATAATATAATATAGGATACATGAAGGATTAAAAATATATTTAAAAAATGACATATATATTATTATAATAATAATAAATAATACATTCATAATTAAAATATGATAATATGAATAATATATAAATAATTAATACATAAATTGTATAATTGAATAATATGATTGAAATATAATAAAAATAATGTAATACATATAGTATAATTTAATAAATATAATATAAAATAGGATACATGAAGGATTAAAAATATATTGTGAAAATTACATAGTCATAATATATAATAAATAATAATTCCTATAAATAATATATATATAAATAAATAATACATAAAAAGTATAAATTAATAATATAATAGGATTAAAAAGGATTAAAATATAATAAAAAATGCAATGTAACATAAATAGCATAATTTAATAAATATAATACAGGATAAATGAAGGATTAAAACTATAATCTAAAATTACATAATATAATATAATATAATATAGGATACATGAAGGATTAAAAATATTTTTTAAAAATGACATAATAATAATAATAATAAACAATACATTCATAATTAAAATATGATAATATGAATATATATAAATAATACATAAATTGTATAATTGAATAATATGATTAAAATATAATAAAAAAAATAAATAATGTATATATTATAATATAATATATAATATAATACAGGATAAATTAAGGATTAAAAATATAATATGAAATTACATAATGTAATAATAATGCATAATAAATAAATTAATAATATATAATCAATATAAATATATAAATAAATAGTATAATCTTATAAATATAATATGCAATACAAAATAAAATGAATATAATGTAATATTTAAAAGGATGAATTAAGGATTAAAAATAATATAAAAATTACATAATGCAATAACACATAATACATATTTTATTAAATTATATGCAACATAAATATAATATAATATAATGATTATTTACACATTTTTGGAGCAGGATCTTATGTTTTAATCTTTTTCAGGCCAAAAAAATTACAAATTTAAAATTCAATGTAAGTTTGTAACTAATTAAATAACGTAACAAACCCAGGCCGGCGGTCTCGAGCTCCTGGAGGTGCAGAGGGAGCTGTAGGGAGGAAAGCTGACAATGACAGCAACCGCTGGACAGAGCCTGAGTCAGACGAGACGCCACAGGACCCAGAAACGGGTATTGACCCTGGAAAACAAAGACATACAGACCCTCCTTTATGTCCAACATATGTTCTGGAAATGATGCATTCATTACATTTTTAAAAAACACATGGTATTATTTTTTGTTTGTGTTTAATATTGTAAACAAAAAGTAGAAATTCATTTAATAAAACATTATTAAGCAGTGTTGTTACTAAAACTAAAACACTTTTGTTAATCTAAATAAAATACAATTAACTAAATGAAAATTAGAAATGTCTTGGCAAATGAAAACAAGTACAAAAATGACTAAAAGTTGCATTAAATAAAACAAAGATACATGGAAATAAAATATGAACTAAAAAAAAGGCAAAAGCACATCACAAAATGACTAAAATTAAAATCTGAAAATATAAAAGGTAATTTCAAATATTAATTATACTAAAATAGTATAGAAATAATAAAAGTTACTGGACGGTTGATGCATCACATGGTTTCACACTAGTGAGATAATAAAATTATATAAATAAATATAAATAAAATTATATAAAATAAAACAATAAAGCCAAATAGAAATATGAAAACGTCTAAAAACGCACATCACAAAATTGCTAAAACAGAAAAATATACAAATAAAAAATTAACTGCATTTGCTAAATACATAAATTGTATAATTGAATAATATGATTTAAAATTGAATTAAAAATACATATATACATATACATAAACACACATATATTATATATATATATATAATTTAATAAATATAATATAGGATAAATTAAGGATTAAAAAATATAATAGAAAATTACATAATATAATAATACATCAATTATTTTAGAAATTAATAATGTATAATCAATATAAATATATAAATGAATAAAATAAGAATATACAATAAATAGTATAATTTTATAAATATAATAAAATAATAATATAGAATAAACAGTATAATTTTATAAACATAATATGTAATACAAAATAAAACTATATTATAACATAATATGTAATAGAATAAATGAAGGATTAAAAAAAAATATGAAAATTACATCATGTAATAATACATAATACATTTACTAAATAATAATATAAAATAAATAGTATAATTTAATAAATATAATATAATATAATATATTTACTTACACATGTTTGGAGTAGGATCTCACACATTTTAATCTTTTTAAGGCCAGAAAAATCACAAATTTAAAATAGTATTTAGTTATTCATATTTATATGAAATAATGAAATAATTAAAAATTAAAAATATAGTATAAAATTACATAATGTAATAATAACACATAATAAAATAATAATATATAATCACCTTTTAAAATATAAAAAAAATACATAATGAATTTAATAAATATAATATAATATAGGGCAAATGAAGGACTAAAAATATATTGTAAACATTACATAATGTAATAATACATAATACATTTATTAAATAATATAATATAATATAATAATTTACATATTTTTGGAGTAGGATCTCATACGTTTTAATCTTTTTCAGGCCAGAAAACAACAGATTTTAACTGAATAAATAAGCTCATATTTATATCATAAAAAAAAAACTTGTTAACTGCATTTACTAAATACATAAATTGTATAATTGAATAATATGATTTAAAATTGAATGAAAAATACATACATGCATACATATTAATATATATATATATATATATATATATATATATATATATATATATATATATATATATAGGTCCTTTAAATATATAAATAAAATAATAATATACAATAGTATAATTTTACAAATATAATAAAATAATAATAATATAGAATAAACAGTATAATTTATAAATATAATAAAATAATAATAATAATAATAATAATATAGAATAAACAGTATAATTTTATAAATATAATATGTAATATAAAATAAAACTATATTATGACATATTTAATAAATTATATTAATTTAATAAATATAATATTATATAATTATTTTTTGAGTAGGATCTTATACTTTTTAATCTTTTTCAGGCCAGAAAAATCACAAATTTAAAATAGATTTTAACTGAATAAATAAGCTCATATTTATATCATAAAAAAACAAACAAACACGTCTGTACTGGTTCTGACCTGCGTCTGTTTTTCCGTGAACTGCGTGGCCTGGTTTAGCGTGTTTTCTAGCTGTGAGAGCAGCGGCTGTAGAGAAGAGGGTTTGGCAGCCACTCCGTTTTCAGTCGTCTTCTCTGAGTTGCGCGTCGCTCGCGGGTGATTCAGCGCAGAGACGCAGCCAATCAGACGCAGCGTTAGCGAGCGCAACCTCAGCCACAGGGTCTCGTCCTCTAGAGAGCGCTGCTGGTGCTCCTCGTTCAGCTGCCTGCGGTTTGCGATCATTATTAAAACACACGAATGCTTAAAACTCGCAACACTTCAGGAGAATGCCGTCACCGTACCGGTCTTTAGGGTCCCAGCTGACGAGGACAGTCAGGTCGCGGTTGTCCCTCAAGTTGTCCCACGGTATATCGTCCTCTTCCGGACACAGAGACATCGATTTGACGCTCTCCTCTAGAGGAGATGATCTGAGCAACGAAAAAGCAACAATCAGTCACGAAGCATGTCAAAATGATCACTTAACGCTTGTCCAAACCTTATGGACAGTTTGATCATTTGCCTGTGTTAATACATGCATACATTTTGGCACAGGTGAGTATTTTTATTGAAATTTGAATATTTCAATGTTCATCTTCAGAACACAATTTAAAATATTTTGGATGAAAACCATGAGCTTTGTAATTGTAAGGTAAAAAACACTGTCATTTTGCAATAGGGACAAAAAAAAGAGTTCCTCTCAGGGCCTTAAGGACAAAAATGTCCTCATCGAAACCCATTAAAACCTAGGGCCAGTTAACTATAAAATGATGCAATATTTGTTAAAAGGCTTTTATTCTGTTTTTAGAAAAATGGGCTACTTTTTGGCTCTTCACGTTTGGCATATAAAGCAAATACTCGCTTTATTCCTGTTTTCTACCCATGCAAATTAGTCTACTATAGAGTCAATTGGATAAATTATGCAGCAATAATTGCGAAGGTATGTTGGTGTCCTAAATAAAATGTAAGAAGTGTTTTTGTGTGCGCACCTGTAATGTTTAAGAGAGCGAAATTATACCACAAATCCCACCGCTGTGTTTGCCAGTGGAGATACCAACCTCAAACTTGTTTAGATTAATGGCTTTGATTTTCTAACAATTTCTGAGTTCAAAATGTTTTAGCAAATGTATATTTTACATAAAAATTGCTAGTGCTGTCAAACGATTAATCACAATTAATCGCATCCAAAATAAAAGTTTGTTTACATGCTACTGTACTGTGTATATTTATTTTATATATATAAATAATATATATATATATATAAAAATACACACACATGCATGTATATATTAAGGAAAATATTTTCCATTTATATCTAAAATATGTATATTTATTTATAATCTAAATTGTATACAGGTGTAAATATATATACATATAAATTTTTTTTTTAAATATATACATGCACATGATATGTACATAATAAATATACAGAGTAAACACACATATAGTATCTAAACAAACTTTTATTTTGGATGTGATTAATCGCGATTAATCGTTGGACAGCCCTAAAAATTGCTCATAAATCATTTTCATAAACTTAAAATGAGACCAAACTTAAGTCTGTACCCCAAAGCTTCACATTTTTATGACAGTCAGGGCTCGAAATTAACTTTTTTACTTGGTAGCAGTGGTGCTCCCAACTTCAAAAGTTAGGAGCACCAGTAAAAATTTAGGAGCACCCACCAACAATTAGTAAAAAATTTACTTGTCCAGGTAAAAAATTAAAAAAAGCCCTTTTTTCTTTGGCGTAAATGTAATCCATTCCAGTATCACTATTCTATGTGATATTTGCCTTAAACTTTTTAACTTCATGAAGGCCAATATTTTCCTAACCTTACTAAATGTACGTGTCATTATTTACGTCAGATTTGTACTTATCAATACGTTTAGTTAGAATAATTAGACATATTAAATCAGTATCAACCAACTTCACTTTTCCAATACAGAGGAAAACAAATCCTAAGTGCATTTAAATGTTTTTACTGTTTAATGAAGATAAGAGGTTCCAAAAAATGCATTTGTGCAATAAAACTGCAAATGCATAATGTTATAAAATTAAAGTTTTACTTTTTTAAACATATACATGTAAAATGTTGGTAAAATGCAACAATTTTTTAAATATGAAACCGAACCACCAATAGGTGGCGGTAAGAGACTGTCTTAATGAATAAGTCACGGATTCAACCAGTTCGTTCAAGCGGTTATTCAGAATGACTCAGATTCGCGACTGTTCTGCTGCGCCTTTGCTTACAACTATTTTCGTTCGCAAAATGGTCAATGATGTGTCTAAAATGTAAGTCAGTTAATATTAACTACTAGTTTATTGAACTGCTGTTGTCATATCGTAATGGTGCTTGTTAGTGTAATGTTTCTTACCTATATATGTTATATGCTGTTGTTTTTCTACCACAGTATGTTTGTTTCTTTCGGTTTGCTGTTGCGCCTATTAGTTTTGAGCCTCAACTGACGCAACCTTGATGCTGTCCGTTTTCAGTCAGCGTTTAATACAGTCAGAATCATCTCAAATTTCGGTTCTGCGCTAGTTATCGTTTGTTATTGATTTTTTGATCGGGTCACTGTCCGGTAGGGCAAGTAAAATTCTCTTTCACCAGTGCCATTATTTGTAACGTTCAGTTTGCAAAAGAAATCTGTCAGTGTTCTTTTCATTTTCCCTCTTCTTCAGCCCTTTGCATTTCCTGTAGTAGTTAGCAGAGTGACTGACAGCTAATATTAACCAATCTAAAATCTGTCACCGTATCAGCATTCAGCACACAGAAGCCACATACTGTGAACGTTTTTAGAGAAATGAAAAGAGGTCGCACGACAACAGTCACATGCACTCGCACAAATGCTCCCAAATATATTTTGAGGTCGCATAGATAAAATTTCGGGAGCATATGCGGCCAAAATGGTTCCTGACAGTTTTTAGACATGAACATTGTTGTCCTGTTTTAAATTGATGCACAAGGGTTAAAGTTAGAAAACACAACTGGTAAAGATAAAGCCACTAACATGTCGGCTTCTAGGAAGAGGTCCAGCAGCATCCTCTCTGTGCGCACCTGGGCAAAGTGCAGCGAGTGATTGAGACGGTTCCTGAAGGCGATGAACTCAGGGATTTTCTCAAAAGCACCGTACTTATATGCTTGAATAATGTATTCTGAGGTCTGCAGGAACGAACACACAGAAACAGCATTACAGTAAGAAAATGACGACATTTTGAGCCACTTTTCCACCAAAATTACCAGGAACTTTTTTCCCCCAGACCTGCTGCCGTCTGCATGTGACTTTATGATTATATAATTTAATGTTTGATAACTTTAGGCTTTATTTTCATGTTGAAGGGCACAGGTCGTTAGTTTATATGACATTCATTATAATGGGTTTCTGTGAAGATTGTTTTAAGTTAACCTAAATTAGAAGTTATTTTTAAAAAGTCTAATAAATGTTAAAGTGACAGCTCTCAATTATACTAATACTGTAATGTTGAATTGTTTACATTCAAATGGTGAAATATTAGGAAAAAATTAATAGAGACATCATTTGGAATCAGTGGTACTTGCCTTTAATCATGAAAATAAAATAAAATAAAATAAAATAAAATAAAATAAAATAAAATGAGAATATTAAAATTATATGTTTTTCTACATTAATTTAAAGCATTACTGTGAAATTATTGCAATATAAAGTATATGTCAGGTTAATTGTGAAAAAGAAATTAATTGCGATTAATTTCAGGAAAAATGTGAGATTAATTAGTAAACTTTTTTAATTGCTTGACACCACTAATTTAAACATTAACAGCTGCCGAAATTTATTTCAGTGAATGTATTACAATATAATATATAATAATATCTTCATTTTAATAAAATTATAAATCAGGGCTGTCAATTGATTAAAAAAAAGTAATTAAAAATTACTAATCGCACGTTTTTTCTGAAATGAATCGATTAATCCCACCTAGCATTAAAGTTTTTAATTACATTTCAATAATTTCACGTTCAATCTTCAAATTAACGTAGAAACATCATATTTTTTATATTTGTTTAATGTCATCTTAATGTGACTACAGCCATTCAACATTACAGTACAATTGAGAGCTATCAATTTTACATTTATTAAAAATATTAAAAAAAATAACTTTTAATTTAAGTGCACTTAAAACTATCTTCACATAAACCCATTATAACATATGTCCCCTTCAGCAAGAAAATACAGGCTAATTTAATAGTTTTCAAACCCATAAAGATAAAGCTTAAAACTACAGAAGTTATTGATTTGCTCTTTTTAATTTTGTTGTTTGATTAACATCACAGAAGCAGATTATTAGGATATTTTGGCTGCTGTTACTTTAAAAGCTGCCGCTGCTGAACTTGATGCGGATCTGAAACTGCTTAAAATGTGACTTATAAATAATAAATACTTGCATGCACAGTTTTAAGGCAGCTTTAATTTCTTTTGTAACTATGACACAGCATTCTCGTAGATTTATTTGGGTTTGAATATGATATCAGCAAATTTGGGGGGACAAATTTCTACCCAGAACTTTATTTAGATCCTGGTTCCTGCAGTGGAAACACAGAGTATGGCTTTGGAGAGATTTTCCACATAAAGTGTGAGAATGAAAACTTACATCTTTCTGGTTTGAGTGAAAAAACCTGAGGGAGAAGTTACAAGATTGGGAAGCAGCAGCAAACTGGCCCAAAGACTCTGCATAGCGGGTCAATAAATACCTGGACAAAGATAAACCAAAAGAACAAAGTTAGTACGGGTGATATTTTAGAAACAACTTAATATGACATACTGTGATTTCCAAGACTTTTTTTAATCTGCTTTGTGTCGTTACGCATTTAAAATCCTTTACGGCAAACAGTTCATTATCCCTTACTTAAAGAATTGGTTCAATTTCAGAACAAAAATGTACAGATAATGCACTCACCCCCTTGTCATCCAAGATGTTCATGTCTTTCTTCAGTCTTAAAGAAATTATGTTTTTTGAGGAAAACATTTCAGGATTTCTCTCCATATAGTGGACTTCTATGGTGCCCCCAAATTTTTAACTTACAAAATGCGGTTTAAATGCAGCTTCAAAGGGCTCTAAACGATCCCAGCTGAGGAAGAAGGGTCTTATCTAGTGAAATGATTGGTTATTTATAAGACAAACTGAAAACTTATATACTTTCTAACCTCAAATGCTCATCTTGTCTTGTTTCTGCGATGCAATACGCATACATGGTCTGTCAATACAGTTAGGGTATGTCCAAAAACTCCAATCTCATTTTCTTCCCCAACTTCAAAATCGTCTACATCGCTGCAGAAGTACCAACCAAAGTGAACATTTACAAAGTGAACATACAAAGAAGATCAAACGCCCTTTATATAAAAAAAGGTAAAACAGCGTTGTAGGACGATTTTGAAGTCGAAGAAGAAAATGAGATGTGAGTTTTTAGACATACCCTTACTGTATTGACCCGGATCACACAGACTACACATGCGCATCACAGAGACAAGCATGTGAAGTTAAAAAGTATAAAATTGTCAATTTCTTTTGAAAATAATCGCTTTATTTTTCGCTAGACAATACCCTTCTTCCTCGGCTGGGATCATTTAGAGTGCTTTGAAGCTGCATTTAAACTGCATTTTGGACGTTCAAACTCAGGGCACCACAGAAGTCCATTATATGGAGAGAAATCCTGAAAAACTGACTGAAGAAAGAAAGACGTGAACATCTTGGATAAAAAGGGGGTGAGCGCATTATCTGTAAATTTTTGTTCTGAAAGTGAACTAAGACCAGTAACATACGCTGGGTTCGTACACCTTTTCCAAAGTAAAATTCAAGCACTTTTCAAGCACTTTCAAGGTGCATTTTCAAGATTTTCTGTGGTAAATTACATGATTACATTCATGAGTTCTACACTTTAAATCAGAGGTCAATGTGCTATTAAAAACCAACGGTCTGGATTGCATATAACATTGCCTAATATAAGTAGCCAACATACAGTATACAAATTATACAATTTTAATTTTACATTAAAGAATTTACTACAGGGTATCTGCAGTATTTTTAAATAAAAATTAAAGGCTGAACAAATAATAATAATAAAAATACTGTATGAGTCGGGTAGGGCAATGTCTATGGTAACATATTAATGACTGGTACAAAAAAGTTTAGTATCATGAAGAAAAAAGTTTTTCACAAACTCAAAGTTTTATTTGAGAGAGTGCAAGAACTGAATACAACTGTAGTGTTTTGTGGATTTTTCCTTACTGGTAACCAGGGTTGGTTCTAGCGTCAATGGATATCCGGGGTTTAGCCCAGATGTCCTTTTATTTTTAAATAATAATGGCTTATTTTTAAAAGAACATTTATCAATAAACACACAGGCCTCTGTAGCTTACAATTTTTGATGAGCATTTACACTACATTTTCAAATTGCATAAATAATATTATGAAATTAATATTTTAAATATAAAATTTAGAGCACAGCTATATGAAATGATAAAAATTAGAACGACACTTTTAAATGTGACACTGAAATTGCCTCTAGACGGCAGTAAACGACTGAATGACTGAGTCGCTGTCCTTCATTCAATCGATTAAAAACGGCCGATTCATTAAAAAAACGAATAAACTGTTTTTATGAATGAGAATTAGAATTAGTACATTTTGCCACTGACCATGCTAAATGCTAACGACACATAATCGCAAATGCGTGCGTGTGTCCTAGATAGTCTACCATTTGTTTCTACAGTTACAATAACCTCATTTAGATAAGGAGATCTGTATTATGAAATTATACAGTAATACCTGAAGCAGCTACATTTTGCTGCTTAAGTGCTTGTTTAAAGAAATTCTTTTAATGTGAATGAAAATGTTATGTTTGTTGCGCAAAAGACATGGTAATAAAAATATTTGGGGATTCAGCCCCCTTAGCCCAACCCTAATTTAACTAATCTAAACGCCTCTATTGCATGCATTCGTAAAACACAAACGTGATTGTTTTATAATGCTCAACGCTGGGGAAATACACGCATAATCTCATGATTCGTGAGCAGATCTAAACGTATGCCGCAATAAACACTTTAATTGCGACATTCTTAAAAGATTAATTAGTTTAACTGAGCAGGGGCTTTTTGTTTACCTTTTATATGCAGACTCTTCCATGAAAACACAGACTTTACAGGAAGGTAGTCAAGCATTTAGTACTCGTTTTAACCATAATTTGTTACACTTTTTATTTAAAAAAGGTAAAAAATATTCAGTAAGCCAATTATTATGAAACCAATGCAAATGCATTTTCAAGCCCTTTCAAGCACTTTATCCAAAATCCAAGCTTTTTTCAAACCTTGAAAACACTACTTTGAAATTCAAGCATTTTTAAGGAATTCAAGCAGCCGTACGAACCCTGCATACGTTAAAAAAAGTTATTGATTGTTGCCTTAAATTGTGCCATTAATCGCTTACCCCCATGTCGCTCCAAACCCCTAAAAGCTTTGTTCGTTCGTGGCTGTCCCATTGACCACCAAGTAAATAACACCGGCAAGGCCAAGAAAAGTATGAAAGACGTCCTGGTTCAACCATAATTTTTATGAAGTTACGAGAATATTTTGTACGCAAAGAAAACTAAAATAACTTTACTCAACAATTCGTCTCTTCATTTGGATGCAAACAACGTACACTGTTCTCTGTTTTCGTTTAAATCAAAGCGCAAATGAACGTAGAAAACATTTCCATGAGCTGCACCAGCCAGAGAAAAGCGCACGTTGTTTGCGTCCAGTGGATACTCTCCAAATGAAGAGATGAATTGTTATTCATCCAAGTCAAAAAGTGTTCTTGCAGCTTTGTAAAGTTATAGTTGAACCACCGATGGCAGATGGACCATTTTGACGACATCGCTCACACTTTTCTGGTCCTTGACAGTGTTATTTATTTGGCAGTCAATGGGACCGTCACAGAGCTCATGGGTTTTATCCAAAATATCTTTATAAATTGTTTTTACAGGTTTGGGATGACATGGGGGTAAGTGATTAATGACAAAATGTTCATTTTGGGGTGGAGTCACCCTTTAACATGGTTAATAAAGAGGTTGTTACCCTATGGTGTCGTGCTGGACGTGCTTGGCATCCAGGCTGGAGTAAAGATCTACCACCGGCTCAAAGGCCCCCAGACGGCAGTACAGAAGCAAAAGCAGCAGCTTGAACTGAGCGTTGGAGGAGCTGTGGGACAGACCTTCCTCTAACAGCCCCAGACACTGCCACAGCATGCTCTGATCACCTACAACACACACAACACTCGCTCATCAATAACATCCACATCTTCAGACACACTGACAAACTGACAGCGGGCTTGAGAAAGCATGACCAGAAAGTCTGAAAAAGTTTGATAGGTTTCAGTCTGAAATAGTTTGAAGTTTAAAGTAGTTTTAAAGCTTAAAGCAGGAATGTTTTGAAGACAACAGTCAGATAGATAGATAAGCATGTTACTAACATGTTGCTAGCATGATTAGCAAGTTGCTAACTTGTTTCTAACATGATTAACAAGTCACTAGCATGTTACTAACATGTTGCTAGCATGATTAGCAAATTGTTAACTTGTTTCTAACATGATTAACAAGTCACTAGCATGTTGCTAGCATGATTAGCATGTTACTAACATGTTGCTAGCATGATTAGCAAGTGGATAACTTGTTTCTAACATGATTAACAAGTCACTACCATGTTGCTAGCATGATTAGCATGTTACTAACATGTTGCTAGCATGATTAGCAAGTTGATAACTTGTTTCTAACATGATTAACAAGTCACTACCAAGTTGCTAGCATGATTAGCATGTTACTAACATGTTGCTAGCATGATTAGCAAGTTGATAACTTGTTTCTAACATGATTAACAAGTCACTACCATGTTGCTAACACGATTAGCATGTTACTAACATGTTGCTAGCATTATTAGCAAGTTGCTAACCTGTTTCTAACATGATTAACAAGTGCTAAGCATGTTGCTAACATGTTGCTAGCATGATTAGCAAGTTGTTAACTTGTTTCTAACATGATTAACAAGTCACTAGCATGTTGCTAGCATGATTAGCATGTTACTAACATGTTGCTAGCATGATTAGCAAGTTGCTAACTTGTTTCTAACATGATTAACAAGTCATTAGCATGTTGCTAGCATGATTAGCATGTTACTAACATGTTGCTAGCATGATTAGCAAGTTGATAACTTGTTTCTAACATGATTAACAAGTCACCACCATGTTGCTAACACGATTAGCATGTTACTAACATGTTGCTAGCATTATTAGCAAGTTGCTAACCTGTTTCTAACATGATTAACAAGTCACTAGCATGTTACTAACATGTTGCTAACATGATTAGCAAGTTGCTAACCTGTTTCTAACATGATTAACAAGTCACTAACATGTTGCTAACATGTTGCTAGCATGATTAGCAAGTTGTTAACCTGTTTCTAACATGATTAACAAGTCACTAGCATGTTGCTAGCATGATTAGCATGTTACTAACATGTTGCTAGCATGATTAGCAAGTTGCTAACTTGTTTCTAACATGATTAACAAGTCATTAGCATGCTGCTAGCATGATTAGCATGTTACTAACATGTTGCTAGCATGATTAGCAAGTTGCTAACCTGTTTCTAACATGATTAACAAGTCACTAGCATGTTGCTAGCATGATTAGCATGTTACTAACATGTTGCTATCATGATTAGCAAGTTGCTAACTTGTTTCTAACATGATTAACAAGTCACTAGCATGTTGCTAGCATGATTAGCATGTTACTAACATGTTGCTAGCATGATTAGCAAGTTGCTAACTTGTTTCTAACATGATTAACAAGTCACTAGCATGTTACTAACATGTTGCTAGCATGATTAGCAAGTTGATAACTTGTTTCTAACATGATTAACAAGTCACTAGCATGTTGCTAACACGATTAGCATGTTACTAACATGTTGCTAGCATTATTAGCAAGTTGCTAACATGATTAACAAGTCACTAGCATGTTGCTAACATGCTTAGCATGTTACTAAGATGTTATTAACATGATTAGCAAGTTGCTAACATGTTTCTAGCATGATTCTAACATGATTAGCATGTTACTAGCAAGTTAACATCATTAGCATGTTACTAACATGCTAACATGTTTGTAACATGATTAGCAAGCTGCTAGCATGATTCTAACATGATCAGCAAGTTGTTTGCATGTTGGTAACATGATTCTAGCTTGATTATCAAGTTACTAGCACGTTTTTTAACATGATTAACAAGTTAGTAGCATTTTTCTAACATGATTACCATGACACTAACATGTTGCTAACATTATTAGGAAGTTGCTAACTTGTTTCTAACATGATTAACAAGTCACTAGCATGTTGCTAGCATGATTAGCATGTTATTAACATGTTATTAACATGATTAGCAAGTTGCTAACATGTTTCTAAGATGATTAGCATGTTACTAGCAAGCTGTTAACATGATTAGCATGTTACTAACATGTTTGCAACATGATTAGCATGTTACTAACATGTTTGCAACATGATTAGCAAGTTACTAGCATGTTTGCAACATGATTAGCATTTTTGCAGTTGCTAGTATGATTCTAACATGATTAGCATGTTTCTAGCGTGATTAGCATGTTATTAGCATACTGTTAGCATGAAATATATTCCCTCAATGGAAGTCTATGGGATTTTTCAGTTTAAATCATCATTTTTAGGAAATTCGTAAGTCCCATCAGTTAGAAAAGACACAGCAGCTGGAGTCACATCAGTCTGAAGATCTGGCCTGAGTTTAGAGTTTGTAGAATTAAAGCCCTAGGAGGAGTAGCACTCAGGAAGAATAATAATAAACACTGTATTCTCAAACTCACCCGTCTCGATCCACAGGTCGATATAGACATGAGCAGCCATGAGGCAGTACATATCTGAGAACTGCAGCTCTGTTTTTAAACAGGACTTTCCTACAACAGACAGAAACCAGGAGACAGTAAGCACTGCTGCAAAACTCAACATCAAAGCGAGATCAATGTTCGACTCTGCCGTTATAAAGGAGTCTGTCATTTGAAAAGGAAAAAATCATAATAGCTCAACCTGCCTAGTCTTCTGCTTACCGAACTGTAAGCCGTGCCGATAATGTGCCTTCAGTTCTCTGATGAGCCCCAGTTTGCCCTCGGTGTTGAGCAGGTGCTGCTGACCCAAACCACGGCTCAGCTGAGTCACACACAGATGTCTCTGCAGCGCACGAGTGTCTCCTGGAAAAGCAAAGCCATCCTCTCCTGGAGAACCCAGCGGAACGGCCTCCATCAGCCTGTTGATGAACTGAGACAGCCGCAAGGAAGTTAGTATAATGTGACCCTGGACGACAAACCAGTCTTAAGTTGCGCAAAAATACAATGCATGGGTCAAAATTATTGTTTTTTGTTTTATGCCAAAAATCATTAGGATATTAAGTAAACATGATGTTCCATGAAGATATTTTGTACATTTCCTACTGTAAATATATCAACACTTAATTTTTGATTAGTAAGAACTTAATTTGGACAACTTTAAAGGTGAATAGTTTTTCCACCCTCAGATTGCAGATTTTCAAATAGTTGTATCTCGGCCAAATATTGTCCCATCATAACAAACCATGCATCAATGGGAAACTTATTTATTCAGCTTTCAGATCATGTATAAATCTAAATTTTGAAAAAAATGACACTTATGACTGGTTTTGTGGTCCAGGGTCACTATATGTGATGCGATCTGGGAAAACCCTTCGGATGTGGCGCTGGGACGTTTTCAGGAAATTTGAAAAAATAGGTCGAATTTGGTCAAAATTAAATTTCATTAAATTATCATTCTGTAACATCTTGTCTATCATCTCTGAAAACATCTTGCCAAAATTCACTTGTTTAGTGCAGAAAAATAGCGTTTTATTGCAGCAAGCAGAAATAACTCTTTCTCTAATAAACGTGCTGCGAAGGTGCTTTCTCTAAACACCACAAAAACAGCTAACCTATCAAAATAAACCACCTAACATATTTAATAAAAGTGTATCAATGCCATTTCCTGCCAGCCCTGTGTAAACTACGGCACGCAAAGTTGTATTTATTTATTGATATGGTGAGATGGCGGAGCGCAAGAGATCAACGCAGTCTACAGAAGCTGCTCTCTCAAACGATCTTACTCGCCTAAATCTGCTCAATCCTGCTGATATCAGTGCCTAAACCATCTTATAATGGATATTTCACATCCAGAGATGAAGGATCGGATGATGAAGTTACTAAAGAGGAGTCGTCTGATGACAGTCTGTTATATAAACAGTGAACAGTTGTGCTGCGCTCGCGTTTCTAAATGTAAACTACAACAAGGTGCATTATTGGTGCCATTTAAACATACAAGGGGTGATTAAAATTTCAGAGACTATTCCCATGATAAGCAACGGAAAATAGATGTTAGTGTGCGTAATAATGCAGTATAGCGCTCCTGACAGCTCTCGTTAAACCCGTAACGTGAAAGTGAAAGCAGTCTCACTTTAAACTTGTTTTCCTCAAAATTCTAAATTTCTGAAAATCATAGCTATCAGCCAACTTCAGATAGACATAACTTTTGTTACGTTCAAGCTATGGACAAAATAAAAACAGTTTTGGAAAGGGTTTGAACCCAGCTTTCAAAAGGTAAAATTTCACCATGTGTTGGGTTTTCCCAGATCGCATTACATAATGCAGTTATATGCCTCTAAAATCCAAACGATTGGGGCGAAAATGCATCGTATGAGTTTTTGTTTCGTATTTACATCATAAGCAATATCACATGGCCAACAAGTAGAATATCACATTAGGGGTGTGCAATAATGACCAAAATAACGATAATTAGATGATATTTTGCTTTGATTTTGTGTTTTTGACAGGTTTAGGGACAGCTGGCTCACAAAGCTTTTGATATTCTTCAGATTTTGTGTGGTGATTAGCTTGCAGGACTAACAGAAAATAACTTTTCCAGTAAGTTTATATTCATTTTTACCTTTTATAAGCATTTTTACCTTTATAAGGCCATTTTTTTATTGAATGTATGCATTATCTTGTGTGTCAAACTCTTAAATTCAATCAATAAAATTAAATTAGTATCAACAAAATTTGTTTGCAATGCAGTGGTGGCACAGAATCTTATGGAAGCCTGTTTCCATCACTGATTAAGAAAAAAAATCTGATTTTTTTTTTACTTAGAACTGTGAGATATAACATGCAATTCGGAGAAATTAAGACAGAATTGCATGATCAACTCGCAATTGTGAGTTATAAAGACAGAATTGTGTGATAAACTTGCATTTTTAATTTTTTTAGCAAAAATGCAAGATAAACTCACAATTGCAAGCTATAAAGACAATTTTGTGATATAAACTTGCAATTTAGATTTTTTTTCTCAGAATTACGTGATAAACTCACAATTGTGAGAATTAAAGAGAATTTTGTGATATAAAATTGCAATTTAGATTTTTTTTCTCAGAATTATGTGATAAACTCGCAACTGCAAGTTATAAAGACAGAATTGTGTGATAAATTTGCATTTTTTTCTCAGAAATGCATGATAAACTCGCAATTGCAAGTTATAGAGACAGAATTTTGTGATATAAACTTGCAATTTTTTCCCCCTCAGAATTGTGTGATAAACTCACAATTGTGAGTATTAAAGACAGAATTTTGAGATATAAACTTGCAATTAATTTTTTCCCTCAGAATTGCGTGATAAACTCGCAATTGCTAGTTATAAGGATATAATTTCATGATATAAACTTGCATTTATTACTTTTCGATTTTTCCTGAATTACGAGTTTATATCTTGCAATTCTGACTTTATAACACACAATTGTGAGTTATAAAGTCAGAATTGTGAGATATAAACTATTTTTTTTATTAAATGTATGCATTATCTTCTGCCAAACTCTTAAATTGAATCAATACAATTAAATCAATAAACAAAATTTGTGTTTGCAAAGCAGGGGTGGCACAGAATCTTATGGAAGCCAGTTTCCGCCACTGAATAATACAAATTTGAAAAAGGTAATTGCGACTTTTTATCTCGACTTTTTTTTCCTCAGAATTGTGTGATATAAATTTGCAATTCTGAGAAATGAAGACAGAATTAGGTAACACTTTAGAACAATGGTCCATTGGTTAACAGTTAACTACTTTAGTTAACATGAACTAAGAATGAACGATACTTCTACAGCATTGATTAATGTTCATGTTAATTTTAACATTTCCTAATGCATAATTAAAATCTGAAGTTCTGCTTGAAAATATTTGTTAATGCAATGTGAACTAACATGAACTAACAATGAACACCTGTATTTTCATTAACTAACATTAACGAAGATGAATAAATACTGTAATTAATGTTTTGTTCATTATTCATTCAGGTTAGTTAATAAATTAACTAATGTTAACTAATGGACCATTATTCTAAAGTGTTACCCAGAATTACTTGCAATTTAGATTTTTTTCCTCAGAATTCCGTGATAAACTGAGTTATAAAGACAGAATAAAGTGATATAAACTTGTAGTTGTTATTTTTTGGGTATTAAACTTACAATTGTGAGTTATAAAGTCAGAATTGTGAGACATAAACTTACAACTGGACTTTATAACTTGCAACTGCAAGTTTATATCTCACATTTACTTATTACTTGCATCTCGTGGTGTTTACCTGCACATGTTGGTCAGGTGCGAGAAGATCCAGAAAGATCTTCAGGTCCGTAATGCAACATGGCTTGTCTCCGAACTTCACGAAGAACTGGAACATGAGCTCAAGAGGTTCACCTGCATCATGGTGGGAAAACACATCAGAAACATGCAGCAAACAGCCTGCGTTTGTGTGTAAAGCGTCCCGACTCATCCTGTACCTAGCTGCTGCGCTTCAGGACAGCTGCGCTCTCGGAGCCGTCTGATGAGCTCAAGACGAGCCAGGTACGGCCCTCTCAGATGCTTGGACTCCTTCGCTTCTTCTGTGGCTATTCGGTCCTCCATGAAGCTGATGGTCTGGGATACAGAGGCGTGCACCTCCCCTTCAGCAGAACTGCAGCAGTGAGAGAAACACACAGCATGCATGAGCCAGAGACAGGATGTGTTCAGAATAGCATACTAGTTTCTAGTACGCAAACCGTGCTTAATATGGGTCAAGGACGTGACGCCTAAATTTTCTTTCCGACTGCATTTTTTCCAATAAATATTGGGTTAAATTTATACAAAAAGATGGCAAAGTACCTCTCCCACATACGTACCAACTTTAACTTTTTAAAAAACATTAGTTATTTATAACTTTTCTTTTATTCAAAGTGTCAAAACACCATGTGGTGCGACCGTCCAGCCGTCCAAAACATCTTTGAAATTACCCTGAATTTATTCAAATTAATTTTTTTGCACTAGTTGGGATGTTTTCCAAAGTGTTTTGTAATCTTGTATAAAATTGCAAAGTATTTACATTTATATTTCCATCATAATATTCAAACAAACTTTGTCTGATAATCTCAATTTTATGAAGTGTCATGTGGTGCGACCATCAAGAAACTACCATTTTGGGACTTTTATATTGAAATTCATTCAAAGATAGGACTTTTCATCATATACCAATTTGCTATGGACCCATAGATGCACCAAACAGGTTTGTAAAACTTTAAAATATGGAAAAAAACAACTAGGGCTATCAAACGATTAATCGCATCCAAAATAAAAGTTTATGTTTACATACTATATGTGTGTTTACTTTGTATATTTATTATGTACATATAAATACACACACATACATGTATATATTAAAACAAAGTATATATGTATATATTAAAACAAAGTATATATATATATATATATATATATATATATATATATATATATATATATATATATAATTTTTTTTATACCTGTATACAATTTAGATTATAAATAAATATAAATATTTTAGATATAATTCTAAAATATTTTTCCTTAACGTATACATGCATGTGTTTGTATTTATATATACACATAATAAATATACACACTACACAAATATATAGTATGTAAACATAAACTTTTATTTTGGATGCGATTAATCGCGATTAATCGTTTGACAGCACTAAAAACAAACTTTTTAATGGCTGGTATGTAGGTACCAAATGTAGATATCATGTGGTATGACCTCAAAACAACAAAGAAAATGAAGTTATTTAAATTTCATAGTGACCTTTCATGGGAACCTAGCTTGTTTTATTTAGGTGGCCAGTTCTGTCAAATATAATGTGGTGCGACTAGATGTCATTTGGTGCGACCACTGCAGAATGTTTTCCATTACAGATATAAGTCCCAGATTGGCAGTTTTTATACTTTTACATTCAAATAATGTTTTATATACAGAAAATACTTTATTTTAGAGTCATTTGGAATAGATTTTTGTGCATTTTTGGTCATTTAAGACAGTTTGTGTTTAATCTTTGTACAATATGAGAAAAAAAAAATGCAAAAAATCAATCATTTAGTGCATGTAATTTCAGTTCGGTAATTATGCATTTATTAGTCATTTATTATAAATTCAACCATTTAAATCTATTTTAGCAGATTCCACTGCCAAGGAAAGTAAATAAACACTCGCCATAGGCAGCATGTTTATTCTGACCCTGCAGTCAAGCACAAAATCCAGATCTAATTTTCTAATGTAAGAAAGATGTTTATGATTTAATCTCAGAACCTGAGCCAGCAACCTTCCACTACTTTAAATTGACCCTTCGCAAAGACACGCCCCCCTTAGTTACCGTTGCTACGTCCGACAAACCATGCCACTTTTATGCCACACATCATGCTCTCATGCAGTAAAAAAAAAAAAAAATCACGGGCAAAGAAGAATCTGAAAATGTGCAGGTTATTAAATTCTCAGAGTTCAAATTTTGTCATTTTTTTAAGAAATTCAGACAACAAACACTGTTTTGTGTCTCTTTAATGTGTCCTGACAGAGGTTCAAGTGGCATGTGAACCCATCATCTATTACTAGTTATAGCACAAAATAAACATGAATGAACATCAGAAGGTATCTAATTTTAACTGGAAAGATGTCAATGCACACTATTTTTCAAGTTGAAGCCCACCAATGTTATTCTACTCTGGTTTGTTTGTCAGACAAAAATGGTCATGATTGGACAGATCACCTGTTAATCAAACTCCCGGCGAAGGGTCAGTTGTGCAACCAAGTTTGGGCAAAGTTCAGAAATAATTGGAACTAAAAATATTACTGCAATAATGCCATGTGCTGCACTTTCCACACGTTTCTTTAAATAGATTTTTAATGCTATAAGGTCTTTGTGTCATTTGGAGCGACCACTCATCATGTGGTGCGACCAATAATAGCAATAACTGTATTAAATTAAAAATACGGTTTTTTTTACCGGTTTTAATGAAATTTACAGAAAAATATGTCTGCAAACTACATTTAAGAAGGCAAGTTTGAAATTACAGAACAAAATTATGAGATCATTACTTACAAAACTCAAAAGAAATGTAGACCCTTTGTTTCTAAACACTGTAATGACTGAGAACATCTAAATAAAAGTGTTAAGCATGTTAAGGAAATTAATTTTAATATAAATCATGGTCGCACCACACAACATTTTTTAAGGCTTAAATCACTTAAATTAAAATTTTAATATGAATTTACACTGCCGTTCAAAAGTTTGGGATCAGTAAGATTTTTAATGGTTTTTAAAGAAGTCTCTTCTGCTCATCAAGGCAGCATTTATTTGGTCAAAAATACAGAACAAAACAGTAATATTGCAAATGTTATTACAATATAAAATAATTAGGGCTGCCCCCTAATAGTCGACTAAGCGTTAGTTGACCAGAAAAGGCTTGGTCGACCAAAATTTTATTAGTCGTTTAGTCGCATAAATAAATAAATAAATAAATAAATCTCACGGAGAGATCGTTAATGGCTATAGTCTGTGTGGTAATAGTAATAGAGTAGGCTATACATTGGGCAGTACATCCAACATTCGCCTATTATTCATCAACCTCAAATATGGCTTATTATCTGAAACGTAAGTAGTAGCAACTTTACATGTAATGTTAACCTAGAGCAGTGGGTTTTCAAACCTTGGGTAGGTCGCGGGACTTAAAAAATGGGTCGCCAGGACGATTAAAGGAAGATGTATATGTATGTAACAAAGTTCAAGTTTCAGGGGGAAAGGATGCGGGAAGCTGCAAACGTAACTTTAATAACAAAATAAACATTAACAACAAAATGAAAGTAAGCGGCAGCCGCCTCAGGCCAGACTCTGTGCATATCTGTTTTTGCATTTATCAGTTAGTATCCACTCACCGCTGAAAACACCGGACTTTTCGTTCAGTCCTGAGTTCTGCAAGCTATTTAATCCTCTCATTATAACAAAGCCTTTAGACGCGCCTGTAGAATGCACATTCAGTACCGCGGAGATTTTCACGCGACCGTTAAAAGAAACCGAAAGCAAAACGCGTGCACGCATTCAAAAGCAATTTTAATATCCCGCGTTCAGAGAGGGACCATCCCAATGCGCGTGAACTTGAGCGCGAAACTCAGTGTATATCTTTGGCTTTCAGACGTTAAAATAGATCTATAGAGAGTAAACTTCCTACTTTTTCAGATTATAGCCTACATATGCATTCAGGCGCATCACAACTGCGGAGATGACGAGTCGCCGACTTCATCTCTTAAGCCGAAAACAAAGAAAGCTACTTTATCAATATATTATTAAAATGTTAATGCAGTCTACTTATTGTTTTTCCCTGACACATTTGTAATCATTACATCTGCGGTGCGCTGTGGCAAGCTTTATGCGTGCTTGAGCGCTTATTAGGATATGTAGGCAATTAAAGGCTCATTATAATGATTTAAATGTTTTATTAATAAACGTACGATTAGTCGACTAATGCTTAACATGAACGACTACTAGTCGACCAGAAAAATCCTTAGTCGAGGGCAGCCCTAAAAATAATGTTTTTTACTTCAATATATTTCAAAATATAATTTATTCCTTTGATGCAAAGCTGAATTTTCATCAGCCATTACTCCAGTCTCAAGCGTCGCATGATCCTTCAGAAATCATTCTAATTTGCTGATTTATTATTAGAGTTATCAATGTTGTGCTGCCAAATATTTTTTGGAACCTGTGATTCTTTTTTTCAGGATTGTTTGAAGAATAACAAGTTAAAAAAGCATTTATTCAAAATACAACAATGTAAATCTATGCTATCATTTTTTGTTTTTTATTAATTTAACATGTCCTTGGTGAATAAAAGTATTAATAAAAAAAGAAAGAATAAAAATTTACTGAACCCACACTTTTGAACGGTAGTGTATGTGTGCACAACATTAATGTTTGAACAACTACAAAAAAATTAGTGCTGTCAAATGATTAATCGCGATTAATCGCATCCAAAATAAACGTTTGTTTACATACTATACATTTGTGTACTGTGTATATTTATTATGTATATATAAATACGCACACATGCATGTATATATTAGGGAAAAATATTTTTGATTTATATCTAAATCTAAATTGCATACAGGTATAAATATATATACATATTAATATTTTGTTTTAATATATACATGTATGTGTGTGTATTGATATGTACATAATATACAAAGTAAACACACATATAGTATGTAAACATAAGCTTTTATTTTGGATAAGATTTATCGCGATTAATCATTTGACAGCCCTAAAAAAAAATATTACCATTTTTTGTTTTTAAAATTTGGCTGTTGAAAATCCTTATACGTCAATGACCCATATATATAAAATTTCAAGTATAACAAGCTCTTTCCCAGCGAAATATTGTGCATTTTCCACTTACTGATCTCCTTCTTGTGGAGGTGTCCAGCTCTGATCAATGAGGTGGAACAAAGAGTCAAAATACAATAAGTAGAACTGCCAATCGTCAGGGCTGCCGAGAGAAACATGAAACGATTAACATCATACGCACTAAAAAAAAACACTGATAAAAAGGAACAGAAAGAAAACTGATTAATACTGGACTCACTTTTTTAGGAGGAGCTTGGAGGACAGTGCATTGCACTCGGGCCAGCGCTCCAGACGGCGGTACAGCATCATGCATTTGTTCTCACGGCTCTGCAGTTCACTAGTCAACTTCTCTGAGGGAGAAAACACACAGCAAAATGACTAAGAGACAATAGATGTATAGATAACAGTCAACTACAAGATTACACCTATTTCGCAATACAAAATAAAAAGCAGTGGCAAAAAAAATAAAATAAAACACACACACACATATATATATATATATATATATATATATATATATATATATATATATATATATATATATATTAGGGCTGTCAAACGATTAATCGTGATTAATCACATCCAAAATAAAAGTTTATGTTTACATACTATATGTGTGTTTACTTTGTATATTTATTATGTATATATAAATATGCACACATACATGTATATATTAAAACAAAATATTTATATGTATATATATTTATACCTGTATACAATTTAGATTATAAATAAATCTAAATATTTTAGATGTAAATCTAAAATATTTTTCCTTAACATATACATGAATGTGTTTGTATTTATATATACATAATAAATATACACAGTGCACAAATATATAGTATGTAAACATAAACTTTTATTTTGGATGCGATTAATCGATTACTGCCCTAATGTGTGTGTGTGTGTGTATATATATATATATATATACACACACTACCGTTCAAAAGTTTGGGGTCAGTAAGACTTGCAATTTATTTGATCAAAAATACAGAAAATAAACTGTAATATTACAAAATGTTATTACAATAGAAAATAATGGTTTTTATTTTCCTATACTTTAAAATATAATTTATTCCTGTGATGCAATGCTGATTTTTCATCAGCTGTTACTCAGTTTCCCAGGCTTAAGTGTCACATGATCTCTCAGAAATCATTCTGATATTCTCAATTATTAGTAGAATTATCAGTTTTGGAAACAGTCAATGTTTTTTTTTTGAACCTGTATTTTTTTCTTTCAAGAACAACATTTATTCAAACTATAAATCTTTTCTAGCAATGTAAATCTATTATGTCACTTTTTATTAATGTAAAAATGTATTCATTTCTTTCAAAAAAAAAAAAAAAAAGAATGAATAAACATTTGCTGACCCCAAACTTTTGAACGGTAGTGTGTATATATATATATATATATATATATATATATATATATATATTCAGATGCAAAAGCCTCTAAATCCATCTAACATCTTTCTTTAAAAAAAAAAGCATTTTTATGTTTAGACCAATTCTCACAGTGACATCAATTGCAGCTGTGTGCAAAAAAACACTAGTAACAAGTGGAGGTAAAGGGTATTTTTGTGCCTTTTGGTGTTAAAATCAGAATGCAAATAATTTTTATAGAATACTGCAATCAAAGATGGCATTTAAAGCTAAACACAGACGTTTAAACAGACATCCTATGGATAAAAACTGCTATGTTTACTCTACTTTTAAAGCATGAATTTGATTTAAACAATAGGTCTACATTATATTCACAGATGCTGTTCATTGGGAACTGTATTAGCCCTACAGTTACAGCATCAAATATTATTTAAACCCATTACTATTAACATTTTTATGTAAGATTTATTTATTTTATCTCACAATTCAGACTTTTTTTCTTGCAAATGCAAGTTTATATCTACTAATTCAGACTTTATAACTTGATTTAACAAAACTAGTGAGTTTGTTCATTTTGAGGGAGTAAAAGCCAGAAGTGTGGGACATAAATTCTGAACCGAGAGGAAAAGAGAAAATGACGCGTTGCTTTTCATTATTAGAGTTGTGAGATATAATCTCAGAACTGCAAAACTAAAGTAAAATGTTTAATGTTACAGAAGTCTCTTCTGCTCACCTAGCCTGAATTTATTTGATTCAAAGTAAGGCATTTTTACTATTTAAAACAACTGTTTTCTATTTGAATATATTTTAAAATGTAATTTATTCCTGATTTCAAAGCTGAATTTTTAGCATCATTACTGCAGTCACATGATCCTCTAGAAATAATTTTAATATTCTGATTTGCTGCTCAAAAACATTTATTATGCTCAACAAACATTTCATATTATTATCATTAGGGCTGGGTATCGATTCAGATGTCCCAATTTGACTAGATTCTCCATTTTTAAAATTATATTCAGTGAATATAGTTTACAAATGCTATTGATATTTCTAAAAATTAACAGTTAACACCAAAAATGAAGAGCTACAGGCTTATATTTTAAACTTATTTTTTTGATTTTAGTACAGGGTCATTTTTTTAAACAATAATAGGGCCCTATAAAATGTACATCTTAATTTTTCTGGTAATCAAAAGAAAGCATAAAACATTAATTTAAATTAAATTAAATTAAATACAGGAAAAGATCAATTTACGGCTTTTGAGAATCAATATCAAATCAACATCATTTTATCGAAAAATAATATTTTTTTTGTCCAGCCCTAATTATCATTGAAAACAGTTGCTTCATATATTAATGTGGAAATACTGAAAATGCAGTATTTAAACAATTTTTTTTTTATAATTTTTAAAATTTGTTACAAATATTTTTATGATTAATGAACGAAAACATTTTGGAATATAATTTTGATTTACATTTTCCATCATAGTGCAATGTCTGATTTTAAAATGGTTTTCAAAGGATGAATTTTGAGATTTTAAGTTTTCAAGTGACATATCATTTATTATGATTTCTAAAGCGTGACACGGAAAAAAGCAACGAAGAAAGCCTTTTTGTGACAAAGGTCAGAACTCCTGTTATGGAGCAGATTTTTGAGATCTATTACTTTTCCTACATCATTTGTAACACAAAAAAAGGGTTAAATATCTATTTAGGAGTCTTAGACCTTTCCAACGATATATAGTTGCATGTGTCATGATTAAATTAGGATTTATTTGTAAACTTTTTGACAATTAGGGGGTTAAAGTTGTCCAAACGAAGTTCTTAGCAATGCGTATTACTAATCAAAAATTAACCCTCTAAGCGTCTAAGTGGCAAAATTGCGAAAAGACGTCATACTAGAGGCAGCAGGGGTGGAGAAATAGGGCTGGAAGTAGCGCTAGCTCATGCATTTTACTACTGTATAGTACAGTAATGATTTAGTACGTTTTCCTGTTTTATTTTTGGTTTCCTCTTTTCTGATCATTTGGAATGAGGATAAAAAAAGACAAAAAACATCCATTCAGTATCTATTTCCTGAATATTATTGATGAACTGATCAAAACCTGTTCACATGCATTTTACTACTATATAGTATGGTAATAATTTAGTACTTTTTCCTGTTTTATAGTGTGTTTCCCCTTTTCTGATAATTTTGAATGAGGATAAAAAGACAAAATAAAACAATAAGCAAATAAGTTCAAACATGCATGCAACGTCTATTATTTCCTGAATATTACTGATGAACTGATCAAAAAATTGGCTACTGTTCACGTGTTTTACTACTATATAGTATAGTAATAATTTAATACTTTCTCCTGTTTTATTGATGGTTTTCTGATCATTTGGAATTACGATAAAAAAGACAAAAAAAATGACTATTTGCTGAATATTATGAAATTCAAGATTGCTGCCCCTGTTGACGTCATAATATCCAAATTAGATGAGTATATTTACATCCCACATAAACTTTCAGTCATGCCTAACATTTTTCTAATTTACAGTAGATCTCTATCTTTAAGCCCTTTCAAGAATCAAGCTTTTGAAATCTTGATGTCAAAATTATTATACTTTAAACCTATTTTGTTGTTTTTAGTACAGGGTCATTTTTTTAAACAATAATAGGGCCCTATAAAATGTACATCTTAATTTTTCTGGTAATCAAATGAAGGCATAAAACACTAATTTAACTTAAATTAAATTAAATACAGGAAAAGATCAATTTGACTTTGACTTTGACTTTGAATTTACGGCTTTTGAGAATCAATATCAAATCAACATTTTATCGAAAAATAATTATTTTTTTGCCCAGCCCTAATTATCATTGAAAACAGTTGCTTCATATATTAATGTGGAAATACTGAAAATGCAGTATTTAAACATTTTTTTTATAATTTTTAAAATTTTTTACAAATATTTTTATGATTAATGAACGAAAACATTTTGGAATATAATTTTGATTTACATTTTCCATCATAGTGCAATGTCTGATTTTAAAATGGTTTTCAAAGGATGAATTTTGAGATTTTAAGTTTTCAAGTGATATATCATTTATTACGATTTCTGAAGCGTGACACGGAAAAAAGCAACGAAGAAAGAAGCCTTTTTGTGACAAAGGTCAGAACTCCTGTTATATAGTAGATTTTTGAGATCTATTACTTTTCCTACATCATTTGTAACACAAAAAACGGTTAAATATCTATTTAGGAGTCTTTGCCAACAATATATAGTTAGTTTAGGATTTATTTGTAAACTTTTTGACAATTAGGAGGTTAAAGTTGTCCAAACAAAGTTCTTAGCAATGCATATTACTAATCAAAAATTAAGTTTTGATATATTTACAGTAGGAAATGTACAAAATATCTTCATGGAACATGGTCTTTACTTAATTTCCTAATGATTTTGGGCATAAAAGAAAAATCGATCATTTTGACCCATGCAATGTATTTTTGGCTATTGCTACAAAAGTGTATTGGTAACTCAGGGTTCCCACTCTAAGCCAAATGTCAAATTCCCTGATTTTCCCTGACTTTTAATGACTAAAAAGCTGAATTTCCATGACCTATAATGAACGGATCCATCCACTTGCAAGCTTTATTTACTTGTTTACAGACGTTTTTAGTACAAAACTATGGAAGCCCGTTTCTGCCACTAAATAAAAAAAGAAAGATAAAACTCACAATTCTGACTTTTTTCTTGCAATTGCAAGTTTGTATCTTGCAATTTTGACTTTTTTTTCTCAGAATTGTAACATATAAATTCATTTCTGAGGAGAAAAAGTACTGATATGTTCACATAATTGCGAGTTCATATCACACAATTCTGCCTTAACTCTCAATTGCGAGTTTATATCATGCAATTCTGACTTTATAACTCGCAATTGCGACTCGTTATCTCACAATTCTAATTTTTTTTCGCAACTGCTAGTTCATATCTCACAATTCAGAGAAACAAAAGTCAGAATTGCGAGTTTGTATCACGCTATTGTGAGAAAATAAGTCAGAATTGTGAGATAAGTCGCAATAACCTTCTTTTTATTTTTTATTTAGTGCCGGAAACAGGCTTTTTCTGTAATATTTCTACAGAAATTAATTTATGTTTATAACAATCTGAAGAATTTTTGTAAGGGTTTGGGGTTTGTAAGGATTTGTAATCAAGTTCATCATTCAGGTTTTTTTATTTCTGCACATTTAGTTTTTGCTTTTCTATGATCTACTTTTCATAGCCAGTCTTTGAAGTGCTCATTTTGTAGCCAAAGCTCTTTAATTTTTTTTTTTTTTTCTGGCATGTTTGCCTTAGTTATCTAAGCTGGTGACTGCATTTGACTTCAGTGATTGCCAGTTGACGTGCGGGAAGGGAATAAAATGGCACTGAAAAATAGCCTAACCATAAAAATAGGCAAATAAATAAATTAAAAAAAAAAAAACGGTACAGAAAAGTTCAGTTTGATAAACAGAAACTAAAATTTAAAGCAACAAACAAAAATCCCTGATATTCCATGACTTGGACCAAAAAAATATTAAATTCCCTGACTTTCAATGACTGGAATAGACCTTTTAAAATTCCATGATATTCCAGAAATTCCATGAGCCGTGGGAACCCTGGTAACTGCTGTTTTTTTTGACATGCTTCTCATCTCTGGTAACTGACAGCATGTCACACATTCAGACATTCAACTGGAAATAACCCAGGATATTCCTTTGAAGAACACGCATTGTTTTCCTCACCTCCTAGTGGCCCCCGAACCACCTCCAGCGCCTCCACATATTTCCCTAAACGCTCCAAGATCATGAAGTACAGCTGGACCTGGAACGGTGGATGGAAAATGCATCAGAAACTTCATAAGGGTCTCAAATCAGAAACAGACTATCGATACCACCGGCGTACCTCGGCTTCTGCCTCGATTTTCTCCTCCTTCACCATTTTTTCCACCATACGCTCGGCCAGCGGCAGGAACATGGTCTGAGAGAGCTTCTCGTCTTGTGCTGAGATGGCCTGAAACACAGATCGCATTGCTTACGTCCATTTATTTTGTTCTGCGTGGCTTCACCTCTGAAATGTATTGTTTATGCGGGCGAGAAAACATCACAGTACCTGCATCACCAAGCTCATAACCGACCAGAAGTAATAGGGGTTTTTGGGGACAATTTTATACAGCGCCATTCCAGCCTGTCAGAAGTGTGGAAAAACAAACGTCAGACTTTCAACATAAACACATTTGTTTTGGAGGCTAAACACGCAGCTCTGTTAAAACTACAAAACTTAGTGGCTTAGTGCATTTATTAAATTTAACAATAAGTATGCATTGCATGCGGCTGGAGTGTTTTCAGTGCCTCAGAGTAAACGATGCATTTGTCGCTTATGATGTGCATCTCGGAAACAACCAACTTCCTAAATTGAAATGCGCTGATAAAGCGGCTGTTGTCAACCAAGGGCCTGTGGTTTGCCTCCAAAATAAAAGATTGATGGTTTAACGCTTTCAAATGCAGAAGTGAAGAACGGCAGAAATATTAGTACTTTAAAAAGTAAGAAGAAGAATTAAAAGTAAGCTTTTCGTAAATACTAGATATGCACCGCCGCTCAAGAGTTCGGGGTCTGTTAGATTCGTAACATTTTTTAAAGTCTCTTATGCTCATCAAAGTTACATTTATTTGATCAAAAATTCAAAGAAATTCTGAAATATTATTGCAATTTAAAATAAGGGTTTTCTATTTTAATATACTTCAAAATATAATTTATTTCTGCCGTGCAAAGCTGAACTTTCAGCATCATTCAGAAATCACTCTAATATGCCTTATTTTTTATGTTGGAAACAGTTGCTTAATATTTTTTGGAACCTGTGATACTTTTTTGTAATATGTTGATTTATTATTAGAATTATCAATGTTGGAAACAGTTGTATCACACCTGTGATACTTTTTTCCGGGATCCTTTGATGAATAAAAAGCTTAAAAGAACAGCATTTATTTCAAATAGAAATCTTTTACAACAATATACGTTTTTGCCTTCACTTTTTATAAGTTTAACACATTCTTGCTGAACAAAAAAATTATTTCTTTCAAATTTATTCAAAGAAAGCTAAAAAAAAAAAAAATATATATATCACAGATTCTAAAAAAACCCACCCAAAAAACAACAACAGTATAACAGTGTTTCCAACATTGATAATAAATCTGAAAATAATTTCTGAAGGATCATGTGACACTGGAATAATGATGCTGAAAATTCAGCTTCGATCACAGGAATAAATAACATTTTAAATTTAATATATATAAATATACACACACACACACACACTATATATATATATATATATACACACACATACATATATATATTAGTGGTGTCAATCGATTAAAAAAAATTAACTAATTAATTGCACATTTTACCTGAAATTAATCGCGATTAATCGCGATTAATTCTACCTGACATTAAAGTTTTTAATTATACTTTTATATTGCAATAATTTCACTTTAATGCTTCAAATTAATGTAGAAACAACATAAAGAACATATATTTTTAATATTTGTTTAAAGCCATCATGCTTTAGGACTGAAGGCAAATATCACTGATTGATTTTCCCCCCCTAATACTTAACCATTGAATATATAATCATTCAACATTACAGTATCATTAAGAGCTATCACTTTAACATTTATTAGACTTTAAAAAAAATAACTAATAATAATAATTTAAGTGAACTTGAAACAATCTTCACACAAACCCATTATAATAAATGTCTATAGGGCTAGTAGCTACCTGTGCCCCTCAGCAAGAAAATATAGCCTAAATTATATCAAATTCTAAATTATATAAAGATAAAACTTAGTTATTCATTTCCTCTTTTTAATTTTGTTCCTTAATTAACAGACATCACAGCAACTGGTTATAAGGATATTTTGGCTGCTGTTACTATAAAAGCTGTCACTGTTGAACTTGATCTGACACTGCTTTGACCTATAAATAATACATTCTTACACGCACGTCGGCACATTTGCGCGTGAACTTCAAGAGCGCGCGCTACAAGCAGAGTATATAGGCTGACAGGACAATTAAATTCGTTTTTACCGACATATGGCCTGACAGCATCTCATCTGACCGCTGTTCACTAACGTTTTACTTAAGCTCCTCGTCACCGGTAGCGCTTCCGCGGTCGTTTGACTCGCGTCTGGTGCTGAAGTAAAGTTGGAGCGCGCGTCTGAAAAGTCTCCTGTTTGATGTGTTCGTAAAGACGCTCTGCGCATTTAAATAAAAGCATTTCATAAGCAGTTGTGAGTGGGGTGGCCCCGCCCATGCGTTAATTGCGTTAAATATTTTGAACGCGTTAAAATGAAAAAATTAATCTCCTGCGTTAACGCGCTAATTTTGACACCACTAATATATATATATATATATATATATATATATATATATAACACTTTATTTCATTTTAAAATGGTTTAAAATTTTTAACTGATCTCTTAGTGAAACATTTGAACAGCTGTGTATAATTTTAATTTACAGTGAATATTAATATTTCTTTTGTTTAATATTTTTTGTAGTAGTAGTAATAATAATAATAATAATAATAATAATAATAAGGGCTACCTGTGCTGACAAAAATAAATAAATAATTTGCCATTAAAATTAGTACTGGAAAATAAAATTAAATATTACATATTTATTTGACAGTCAACAACAAATTGTACTACTACTTATTTTGTTTGATATTTTTGAAATAATAAAAATAAATAAATAATAAATAAATAAATAAATAAAAATAATAATAATAATAATATTATTATTATTATTTATTTATTGTCTTTTTTACGCCATGCCAGCACCAGGGCTATCTTCACGGCGATTACAAAAATGTACAATAATATAATAATAATAATAATATCTGTGGTTTTCTGCCAAAATAAAATTAGTACTGGAAAATAAAATTATCATTACTACATAACATTTTCTTTACTACTAGAATTTTTTAATTTAAAGTGAATAATAGTAGTATTTTTTATTTAGCTGAATATTTTTTATTTTGTAATAATGATAATAAAAATAAAACAAACAATAATAGTTATTATTATTATTATTATTATTGTTGTTATTGTTACAGTCATATTGATATATAACCTCAGATTTTAGCAGAATTTTGCATTTTGATTAGTGCTGCGCGATAATGACAAAAAACATAATTGTCGATCATTCCCTTGAAATTGTAATTGCGATTATTAATTTATTATCACAATTTACATTGACTGATGTTTGAAGCAACTGCATGCCATAATTTTATATAAAAATGAAAAGCTGAAAACATTTGTTCCTGAAAAAATGTTATTGCTTTTCTCGCTGCCACAAATGTCAACGATACTTTGGTTAGGTTTCTTTAAATAAAATGCTGGTATCAGATTTTCACGTTTAATTGATGATGCTTTTATCACAATATATGGTATTATCATGATATTGAAATTTATTTGCAAAAAAGGCTTAATAACTTTAGTTTAATAACTATTTTCTGACAACAATACACCAAAAAAATTATAAAGTTAAAAATGCATTCCTAAAAAGCATTCAAAATTTAGAATGATTTGTTATAAAAAAATTATTCTTGGTATTTTGATTGTGGTATAACAATATCATGCATATTCATATTCAACATGACATGCTCTAAACACGCCTCTTAAGCACACAGAATAATGTACTTTTTAAAAAATTCATCACCGTTTTGAACGATTACCCAATTGTGGAATCCGTAATCGTCATTGCAATTAGAAATTTGATTAATTGTGCAGCCTAGTTTTTACGTTTGTTTGTTTGTTTGTATTTAATGGCATGCCAGCTTCTGTGGCTATTTTAATTTAAACAGGATGTAATGACTGAGGACATCAGAGCGAACACAAACACTACCTGTTGCATTTTCTTGTACTCTCCGACGCGAGCGTAAGCCATGAAGAGGTGAGAGTGGTACTCCTCGCTTGCAGGAACTTTCCGGACTGCAGCTTCATAGAGCTTGGTCACTAACTCCGCTGTAGAAAGAAAATGAGAGTTAGCCTGTTAGCTTCATATATTAAAACCAAACATGCTCAGATTGGCATTTAGATTCTAGTGAAGAGAGCAAAACCCCTCAGTAGGGATGGGTACCGAAACCTGGTATTAAATCAGCCCCAGTGCTAAATTACGAAAGACCGGAGTATCAATCTCTGACGTTAATGGTTCTGCTATCGGTACTAGAGAAATTAAGAAAATAGGCTACACATACATTTATTATTGCTATACACTAGCAAAAGTTTGGACACACCCTTTCATTTAATGTTTTTTAAAGAAGTTTCTTATCAGGGTTCCCACTCTAAGCCAAATGTCAAATTCCCTGACTTTCCCTGATTAAAAAGATGAATTTCCATGACCTATAATGAACGGATCCATCCATTTACAAGCTTTACTTACTTGATCACAGATGTTTTTTAGTGCAAAACACACATATAGACTACTTTTTTTTTGTCTTTTACCCGTTAAATGCGCTTTGATATTTTTCTGTAGTATTTCTACAGAAATTAATTTATTTTAAATTATTTTTTAGGCTTTCATAACCATAACAACAGGCAAAATGCATGAAACAAAAAAAAAAAACTCCCAGATATTCCATGACTTGGACAAAATAAATGTAAAATTCCCTGACTTTCAATGTCTGGAATAGACCTTTTAAAATTCCACGAATTTCCAGAAATTCCACGACCCGTGGGAACCCTGTCTTATGCTCATCAAGGCTGTTTTCACTCGATTAAAAATACAGAAAAAAACTTTAATATTGTGAAATATTATTATGATGTAAATCGATGTTTTTCTATATTAATATACATTAAAATTTAATTTATATCTGTAATAAAAGTTGAATTACTCCAGTGTTCAGCATCACACGATCCTTCAAAAATCTTTCTAATATGCTGATTTATTATCAGTGTTTAATTTTTTTTGAAACCTGTGATATTTTTTTCAGGATTTTTTTCAGGATCAATAAAAGGTTAAAAAAGAACAGCATTTATTTAAAATAGAAAGGTTTTCTAACAATATACACTACTGTTCAAAAGTTTGGGGTCTGTACATTTTTATTCTTTCTTTTTTGAAAGAAATTAAGACTTTCATTCACCAAGGATGTGTTAAAATAATAAAAAGTGATAGCACAGATTTACGTTGTTAGAAAAGATTTATATTTTGAATAAATGCTGTTGTTTTTAACTTGTTCTTCATCAAAGAACCCTGAAAAAAACAATCACAGGTTGCAAAAAAAAATTGATAATTGTAATAATAAATCAGTATATTAGACTGATTTCTGAAGGATCATGTGACGCTTAAGACTGGAGTAACAGCTGATGAAAATTCAGCTTTGCGTCACAGAAATAAATTATATTGTAAAGTATATTCAAATAAAAACCATTATTTTATATTGTAATAACATTTTGCAATATTACAGTTTTTTTCTGTATTTTTGATCAAATAAATGCAGCCTTGATGAGCAGAAGAGACTTCTTTAAAACACATTAAATGAGAGGGTGTTTCCAAACTTTTGACTGCTAGTGTATACATTATCTTGCAAATTCTCTCTCACAAAGTCTTCAGCATGTTTCACATGCAATAATGTTAGGACATTTTTGCTATTCACAATTCAGAAGAGAGATCGTGCTCACGAGGAGCAGAGCGCACAATAATAAAGCCCTGTTTAACTGATGATTGATAGAGGACAGAAATAAACAAATCAAACATCTGCTTACACTTTAGGATTACGGCTGTGATATTAGGCCAATTTCAGTGTTTGATTTCAATGTTGACTCCCAAGGATCACAAAAAGAAGTTATGAGGTAAAACTATTCTTTCAACTTCTTTACCCTCATAGTGGTGCACATTTGTTCCTCCTTAAAACCCAAACTTAACATCAGAATCAGCACAATCAGTAATTGTTTTAAAATGCAGTCTTTACTGTTGCTAAATTGCGGGACATGTTTAAAAAAAAAAAAAAAAAAAAACTTTAAATCACAATAATCCGTGCAAAGAATGCTGTCCAAAACTAGATAAGTGTTTGATCACCACAATTGAGAGATGATCGCAAAAAATGTTTATATATCTATTATGTTTATGTATATACTGTATTGTATATACAGTACTAGTCAAAAGTTTGGACAGGTGAATGGGAAAGTGTCCTTTTGACTTGTACTGTACCATAACATACACATAAAAAATATCGGCCGATATATCGGTATTTTTTTTACTCCTTGATATCGGTATAAAAAAAAAATCAATATCGGTCGGGTTCTATTAATAAATATTTTATACACATGTGATGTGATCTGGGAAAACCCAACACATGCTGAAATGTTAGGTTTTTTAGGTTTTGATACCATATGAAAGCTGGGTTCAAGCCCTTTCCAAAACGTTTTTTTATTGAAGTTGGCTTATAGCTATGATTTTCAGGAATGGAATTTTGAGAAAAACGTTTTTAAAGCGAGACGACTTTTACTTCACGGGTTTAAGGCGAGACACTGCGGGTGAACAGGGTAAAAAAATTAACTAATAGTTATCGCCTTACTTACCCAGTTGATTGATTACATTGATAATTGCAAACATTTTTGTATTACAAGTTTTCTAAAATGTTATGTTTAAACAAGCAAATGAGGCATTGTTTATTGAAATATTCACTAATTTACGTACATTTTATAGTACAAAAATCTAAACACTGGATGAAGTCAGTTTCAAAATACCCGTTTAATTTTTTTTGCCATATTAGAGTCAAATGTTTTTACAGAGGGGATGTCATTTTGTCACTCCATAATTCAGAAAATACTTAGAACAGACAAAAAACAGTGTATTTTTTACAATTTTGTGGGGAATAAAATATTGTATATAATCAAGCAAATTATATATGAACAAATCTCTCTGTAAAAACCTATTGACAGGAATAAATATGTAAAGTTTGCTGTGTGTAAGTGCTACTGAAGTGGAGATTTATGGCTCGGTGTAGGAGAAAAAACTCATTTTGAGAAAACGGCCTTTAAAAATATGAATTGTAACTGAAATCCATTGACACAAATAGATAAAGTACTATAAAAGAAACACTTAACAGTGTCTTTTGTATGTTTTCCTTCCACTAGTCTGAAAACACACTTTATGAAAAACTAAAAAGCCCAAAATCTGACACGTGACTGAAAAAACTGTTTTTGCCTGCATTGTCTCGCCTTAAAGAGAGCTGTCATGAGCGCTATACTGCATTATTACACAAACAGACTGTCTGTTTTCCGTTGTTTATCATGGGTATAGTCTCCGAACTTTTGATCACCCCTTGTATTTTTAAATAGCATCAATAATGTAGCTTGTAGTTGTAGTTTACATGTAGAAACGCGAGAGCAGCACAACCGATTGTCATCAGACTCTTCCTCTTTAGTAACTTCATCATCCGATCCTTCATCTCTGAACGTGAAATATCCGTTGTAAGATGGTTTAGGCACTGATATCAGCAGGATTGAGCAGATTTAGGCGAGTAAGATCATTGAGAGAGCAGCTTCTTTAGACTGCGTTGATCTCTTGCGCTCTGCCATCTCACCGTATCAATAAATAAATAAATACAACTTTGCATACTGTAGTTTAGACAGGACTGGTGGGAAATGTGCATTGAGACACCTTTATTAAATGTTACCTGGTTTATTTTGATAGCTTAAGTGCTTTTGTGGTGTTTAGAGAAAGCACCTTCGCAGCACGTTCTTAACATCAGAGAAAGACACTGTCATTTCTGCTTGCTGCAATAAAACGCTATTTTTCTGCACTAAACAAGTGAATTTTGGCAAGATATTTTCAGAGATGATAGACAAGATGTTATAGAATAATAATTTAATGAAAACATAATTTTGCCAAAAAACTGACATTCAACCCATTTTTCGAATTTCCTGAAAACGTCCCAGAGCAACATCCGACGGGTTTTCCAGATCGCATCACATATATATAGGGATGCACGGTATACCGGTTATGGAAAAATACTGGTATATATTATATTTCAAACGGTTCGATATCATCATTTTGCCCAGTTCAGTATTTCATAAGCTGCAGTTCCGATGTTCACCTGTAGGCGGCAGTGCTGCCCAAATTGCTGCAAAACCGGTAAATGTGACAAAAGAAAAACGCGATGGATCCTCAAACAGATAAAACTGCATCAACGCGCTCAAAACTAGTGAATAAAGACCGTAGAAGTGAAATATGGCATTATTTTGCATACAAAACTGATGATAAAGGTGAACAAACTGTGTGCAAGCATTGCTATAAATCACCAAGCATTTGTCACTTGCTCATCCTCATCTTTTCCATTCATTTAGAGATCGACAGGTGAGTGCATCAATCAAAAATTCAGATTTTAATGTATATTAATATATTAATATATTTATATAATATATATATTAATATATATTAATATATTTCTAATGTAATAAAGTATTAAATATTTAATATGAAAGAGTGAATTAAAAAGTGCAATATTCTGCTTTGGAATGTTGTGAAGCAAAGTTTTCTAAAGAAAACACTAATAAAGTACAGACACTTGAAAAGTATTTTCAAAGCAGAGTTTAGTCTGAAAACTAAAAACTATCAGAGAGACAGAGAATTAATAACGTGATTTTGAATATTTTGACTGTTATTTTGACTTTACAGTAAAGAAACCTTGACCTGAGCTGAGCTAATAAATAAATTAATAATAAATTATAAATAAACTAATACATTTTTAGTATGTTAACATTACTTACTACAGTATCGATACCGAAGTATTACATTCTGGTCTCGTTCCAAAGCCAAAATTATGGTATTGAGCCATCCCTACATATATATAAAAGCCTAAAACAAAAAGTACAGATAAGAATACGTTAAAGTATCGGGTCGAGTACGCTACCCATCCCTATGCCTCAGGTATAGTGTGTTGTGCGTTGTACACTCACGCCGGTGCATTTCTCTGTAGAGGATGGTCAGTGCCTGCAGAGAGTTGTCGTCCGTGGGTTCGAGAACGGCCACTTCCTGCGCCAGCGCGAAGGCTTCATCCTGCTTTCCTGTGCGCTGCAGACCGATCGCCTTCAAGACCTGCCAAACAAGAGCGGAGCACACTCATTTATCGATCTAAAGGGTCAAATTCATTATGTTGTTACTTTCTTAAACAAAAAAGTCTTTTGTGTTGACCGCTATCCACAGCATCATGTGAAGCCCAGTGTGAATCCATCAGCTCTGCTGATGCTTTCTGCATGGACACTGCAAGCAATCGCAGCCTGAGCTGACCACAATGAAACACAATAATACAAATAAAACCAAAATCACCATACAGCTTAGTGCAATTATTAAATGTGTGTGTCAGACTTAGGCTTCAAGCTTTACAGTCATTTTTTTTTTATTTACTTAATTCCATATTTATATAATTAATTTCTCTGAATTTTTAAATTATGTTTTATTTATATAATGCATTTGAGAATGATAATAGTAATAACAACACTAATAATATTTCTGTAATTTTTTACTATTTTATTGGCATACTGATATTTAAACATTAAAACATTTAAACATTAAAGTATATATATATATAAAAAAAAAAAAATAATATATATATATATATATATATATATATATATATATATATATATATAAAAATATTGTGACCAAAATGTTCAGATGAACAAAGAAGCAGAGCAAACGTGGCTCTGTAAAATAAAATAAAATAAAATAAAATCACATAAAAATGTCTCTCTGTAGTTTTCTGCCAAAATAAATACTCAGTGGCTTAAAGTTTAAAAAAGCAGAATTAAGAAAAACATAAAAGTTTATACTGGAAAATATATATATATATATATATTTTTTTTAAATAAATAACATTTTATTTAAAAAAATAAAATAAAAATAAAATCAACAAATAAATAAAATAAAGTCTCCCTGTGGTTTTCTGCCAAAATAAGTAACATTGAATTTAAATAAAATATTAATATGAAAAACACTGTAATAATAAAACAAAACAAAACAAAACAAATAAAATGTCTCCCTGTTGTTTTCTGCCAAAATAATTAACATTTTATTTAATTAAAATATTATTAATATAAGAAACACTGTGGCCAAACAGATCTACACACAAGCACAGCAAATAATAATAAAATAAAAAAATAAAATAAAACAAAACAAAACAAAATAAAAACACTTCTGCCAAAATAAATACTCAATGGTTTTAAGTTTAAAAAGCAGAAATAAAGAAAAACAAAAATGAATACTAGAAAATAAAGTTAATATTACTTTATTTTACAGTGAATAATAAATAGCACTGTTTTATATTTATGCAAAATAAAATAAATAAATATATAAAATAAATGGCCAAACTGTGCAGATCTAGATGCAATTACAAAAAACCTGGATCTGTAAAATAAAATAAAAAAATAAATAAAATAAAAATAAAATAGGCAATCTTTATCAGAAAAAAAAAATACAAATTACATTTTCCCCCTAAAGTTCAGTAAAAAATAAAAAACCTTTGCGCAGTGAAGATCTTTGTGCTTCTTGAGCAGTTTGTCAGCCTGCTGGATTGCCATCTTGTTATTGCCATTGTCCAGGTAATCTACAAGAAAAAAACACGTTCAATGCAACAAAACAACACTGGTGTGGAAGTTACAAACATCTTTGATTACTACCAGGCAAAAACCATCATTAAAGTGCGGATTAAGACTGATAAACTGATCAATTTAATCAGAGAAATCCCTCAAGTTGCAATAGGCATTATGGGAATTTGCGCATCCAGTTATACTCAACCAAAAGTGAGCGCATAACGGCATCTGCGATCAGAAACGCAGCACTGCATCACTCACACAGACCCCTGACTGTGAGAAACGTTCTCTCGGAGCGCAGGAACCCCCCTCCCTTCCCATGAGCCTCTGCTAAAAGAACACAGGACCATGTCTGACGACAGCTGGATGCCAAAATTAACCAGGCCAGACTGTAGATTTGACGTGCGTCTGTCCTTTAATACATCTTTCCTGATTACGGTTATGTTTCTAATCAATCACCCACACAATTACAGATCGATTTCACACAAAGACTGCACAAAGCACCAGAATAAAGCTCATTGATCCATTGATTGTTATAAACCTCACATGCACAGAGCGGCATCTCAGTGAAGCAGGACAATAGCGACTGTCCTTGACATTTCTGTGTTATTCAAATGCATTCAAATGTTTACATCAATGCAATTTGATGCACAAAACCACACAGTTTGAACTCAAGAACCTGGAATTAGACTTAAAAATGCATTAATAAAATCTCAATTATAAATTCTGACTGGTAAAACAATATTCTAGTTGTAAGTAAAATAGAATTTATTGAATCATTTAATTCAATACAATATTCAGGTAGTAATTAGCTAAAATTATACCAGAATTATATTTTATAAGCCATAATATTTATTAAGAAGTATTAATAAATTATTTTTAAATCATCAAAAAAAGTATATTAAATTACTCATTAAAAACTAACCAAAATGATAACTTACAATAAGTCATATGTTTTAGGAAATAATAAACCTTTTTTTAACCATTAAAAGTAAATTAATAATCATTTTGGAAAACGAAACAAAACAAAACTAAAATGCTACCAAAATTATAACTTATATTTAATACTTAATTTACTTTTTATGATTTAAAAATAATGTATTAATATTTTTTAATAAATGGCTTAATGTAAAATATAATTTTAGTATCATTTCAGCGTTTAGATATATTTTTTTTTAATTATTTAATTTACTTTTTATTCAGGTTTTTTTTTTTTACTTAAATACTTAAATACTTTGACTTAATGTAAATGATATTTACTGTATAATTTTAGTGTTTATTTTCTTAAAGATGTATTACTTCTTAAATATTATGACTTATTGCTAATTATTTTTGTTATTAATAAATTTCATTTACTTTTTATGATGTAAAATTTATTAAAAACAAAAAAATATATAATTTACATTAAGTCATAATATAAGCAAAAAAAATAATAATTATGCCAAAATTAATTTTATATTACGTCATGTTTATGAAGACATATTAATGTATTATTTTTAAAACATAAAAAGTAAATTAAATTATTGCTAAATGCTCAAATCAAAAAATACATCAAAAAAAGTAATATAGTGAAATATTATAACTATTTATTAAAGTCAATAATGCAATGGCACTATAACCATGCAGGTATTAGAACATGCATGGAGAAAGAAAAAAAAAAAAATGAAAAAGTATATATATATATATATATATATATATATATATATATGCATTTTAAATTGCAACTGCATGAATAATCTAAACAAAACAAAAATCAATATAGCTCAGTGTGATTATTTAATGCATGTTTTGGACTTTTTCTTAAATACTTGATTTTGTATTTATACAGTAACATTTATATTTTCTATAATTTTATTTAACTTAATATTTATTGAAAATTTCGTTTTATAAAAAACTTAAACCAAAGCTAGCCGTTTCATTAAAGTGTATTAAAAGGAACTCTACTGTACATATATATGATTCTGTGCATCAATAATCAATCATTTAATGAGTTTGCAGTACAAGCAGCGTAAAATACGCAAATGCATTCATATTTACTACATAATAACACAGACACAATAATTCAGATTTCACATTATGTTGGCAAATGTCAGTGATGTTCCACAAGGCTATGCATTAAGACCAATTGAGTTTAAGCATTTAGAGACATTTATATGGCATTTCTGCACAGCTTTGGGGAATTTCTTAATATAATAAACGCAATAGTTCAAAATGATATAAACAAAGGCTTATATAGGATTACAAACAACCTCTGGAGGACAATAAACAGCTCTATCTTCAGATCATTTAGCCACAAAGCTCAGCTTTAGGCATGTACATTGTACCTACTCATGTTAGTACAGCATTAATAAATCATGAAGCATGTAAAGCATCTGTGTGAGACTCCTTACATAGAAAATGTGTAGAAATAAAGCACAAAAGGGCCATATTGAGCCTGTTAATCTCTGACATCTCACAGCCGGTTGATCAAATGACATTAACGCTGATCTCCAGACATTTAAACAATATGTCAATGTTTAGATGGGCAACAAACAGGGTTTGTTCCACCGATTGAAACGTCAGAGTGTGCCCGCGTAAGGACGCACTGTCATCCGGCGCCGCAGCCGAACCGACACCGCGGCTTGAACTCCACAGGCCTCGCCGGCTCTCCACAGCTCTTCCAGCTCTTTTACAAACTCAATAAAGCACAGGCCGGTCCTAAGGCACTAGTCAGACCCACTAGGTCTGTATACGCTCAGGAGTGCGGTGTGAATCTTACCGTAAATAGGTCGCAGTCTCCTGTCGTTGGGGTCTTGCACATGGCCCCTCGCCGCCATGATGGAGCTGAGCAGGATTAATTGGTGCGCATGCGCAGAGCGAGCACTCCGGAAAGACTTTAAACGGGAGCCAGGAGTCATTGGGTGTCATTCAGTGTCACTGTAAAAGACACATCTCTGCTTTTTCTTGGATACAAAAAGAGGTTAAGTGGAACGACCGAGTTTTAAGACGTACGTTTTTGCTTTAGCAAAGAGCAGGGGTTTTCAAACTGGGGTCCGGGCCCCCCATAGGGCCGAAAGGGAGTGCTACAGGGTCTATGGGAATGACTATGGAAAAACTGTGTAAATAAAAAATAAATATATAAATTACAACAAATCAAATGAAAAACAGAAATATATATATATAAAAAATATATACATATGCAAGCAAAAAAAATACATCAGATTATATTACAAAAAAAAAAAAAACTGTTAAAAGAAAAAAAAAAGAAAAACATTTTATTAAAAAATAAAATTAGGCTACAATAGAGTAAAAATAATAATAATAATATTTTAAAAAAGATAATTATATATATAAAATAAATACAATTTTATTTTTATTTGGGGCCGAAAGGAAGTGCTACAGGATCTGGGGAAATGCCTATGGAAAAACAGTGCAAAAATAAATAAATAAATAAATATGAAAAACAAATTAAATAAATAAAAATCAATAAGCAAACAAACTAATATTTTATTTAAAAACAAAAAATATATATATAAAATAAATAAAAAATAAATAAAATAAATATACAAAAAGAGTACAATATAATTAATAAAAATATAGACTGATTAAATAAAATATTTAAAATAAAGATATTTCAGTAAAAAATAAAATTAGGTTACAATAAAATAAATAAAAATGTAATAAAATAATAATAATAATAAAAATAATAATTAAAATAAAAAGCATTTTATTACAAAAAAATGAAACTTTGTATTTGGAGTCAAATGGGAGTGCTACAGGGACTGTGGAAATGTCTATGGAAAAACTGTGTAAAAATAAATAAATAAATATAAAAACACATAAAATAAATAAAAAAACAATAAGCAAACAAACTAACATTTTATTTAAAAACAAAAATACAAAAAGAGTACAATAGAATTAATAAAAATAAAAACAAATTTATTAAATTTAAAATTAGGTTACAATAAAATAATAAAAATTGAGTATAATAATAATAATAAGCATCTTATTACAAAAACAAAATAAAAAAAAAACAGTTAAAAGGGAGTGCTACAGGGTCTGTGGAAATGTCTATGGAAAAACTGTGTAAAAAATTAAATTAAATAAATAAATAAATAAATATGAAAACCAAATAAAATAAATAATAAACACTAAGCAAACAAACTAATATATTATTAAACTGATTAAATAAAAATATTTTATTAAAAAATGAAATTAGGTTTCAATAAAATAAATAAAAATTTAATTAAATTAAATTAATAATAATAATAATAATAATAATAATAATAATCAAAAGCATTTTATTGCAAAAAGTAAATAAATAAATAAATATTTTTATTTATGGGCCGAAAGGGAGTGCTACAGGGTCTGTGCAAATGTCTAATATATATGTCTAATATATATATATATATATATATATATATATATATATATATGCAAATGTCTAATAAATGTCTAATATGCAAATAAAATATTTAAAATAAAAAACGTTATTAAAATAATAAAATTAGGTCACAATAAAATAAATAAAAATAATAAATAAAATAAATAAGAAAATAAACTAAGCAAATAAATAAATGACCAATTCAGTGCTAGGAGTAGAAAAATCTAACCATTAAGTTTTACATTTTAAAATAATACTTTTTTTTTTTTTTATCGTTTTTGTATGTGGGCCAAATGAAACAACACACAATTAAGTTTTTTCCCCCCCTTTCTTGGTGTGTGCCAAACACTACCTTTTCCACATATTTTATATAGACACTATTATATATAGGAAACATATAGATCATATATTTCAAAGACAGACCCTTGCTTTGAAAACACTTCAATTTCCAACGGAAATCTTTATTTTATTTTAATTGGACATTGATGTATATGGTTAACAGTTCATACAAAAGCAGATTTGTGAAGAAAGCATCCTCCTTGTACAGCACACAAATAACCAGAATGAAAATGACACTGCTGATACAGCATATTATCTGCATATTTAAGTCAAATGACAGTCAATTCAGGTGCATAAAGTCTCCGAAACGACAGGTCATTCTCCATCTTCTTCAGATCCGTCCGCTTCTGCAGGTTTGGGATGTGAGCCTCCCGCTGAACTCATGCGCTTGTCAAAGTCCTCTTCGCTAATCTTTCCTTTCTTGAGCTTCTTCAGCAAACGCGTGTCGCTTAAAAGCTCGTTGAAGTCTTCGTCGTCAACATCGGACTCCTGCGATCACACAAACATAGCGTTGAGACTTTATAGAGTAGCGGATTTGCTCCGTCCGTTTCAGTTTTTTTTGTTTTACGCACACTTTTCGTATTTAGTAAAAACGTGCAAACTGGAATTTTCTGGTTTTTAAAGATAAAGTTCACCCAAAAATGAAAATTTGCTGAAAATTAGCTCACCCTCAGGTCATCCAAGATGCAGAAACTGCTTCTTCACGGAAACAAATTTGATTAAATGTAGCATTCCATCACTTGCTCACCAGTAGATCCATTGCAGTGAATGGGTGCCGTCAGAATAAGAGTCCAAACAGCTGATAAAAACATCACAATAAGTAATCCACAACACTCTACTCCATCAGTTAACATCTTGTTATGTTATATTATGGATTACAGACTCATATTTTGGCCAGAAGCAATGGTTTGAAGACAAAACGTTTCTTACAAACACGCAACTTTTCATTTCACAAGACCTTAACTGATGGACTGGAGAGGTGTGGATTATTGTGATGTTTTTATTTTAATGAGTATTCGGACTCTCATTCTGACGGCACCCATTCACTGCAGAGGATCCATTGGTGAGCAAATGATGAAATGTTGCATTTCTCTAAACTTGATGAAGAAACAAACTCATCTATGTCTTGCAGCGTTCCCACTCTACACTGCAAAAAATGCTTTTCTTACTTAGATTTTTTGTCTTGTTTCCAGCCAAAATATCTAAAAAATCTTAAATCAAGGAGGATTTTCTAGACAAGTAAAAATTATTGTCTTGTTTTCAGAAAAAAAGTCAAAATTAAGTGAGTTTTTGCTTGAAACAAGCAAAATAATCTGCCAATGGGGTGAGAAAAATAATCTTATTTCAAGATGAAAGATAGATAATTTTTCTTACCCCATTGGCAGATAATTTTGCTTGTTTCAAGCAAAAACTCACTTAATTTTGACATATTTTGTCTGAAAACAAGACAATAAGTTTTACTTCTAGAAAATCCTTCTTTTTTTTTTTTTTTTTTTTTTTTTTTTTTTCCCGGCCTGTCAGTAACACAGATAACACATAACAGTGTGTATGTGTAGCTATGCTATCATCATTCACAGCCTTTTTTATTATTTTTTTTTTTATTTTTTTTATTAATTTTTATATTTTTATTTATTTAACCATACTATGACCGACAAGACCGGGGGACAGAGAAAACCAAGAGAGGAGAAAGAAGGAAGAAAAGAAAAGAGAGAGAAGAAAAAGAAAAAAAAAAAAAAAGAGAGAGAAAGAAAAAAAAAAGAAAAAAAAAAAAAGAGGATAGAGAAAGAGAGAGAGAGCAAAAACAGATAATCTGCTTCCATACCTGCTGACAAAGAGAGAAAACAACAAAAGACACAACAGCAGAAAAACTACAACAACATCCAATGTCCGTATGTATCACAGTAAATACTAAATGTTAAATGGTATTGCGCAGCACACATAACTAATATTACAAAATATGTTTGAAGCAACAGCATTTTAGGACAGTGAGTGTCTGTGAGCACCTGTTTTTACACCAATGTGAATGCTTGTGTGTACACCTGTGTGCACACCTGTGTGTGTGAACGCGCTTGTATTCATAAGGTTCCTCCATGTAAATGCTTGATAGTGTGAGTGGGGAACCACAGCCCCGCCCCGCTAGGCATGAAGTAGGCACGAAGGAGGCCCGGGCTCCCAAACATCCGGAGGCCCCCCAGGGCGCGGGAACCCCAGGAAAACCACCGCAGGGATAACCGCGGCCCCCACCCAGAAAAGGGCAGAGGAGAGCCCGGAGGAGGTCATCCGGCAGCCACAATGCAGACGCCCCAGGGGGCCACGGCGGCAAGCCCGCAGGTCCCGCCGGCAGTCGGCCACACCAGGGCAGACCGGCCCGGGCCCAGAGAACCAAGGGCCCCCCCACCCCCCAGCAGGGGCCCAGCGAAGCCCAGCGAAGCCAGGCCCTACCGAGCGACCGTCGAGAGCGGGCCAGAGCCCACCCGAGCATCCCGCCCCGGAGCCAGAAACCACCAACGCACCGGCGGCCGGGAGCATCCCCCACCGGCAGGGCATGGTGGTGGGGTGGGCCCTCCATGATGGTTGAGGCGGAGTCAAAGGCCTGACCTGACACATGGACATAGACAAACATAAACACACATACACAAGCATCCCACCCTCATGCACGCAACCAAACACTCACACACTCAAACCACACGTAGACGCACAAAAAAAAAAAACAAAAAAAAAAAAGGACACTGTACCCACACTCACACTCCCCATTTGTACTCTATACTCCTGGGACCAGGCACCACTAACCCCAAAAGGCCAGTCAGCGCCAGACCCCGGAGCTGAATCCCCTTCGCTCCGGTGTGGAGACTGGAAGACCACCCCCGTCCCTGCAGCAGCAGAGAAGACCACCAGCCCAGACCCCGACCGGGCGGCCAGCTCCTCCTCACAGCCCCCAGCCCCGGACAGAGAACAGAGAACAGGGGTGTAAGGGGGGAAAAAAAACAAAACAAAAAAAAAAACAAAAAAAAAGGGAAGACCCCGTGCTTCACCTCACCCGCTCAAATGTAGTGTTGGTGTATGTTGTTCTAAAGTGCTTTAAAACAGGGGAGGGGCAAGACACTAGGACACGTCAGCTCGTGTCAGCTCGGCCCCTCCCAAGAGCCCTCAATGTCTATGTGCGACTTAAAATTGAGAAGTGGGCATCGGCACCAGAGGGAAGGCTGAATGAACAGACCACCCTCTGGACGCCGTTCAGAGTGCCCACCCCCAAGGCCCTATATGTATGTGTCATGTGACAGTAAGTAATGAGAGTGTCTAAGTAATGATGTATGATTGGGATGCGAGAGGCCACGAGGAGACAGAGGAGTCCCAACTCCCCTGCATCCCAGCGACACACCCGCACCCCAAAAACCCTACCTGTATGTTGGTGTGATGGGGCGGGAGAGGGGAAGCATTAGGGACGGGGAGGAAAACATCGGAGGAGGCAAAGTGCCCCCCCCGCTGGAGCCAGCTCCCCCGCTGACCCCATAGGCACCCCTGTTGTCCCAAACCCGTCCCGGGCAAGGGGCACAGGCCCATCCAGACCAGGGCCCACGGCAGCCCGGGGTGGCCCACCAGACCCCACAGCAGAGGAAAAACTACCCCCACCCCATCATTCAGTCGACTCCCAGACTACCGAAGACAATAGACACCCAGGTTAAACCAGTCCTCCGCCCCTATTGGGTCCCTCCCTCCCTCCCTCCATGCAGAGTGAATACTGACAGATGGTAACGACGTCCCCACCAGCTAAAGACACCCCCGGCCCCACCGATGCATCGGAAGCCCCCGCACCAGGGCCGGGCCCAGGCGCATGCATCCACCCACGCCCCCGGCGGCACACCCACCAGGACCCAAGCCCCCCAGGGCCAGCCGGAATCCCAGCCCGGAGGCAGAGCGCCCCCAGAACCCCAAACCCCCCCCCGGACCTACCCCGGAGCAACACAGCCGCCAGGCCGGCAACCTACGTCCGCCGACACAGGCCTCCCCAGCAGCGCCGCGTGCAGTCGCCAGAAAAAAACAACACCCGAGAGCCACCAGTACCCCATCCAGGCCAGGGCCGCAGCCCCAGCGCCGAATCCCCCAAGAACCCCACCCCCCAGAGAACCCCCAGACGCCCCAAGCCCAATTGGCCCTCCACGCCAACAACAAAAATCAAAGCCGGACAGAATCAGGACCCCCCACCCACACTAGGTGATGGAGCTGATCAAAGGAGCCCAGAGAGAATGATCTAATGTGGCAGCAGAAGCTGTGTCAAGATTAATATAGTCCAACAAGCGATCTCTATATTCGTTGATATTAAGATTATTTTTATTTTTCCAGTTCATGAGGACCGTCTTCTTGGCAATGCATAAGGCGGTGAAAGCCATGAGGATTGTGTTATCTTCTGTAGTGATACCATCAAGGTCACCCAACAGGCAGACTGACGGAGAAGCTGGAATTGAACATTTAAGACACTTTGTTAAGTCTTCACAAATCCCATACCAGAACCTCTGAACAGGCGGACAGAACCATAAAGCGTGGATATAATTGTCAGGAGTATTGTCTTGACAGTGTGAGCAGTTGTTAGAATCTATAAAACCCATCCTGAACATCCGATGACCTGTGTAGTGTACTCTGTGCAGGATTTTATACTGTATTAACTGTAAACCGGGATTCCTAAGCAGTTTAAAGGTTTTTGAACATATCTGAGACCAGAAATTATGGTCCCAGCTGACTGATAGATCTGCCTCCCATTTTGCAATAGGAAGCGATACTGATTCATCTATTTTAGAAAGTATCTTGTATATTTTAGACACTAATTTGGGGGTTTTGAGACTAAGAAAATCTGCCACACTTGGTGGTATTTGTAATTTAATATGATTAGGCTTAAATTTCTTTTTTATTATAGATTTAATTTGTTGATATTCTAAAAATCTGTTCTTATTGATCCCATATTGTTTAACTAATGTGTCAAAGGGAATAAAGTCTGTCCCTTCGACTATATGTTCCAGGTATTTAATACCTTTTCTACTCCAGTCTGTGAAGTTTATCACATTATTGTTTATTAATATGTCAGGATTGTTACATATGGGGGTACGTTTGCATGGGATTAGTGAAGACTCAGTCATTTTTAGAAACTCCCACCATGCTGTCAGAGAAGAGCTGATACTGATGCTTTTGAAGCATACGTGTCGTTTGATGTTCGAGCTAATGAATGGCAGATCACAAATCTCTATATTATTGCATAATGCCTGTTCTACATCTAGCCAAATTTCATCGAAGAGGGTGTGTTTTAACCACCCTAAAATGTGTTGAAGCCTGTTGGCTAAGAAATAATGGTGAAAGTTAGGCAGATCGAGTCCTCCTTTATCTTTGGTCTTTTGCAACGTTTTTAAGCTAATACGCGGTGGTTTACCTTTCCAAAGGAATTTAGAGATGGAGGAGTCCAGAGATCTAAACCAGTCAGGTGATGGTTTGCTAGGGATCATTGCAAACAAATAATTAATCCTTGGCAAAACCATCATTTTTATTGAGGCGACTCTTCCCATAAGTGATATGGGTAGAGACTTCCATCTAGCTAGATCTTCTTCTACCGTCTTTAAAAGTGGGATATGATTTAATTTAATTAGATCTGCCAGCCTAGGTGAAACATTAATACCTAAATATTTAATATTTCCAGATTGCAGTGGAGTGGAAGAGTTCTGGAAAGAACAATTAATTGGAAGAACTGTAGATTTTAACCAGTTTATTGAATAATCTGAGACTTTTGCGAAGGAGTTTATTAATGTGATTACCTCAGAGAGAGTGGTTTGTGAATGCTGAAGGAAAAGTAACACATCATCTGCATAAAGACTGACTTTATGTTCTACATTCTTGCATTTAATGCCTTTAATCACTGTAGTCTGTCTAATTGCTGCTGCTAGTGGTTCAATAAAAATTGCAAACAGTGAAGGGGAGAGAGGGCATCCTTGCCTGGTGCCTCTCTTGAGACAAAAGCTGGACGACGTTTGGTCGTTTGTCCTGACACATGCTGTTGGAGAGTTATATAATATTTTTAAAAAAATATTAATCCTTCTTGATTTAAGAATTGTTAGATATTTTGGCTGGAAACAAGACAAAAAATCTAAGTAAGAAAAGCATTTTTTGCAGTGTAAGCCACATGTCAAATTCCCTGACTTTTCCCTGAATAAAAAGCTGAAATTCTATGACCTATAATGAACGGATCCATCCATTTACAAGCTTTATTTACTTGTTCACAGATGTTTTTATTACAAAACAAAAGTTTACATACCCCTTGCAGAATCTGCAAAATGTTAATTTATTTAACCAAAGTAAGAGGGATCATATAAAATGCATGTTATTTTTTATTCAGTACTGACCTGAATAAGATATTTCACATAAAATACATTTCCATATAGTCCACAAAAGAAAACAATAGCTGAATTTATAAAAATGACCCTGTTCAAAAGTTTACATTTTGATTCTTAATAGTTTTTTTGTTTAGTGATAGTTTAGTGATATCCTTTTTTGGTTTTCCAGCATTTTTGTGTATTTGAACCCCTTCCAGCAATGACTGTATGATTTTGAAATCTTTTCACACTGAGGACAACTGAGAGACTCATATGCAACTATTACAGAAGGTTCAAACACTCACTGATGCTCCAGAAGGAAAAAAACATGCATTAAGAGCCGGGGGTGAAAACTTTTGAAATTTGAAGATCATGGTAAATTTAACAAATTTTGTCTTCTGGGAAACATACAAGTATCTTCTGTAGCTTCTAAAGGGCAGAGCTAAATGAAAAACAATATGATATTTAGGCAAAATGAGCAAAATGTACACATTTCCATTCTGTTCAAAAGTTTTCACCCCCTTTTCTCCTTTTTTTGCAGATTCTGCAAGGGGTATGTAAACTTGAGCACAACTGTATACACTACTTTTTTTTTTTTGCTTTTACCCGTTAAATGTACTTCAATATTTTTCTGTACTATTTCCACAGAAATTATTTATGTTTTTTATGCTTTCATAACCATAACCTAACCATAAAAATAGGCAAAACATTTGAAACAATGTGATAAAACAAAATACGGTATAGAAAAATTACATTTTGATAAATGGGAACAATAAATTTAAAGCAACAAAGAAAAATTCCTGATATTCCATGACTTGGACAAAATAAATAGAACATTCTGGAATAGACCTTTTAAAATTCCACGATATTCCAGAAATTCAGTATATTTAAATTTTTAGGTGAACTGTTTCTTTAAGACAAAAAAAAAAAAGATAACATACCTCATCCAGTTTTCTTTTGGCACTCCTCTTTTTCTTTTTATCCTTCTTGTTCTTCTGCTTGGACCAGGCTTTGTTCTTGACGAAGTTCTTCTTCAATGGCGTCTCTTTGGCTCTCAGCTCCGCCAGTCTTTTTTGCCTCTGCTTTTCCCTGTTTTTATCCTTAAAGCGGATGGTGTCTGTGTCGATGGCCGCCTGCACGAAATCCGGGAAGGTCTTTCCTCTCAATTCAGGCATTTTGGGCAAACGGAGGAGAGCAAAGCCACGGGCCAGAGCAGCAAAATCCAGGTCTGTTTAAGGTACAAATCATTTGAATCAGGCGAATGATCTTATTGTAGGGATATGCATTTTACGCAAGCTTTAAAAGCAACTTCGCTCACCTTTAAGGCGAAATATCAGACTACACTCGTGTTTGGCGTACGCCTGCACATGCGACACAAACGCTCTCATGCCCTTCTCAAACATCGCTCTGTCAGCTAAAGCCATCGCCTTCAGTTTAGGCAGAACATCGACCACGTCTTTCACCGGAGGATGTGACTGAAGAGGACACTGTGGGGGAAAACAAGCACAAATGCTATTTTACCACCAAGGAAGTAGAAATTGGCACAAATATCTGCAGCAATTCCCTGGGAATGCATGAACTACAACGCATGTCGCTTTAATAAAGCATCTGCATGCATGTAAAACAATATTTGTGACCCTGGACCACAAAACCATTCATAAGGGTCAGTTTTCAAAATTGAGATTTATAGATCATGTGAGCATTGAATAAATAAGCTTTCCATTGATGTATGGTTTCTTATGATGGGACAATATTTGGCTGAGATACAACTGTTTGAAAATCTATAATCTGAGGGTGCAAAAAATGTAAACAACTGAGAAAATCGCCTTTAAAGTTGTCCAAATGAAGTTCTTGGCAATGCATATTACTTATCAGAAATTAAGTTTTGACATATTTATGGTAGGAAATTTACAAAATGTCTTCATGAAACATAATCTTACTAATCTAACTTAATATCCTAATGATTTTTTGGCATAAAAAGAAAATCAGTAATTTTGACCCATGCATTGTATTTTTGTCTATTGCTACAAATATACCCCAGCGACTTAAGACTGATTTTGTGCTTTAATAAAGCATCTGCCAAATGCATGCATGTAAAACCCTATTTGTGACCCTGGACCACAAAACCATTCATAAGGGTCAATTTTCAAAATTGAGATTTATAGATCATGTGAGCGTTGAATAAATAAGCTTTCCATTGATGTATGGTTTGTTATGATCGGACAATATTTAACTGAGATGCAACTATTTGAAAATCTGGAATCTGAGGGTGTAAAAAATGTAAACAATTGAGAAAATCGCCTTTGAAGTTGTTCAAATGAAGTTCTTAGCAATGCATATTACTTATCAGAAATTAAGTTTTGATATATTTATGGTAGGAAATTTACAAAATGTCTTCATGAAACATGATCTTACTAATCTAACTTAATATCCTAATGATTTTTTGGTATAAAAGAAAAATATATAATTATGACACATACAATGTATTTTTTTATTGCTACAAATATACCCCAGTGACTTAAGACTGGTTTTGTGCTCCAGGGTCACATTTGTGAATGGTAAACACGTTTGCATATGAAATGAAGTTTCTCTATGACTTACCTTTTGATTAATGGACAAGAAATTGACATACGTCTCTTCCATCGGCAGAAGAAAGACGAGTGCATTGCCCTGGTTTCCGATGCGTGCGGTTCGTCCACAGCGATGCACAAAGGAACTAAATGAAAAGAGTATTACATTTGATGACAAAAATGAGCAATGCATGCACAAAATACACAAATATGCCACCTTTAGTCTTTGTTATTTTTAGTATTATGTAAATAGAATTATTGCATTTATTCAGGGTTCCCACTGTAAGCCAAATGTCAAATTCCCTGACTTTTCCCTGACTTTTAATGACTAAAAAGCTGAATTTCCATGACCTATAATGAACGGATCCATCCACTTGCAAGCTTTATTTACTTGTTTACAGAAGTTTTTAGTACAAAACTATGGAAGCCCGTTTCTGCCACTAAATAAAAAAAGATAAAGATAAAACTCACAATTCTGACTTTTTTTCTTGCAATTGCAAGTTTGTATCTTGCAATTTTGACTTTTTTTTCTCAGAATTGTAACATATAAATTCATTTCTGAGGAGAAAAAATACTGATATGTTCACATAATTGCGAGTTCATATCACACAATTCTGCCTTAACTCTCAATTGTGAGTTTATATCATGCAATTCTGACTTTATAACTCACAATTGCGACTTATCTCACAATTCTGACTTTTTTTTTGCGCAACTGCTAGTTCATATCTCACAATTCAGAGAAACAAAAGTCAGAATTGCGAGTGTGTATCACGCTATTGTGAGAAAATAAGTCAGAATTGTGAGATAAGTCGCAATAACCTTCTTTTTATTTTTTATTTAGTGCCGGAAACAGGCTTTTTCTGTAATATTTCTACAGAAATTAATTTATGTTTATAACAATCTGAAGGATTTTTGTAAGGGTTTGGGGTTTGTAAGGATTTGTAATCAAGTTCATTCTTCAGGTTTTTTTATTTCTGCACATTTAGTTTTTGCTTTTCTATGATCTACTTTTCATAGCCAGTCTTTGAAGTGCTCATTTTGTAGCCAAAGCTCTTGAAATTATTATTATTATTATTTTTTTTTTTTCTGCCATGTTTGTCTTAGTTATCTAAGCTGGTGACTGCATTTGACTTCAGTGATTGCCAGTTGACGTGCGGGAAGGGAATAAAATGGCACTGAAAAATAGCCTAACCATAAAAATAGGCAAATAAATAAATAAATAAATAAAAAAACGGTACAGAAAAGTTCAGTTTGATAAACAGAAACTAAAATTTAAAGCAACAAACAAAAATCCCTGATATTCCATGACTTGGACCAAAAAAATATTAAATTCCCTGACTTTCAATGACTGGAATAGACCTTTTAAAATTCCATGATATTCCAGAAATTCCATGACCTGTGGGAACCCTGTTTATTAATGTGTTGGAATAATTGTAATTTTGTTTCAAATCATTTTAGTTTTTTGTTAGTATTTCTATATAACTTTAATTTATTTTTATATTTACATTTTTATTTATTTCAGCTAAAAATGAATTGTAATAGTTTTAGTAAACAATAACAACAATGCTTTGAAATGCATTGATTAAATATTGAATAAAAGCAGCACATGATAAAGTTTCAAATAAACCAGAGTATGTAGATAAAACATCTACATGTTGCCATGGTTAGGACTTTAAAATAGGTAAGCTATTTAGTGTTTTTTTTTGTTTGTTTGTTTTTTGTATGTGTTACATAGAATATACTATACTCTCACTGCAATTTTTTCTGCTTTTTGGCTTGAATTTTAATTTTTGTACTGTCCTTATCTAAAAAAAAACAATGAATAAATAAAGAAATACGCTGAAGTGTAATACTTAATGCAGAGGTTTGTTTTATTCGTACAGATATTGTAAAATAAAATTCCAGAACTATCAAGGACGTTTCAAGCGCTACTGTTTTAGATTTTCAAGGACTTCAATCAGAGAGCTCACTTATGGTTTGATGTTTTCTACTATTTAAGAAAAAAATAATAAAGATTTGCGAATTCGCTCCGAAGTTCCGAACTAAATCGAATCATTCGCGATCCACGCTTCGATATCCCGATCTGATTCATGAACTATCTTTTCAGATAAGAACTCAGAGCACAAATCATTCAGTTCAGGAATCATTCAGTTTGCGGATTGATTCAAAAACCCAATCCAAAGTCCTAATCTGAATCAAATGATTCGCAAACCTGCTCCAATGTCCTAATCTGAATCAAATGATTCGCGAACCCGCTCCGATGTCCTAATCTGAATCAAATGATTCGCGAACCCGCTCCGATGTCCTAATCTGAATCAAATGATTCGCAAACCTGCTCCGATGTCCCAATCAGAATCAAATGATTCGCAAACCTGCTCCGATGTCCTAATCTGAATCAAATGATTCGCAAACCTGCTCCGATGTCCTAATCTGAATCAAATGATTCGCGAACCTGCTCCGATGTCCTAATCTGAATCAAATGATTCGCAAACCTGCTCCGATGTCCCAATCAGAATCAAATGATTCGCAAACCTGCTCCGATGTCATAATCTGAATCAAATGATTAGCAAACCTGCTCTGATGTCCCGATCTGAATCAAATGATTAGCAAACCTGCTCTGATGTCCCGATCAGAATCAAATGACTCGCAAACCTGCTCCAATGTCCCGATCTGAATCAAATGATTCACAAACCTGCTCCGATGTCATAATCTGAATCAAATGATTCGCAAACCTGCTCTGATGTCCCGATCAGAATCAAATGACTCGCAAACCTGCTCCAATGTCCCGATCTGAATCAAATGATTCGCAAACCTGCTCCGAAGTCCCGATCTGAATCAAATGATTCGCAAACCTGCTCCGAAGTCCCGATCTGAATCAAATGATTCGCAAACCTGCTCCGATGTCCCAATCAGAATCAAATGATTCGCAAACCTGCTCCGATGTCATAATCTGAATCAAATGATTAGCAAACCTGCTCTGATGTCCCGATCTGAATCAAATGATTAGCAAACCTGCTCTGATGTCCCGATCAGAATCAAATGATTCGCAAACCTGCTCCGATGTCCCGATCTGAATCAAATGATTAGCAAACCTGCTCTGATGTCCCGATCAGAATCAAATGACTCGCAAACCTGCTCCAATGTCCCGATCTGAATCAAATGATTCACAAACCTGCTCCGATGTCATAATCTGAATCAAATGATTCGCAAACCTGCTCCGATGTCCCAATCTGAATCAAATGATTCGCAAACCTGCTCCGAAGTCCCAATCTGAATCAAATGATTCGCAAACCTGCTCCGATGTCCTAATCTGAATCAAATGATTCGCAAACCTGCTCCGAAGTCCTAATCTGAATCAAATGATTCGCAAACCTGCTCCGAAGTCCCAATCTGAATCAAATGATTCGCAAACCTGCTCCGATGTCATAATCTGAATCAAATGATTAGCAAACCTGCTCTGATGTCCCGATCTGAATCAAATGATTAGCAAACCTGCTCTGATGTCCCGATCAGAATCAAATGACTCGCAAACCTGCTCCAATGTCCCGATCTGAATCAAATGATTCACAAACCTGCTCCGATGTCATAATCTGAATCAAATGATTCGCAAACCTGCTCCGATGTCCCAATCTGAATCAAATGATTCGCAAACCTGCTCCGAAGTCCCAATCTGAATCAAATGATTCGCAAACCTGCTCCGATGTCCTAATCTGAATCAAATGATTCGCAAACCTGCTCCGAAGTCCCAATCTGAATCAAATGATTTGCAAACCTGCTCCGAAGTCCCAATCTGAATCAAATGATTCGCAAACCTGCTCCGATGTGCTAATCTGAATCAAATGATTCGCAAACCTGCTCCGAAGTCCCAATCTGAATCAAATGATTCGCAAACCCGCTCCGAAGTCCCAATCTGAATCAAATGATTTGTGATATGTGATTTAAATGCCCGACCTGAATAAAATGATTTGCGGTTCGCAATCCGATTTGAGGGCTTCAAAACAGTGAATCATGTTGCAACGCAATTTTTGAAACCCTTACAAGTGGTTTAATTCGATCTGGTTTTGCTAGTGAATCACAATGCAAATAATTCACAAGTTTGAATCAATCGGAGCAGTTCCAGCATAAATGGCTCACTCAATTAATTTGGTTCATCCGCTGCTCTTCTTGCATCTTCAGCCATGTTTACAGACACTGTCAGTACTACTATTGGTTTAGCTCAATAGTGTTATGACATTAACTGAAATAGGCAAAAAAAATGCACGGTTTTATTTAAATGCGTGGAAAGTTATGTGCTTATTACAAAGTACCTTTCAAGTACCTCTTCAGGAATATAGCTATTTCCGAGGGTCTTAAATTTCAAAGTGTCAAATTCAAGTACTTCAAGTAAGCGCCTTGTAGAAACCCTGAAGAGACGAAGCACTTAGACACTAACACCACTACCCGCACGTCAGCTGACTCTATAAACACTAATTAAGCATTAAATAAATATGTAATAAACTATTCAAAGGCTTCATGAATGTTGCACAGACTCACAAGTACATCTTTTTGAGCTCAAGTGTGATCATGAATGTCCTGGTTACCTTGCGCTGCTTGGTGGGTCGTACTGAAGCACCCAGTTCACTTCTGGTATGTCGATGCCTCTTGCCATGACGTCTGTGCACACGAGAATCCCACTGCACACATGCGTAATGCATTTATTTGTATTATTGATCTTTAACTTGCTCTTTGTAAATACCTAAAAAGGAATCAGACCACAGTACCTCTTCAGTGCCCGGAAATCTGCAAATATCTTGTTTCGTTTATGTTTCATCTTCCCGTGGAGGCAGTGGATGTTGACATTCTTGATCAAGACTTCCAGGGCTTTACCGAAGTACTCCACACAAGCACAGGTGCTGAGGATATAGAGAATATTACGATGTTAAAATGGTTGAACAATGTTATTTACATTACTGTGTGTGCAAATATTTACAATGCTAGCCACAAGTTTGGAATTATTATTTTTTTTGTTTGTTTTTGAAGGGAATCTCTTCCAATCACCAATAATAATAATAATAAATATAGCTGCAAGCAGCAATTGCAGGGCCGAACACTAAGCAAGGGAAGCATGAGACCAACTGCAGCAATGAGTAATTAAAGCCATTTTAGGATGATTTTTGTCAGCATGGTCTGTAGATGATCAGATTCGATTTTGGCGAAAATCGGATCAATATTCTAGGAGGAGTACGTTTTTTTTTTTGCCTTGTTTCCATCCAAAATGTCTAAAAATTCTTAAATCAAGAAGGATTTTCTAGACAAGAAAACATTATTGTCTTGTTTTTTCTGAAAACAAGTCAAAATTAAGTGTGCTTTTGCTTGAAACGAGCAAAATAATCTCCCAATGGGGTAAGCAAAAATAATCTTGCTTTCTGTTTGAAATAAGATTTTTTTTCTGAAAACAAGAAAATAATTATTTACTTGTCTAGAAAATCCTTCTTGATTTAAGAATTTTTTTATATTTTGGCTGGAAACAAGACAAAAAATGTAAGTAAGAAAAGAAAAGTAAGTATTTTTGCACTGTATGGTTGAATTGGATCAACAAAGTTCAGCAGCAAAGTCATTGGTTAATAAAATGGGATTAAATACATAAAGGAAACAAAAAGTTACTGGCATTACTTTTTGGAAAAAGTTAGATATTTTCTTGGAAATTAAAAAGTAATGCATTACTTTACTAGTTACTTGAAAAAAGTAACCAATGTAATTCCATTAAAGCTGGTGTAATATCTCCTTGTTTCTTTAATTTCATTAATACTCTAGCTGCTGCATTTTGTATCAATTGCTATAATCTTAACTACAGAACCCTTAGTTTAGTTAGAGCCCTTGATTACAGTAATCAAGTCTAGAGAAGATAAATGCATGAATTATTCTCTGTGCATCATTAAAAGAAAAAAAAGGGCGAATCCTGGCAATGTTTCTCAAGTGATAGAAGCATGTTTTTGTAACATTATTAATACGAGACTTAAAACTCAGATCACGATCCAAAATGACGTCCTCTTTCTTAGATTGTAAAGCTAAGGAAACCAGTGCTGCTTTTATTTGATAGAGTAAAAACATTTAAGTATCTGACACAGTGGTAATGATTTCAAACGTATCAAAACTTGCAAAATCAGTCTAACAAACCTGAAGAACACAAGCTGCTTCTCATGTTTGTGCTGTCTGAGAAACGCTACCAAAGTGTTGAACTTCTCCTCTGTTCGGCATATCTGTAACATAATCAAGAAAATCTTCAGATAAATAACTTAGAATTCGTTCAGACAGGCTCATACGGCCAACCCAAGATGTTCACAAAGAGAAAGGAATGTAAATTAATTTAATCAATAATGATTAAATGTCATACTTAACAGTGCAGTTACAATTTCTGCAACGCCCCACGAAAATGCATGCATGTGCTTTGATGAATAAGTCCCTGAATGATACAGATGGCTCTAGATGACTGACCGTGTAATAATTGCTGAGTCTGGCTGGCGTTTTCTGCACGCTCGAGGCCGCCACACCTTTCTCCTTCACTGTGATTCTCACAGGGTTGCGCAGACCAGCCCTCACCAACTTCTCCAGCTCTTGCGTCTGTGTGGCGGAAAACAGCCCTGTGCGTCGCTGCTTGGGTAAATACCCCAGAATAGTGTTTAAACTGCAGAGGCAAACAAAAAAGCGGCATTATTTCTTTAACTTATGATTAGAACCTGACCAATGTGTTTTTTTGGGGGACCGATACCGATACCGATATTAGGGAGTAAAAAATACCGATATTTATATATCAGCCGATATTCTTTATGTGTATATTATATTCAGTGGTGGAAATGGCTAAAAATTCACTGGGGGGACTAGGAGGATGGGGGGGGGGGGGTATTTTAGATGTCCTTTCAGATGTATTTATGTATAAAACCCTTTATCGACTATAATAACATTAAATTTTTCTCTAAATTTTCTCTAAACCTTCTTGGATAAGACAGGCACCTGCAATTATGGCCAAATTAAAGATTTGTTGTATGTTGTGTGCTCCTACTGAAAAAACAACACCTTCTGATCATTGACAGAAATTATATTATATCCCATTATAAAGTGATATTTGATATTAAGGTTTTTTATATTTTTTTTTTTTTTTTTTTTTTTTTACTTTTGTAATGACATTTTTCTAACTTTATTAAATGTATGTCATCTTTTGTGACCAAACAATTATTTATTCATATTTTTTTCAACAATTTTAATTAAACAATACATTTATTTAAAATAATATGATACAATTAGGAAGAATAAGTTACCAGTCAAATGAAATCAGCAACAACAATTCACCTTTGCACACCACAGAAGAGCAAAGATGTGGCATTAAGGAATATTTGTTAATTTTTTACAAGATTCAGAGGTGGCATTAACGCATTTCATAATAACATTTCATAATGCATTTCATGAATTGCCAATAGGTGTTAATAAGTCAAAGTCTTTGTGACTGATTCATTAAATCGATTCGTTCAAAAGCACAGTTTCATTCGTAAATGAAACAGCGCTGTGTTAAAGACTAAAGATAAGCAGCGGCTCAGCTGTGACTTTGTTTGCAACTTTTTTTTTGACAAAATATAGCAGAATCAGACAACAGTGTTCCTAGACTGTAAGTCACTTAACATTAACTTTTGTGTAAAATCAAAAACGGTTGTATAATTTCAGTTTCACTTCTGCAAACTCCCTTTATAATCATTAAAAACTGTCACAACTTGCTTTTTAATTAATTAGGCTCTTTAGACTGCATACTAAACATTTTATTTACATTGTCTCTACACTTATTTTGTTATAATGAATGACAAAACTGCAGTCCGCAGTGCTTATGCATTTACATCTATGAGCAGGATGCGCACCAAAAGAGAAACATTTCTATTGGCTGCAGTCTGCAGGTATTATGGCCAATCACAAAAAATTTGTCATTTGTAAACAGCGAACCATAGACACAAATATTCTGCTACGTTTTTAGTCTACATTGCGCTACGTTTATGTGCAGAACTGGGGTCGATTTCATGGTGTTCTGAAAGGATAAAATGTAGAAATCACTTTAATTTCCAAATAAAACTAACCAGTTGGAACTGAAACGCTGTCCCCCCTCGAAATTCACTCCCCAAACTCTGTCCCCCGAGATTGTGATCTCTGTTCAAACACCTAAAGGATCTTATTCCTGAATGACAGAGATTCAGCGGACTGTTTTACTGACGCTTACGATGTGAAACAGGTGTTAAAGACATTCAAATCTGGACTCATGCTGCTGCTGATCCAGAAAGAGCAACACAAACAGTTTTTTTCCACCAAATAATGATCATCATTTCTGTTACAGACATTTAAATAACAGCAGTACTAAGATAAAAGTTTATAGTTTGGGTATAAACTCTTATTGTCTACAGTAGCGATCAAAGCAGAAGTATCTTAACACTTGTATTATCCTCTTCCGCCAGGAGGTGGCGACAACTGCACATTTAAAAACTTATTTATCCTTGAATCATTAATTCAGGTGATTTTAATAGTGAAACAAGTCTTTATTAATTGAGACAAATGTTGATCAAATATGTTTTTTTTTTAAAGACTTAAGCAAAGAACACTGTATCAGAACCACTCTAGCAAAAGAATCATTTTTTTCTTCAAAATGTACAATTTATATTCTTTTTAACCTTAAATGCTTGTCTTTTTAGCTCTGCGATGCGCATGCGAACTCTATGCATTTAGTTTCAAGGGAGTTAGGGTATCTCCCATCCTATTTTCTTCAAGCCAACTTCAAGCTGTTTTACCTTTTTTTGTAAAGGGCATTTGACTTTATGTGAACGAAAAAATAACTGATCATTTCCATAGATAAGACCCTTCTTTTCATCTGGGATCTTTTAGAGCTCTTTCGAATCCTGAAATGTGTTTCTCAAGAAACATAATTTCTTTACGACTGAAGAAAGAAAGACATGAACATCTTGGATGACAAGGGGGTGAGTAAACGATCTGTACTTTTTTGTTCTGAAAGTGAACTCTTTATGCTGCCAAGCAACCTAAAATGAAACGCTTAAATGTATTTTATCGCCTATTATTTTGTATGCTTTCTGACAGTTTTTTGGCTGATAATTTGAGATCAATACCTGGCTTCAAAGCCCATATCCAGCAATCTGTCTGCCTCGTCCAGGACAAGAACGTCTAGAGACTTTACAGCGGTGGCCAAATCCAGTCCGTCTGCCTTCCTCCTGAACATGTCCTCCAATCGGCCAGGGGTTGCAATTATGATATTGGCTCTACGAAGTGCACACAACATGTATTCACTTATATTGTTCCTGGTTTCGTTTTAGAAAAGAGCAGTCCATATACTCACCCCTGAGTCTTAAACTTCTCCACATCCTCAATAGGGTTGCTTCCACCAATTAAAAGAATCTGTCTAAAAACAGAACAGACACACATTTTGTAAGATTTACAATCGTCAAAAAGACCCTCAGGTGGTACATTAGATGTCTAAATCTCACCTAAACTGAGGAAATCCTTGTAGAAATCGTCCCATCACCTCACTAATCTGCAGTGCCAGCTCACGGGTGGGTGTTATGATCAATGCCCCCACCTGACAACACATTATAATAGAAATGGAGAGGTATTACATTGATGCAATGCAAATGAAATGTCCTATTCATCATCCAAATACAGACCTGCATCTTTTTCAACTTCTCCTCTCGCTTTAAGAGGATTTCCAATGCAGGAATCACAAACGCCAGGGTTTTCCCACTGCCAGTCACCTGAAATTACATTGAATATTATGATGTGCACTTGCAAAAGTTTGGGGTAATTAAAATATTTACATTGATTTTGAAAAGCAATCCCTTATGCTCAGCAAAGCTGCACTCAATTTTCTTAAAAATACAGTGATTACAAAAAAAAACTATATATATATATATACACACACACACACACACACACATATAAATATACATATATATAAAAATACATATACATACAAATAAATAAATACATATAAATAAATATATTAAAAAAATATATTATATATACATATATATATATATATACATATATATATACACAAATATATATACATATATACAAATATATATATATATAAATAAATACATATAAATAAATATATTAAAAAAATATATTATATATATATACACAAATATATATACATATATATATATACACACACACACACATATATATATATATACAAGTAAATAAATAAAAATAAATAAATATATAATATTTATATATATATAAATAAATACATATATATACAAATAAATAAATAGATATTATATATATATACACTGCCGCTAAAAAGTTTGGATTTTTAATGCTTTCTAAAAGGAGACTTTTCTGCTCATCAAGGCTGTGTTTATTTGATTAAAAATACAGAAAAAACTGTAATATTCTGAAATGTTAATGCAATTTAAAAAAGTTGTTTTCTATTTTAATATACTTTAAAATATAATTTATTCCTGTGATGTAAAGCTGAATTTTCAGCATCTCTTTGAAAGAAATTAATACTTTTATTCAGCAAGGATGTGTTAAATTGATAAAAAGTGACTTATATTGTTAGAAAAGATTTCTATTTTGAATAAATGCTGTTCTTTTTATTTTTTTATTCATCAAAGAATCCTGAAAAAAAGTATCACAGGTTCCAAAAAAACATTAAGCAGCGCAACCGTTTCCAAAACTGATAATAAATCAGTATATTAGAATGATTTCTGAACGGTTATTTGACACTAAAGACTGCAGTAATGGCTGATGAAAATTCAGCTTTGCATCACAGAAATAAATTATATTTTAAAGCATATTGAAATAAAAAAAAACTGTCATTTTGAATTGCAATAATATTTCATAATATTACATTTCTCTGTATTTTTGATCAAATAAGTTGAACTTTGATAAGCATTAAAGAGACTTAAAAAAAAAAATATCTGCAGTGTCTACGGCAGTGTGTGTGTATATATATATATATTATATATATTAAGCATTTTTAGTATCTTTGTATCTCATTGCTACATGATCATTCAGAAGGTCTTCTTTGCGCAATAAAAGTATTCATTTCTTTCAAAAAAAGAAAGAATAAAAATGTACTGGACCCCAAACTTTTGAACAGTAGTGTATATTGTTAGAAAACCTTTCTATTTTAAATAAACGCTGTTATTTTTTAACCTTTTATTGATCAAAAAAAAAGTATGACAGGTTCCAAAAAATATATATAATAAATCTGCATATTGAAATGATTTCTTAAGGATCATGTGACACTGAAGACTGAAGTAATGATTCTGGAAATTCAAATTTAATTACAAATATAAATTTAATTTTAATGCATATTAACATAGAAAAACATTGATTTACATCGTAATAATATTTCATAATATTTTTTTCCGTATTTTTGATCAAGTGAAAACAGCCTAAGCATAAGAAACCTCTTTAAAAAACATTAAATGAGAGATGTGTCCAAACTTTTGACTGCTAGTGTATTTCTATTTATGAAATATTCTCAGACAGCTTTCACATTACGATAAAAAATAAACACATATTCAAACACTCACCGCTTCAGCAGCCACATCTTTATTACCCATAAAAAGAGGGATGCAGGCAGACTAAAATCGAGAAGAAAAAAAAGAGTTAATGTAACTTAATGTAAATAATTTGATAAGAAACATCTGAGTCTGAATGTTTGAATACCTGAACTGGAGTCATATGTGTAAATTTCAACTCTCTAAGAGTCTGTAATATGCCGTCATGTAATTTTACAGGCAAACTCTCCCATTTTCCATCGCTAATGTTTTCCATAGTTTATGAGTTTAGATGAGTCTGATGCATAAGAGTAAACACATGAGGAGAAGATTTGCGCTACACGCAAACCGCTCCGAATGGGAAACAAGCGGCTGCTTCGAACGTTCCGCATCACTTCTGTACTGTAGGACACCGGTCTTCCTCTGGGGGGCGTTTAGTAAAAGCTAAATCCACTGCATCGCTTTCAAAACACTTCTTTATGGAGTCAATCCAGGGCTGTATATATTTGCAAAAGAATTGAAGCATTGCAAAAGAAAATAAAGTTTTGCAAACAAATATTGAAGAATTGAGAAAAAATAAATAAATGTGCTTTTTGCAAGCAAAAATAAAGAATTGCAAAATAAAATGTATTTTGGGGAAAAAAGAAGTTTTGCAAACAAACATGAAGTATTGATAATTAAAAAGATGTATTGTGAGAAAAAAAGAAGTTTTGCAAGCAAAAATAAAGAATTGCAAAATAAATTGTTGTATTGTGAGAAAAAAAAAGTTTTGCAAACAAAAATAAAGAATTGCTAAACAAAATGCTGTATTGTGAGAAAAATTTAGGTTTACAAACAAAAATAAAGAATTGCTAAACAAAATGTTGTATTGTGAGAAAACGTTAAGTTTTGCAAGCAAAAATAAAGAATTGCAAAATAAATTGTTGCATTGTGAGAAAAAAAGAAGTTTTGCAAAAAAAAATAAAGAATTGCTAAACAAAATGCTGCATTGTGAGAAAAAAAAAGTTTTGCAAACAAAAATAAAGAATTGCTAATTAAAATGTTGTATTGTGAGGAAAAAATAGAAGTTTTGCAAACAAATATAAAAAATTGCAAAATAAAATTTTGTATTGTGAGAAAAAAAAGAAGTTTTGCAAACAAAAAAAATTGCAAAAAATTTTGTATTGTGAGGAACAAAAAATAAGTTTTGCAAACAAAAATAAAGAATTGCTAATTAAAATGTTGTATTGTGAGAAAAAAAAGTTTTGCAAACACAAATAAAAAATTGCCAAATAAAATTTTGTATTGTGAGGAAAAAAAAGAAGTTTTGCAAACAAAAATAAAGAATTGCAGTTTCGATTAAGTTACTGTTTCAGCTATTGAAATAGTTAGCTACATTTTGTATGTAATGCCAAAGTGATTATATTTTGTTTTGTTTTTTATTAAGTTAATTTAGAAAAACGTTTGGAGCATTTTTTTGCATTCGTTGTACGAATGTACGTTTTTGTTTTTTTAAAGTAAGGAACAGCGAACGAACAAAAGACTGTTTGATCAATTTACCATCTCAAATCATCACAACTTGTCTAAAATAAAATCTATAGCTATAAAACAGTTCAAGTAGCTAAAAAACAATGTTAGTTTAAACGTTAAACAGATAAATGGGTGCTATTAGGCGCATATCCAAAAGATGCTGAAGCCGCTTTGCAGGACATGGAGGAGCGCAATCACTCGCATTTTTTCCAGCAGAAAACAATTTAAAATTACCAGTCATTTTTGCTTACAAAAGTAAGAATAATACATCATTCGGAAATGTTAAGGGTCTACTTTTTTTAACGCTACAAACAGTGGTTTTATAAAATAAAGAAAACAAACATGCGCTTTCTGCTGTCTTGTAGCCGATTTAAATAGCAGCGCTTCACAAAAATTAACGAAAACTATATAGATAAAAAGCTTTAAATTATTACTTAACCAAATAAAACAAACCGAGAAAAAATCTTTCATTATTTAATTCGTAAAGTTGCATTTTTCTCTGGCGCGTCCAAAGAGGAGATTGGAGTCAGGGCCTTTGCGACACTATTTCAGAATACACTATTTTATTAATGAATCATTCAAATATATCCTTACTGTTTCTCCCGACACATTCATTGTAATTTCTTTTGCCGGTGCTTTGTGACAAGATGGAGAGTGTGGCCGTCTCACTCATAATGCTGTTCTTATGGTTATATATGTTCTGCTTATAATGACATACAGGCTTATGCTCTGATTAAAAGGTGGTGTGTATCAGGCGCGGCTCGTCTGTATGGGCACAGCCCCACCAAAATATTCAGCCACTTGAAAACATAGAACTCTATATAAACTGGACCAGTCCTAATTAACTGTTAACTCAAAAATGTTCATCCTTAATCTGAAAACATATAAAATAAGTCATAAAGTGAGGTGGATATGTTAAAATTTCCTCGCATTGCTTCTTGTTTGATAAGCGGGGCAGATGTCTCTCTGCCCTCCCGAGCTCAACAGCGCCACACATTTTCTCAATGTAAATTTGTGGTGAAAAAAAGGAACTGCAGCGCGCTCTAATTAAGAGCCATTGCTTTTACGTTACTTGAACGTAGTTCCGGACAATATTATTAATCCGCGTCAGCAAAGTGTACATGAGTCTCAGTTAAGCGAACGCGTACAGGTCATTCTGCTTCATTTGGAAAAATAAATGTCACTACATAAGAAAAGAAGATATGATTTAAAAATATGAAGATGGGGGTGTCAACGCGATTGATTTCGATATAATGAATGGTATGTTGAAATTGAAATGGCTGAATGCCTTCATACAGAATAGTCACTCTTTTTGGTTTATTGTCCCTAATGCCATTTTTAACAAACTAGGGGGTATTCACTTTTTTTTAAGATGTGATTTTGAATGTACTGCATTACCTGTTAAACTTTCAGCTTTTCATCAACAAGTTCTGCTATATTGGAAACTTTTGTTCAAACATAACTTTACCCCACACAACACTCCAGTTTGGAATAATAGATATATAAAGTTGGGCAGAAAATCAGTGTACTTTGAGGAATGGAAATCTAAAGGGGTATGGGCAGTGGCCCACTTCTTAAATGAAAATGGAAACTTGTTATTATTTAGTGAATTTTGTGAAAAATTTCAATTAAAGTGTTCAGTTAATATTTACAATAGAATGATTAAAGCCATCCCAATTGCAATAAGGCTAATGGTGAAAGAGGATATGATACACTCCAAAGTGTCACCGGTATTGAGAACTCTCTCCTTTAATGGTTTTAATTTTTGTGACAAAAACTGCACCAACAACGTTATAAAAAATTGCATTATGCAAGCTTATTATCCCAATCCTGTTAAAAGAGAATATCTGCTCAAAGAATTTGATTATAAAATTAGAAAAAAAATTAGAAAAAATTACATTTATTTTCCTCTTCCTCCTAAAGCTAAAGAAGTAAACTTTAAAATTATAAATGAGATCTATCCCACCAATGAATTTTTAAGATTAAAATTTAATTTAGATCTAAATAATTGTGTTTTTTGTGAAACAAATATTGAAGATTTAGAACATGTTTTTTTTGGGTGTGATTTGGTGCAACCATTTTGGAGAGAGGTTCAAAATTGGTTGTGGTTGAAAGAGATTAAATTCCCACCACTAAACATTCAGATAATTAAGTTTGGGTTATATCTAGATAATACAAAATTGACTTCTGGTGTAAATCTTTTGTTATGTTTTGGTAAGTTCTTCATTCATAAATGCAGATGGTTTAAATCTAAACCTAATTTTATCCAATGGATGAATGAGCTTAAACTGCTTTGTAATTCTTTAAGATTGGTGAAGAATAAGAATGCCCTTAAATTTATTTCCTTTTTGGACATGTATAATTTACTATAAAAGCCCCTTTTGTTTATTATTATTATTATTTATTTTTTATTTATGTATTTATTTATTTATTTTTATTTATTTATTTATTTTTTTGTTGTTGTTGTTTGTTTATTTCCTTTTATTGTATTTGTATATTCTTTTTTTGTTGTTGTTGTTTTGTCTGCTCCTGAACCCTTGTGTGTTCGTTCTTGGTTTGCTCAACCTATATGATGGTTTGTTATCATGTTGGGTTAATGTACCATTTGTTTGTGTATTATTCAAATAAAAAAAAAAAATAAAAAAAAAATAAAAATAAAAAAAAACAGGTCATTCTGCTTGTAATAGTGTCGAGTTTCTGTTACAGAACTCGTTTGAAAGATTGTCAATTAATGAGAAATTAGTGATTAAACAGCTTGGCCCTGACAAACCAGATATAAAAATGGTACAGCAAACAAAGGACAATGGTAGGTCGTTCAACAGAACGAAACGAATTGAAACATTTCTGCGAAACACTATGTCACAGGAAAGACTTAATGCTTTGGCGATGCTTTCAATAGAAAAACGTTTAACACATATCCCCGAATTCAACAAAGCAGTCGTCGAGAAATTTGCTAATATGAAGCAACGGCGCGCCAAGTTCAAATAAATGTATACAAAGTATACAAATAATATGTAAGGTTTAAGGTGCTCATGTAAATAGCCTGTAAATAGACTATGCAACATTAGTTTGGGCAAGAATTGCAAAAGTAGGCCAACAAATAAAATGAATAACATCAACAACAATAATAAAAAAAAAAAAAAAAAAAAAAAACGAAATAGTTCGTTCGTTTGTTTTGTTAAATAGCCAGTTCCCTGTGCATTCATGGCTTACGACCCAGAAACTGCCCCTCCAAAATTTTTGGTCAGGAGCCCCTACTGGTGTGTACTCAAGCAGGTGTACGTTGGTCCATTTTTATAACAGACGCATTTTTGCGGACGGGAGTGGGACAAACATGAATGCCGCGGACCACATTACATAGTAGCCTATATTTCTGCGGGAGCGGGACTGAAAAATCCGTAGGTCTCTACCTCTCATTATAACAAAGCCGCCTGTATCGCGCCTGCAGAATGCAGGTTCAGTACTGCTGGGAGTTTCACCCTGTAGTTAAAACGAAACCGAAAGTAATTTTAATATCCCGCGTTCAGAGAGCGACTCCCCAATGCGACCACATTTGGCTATGTGTGTGTATAATCACTACTCTATGAGCTTTTACTTTAATCAACATATTTGTGATATTTGCCTTAAATTGATTTCTAGGACACTTTCTCACTTTATGAAAGGCAATATTTTCCTAACCTTACTAAATGTACATGTCCATCATTTACGTACAATTCTTACATTTTATCAATACATTCAGTTAGAATAATTCGACTCTGTATAGTTGTTACCATTCAAATTACATCAGTATCAACAAACTCCGTCTTTCCACTGCAGAGGAAAAATCAAACCTGCATCGAAAGTACCATTTAAATGCATTTAATCTTTAATGAACATAAGAGGTCCCAAAAATGCATTTAGACAGTAAAATTGCAAATGCATAAATAATGTTAAAAGACTAATGTTTTACTTTTTAAACATATAAATCTAAATGTTGGAAAAATGCAATAATTTTTAAAATATGAAATCGAACCACCAGAAAGTGGCAGTAAGTCATTGTCTTAATGAGTGAGTCACAGGTTCAACCAGTTTGTTCAAACGGCTGTCTTTATGAATGGCTCACTGAATCATTCGGTACTGAAACACCGCTGTGTTGCTCGGAGATTCGCGACTGTTCTGCTATGTCTTTGCTTAGAACTATTTTCATTAGCAAAACGGCCAATGAGGTATCTAAAATGTAAGTCAGTTAATATTAACTACTAGTTTATTGAACTGCTGTTGTATAAAATGTCACATTTGCAGTCGTAATGGTGCTTGTTCGTGTGATGTTGCTTACCTATATCATATGTTATATACAATATTTTAAAAAAAATTTCTACCGCAGTATGTTTGTTCATGTTTTTTTCTTTGTGTGTAGTGTGTAGTTGTGTGTAGTGTCTAGTAGTTTAGATTTTACGTGAGTCAGATGACGCAACCTTGATTCTGTCCGTTTTCAGTCACCGTTTATAAGTAATACAATCAAGAATCATTCTCACCAAAGTTTCGGTGCTGCGCTAGTTATTGTTTGTTATTGATGTTTTAATCTGGTTACTTGTCCGGTCGGGCAAGTAAAATTTTTCTTTCACTTGCCCTTTCATAAAATCCACTCGTCCCGGACAAGCGGACAAGCGTGTCGAGCCCTGAAAGTTATAGAAATTATTACTTTTATTAAGCAAGAATGCTTTAAATTGGTCAAAAGTGATGATAAAGACATTTATAATGTTACAAAAAAAAATTATTTTTAGATAAATGATGTTCTTCTGAACGTTTGACTCAAAGGAACTTAAAAACAACATAACATAATATGAATCATAAATGTTTTAGGAGCAGCAAATCAGAATATTAGAATGATTTCTGAAGGATCATGTGACTGGATTAGTGATGTTAAAAATCCAGCTTTGAAATCACAGGAATAAATAGGAATGTTACTGTTCTTGCTGTGCTTTGGATCAAACAAATGCAGGCTTGGTGAGAGATTACTTTAAAAACGTTACAAGTGTAAAACAAAGATAAAAAAAAGTTTGTCAAGACAAACTTCATGTTGGCTTGAGAAAGCTGGACCAGAAAGTTTAAAAAGTATAAAACGTTTAAGAAGTTTCAAAAAAAAAGTTTAAAGTAGCTTTAAAAGCTTAATGTTAGTTAGATGGCATGATTAACAAGGTGCTAGCATATCATTAACACATTTCTAGCATGATAAGCATGTCGCTAGCATGATTAGCAAGTTAATAGCATGTTGTTAGCATGATTAACATGTCCCTAGCATGTTGTTAGCATGATTAGCAAGTTACTAGCATGTTGTTAGCATGATTAACATGTCCCTAGCATGTTGTTAGCACATTTCTAGCATGACTAGCATGTCGCTAGTATGATTAGCAAGTTACTAACATGTTGTTAGCAGGATTAACATGTCACTAGCTTGTTGTTAGCATGTTTCTAGCATGACTAGCATGTCAGTAACATTTCTAATATGATATATATTTAGCACGATTAGCAAGTTGCTAGCATGTTTCTAGTATGATTGGTAAGTTACTAACATGTTTCTAGCATGAATAGCATGTTTTTAGCATGTTTCTAGCATGAATAGCATGTTTTTAGCATGTTTCTAGCATGTTTCTAGCATGTTGCTAACATGATTAGCACATTTTTAGCATGTTTTTAACATGATTAAGACATTTCTAGCATGTTTCTAGCATGATTAGCACGTTTTTAGCATGTTTCTATCATTACTAACAAGTTTCTAGCATGTTTCTAACATGATTAGAATGTTTTTAACATGTTTCTAGCATGATTAGCATGTTTTTAGCATGTTTCTAGCATGATTAGCACGTTTTTAATGTGTTTCTAACATTATTAACAAGTTTCTAGCATGTTTCTAACATGATTAGAATGTTTTTAACATGTTTCTAGCATGATTAGCATGTTTTTAGCATGTTTCTAGCATGATTAGCACGTTTTTAGCGTTTCTAACATTATTAACAAGTTTCTAGCATGTTTCTAACATGATTAGAATGTTTTTAGCATGTGTCTAGCATGATTAGAATGTTTTTACCATGTTTCTAACATGATTAGAATGTTTTTACCATGTTTCTAACATGATTAGAATGTTTTTAGCATGTTTCTAACATGATTAGCACATTTTAACATGATTAAGTTTTTAGCATGTTTCTAGCATGATTAGCATGTTTCTAACATGACTAGCACGTTTTTAGCATGTTTCTAGCATGATTAGCATGTTTCTAGCATGATTAGCATATTTTAACATGTTTCTAACATGATTAGCACATTTTTAACATGTTTCTAACATGATTAAGAAGTTTCTAGCATGTTTCTGGCATGATTAGCATGTTTCTAACGTGATTAGCACGTTTTTACCATGTTTCTAACATTCTTAAGTTGTTAACATGTTTCTAGCATATTTTTAACATGATTAGCAAAGTTGCTAACATGTTTTTAGCATAATTACCATGGTATTAGTATATTGTTAGAATGATTAGCAAGTTGCTAGCATGTTGTTAGCATGATGATCAAGTTAGTGTGAATGAGTTTGAATGGATTATAACAGCAGACAGAAGGGCAGCTTGATTGAGACTGAAGGGATTGTGGGAGTTTTGTCAGTGTGAGTTTGAATAGTCTTGGCTCATTTGAACATTCCCCCAGTGTAAGTCTATGGGATTTTTCAGAGTTTTAATCGTTGTTTTTAGGAAAACTGGAATTCCGTTCAGTTAGAAAAGATTTTTTCTAGGAAGAAAACAGCAGATCAGTCAGTTGGCTTTCTCAAACTTAATAATGAAGAACGCCATACACACAGCAGCAGTGTTGCTGCAAATGTCCATCTACAAAGACGATAAAAATAAAAAATAGAGACATTTTAAGAACATGTTTCATGTTTATTAAATCAAATCCATATTTGACATACATATTTATTGAACGTCAGAGCTTTACAGTTTTTTCATCGGTTCAGCAGTAGTCTTAGCCAAATTATTTAACATTTTCTTTAATGTAAGTGTTGGTGTAGACAACAAAAATGGTACAAAACTACATAAAGTACTTCCCGTGTGTAGAGGCTGGAGATAAGAGAAGAAAAAGAAACTGGGCCTACCCTGCCTAAACATTAAAAACACACCAGAACATCTGCTTTACCAGCATCAGGTTTAAATATGTGCCATGGGGGTTGTTTTTCATGACTAAATGTGATCGCTCAAAGCATCACTGACGTTATGGTTTAATTACATCATGCCATTTCCATCGATCCTAAACCACGTTCTTATATTATATACCACAACATCAGTAATGTCCAACTGTAACAGTACTGGAGAAGAAACACCGAGCAAAAAATTAAATAAAAATCAAGTCGGGCTAAAACAAAATTAAGGAATTAATTCAACAGATCGCACCCTTTACCCAAAGAAAACAAACAATGAAGAGATCTACAACTGGGGCAAATGAAAACCAAAACAAACGACCAAGTTCTTCCCATCTCTGTTGAATTGGACACCCAATTCGTAAAACTGCTAGATCACAGACTCGATTGTGGGGCTTTATACGACTCTCCGCACTTCAAAGAATCTCTTCAGGTAGTAGATCTGTCCGAGGGTCATGGCCACCAGCACCAGAGCCTCGAAGAACGACCACAGAACCACCCTGCTGTTCGTGTTGTCATTGACTAGAGAACAGAAACAAAATTAGAAAGCTTTAACATACACAGGTTAAAATAGATAAATCATTTAAATAGTAATCATAATTTCAACATGCATTTTAATATGCATTTTAGCTCAACTAAAATTAAACAGAAAATCAAAGAATTCCAGAAAGAATTCCAAAGTCAGTTTAAACAAATATTTGTGAATGTAATGCCAAAATTAATTTAAATAAATGGCAATTTTATTATTATTTAAAGGAGATTTTATTATTATTATTATTATTATTATTATTATTATTATTAATAATAATAATAATAATAATAATAATAAAAGGCCATTTAAACATGCATATTATAGCTGGGTTCATGTTATGTCAAAAAAAAAACCTAAATAAAATTAATAAATAAAAATACTATTATTATTCTATTATTTTAAAAAGCCATTTAAAGATGCATATGATAGCTGGGTTCATGTTACATTAAAAAAATCTATATCTATATCCATCTATCTATCTATCTATCTATCTATAATATATATATATATATATAAAATTATTATAATTACTATCATTAGTATTATTATTATTAAAAGGCCATTTAAAGAGGCATATTATAGCTGGGTTCATTTTACATAAAAAAAATAAATAAATAAAATGTATATATATATATATATATATATATATATATAATAATGTAATATAATGTAAAAGAAAAACAATTAAAACAAATTTATAATAATAATTATTTTTAAAAGGCCATTTAAACATGCATTTTACAGCTGGTTCATTTCATATCAAAATAATAAATAAATAATATAAATAAATAAAAAATAGATAAATTAATAGTAATAATAATAATAATAATTAATAATAATAATTAAAAGGCAATTTAAACATGCATATAGTTGGGTTCATGTCATGTCAAATAAAAATAAAATAAAATTATATATATAATATAAACAATAGTAATTATTGTTGTTATTATAATTACTATTATTATTATAAGGCCATTTAAACATGCATAAAACATGCATATTATGGCTGGATTAAACATGCATATTATAGCTAGATTCATTTTATGTCAATTTTTCATTTTGTGTCAATTTTTTGTCTTTTTTTAACAAATTAATAATAATAATAATAATAATAAATCATTGTATGTAAAAAAAGTTAAACAAAATAATAATAATAATAATCATCATTATTATTATTGTTATTATTATTATTATTAAAAGGCTATTTAAACATGCATATTATAGCTGGATTTATGCAATGTCACAATTAAAAATAATGTTTTTTTTTTTAAAAAGCATGCATATTTTTTCTAGGTTCATTATTTTAAAATACCTACAAAGTAATGACTGCTTTCAAATCAACATCTTCAGCAACGGTGGTTATGTGATCAGAGCGGATGTCTTACTTGCGCGGTGTATTCTCTCTCGGACCTCCATGTATTCCTGCTCATGTTTGACCGCCGTCATGGCCACCGCCAGCTCGTTGATCATCTCCTCCAGCTTATTCTGATGAGCTGGAAATAAATGAGTCACAATTTATTCATAAGGGTCATACCTACGCAAACACTTACGAACGCGCAGCATGCAAACACAACAATTACCCCTTATATACACATGCAAGAGTTTACAGCTCATAAACAGCTGTTAAATGAATAATAACACTCCTGCACAGAGCATAAACAAACTACTAGAATGGCCAAACAGGCAATGATAACTTCAACTCAACAAATATGAATGTTATATCTTTAAAACAAAGCCCACACTGTACTCTTTAGGGTTCAACATCAGTCAATGTTCAGATCATCGGTCACACAGGTGCAGATGTAAGTGCAGATGCTGTTAGATTTAAGTTTAAAGCTCAACAGATGTTATTTGATCTACTATACAGTCTATTCCTACCATCCCAGCTGTCACCTCCTCCTGAATAGGGAAGAAAGCCATGTTAGAAGCAAAAAACATGTTCAATTCATCATTTCAGCACTCAATAATATTATACTTAAAAATACATAGACTTATTTATATTTTGCATTTACATTTTCATTTTAGTTTAAGTAATTTTGTTAGTTTAAATATTATTATTATTATTTTTTGTAAATATGTCTATATAGTTATTTTTTTCTCCAAGTCAGTTTTATTATCATTATTATTTTTTTTGTAAACATGTCTATATAGTTTTTTTCCCTCCAAGTCAGTTTTATTATTATTATTATTATTATTATTATTATTATTGTAAATATGTCTATATTGTTTTTTTTCTCCAAGTCAGTTTTATTATTATTATTATTACTATTATTTTTTTTGTAAATGTCTATATAGTTTTTTTTCCTCCAAGTCAGTTTTATTATCATTATTATTATTATTATTATTATTTTTGTAAATATGTCTATATTGTTTTTTTTTCTCCAAGTTAGTTTTAGTTATTGATGAACAGGAAATAAATTTACTCAGTAATTATATCAACACAAACATTTCAGCTAGTGCTGGGCAATGATTAATAGTATCCAAAATCAATGTTTTTGTGTAATAATTTGTGTGTTTATTTATTATCTATATATAAATAAATAAAGGTTATTGTTATCATTATTTTAAAAAGACACACATACAGTATACACTGTAAAAATATTTACATGTATACATTTATAGTAATACAATTCATTTTATATATACATATATTTAATATATAAACAAAATTTCTTTTAAATATATGCCTGCATGTGTGTTTATTTATATACCGGGTGGGTGAAAAGCAACTAGGCAATATTTTAAATTTAAGAATAATTCAAAGACCATTTAAACATGCATATTATAGTTGGGTTCATGTCATATAAAAATAAAAAAATAAACTAAACTAATTAATAATATAATAAAATTAATAATAATTAAAAGGACGTCATGTTAAAAAAATATATAATAATAAATTCTAATATGCTGATTTATTATTAGAATTATCAATAAACATTTTTTTTGCAACCTGTGATTCTTTATTTCAGGATTCTTTGATGAATAACAAGTTAGAAAGAACAGCATTTATTCACAATATAAATATTTTCTAACAATGTAAATCTATTTCTTCACCTTTTATTAATTGAACACATCCTTGGTGAATAAAAGCATTAATTTCTTTCAAAAAAGAAAGAAAAATATACTGACCCCAAACTTTTGAACAGTAGTGTATATTATTAGAAAACCTTTCTATTTTAATTAAATGCTGCTCTTTTGTAACCTTTTATTGGTCAAAAAAAAATCCTGAAAATAGTATCACAGGTTACAAAAAAATATATATAATAAATCAGGATATTAGAGTGATTTCTGAAGGATCATGTGACACTGAAGACTGGAGTAATGATTCTGGAAATTCAACTTTAATTACAGATATAAATTCAATTTTAACGTATATTAATATAGAAAAACATTGATTTACATCGTAACAATATTTCACAATATTACATTTTTTGTATTTTTGATCAAGTGAAAACAGCCTTGATAAGCATAAGAAACTTCTTTAAAAAACATTAAATAAGAGAGAGTGTGTCCAAACTTTTGACTGCTAGTGTGTATATATATTTTAAATGTCTATATAGTTTTATTTTTAGTTATTTTAGTTTGCCATATTACGCAAAATAAATAAATAAATAAATTATTCTGTTTTATTCTACTATAACCCTAATATATAGAAACACAAATTTCAGTTGTAATATTTTAGAACTGGCCAGAAAACCTTACACTCATTATAGAAATTCACACACATATTTTGGTTTCCATGACTCTTCCAGTTGCCCGAAAGCTTCTTGGATTTCCAAGATCGTGAGAACCCTGCCATATGGACCCAAAAGAAAGCAAACGACTTCACAGAAAGCCCTGCGTCAGTTTATGCCCTCACCCTCGGTCTCCATGTCCTGTCCTTTGGGTGCTTCACCGATGTCGATGGTGAACATCACAATCTTAGGGGTCATGGTGGACATCTTGTTGCTGAAGCAGAACTTGTAGGTTCCGTCCATATGAGCGGCTACAGAATATTTGCCGCTGGACTCACGGTCTCCTTTATAGATCTGCTTCCCGTCCGGACCGGTTATCTGTTCAGGACAAACAATATATGTCACCCTGGACCACAAAACCAGTCACAAGTGCCAATTTTTCAAAATTTACACTGATGTATGGTTTGTTAGGATAGGACAATATTTGGCTGAGATACAACTATTTGAAAATCTGCAATCTGAGGGTGCAAAAAAATCTAAATACTGAGAAAATTGCTTTTAAATTTGTACAAATGAAGCTCTTAGCAATGCATATTACTAATCAAAAATTAAGTTTTGATATTTATGGTAGGAAATTTACAAAATATCTTCATGCAACATGATCTTTACTTAATATCCTAATGATTTTCGGCATAAAAAAAAAAAAATAATAATAATATATATATATATATATATATATATATATATATATATATATATAGATCATTTTGACCCATGGCTTTGGCTTTTGCTACAAATATACCCCATCTGGATATGGCTTTTTTGTAAAAGAAAATACATAAAATACATTTATTTGATAACAGTAAATAACAGTAATATTTATTTATTTTCCAATATAATATATTTCATAATATTATAAATGTACGTATTATGTAGAATACGTAGAATGGAATGTTTTATATATCCACAAATGCAAAATAAAGGTTTTACAAAAACATTGGTTTAAATTTTGTTTGAAAGTACAGAAACTATTTATTTTATTATAGATTTATACAGAATTATTTTGGTTTGATTTGGCTTTTTTGTAAAAAAAAAAAACTAAAAACTTTGATAACAGTAGTTAAATATTGTACGCAATATTTATTCATGTATTTTCCAGTATAATATATTAATTTAATAATATTATAAATGTACACATTACAGAGAGAATGGAATATTTTATCCACAAATGCAAAATAAAGCAAGGTTTTACAAAAACATTGGTTTAAATTGGACATTTGAAAGTACAGAATTTATTTTACAGATTTATTTTATTATAGCATTTATACAAAATTATTTTGGTTTCATTTGGCTTTTTTGTTAAAAAAAATAATTTGATAACAGTAATTAAATATTTTATATAATATTTATTTGCTTAATATCCTAATGATTTTTGGCATAATAGAAAAATCTATAATTTTGACCCATAATGTCTTTGATTACAGTAGTTGAATATTATATGTAATACATTATTTATTTATTCATTCATTCATTCATTTTCCAATATAATATATTTAATAATATTATAAATGTACGCATCACAGAGAGAATATAATTTAGAAAATATTTAGTTTATTTTTACATTTACACAAAACTATTTTTGTTTGATTTGGCGTTTTTATAACAAAAAAATAAAAATAAAATAATAATAATCTTTGATAACAGTAGGTAAATATTTTACATAATATTTATTGATTTATTTACTTAATATCCTAATGATTTAAGCGACGTAAGACTGGTTTTGGTGCTCCAGGGTCACATATTAGGTTTTAACAGCTGACAGGTGCTTACACCTTCACCAAGACCCAGAAATAAACACTATTAACAGCTAAAACCCAAGAATACCTAGTGTACTGAGCAAACTATTAGATTACAAACAGTACCAAGACCAAAATACTATGATAATACCTTTGTATTTGTGATTAACATCCAGCAAAGACATTCCAAACAAACCAGATTACTCTTACTTTCACCTTGGCCCTTCTAAACCTGATCGATACAGACAATGCCTTACATTAAGGACTAACATAATCTAGTATATAAGCATTAATCATCTTTAACACCCAGCAATTCACTTCCGGCTTTATCCACCATCTGGAGAGCAGACAGCGACACCTGCAAACTTCCTACAGCGCCTATTATGGCTTATAGTCGATTATTAGTGGCTTTTATTGTTATAAAACGTCTATTTTGATGTCTACCTCCACGTCGATGTCTAGAAATCCTCCCTCGGCGACCTCAAACATCAGGCCCATTTTCGTGCCTGAGTTCACGCGCTCATAGAAACACTCTTCGGCGTGAGCGTCGATGCTCACAAAATAGCCGTTTGCCGTGTAGGACAGCGCGCCGAGGAGCACGACGAGTTCCGAGAACGTAAACATGTCTGGTGCGCTGTATTAGTGGAGGATAAAACCCATAAAAGAGACTTTACGCCGCGCTGGAGCGATGAAGGCGGAGACTGACAAGCGCTAGCTGCGCTACTGACGATGCCACGTCAAGCTTTAGACGGGTCGCCTGAAGGGACAAAAAGGCGACGGCGACGGACGTAGTTCGCGTTTGGAAAAAAAAAATGGAGTGGAACAGTTGTCACTGACAGATTGGTCACTTTATTTTTCTTTGATAACGGAAGTTAAATATTATTTATTTATTTATTTATTTATTTAATTATAATGTTTTGGTTTAATATTATTATAAACGTACGACAACATAGGATATTTTATCCACAAATGCAAAATAAATGCAAGTTTTACAAAAACTGGTTTTGGTTTTAAATTGAAAAAGTAAAAAAAAAGAAAGTACGGAAATTATTTATTTTATTATTACATTTATACAGAATTATTTTGCTTTGATTTGGCTTTTTTGTACATTTTTTTTATTTGATAATGGTAGTTAAATATTGTATGTAATATTTATTTATTTATTTTCCAGTATAATATATTAATTTACTAATATTATAAATGCACATATTACAGAGAGCATGGAATATTTTGTCCACTAATGCAAAATAAAGATTTTACAAAAACATTGATTTAAATTGTGTTTGAAAGTACAGAAACTATTTATTTCGTTATAATATTTTTACAGAATTAATTTGGTTTGGTTTGGCTTTTTTGTAAAAAAAAAAAAAAGTTTCTTTGATAACAGTAGTTAAATATTGTATGTAATATTTATTTATTTATTTTCCTATATAATATATTAATTTAATAATATTATAATTGTATGTATTACAGAGAGCATGGAATATTTTATCCACAAATGCAAAATAAATGCTTACAAAAACATTGGTTTTAAATTGGACATTTGAAAGTACAGAAACAATCATTTTATTATTACATTTATACAGAATTATTTGGGGTTGATTTGGCTTTTTTGTAAAACAAACAAACAAACAAAAAAAAAACTAAAAAACTTTGATAACAGTAGTTAAATATTGTATGTAATATTTATTTATTTATTTTCCAATATAATATATTAATTTAATAATATAAATTTACATATTACATACATTTTACAAAAACATTGATTTAAATTTTATGTTTGAAAGTACAGAAACTATGTGTTATTACATTTTTACAGAATTTATTTGGTTTGATTTGACTTTATTGAAAATGTTTTATTTATTTATTTTTTGCATATAATATTTATTTATTTATTTCAATCTAATATTTTAATTGAATATTATTATAATATAGAGAACATAATATTTTAATATTTTATTAAAATTGTGTGTTTGAAAGTACAGAAACTATGGTAGTTAAATATATGTCATATGTATAGATTTTCCAGTATAATATATACATTACAGAGAGCAAGGAATATTTTATCCACAAATGCAAAATAAATGCAAGGTTTTACAGAAACATTGGTTTAAATTGGACGTTTTAAATTACAGAAAGTTTATTTTATTGTTACATTCATACAGAATTATTTTGGTTTGATTTGGCTTTTTTGTACATAGTTTTTTCTTTGATAACAGTAGTTAAATATTGTATGTAATATTTATGTATGTATGTATGTATGTATGTATTTATTTATTTTCCAATGTAATTTAATAATATTATAAATATACATATTACAGAGAGAATGGAATACCTTATCCACAAATGGAAAAAATGTAAGGTTTTACAAAAACATTGGTGTAAAGTGGACTTTTGAAAGTACAGAAACGATTTATTTTATTATTACATTTATACAGAATTGTTTGATTTGGCTTTTTGATCATTTATTTTATTTGATAACAGTAGTTAAATATTGAATGTAATATTTATTTATTTATTTATTTTCCAGTATAATATATGAATTTAATAATATTATAAATGTACATATCACAGAAAGAATAGAATATTTTATCTACAAATGCAAAAAAAATTGAAGGTTTTACAAAAGACTTGTTTGATTTGGCTTTTTGATCATTTAGTTTCTTTGATAACAGTAGTTAAATATTGTATGTAATATTTATTTAATTATTTTCCAATATAATATATTAATTCAATAATATTATAAATGTACGTATCACAGAGAGCATGGAATATTTTATCCACAAATGCAAAACGGTGATATTAGCGCCATTAAAACTATTTTAAACAACTTCTGATGTATTTATCCTCTTATATTTACTATACTGATCACTGACTCCACATTAACTGATAGACATTTGTAATTTTTTGATAGTAGCAGTTCATGTTCCAATTTTAATATTGTTAAATAATGTTAAATAATTTAACTTTACTTTATTATTTATTTTATTTCTATACAAATGTGTTTTAACTTAAAATCGTGTCAAAACAAAATAAAAAATGTACAATAAATAAATAAATAAATCTTTTTTGTTCTGTTGTTCTTAGGCTCCGCCTCTAGAGGGCGCGTCAGTGCGGCGCGTCGCGTTCTGTGTGTCGCAGCTTTGGTGACGTTTTTCCAATCGACTCCAGAAAACTCTCCGCCGCCGCGGCCTAGCGCTCCCGGTCCCGCTTTCCCGTCATTTTATTCACTCATGTTCGTCTGTCCGAACCCAAACCGAGCGGGACCCGCTGCCTTATGAGGCGCTGAACTCGGGACTGTCGATTTAAGCGGAGTTTTTTACCCGGAAAACGAGTGAAATTACAGTAAACAGACTGAGGGAGCGATGACATCCCGAAGGTGAGAAAACAGGCAAAAACAAACCCAATATTGCTCTCGTTTCTGATTTATTTAGCATTTCTCGTCACTTTCGGGTACCCCGCGTTCATGATAAATCAAACGAGCGTTTGTTTTAGATGTTTTAAGTGCGTGAAGTGCTAAAATAAACGCGTTTCATTTAAACGTCAGTCAGTTTAATGATTTAAACCCGACAGGGCGAGACTGGACGTGTTTAAAGTCTAAAAAAAGTCGGTCTAATGAGGAAATACTTTGAATTGGACGTTAAAAGTTTGATTAAGGAACTTGTTTCATATCAGCTGATGATGACTGACAGGCCACTTTGTAGATTTGTCGACCCATAAGAGGAAAATGACACTGTGTTTTGAAATATGAGCTGACTGCAGTGTGCTGTGAATTTGTATTTATTTGCTTATTGTGGTTCATGGATATGGCCAGCTTTTGTTTGATATTGTTTTGTTGTGATATGCATTGTAGATTATGACTGCAGAATTCATTACATAAGCAGTTCCATTAGAAGGAAACTGTCAAAGCAAGCAAAAAACGTTATGATTTAGCCAATTTAGTATTTGTGAGGCATAGCGAAGCTATGTAACTGTTGGAAATACTTTTTGTGTTATTGTATGTACATATCCACATACGCAAAGGCATATGATGCTCTATTTCGTTCTGATATTTTCTAAAGTTATTGTAGTTGTCTAAAATTAAAGTTTGTTACTTTAAATAAAATAAAAAAATAATCATTTCAGTTAGTTGTGAAAGCCAACATTACTCATTTTAATTTAGTTTAACTTTAGTAAAACTATAAAGACACGTTTAAAAAATATAAAGACACTAAAATTGCTACAACTAAAGAAAATGTAAATAAAAAAAGAAAATATACAAATTAAACTAACTAAAAATAAGTATAATTACAAAATTATTACAATTCTTAAATAATTATTACATGTACTAATATTATTAAAATGTTATAAAATATATTATTTATTGCCCAAAGTACTACAAATAAAAAAAAAACACACACAAAATGTGTGTCTGTAATGCTAAAATAACAGATCTTTACATATTTGATGTGCTAAAATTTTATTTTTGAGTTTATTTTTGAGCTGTATCTCAAAAACAATACATTGTATGAGTCAAACTTATTTATTTTATGCCAAAAATCATCAGGATATTAAGTAAAGATCATGATATTTTGAAGATATTTTGTACATTTCCTACCATAAATATATTCACTTAATTTTTCACAACTTTAAAGTTTTCTCAACAATTATTACAAACCATACATCAATAGAAAGCATATTTATTCAGCTTTCAGATGATGTAAAAATCTCAATTTAGTATTTAGTGAAGTGATGTAACTGTTGCAAATACTTTTTGTGTTATTGTACGTACATATGCACATACGCAAAGGCATATGATGCTCTATTTCGTTTCCGATATTTTCTAAAGTTATTGTAGTTGTCTAAAATTAAAGTTTATTACTTTAAATAAAATAAAAAAATAATCATTTCAGTTAGTTGTGAAAGCCAACATTACTCATTTTAATTTAGTTTAACTTTAGTAAAACTATAAAGACATGTTTAAAAAATATAAAGACACTAAAATTGCTACAACTAAAGAAAATGTAAATAAAAAAAGAAAATATACAAATTAAACTAACTAAAAATAAGTATAATTACAAAATTATTACAATTCTTAAATAATTATTACATGTACTAATATTATTAAAATGTTATAAAATATATTATTTATTGCCCAAAGTACTACAAATAAAAAAAAACACACACAAAATGTGTGTCTGTAATGCTAAAATAACAGATCTTTACATATTTGATGTGCTAAAATTTTATTTTTGAGTTTATTTTTGAGCTGTATCTCAAAAACAATACATTGTATGAGTCAAACTTATTTATTTTATGCCAAAAATCATCAGGATATTAAGTAAAGATCATGATATTTTGAAGATATTTTGTACATTTCCTACCATAAATATATTCACTTAATTTTTCACAACTTTAAAGTTTTCTCAACAATTATTACAAACCATACATCAATAGAAAGCATATTTATTCAGCTTTCAGATGATGTATAAATCTCAATTTAGTATTTAGTGAAGTGATGTAACTGTTGCAAATACTTTTTGTGTTATTGTATGTACATATCCACATACACAAAGGCATATAATGCTCTATTTCGTTCCAATATTTTCTAAAGTTATTGTAGTTGTCTAAAATTAAAGTTTGTTACTTTAAATAAAATAAAAAAATAATCATTTCAGTTAGTTGTGAAAGCCAACATTACTCATTTTAATTTAGTTTAACTTTAGTAAAACTATAAAGACACGTTTAAAAAATATAAAGACACTAAAATTGCTACAACTAAAGAAAATGTAAATGAAAAAGAAAATATACAAATTAAACTAACTAAAAATAATTATAACTACAAAATTATTACAATTCTTAAATAATTATTAAAAATTATTACATGTACTAATATTATTAAAATATTATAAAATATATTATTTATTGCCCAAAGTACTACAAATAAAAAAAACACACACAAAATGTGTGTCTGTAATGCTAAAATAACAGGTCTTTACATATTTGATGTGCTAATTTTATTTTTGAGTTTATTTTTGAGCTGTATCTCAAAAACAATACATTGTATGAGTCAAAATTATTGATTTTTTTATGCCAAAAATCATCAGGATATTAAATAAATTGAAGATATTTTGTACATTTCCTACCATAAATATATTCACTTAATTTTTCACAACTTTAAAGTTTTCTCAACAATTATTACAAACCATACATCAATAGAAAGCATATTTATTCAGCTTTCGGATGATGTATAAATCTCAATTTAGTATTTAGTGAAGTAATGTAACTGTTGCAAATACTTTTTGTGTTATTGTATGTACATATCCACATACGCAAAGGCATATAATGCTCTGTTTTGTTCAGATATTTTCTAAAATTATTGTAGTTATCTAAAATTAAAGTTTGTTACTTGCAATAAAATAAAAAATAAGTTAGTTGTGAAAGCCAGCATTACTCATTTGAATTTAGTTTAACTTTAGTAAAACTATAAAGACATGTTTAAAAAATATAAAGAGACAATAAAATTGCTAAAACTAAATTAAATGTAAATTAAAAATGGAAAATATAAAAATTGAACTTAAAATTATTGCAATTCTTAATTATTAAAAATGCTTAAAATATTAAATATTACAATATTATAAAATATATTATTTATTGCCAAACATACTACAAATAAAAAAAAATACTACAACATTAGCTACAATTAAAATATAACAATAAAAACTGTTTCAAAATAATTATTACAGCTAAAGTGTCTCTGTAATACTATAATAACAGATCTTTCCATATTTGATGTGCTAAAATGGGTTTATTTTTAAGCTTCATCTCAAAAACAATACATTGTATGAGTCAAAATTATTGATTTGATGTCAAAAATCATCAGGATATTAAGTAAAAATCATGATATTTTGAAGATATTTTATACATTTCCTACTGTAAATATGTTCACTTCATTTGGACAGCTTTAAAGTTTTCTTAATCATTTATTTATTTATTTATTTATTGCACCATTAGATTTCAGATTTTCAAAATGGTTGTATCAAACCATACATCAATAGAAAGCTTATTTATTCAGCTTTCAGATGATGTAAAAATTTCAATTTAGTATTTAGTGAAGTGATGTTGAACTGTTGCAAATACTTTTTGTGTTATTGTATGTACATATCCACATACGCAAAGGCATATAATGCTCTATTTTGTTCACATATTTTCTAAAGTTATTGTAGTTGTCTAAAATTAAAGTTTGTTACTTGAAATAAAATAAATAAATAAATAATTTCAGTTAGTTGTGAAAGCCAGCATTACTCATTTTAATTTAGTTTAACTTTAGTAAAACTATAAAGACACATTTTAAAAATATAAAGAGACTTTATTATTACTTTATTACAATTCTTAAATAATTATTACAAATTATTAAATGTACTAATATTATTAAAATATTTTAATTTATATTATAATATTTTTATTGCCAAAAGTAGTACAAATAATAAAAAAAACCCACAAAAAATTACTAAAACATTAGCTACAATTAAAAGATAACAATAAAAACTGATTCAAAATAATAATAATAGCTATAATGGTGTCTCTGTAATACTAAAAGAACAGATCTCTCCATATTTAATGTGCTAAAATGGGTTTATTTTTAAGCTTCATCTCAACAACAATACATTGTATGAGTCAAAATTATTGATTTTATGTCAAAAATCATCAGGATATTAAGTAAAAATCATGATATTTTGAAGATATTTTATACATTTCCTACTGTAAATATGTTCACTTCATTTGGACAGCTTTAAAGTTTTCTTAATCATTTATTTATTTATTTATTTATTGCACCATTAGATTTCAGATTTTCAAAATGGTTGTATCAAACCATACATCAATAGAAAGCTTATTTATTCAGCTTTCAGATGATGTAAAAATTTCAATTTAGTATTTAGTGAAGTGATATTGAACTGTTGCAAATACTTTTTGTGTTATTGTATGTACATATCCACATACGCAAAGGCATATAATGCTCTATTTTGTTCACATATTTTCTAAAGTTATTGTAGTTGTCTAAAATTAAAGTTTGTTACTTGAAATAAAAGAAAAAAAATACAGTTAGTTGTGAAAGCCAACATTACTCATTTTAATTTAGTTTAACTTTAGTAAAACTATACACATTTAGAAACTATAGACACATTTAAAAAATATAAAGACACCGTAAAATTGCTAAAACTAAATGTAAATAAAAACAGAAAATATACAAATGTATTATTATTAAAAATTATTAAATGTATTAATATTATTAAAATATTTTAATTTATATTAGAATATATTATTTATTGCCAAAAGTACTACAAATAATAATAAAAAAAACACAAAAATTACTAAAACATTAGCTACAATTAAAATATAACAATAAAAACTGATTCAAAATAATAATAATAGCTATAATAGTGTGTCTGTAATACTAAAATAACAGATTTCTCCATATTTAAAGTGCTAAAATGGGTTTATTTTTTAGCTGCATTTCTGGCTTCTGATTCTGAATGTTATATTTGTAGCAATAGCCAATATTATTATGTTTTTATTGTTATATTTTAATTGTAGCTAATGTTTTAGTAATTTTTTGTGGGTTTTTTTATTATTTGTAGTACTTTTGGCAATAAAAATATATTTTAAAATGGGTTTATTTTTAAGCTTCATCTCAAAAACAGTAAATTTTATGAGTCAAAATGATTGATTTTATGCCAAAAATCATCAAGATATTAAGTAAAGATCATGATATTTTGAAGATATTTTGTACATTTCCTACTGTAAATATGTTCACTTCATTTGGACAACTTTAAAGTTTTCTCAACATTTATTTAAAAACAATTTTTTTTTTACACCATTTTTTACACTCTTGATTTAGGATGCAAATATAGATTTGTTCATTATCAAAATCAGTAATATCTGTAAAAATGGTAGCAATCTCATTTATATATGGTGAAATGTAATTATTCTGACTTTTTTTTAATTAACCATTGCTCTTTCATAGTATCATGATAATAACAGTTAAAACCACAAATATAACACATCAATACCATGGTAAAAATATAATATGGTTCCAAGGTATTTGTATGAAAAACAGTAGTCTAAACACATTTAGTATTTAATAAAAGCATAAACGCTATAGCTTAATCACAAAAAAATACTGTTCCATTACTCCTCCTTCAATACATTTAATACATGTCTACATTAACAATATAATAAAATTCTCGTTTATCAGTGCTGTTTCATCTTGCTATGTCCGAGTGGCACACTTTGACTCACTCTTTTGTTCCGCCTTTGCCGCTTCAACATTATATCGAACTTGCGTTATTGTTTATCCAGGAAATGCATATCGCGCGGTTATTATTGTTATCGATTTATCGCCCAGTTGTTTTGTTTTGCATTATTCCACGCAATCTCTGTTTCATGCAACGATGTGTTGACTGTGTTTGTGTCTTTAGGTGGTTCCACCCCAACATCACTGGAGTGGAGGCGGAGAACCTTCTCCTCACTCGCGGTGTGGACGGCAGTTTCTTGGCCCGTCCCAGCAAAAGCAACCCTGGAGACTTTACGCTCTCCGTCAGGTGAGAGAGTACGGATATATCAGGACTTAGGCCCAGAATAGCAAGTGTTCATTGAAAAAATTTTTTTGTCTTGTTTCCAGCTGAAATATCAAAAAATTCTTAAATGAAAAAGGATTTTCTAGACAAGTAAAAAATAATTTTCTTGTTTTTAGAAAAAACAAGTCAAAATTGAGCTTTTTCTTAGAACAAGCAAAATAATCTCCCAGTGGGGTAAGCAAAAACATTTAATTCCAAACAGAAAACAAGATTATTTTGCTTACCCCGTTGGGAGATTATTGTGCTTGTTTTAAGCAAAATCACACTTAATTTTGACTTGTTTTCAGAGAAAACAAGACAATAATTTTTACTTGTCTAGAAAATCCTCTTTCATTTAAGAATTTTTAGATATTTTTGGCTGGAAACAAGACAAAAAATCTAAGTAAGAAAAGCATTTTTTACAGTGTACTAATAAGCAAAACTTCCATTGCTGAAGATTGTTGAACTTTTCGTTTCCTACAGTTCTACTGTACAGATGTGAATTTACTTTTTCTTCAACCTTAGCCTTATTCACTTCATTTAATCTTGGTGTGAAAGAGCTTTTGCATTTGCTTAAAATCTAACTTTTTATATTAAAAACAAACAAGCAAGCCCTGCCCAGATTTAAAAAGTAACGCAAAAGTAATGTAACACATTGCTTTCTATAAAAAGTAATAAGTAATGTAATTAGTTACTCTTTTAGGGAGTTAAAAGTTTACAACCCCTTTCAGAATCTGCAAAATGTTAGTTATTTTAGCAAAATAAGAGGGATCATGTAAAATGCATGTTATTTTTTTATTTAGTACTGACCTGAATAAGATATTTCACATAAAAGATGTTCACATATAGTCCACAAGAAAATATAATAGTTGAGTTTGTAAAAATGGCCACGTTCAAAAGTTTACATTTTGATTCTTAATACTGTGTTGTTCCTGAATGACCCACAACTGTGTTTTTTGTTTAGTGATAGTTGTTTATGAGTCCCTTGTTTGTTCTGAACAGTTAAACTGTCTGCTGTTCATCAGAAAAATCCTTCAGCTCCCACAAATTCTTTGGTTTTCCAGCATTTTTGTGCATTTGAACCCTTTCCAGCAATGACTGTATGATTTTGAGATCCATCTTTTCACACTGAGGACAACTGAGAGACTCATATGCAACTATTACAGAAGGTTCAAACACTCACTGATGCTCCAGAAGGAAAAAACATGCTTTAAGAGCCTTAAAAAATTTGAAGATCATGGTAAATTTAACTAATTTTGTCTTCTTGGAAACATGCAAGTATCTTCTGTAGCTTCTGAAGGGCAGTACTAAATAAAAAAAAAAAGATATTTAGGCAAAATAAGAAAAATGCACACAACTTCATTCTGTTCAAAAGTTTTCACCCCCGGCTTTTAATGCATGTTTTTTCCTTCTGGAGCATCAGTGAGTGTTTGAACCTTCTGTAATAGTTGCATATGAGTCTCTCAGTTGTCCTCAGTGTGAAAAGATGGATCTCTAAATCATACAGTCATTGCTGGAAAGGGTTCAAATACACACAAATGCTGGAAAACCAAAGAAGGATTTTTCTGAAGAACAGCAGACAGTTTAACTGTTCAGGACAAACAAGGGACTCAAGAACAACTATCACTAAACAAAAAACACAGCTGTGGATCATTCAGGAACAACACAGTGTTAGGAATCAATAATATATAAATTCAACTATTGTTTTCTCTTGTGAACTATATGTAAATGTCTTTTATGTGAAATATCTTATTCAGGTCAGTACTAAATAAAAAATAACATGCATTTTGTATGACCGCTCTTATTTTGCTAAAAGAACGAACATTTTGCAGAATCTGCAAGGGATATGTAAACTTTTGACTCCGACTGTATGATGTTGAACCATTTAAAATGTTTACATTATACAGGTCTGCTGTTATAAACTAAAGTTTTCTACGCACTGAATTGAATGTCCTCTCGTCTCTAGGCGAAATGGCGCCGTCACCCACATTAAGATCCAAAACACGGGCGACTATTACGACCTTTACGGTGGAGAGAAGTTTGCCACCCTGGCTGAGCTGGTGCAGTATTACATGGAGCATCACGGACAGCTGAAAGAGAAAAACGGAGACGTCATTGAGCTCAAATACCCGCTCAACTGTGCCGATCCCACTTCTGAGAGGTGAGCGTGAGCGTAGCTCATCGTCTGTCTGTCCTTCTCTGACAAAATGAGCTAATAGTTGTGTTTTATAGGCCTTTTTTATTGGCGTCCGATCCTAAACACTCTCCTCTGTCGCTGTCCGTTATGTTTTTGCAAGGTGGTTTCATGGTCACCTTTCTGGTCGTGAGGCTGAGAAGCTGTTGACGGAGAAGGGCAAGAACGGAAGCTTCCTGGTGAGAGAAAGTCAGAGTCACCCAGGAGATTTTGTGCTCTCCGTACGGACCGGAGATGACAAGACGGACACCAGCGACGGCAAACCTAAAGTCACACACGTCATGATACGATGCCAGGTAAAGTTCACCTACAATTTTGACTTACAGCTCAAATTTGTGTTCTTTGAAATTAGAACATTAAACCACCAGCTAGTCATATAGCGAGCTCAAATAATGAAGATTAAAAATGTTTTACTTGTTTATTAAATGAAAACATGCAACTTTGCACTGTAAAAAAACAACAACTTAAAATAATTTGTTACCCTGCTGCCTTAAAATTTAAAGTTCAGTCAACTCAAATTAGTTTATTCAAGTTGAAATGTTAAGTTGTACTAGGTGAAAACTTTCGAGTTGACTAAACTAAAAAGTTGTTTGTTAAACTTAACGGCTGTTTGTTACTCGCTGCCTTCAAATTTTAAGTTGACTCCACTCAAATATCTAAGTTGTCACTTAGTCAAACGTAACACGTAAAGTTGACTAAACTTTTAAGGCAGCCAGGTAACAAATAATTTTAAGTTGACTCAACAAATAGTTTTTTACAGTGTAGTTAAATTAACAGGGTGTCCATGGGTCCTTGAAAAGTCTGAATGTCTTAAATAACGTTTTCCAAATAAAAGGTCTTACAATGTCTTAAATTCAGATTTGATGGGTCTTAAATTATTTTGGTCACATTACCGCTAAAATATCTTCAGCCTGACGGACCTAATGACTGTTTACAATCATTGGACAAACCAAAGATTGACATAAAACAACAACAAAAAAACAGCGACGCATCGAATCGCAAGAATGGCTCTTCTTATTTTAATATATTAAACGCAAACAGTGTTTGATAATGGATAGTGTATTTCTGGTATCAAAATCACGTTGCCTGTCTCTTTGTTGAGAGAATTCAAAACAAATGAGAGAAATGGCACACATAAAGAAACTCAGAAGTAACCCACTGAGGTAAAAATTAAAAAATGTGTAGTTTATTTATAACATGATATAGTTCAGTAACATACCAATGGAGCTTTGCTGAATATTATCACGATTGCAAATGTTATGTTGATTTTAGTTCAGTAAACAAGTAATTAGTCAAGTATTTATTAAGTTACTTACATTTTAAACACAATATTTACCGTTTTGTTCCATTCCATTAATGAAAATCATAGCAGCACATTCTCCAAGCAACACTCAGCGGTGTTTTGTTACTGAATGATTCAGTGTTTTGAACCAGTCGGTTGCAAAAAAACTAAAAACTAATTAAGTGACACCGCCGCCTACTGGTAGTTTAGTAAAAGTATGCGTTCCCCCCTAGCGTTTCTTATTTGTATGTTCATAAATGCATTGAAAACATATAAATCTCATAACATCATTTATTGCAGTTTTAATTTTGCAGTGTGAATTATTTAATCTGACTGGTAACAGCCATATAGAATCTATTGATAAATTGTAATAATTTGACATGAAATGCATACATTTAAAAAGTAAAAAAAATAAGCATTTAATAAAGGTAAATAAAAACATGCAGATTTAAGTATGTAAAAGCTGATAGGACACTGAAAATATTGCTTCAGAATAAATTATTTACACCACCAAACATCTCTGTGATGTGGTACTTTTATGGGGATGTTTTGTGTGAAATATTGTCTAAAAAGTTCACTGTTTATCATAGTAATATACATAATTTATGACAGTGATGAAATTTAGTTTTCTTTTTACATTAAACACATTAACTATGCAATATAATGTGGTATTAAAAAGGTCTTAAAGTCTTAAATTTCACTTGTTCATATCTGCAGAAACCCTGATTAATGAATATAAATAAATATAATTAAATATATGGGCATTCTGCAGAGTTGGAAACATCTTGGAAAAACAATCCTTTTCCACAAATTTTGTATGTATGCAAATTGTATAATATCCAAGATACACATTTCTAGTAATTGTGCCATTAATTGTATTTATTTATATATATTTATTTATTTATTATTTTTTTTATTTATGTAGTTTTATGTTTTATGTAGTTTTTTTTTTAGTTTTATCATTTACAAAGATTTTTTTTTTTTATTATTAATTTCACTTACAAAAAAATCTAAAAGATATTTAAAAAAAAAAACAAAAAAACAATCAGAATCAAAATCAGAAAGAGCTTTATTGCCAAGTATGCTTGCGCATACAAGGAATTTGTTTTTGTGACATTAGCTTCCAGTGTACATAGACAACAACACAGATAATTAAAAAAAAATAAATAAATAAATAAAGGTAATAGAGAATAGAAAATATACATATGTAAATATAAATATAAATAGACACAAAAAATATTTATATAGAAAAATGGATTAAGAAATAAGTGGCATATACAGTTGTGCTATTGATGCTTGATGAAAGTTATTGCACATATTTTATAAATATAAATATTAATAATGGAATAAAATGCAAAAATTATTTCAATATAATTTTCATTAGCTGAAATCTAGGGTTTAGGGTTCAGGACAGCCACCTCCCAATTGCAAATACCCAATTGCACTAAATGATGATTTTATATATATTAAGCTTACTGATATTTTAAATATTATTGTGGGTTTCAATAGATAATAAAATGATTTTAGCAAACATCTAAGATTTAACTACTTAAATGCTTTTTAAATGTGTTTTTTTTGTTTATGGGACGCCAGTTATTTAATTTAGTCATTAGTTATTTGTCTGTTATTTAATTATTGGTCTTGGTCTAGATTTAAATGGCCAGTTTATTTAGTTCCAACTCACAATAGTGCAAAGGCTGTTTATCTGCGTTGTGTAAGTGTCTATATTTTCTGTTGTCGTTTATCAGCATGATCTGAAGTATGATGTTGGAGGTGGGGAGAAATTCGACTCGCTCACAGATCTGGTGGAGCATTACAAGAAAAACCCTATGGTGGAAACACTGGGGACAGTCCTGCAGCTCAAACAGGTGTGTAATTGACCATATTAAGTAATCATGCATTGACAATTGCACTTGTAAATAATAAAATTGTCTGCTAAATGAATACACTTTTGTTTAAAAAAAGTTTAAATACATTTATTCAGAAGGAGTGCATTAAATGGATCAGAAGTGGCACTGAAACCATTTATAATGTTATAAATTTAGATTTTTTTTTTTTTTAAATAAATGCTGTTCTTCTGAACTTTCTATTTGTCAAAGAGTCCTAAAAAAGTTCCATAGTTTTCACAAACATATGAGGCAGCACTGTTTTTAACATTGATAATAATAAGAAATATTTGCAGAGCAGGAAATCAGCATATTAAAATGATTTCTGAAAGATCATGTGACACTGAAGACTGGAAAAATGGTGCTGAAAATTCAGCTTGGATCACAGAAATAAATTACACTTTAACATATTCAAATAGAAAACAGTTATTTTAATTAGTAATAATATTTCACAATATTAGTGTTTTTAAGGTGAATAGGTGAAAAAAAATTGGTATTACAAGTTTTCTAAAATGTTAGGTTTGAATATGCAAACGAGTGATAATTTAATGAAATATGTGCTAATTTGCATTCATTTCTAGAACAAAACATTAACATATTTTACATATTAAGAGTCAAAAGTTTTTACAGAGGGAATTTGGGGTATCTCACTTTGTCACTCCATAATTTTTAGAACAGACAATATATAAACAATATATTTTCACAATTTTGGAGGGAATAAAATGTTGTATATAAAAAAGCTGATTATATATGAACAAATCCCTCTGTAAAAACCTTTGCTTGGTCAGTGTACGAGAAAAAAAAAACTAATTTTGAGAAAATGCCCCTTAAAAATATGTATTGTAATTCTGTTCTGTAAGTCTACTGACGCAAATAGATAAAACGCTATAAAAGAAACACTTAATGTCTTTTGGATGTTTTCATTCTACTAGTCTGAAAAAAACACTTTATGAAAAAACAAAAAGCCCCAAATCTCGAACTTGACGTGCATGAAAAACTGAAAAACTGCCTGCAGTGTCTCCTCTTAAATAAATGCAGCCTTGATGACCATATGATGCTACTATTAATACCATACAAAAAAAAATGATCAACCCCAAGCTTTTGAACACTAATGTGTATGTTCTTGCTACATAGGGCTGAAATAAGTCGACATTATCAAAACCGTTGATAAGAAAAGATTGTCAGCAAATATTCTTGTTGTGGAGTAGTCGTTTGATCTCATATAAAGAGCCTGCAATAATGCGGTTTGACCAGTGTGGCGCTGTAGAGCAAGACTAATTCAGCCCTCCTGGATGCAATTCAAGAGAAAAAGAGAGACAGTGCTTCAGAGCAAACGCAGCGTTTCATTTCCAACTGGTTAGGCTTTTTTGGAAATTAAAGTGATTTCTATATTTACCCATTCAAAAGACTACGAAAGCGATCCCAGTTCTGCATATAAACAGCGCATATTTGTGTCTGTGGTTCACTGCGCAATGCCGTCTTTTGCCGTAATAGACTGCAGCCAATAGAAATCGCTGTGTGTCCTGCTCCTCACAGCACAGATCGTCAAAGCAGACTGTAGTTTTTGCCATTCATTATAACAAACAAAACGTAGAGACAATGTAAATAATAGATTTCAGTGTGCATTGTTGAGAGCTTTATTCATTTAAATGCAAGTTTGTGAGATCACGATGAACTAAGACTTTAGACACCGTTTTAATGATAATAAAGGAAGTTTGCAAAAGTGAAATTGAGTTTATATAATAGTTTTATGCATTTTTGGTTTTATACAAAAGTTAATATTAAGTGGCTTACATTTTAGGAACACTGTTGTCTGATTGTTCTCGCTTTTGTCAACAAAAATAGTTCCAAACAAAGCCACAGTTGAGCCGATGCGCATTTGAGACAGCGCGGTTTCATTTATGAATGAATCTATTTAATTATTCAGTCACAAAGACTCTGACTTACTGCCACCTACAGGCAGTTTCAGTTTCAGTACAAACTGAGTAATTTAAATTATTTCAATTTCTATGTTCAAAACTATATATGTAAAACAACTGCATAATTTTGTTATTATGAAATGCATTAATTCCACCTCTGAGTTCATTTGATTAGTAACTTATTCAGCCTGATAGTATCTTGTTATTTTAATAGAATTTATTGTTTAATTAAACATTTTAATACAAGTTTATAAATCAAATTTTTTTGGCACGAAAGATGACATACGCTTACTAAAGTAAGAAAAATGGCATTACAAAGGTTAAAAAAAGGAGTCAAATATCACCTTATAATGGGAAGGTTCATTTCTGTCACTGTTCTAATATATGTATTTATTTATTTTTTAGTGGAAGCACGAGTGCTCCTGAAAATAAATGTAAGATTAGAGTCCTTAAGAATGTAATGGTACATTTTAAAACCTTAGTGCAAACGTTTTTGCAAAGTGTGAACAATTAATTATAATCTACAAATCATGCAATACTGTACCAGTAAATAAGACGTGTTTTGAGGGCTTAGCTAAACAGGCCAATTTGAGACTTTTTTTATTAAACACGCAAATTCACACACAACTTTTCTTTAATTTGGCTGGAATTGCAGATGCCAGTCTTAATATACAAGGAGGTTTAAAGAAAATACGAAATAAGTTGTTAATAAATGTTATTATAGATTATAAAGGGTTTTGTGATTAAATGCATGCAAAAGGTCATCTAAAATTACCATTATTAAAAGCTAAACACTTATTTGAGATGGAACAAGATTATTCCTGCAGGGTTCCCACGGCTCATGGAATTTCTGGAATATCATGGAATTTATTTCCAGACACTGAAAGTCAGGGAATTTTATATATTTTTTGTCCAAGTCATGGAATATCGGGGATTTTTGTTTGACGCTTTCAATTTTAGTTTCCATTTATTTTTTTTGTAAATAGCATATTTTCTTAGTGAAAGATGCTATTTACACTAAGTGAAAATAGCATATTTTCTCAATATTGATGCTGTTTACACTAAGTGCAAATATCAATGGGTTCTATTTACACGTAAGGATTTTCTGCTATTTATAATACTTATTGCAAATAGATGCAATTATTACTCTTGTATTATATTAAAACAGTATTTAGTAATTATGCATTGAGTGTAAATTATTGCTTTAATTCAGTTTATTAAATGGATGCAGCCTTAGTGGGACAATAAGCCCTAATAATAATCCTAACCAATACTTTATTTTACAATTTTTGATTATTTCCTTAATTTTCATTGAAAATCAATGCGTTTTCCGATATTATATGAGATTTAAAAAGGATGAAAAAAAAGATTGCCATAAGGTGGAATTGAACCCAAGATTTATCCACTCGCTTTAACCGCTTCACCACTGGATCTGATGATTAACAGCCATCTTTTGTAGTGTTTGTAGACTAGCCCCATTACACATTGGTGGGTGGAGTTAGTGTAAATAGACACTCCGTTTTTTTTTTTCATTGCATTGTTTCACGCGCTTTGAATATTGTCTTAGGCTATTTTTCAGCTCCATTTTATTCTCTTCCCTCTCGTCAACTGGATGGAAACAAGACATAATAATAATAATAATAATAATAATCTAACCATTTAATCTAAAAGCATTTTTTGCAGTGTAGGTTGTACTTGTTAACTAAGACAAACATGCCAGGAAAATGTCAATTTCAAGAGCTTTGGATACAAAATGATCACTTCAAAAACTGGGTGTTAAAAGTAGATAATAAAAAAGCAAAAACTAAATGTGAAGAAATGAAAGGACTGAATGATGAACGTTATTACAAACAGAAAATCCTTCGGAGTGTCTTGCCCATGAAAACATAAAACCATAAATTAATTTTTGTAGAAATAGTACAGAAACATATCAAAGTGCATTTAACGGGTAAAAGCAAAAACAAAACAAAAAAAAGTACTTTTGTATGTGTGTTAAAATGTCTGTGAACAAGTAAATAAAGCTTGCAAATGGATGGATCCGTTCATTATAGGTCATGGAATTTCAGCTTTTTAGTCATTAAAAGTCAGGGAATTTGACATCTGGCTTAGAGTGGGAACCCTGTTCCTGGCGCAAGAGTTTTCTAATGCAGTGTTGTGTTTTTTTGTAGCCTCTGAACACTACCCGCATCAATGCAGCGGAGATCGAAAGTCGGGTACGAGAGCTCAGCAAGCTGGCAGAGACCACAGATAAGGTCAAGCAGGGATTCTGGGAGGAGTTTGAGGTGAGAGCCGATATGCATTTAGTCTAGTGCCAGACTGACCAATGATCAGTTCAACTGATCAATCAATATAATGCAGCGTACAGAGTCGAGTTCTGACATTCATTTTTAATTCTGTGTCCACAGACGCTTCAGCAGCAAGAGTGTAAACTGCTCTACAGTCGCAAGGAGGGCCAGCGGCCAGAAAACAAAAACAAGAACAGATACAAGAACATTCTTCCCTGTGAGTGAACATCAACATCATCATCATGCAAAACTCTCAGAATCACAAGCACCACATGAGCCATCAATGTCATTAGGGGTTCGAGCACGCAGTGCTGAAACCTATTGTATTTGTTAGGATTTTTGTTATTATTTATTATTTTTCTGCTGTAAAACTGATCATGCAGCCCAAACCGTAAAACCTAGAGACTTGGCCAGAACATAGAGCTCAATTTGAGGAGAGGTTGACAAAGTCTCGCCCCAATCGGCCAAAGGGGGGCGCTACAGCGCAAAAAAAATTATTTTGGGGATTTTACTGCGACGGATTTTCTCTATGATACACGGTTTTTCTGCAAAAATTGAGTTATGTCCAAAACTACCTTTTGCGAACGGGTCATTTAGAAAAGGGGTGTGGTTACATACATAAAACATACTATAAAACCTAAACAAAAACTCAAAACTTTACGAAAATTGGTGAAAACGTGTCAGATGACTCTTAATAAGCATGCAAAGTTTCATAGAAATCGGACCATAGGTGGCACTATAACAGTTAAAAAGGTTTCAAAAACACACAATTTCTATGGTTAATGGCCCCAAATTGCTAAAAAAAAGTTCATATATTTACACAAACACTAGATAAAACCACTGCAGTGCAATTTTCTGGAATCTCAATGTCAATAATTATCAAAAATAGTTGAACATTTGCTTTTGGACTGTTATATCAGGACATTTTCATAATATAGTCTTTATCTAGTGTACCCCATAGACTATAAAACCTAAACGAAATCTAAAAACTTCTTGAAAACATGTGTTAGATGACTCTTAACTAACATGCAAAGTTTCATAGAAATCGGACCATAGGTGGCGCTATAATGTCTAAAAAGGCTTCAAAAACACACAATTTCTATGATAAATGGCCTCAAATAGTTAAAAAAAAAGTTCAGATATTCACACAAACACTAGATCTTCATATCATATGATAGATCTCCTCATTCTGAACAACTTTGCCTCTTGGACCACTAATGTCAACCAAACTGTTCTTTAAATATTTGAGATTATTTAAACGACCTACTTTTGCGAACTAGTCCTAGGTTTTTAACTCAAAATCAATAAAACTGCTGCAGTGCAATTTTCTGCAATCTCAATGTCAATAATTATCAAAAATAGTTGAACATTTCTTTTGCACTGTTATAACAGGACATTTTCATAATATAGTTTTTATCTAGTGTACCCAATAGACTAGATCTTAAAAGAAAACTTCAGAAACCTAAGTAAAATCAACATTAGATGATTTTAGACCCTAGAGCTTAGATGCAATAAAGGCCATACATGCTTGAACCCCAGTAATTGCTGCTTGCAGCTATATTTAATATTGTTATGTATATGGGACCATTGTATATGGGACCATTTCATAATCTGGTCTTTATCTAGTGTACCCAATAGCCTATTAGGGATGGCTCGATACCATAATTTTGACTTCGGTACGATACCAGAATGTCGAATACTTCGGTATCGATACTAAATGGATACTGTAGTGAGTAATGTTAATAAACTAAAAATGTATTAGTTTCTTTATAATTTATAAATAAGTATTGACCTAGATTAATAAGTGCTGTAATACTGTAAGGTCAGCTCAGGTCAAGGTTTCTTTACTGTAAAGTCAAAATATTCAAAATCACGTTATTAAGTCTCTGTCTCTCTGATTGTTTTTAGATTTCAGACTTTGAAAATACTTTTCAAGTGTCTGTACTTTATTAGTGTTTTCTTTAGAAAACTTTGCTTCACAACATTCCAAAGCAGAATATTGCACTTTTTAATTTACTCTTTCATATTAAATATTTAATACTTTATTACATTAGAATTATATTACATTCTTACTTTTACTCAAGTAAAAGTGATTCTAAAATTTACTTGAGTACAAGAAAATACTACACTGTTAATATTCTTAATTATCAAAGGTAAAACAAAAAACAACTTTTATTTATAAAATGTAGTTTAGAAAAAAGTATGACATTATGCTTTGGAATGGAGTAAAAATGTTCCAAAGAAAAACACTCTGATAAACTACAGATACTTTTTCAATTTACTTGAGTAAAGTAAAAATACTTAACTACTGTCCACTATCATTTGTGAATAAAAGTTATTAAAATCAGATTTTTTGATTGATGCACTCACCTGTCGATCTCTAAATTAATGGAAAAGATGCAAGTGACAATTGTTTGGTGATTTATAGCAATGCTTGCACACAGCTGCAGTAAGGTCAGTTTGTTCACCTTCATCATCAGTTTTGTATTCAAAATATAGCCATATTTCACTTCTACGGTCTTTATTCACTAGTTTTGAGCACGTTGATGGAGTTTCATCTGTTTGATGATCCATCGCATTTTTCTTTTGTCACATTTACCGGGTTTGCAGCAATTGTGGAAGTACTGCCTCCTGCAGGTGAACATCGGAACTGCAGCTTATGAAATACCGAACTGGGCAAAATGATGATATCGAACCGTTTGAAATATATTATATACCGGTATTTTTCCATTACCGGTATACCACGCATCCCTATAGCCTATATTTCTTTCTTAAAAGAAAACAAAACTTCACAAACCTAAGTAAAATCATCAGTAGATGATTTTAGACCCTAGAGCTTAGATGCAATAAAGGCCTTACATGCTCGAACCCCAGTAATGGCTGCTTGCAGCTATATTTAATATTATGTCTTTAATATTGTGCCTTTTCCTCCTCAGTCGACCACACGCGAGTCGTGCTGACCGACGGCGATGCGAACGAACCGGGCTCTGACTACATCAACGCCAACATCATCATGGTAATAAAGGTGCCTTCGAGTCCAGTCAGAATGATTAAACATTTATGTGTAGTAACATTTTTTTTTTTGTGGTTCCCAGCCTGATATCGAGACTAAAAGCAACAATTCCAAGTCGAAGAGGAGCTACATCGCCACGCAGGGCTGCCTGCAAAACACCATCAGTGACTTCTGGAGGATGGTGTTTCAGGAGAACTCTCGAGTCATCGTCATGACCACGAAGGAAGTGGAACGGGGAAAGGTGAGGTGTTTCTCAACGGTTGGACCAGTTACAGATGCTTTTATTCTAGTTCATGGACTGAATTTTGTATTGCTGAAAGATATATGAAAAAATGCAAACTCTGACTTTAGTCATGTCAAGTCAAAGTCTGCTTTATTGTCAATTCTGCCATATATACAGCACGTACATGCAGAGAATTGAAATTGCGTTACTCTCAAACCCTAGATGCATACAGGTAACATTAACAATAACATAAGTAAAATACACTAACGTACAAAATAAATAATATATATATAAATACAAATATTACAGTAAAAGAGTCAATTTAAAAAATAAAGTGGCATTTATTTATGGCATTTAAATACTTGGAGTTAGTTGGGGAAAGTGCAAATTAGTGCAAATTGATATAATTCAAATTGTGATTTTTAAGAATACACTAAAACAAAGGCAAGGCAAAGTTTCTATTTTAATGAAGTAACTTGAACTAAAATAACTAAAACTACAAAAAAATGAACAATACTATAAAAACTAGACATTATTAAAATTATGACAGCACAGTAAAATATTAAAACTTTAAAATGAAAATTGAATTTAAAATAAAAATAAAAAGTAATTCAAACTAAAAATCATTTTAAAACAATATTTTAATGTAGTAACTTTAGTAACTAAAATAGCTAAAACTACAATAAAAATGAATCATACTATACATATAAAAACTAACATTAAAAAAGATAAAGCACAATAAATTACTAAAACTGAAATTAAAATGAAAATAGGAATGCTAAAAATAAAAACTAATTCAGATCACATCTCAATGATCCTAAAATAACTCTGGCTGAGTTTGCAAGTTTGAATTTGATTAAATATTATTATGAATAGAAAATAATATTAATAATAGTAATTACTACATGATGTTATACAAAATGAGAAATATTAATGTAATTAAAAATTGAGTTTTAAAATCTAATTTTACACAACAGTAAAATTTAAATATTAATTTTAATAGCTGCTGTCATTTTCAAACATGTTAAACCATAATTTTTTTTGGGGGGGGGGAGACTTCAAAGCTCTTTTGTTGATAACTAGGGTTGCAAAGGAGTGTAAAAGTTCCAATAACATTCTGAAAGTTTCTAAAAAAAAAAAAAAAAAGTGCAAAACATTCTGGAAAGTTTCTGTACATTTTCCAGAAATTTGCCACCCCTTTATTCCCTTATTTTCATTAGAAATTTAGAAATATGGCTGGTACATATTACTCCACTCTGAAACTTTTTTTTTTTTTAAAGAAATTAATACTTTATTCAGAAAGGATGCATTAAATGGATTTATAATGTGACATATGATGCTGAAAACTTTAGTAATGATGCTAAAAATTCACAGGAATTCAAATAGAAAAGTGTTTTAAAATCTAATTTTACAGAGCAACAGTAAAATTAAAAATTAATTATAATAGCTGTCTTTGTTTACAAACGTTTTTATCATTTTCAAATGTTAAACCATAAAACCTTTATTTTGGCAGAAAACTGTTGCGAGACTTTAAAACTCTTTTGCTGATAACTAAAATTTCCAATAAATTTTCAAAACTTTCTGAATGTTTCTAAAATGAAAAAGTGCAAAACATTCTGGAAAGTTTCTGGACATTTTCCAGAAATGTTCCACCCCTTTATTCCCTTATTTTCATTAGAAATTTAGCAATATGGCTGGTACATATTGCTCCACTCTGAAACTTTTTTTTTTTTTAAAGAAATTAATACTTTATTCAGAAAGGATGCATTAAATGCATTTCTAATGTGACATGACACTAAAAACTGGAGTAATGATGCAAAAAATTCACAGGAATTCAAATAGAAAATAGTTTTAAAATCTCATTTTACAGAACAACAGTAAAATAAAAAAATAATTATAACAGCTGTATTCTTTTTCAAAAGTTCTAATAATTTTCAAATGTTAAACCATAAACTAGGGTTGCAAAGGGGTGTAAAATCTCCAATAAATTTTCTAAACTTTTTTGAAAGTTTCTAAAAAAAAAAAAAAAAAAAAAAAAGTACAGAAACTTTCCAGAATGTTTTGCACTGTTTTCCAGAAATTTGCCACCCCTTTATTCCCTTATTTTCATTAGAAATTTAGAAATATGGCTGGTACGTATTGCTCCACTCTGAAACTTTTTTTTTTAAAGAAATTAATACTTTATTCAGAAAGGATGTGTTAAATGGATTTATAATACGACATGACACTAAAAACTGGAGCAATGATGCTAAAAATTCACAGGAATTCAAATAAAAAAGAGTTTTAAAATCTCATTTTACAGAACAACAGTAAAATTATAAATGAATTATAATAGCTGTGTTCATTTTCAGACGTTCTAATTATTTTCAAATGTTAACCATAAACTAGAGTTGCAAAGGGGTGTAAAATTTCCAAAAAATGCTCAAAACGCAGAACATGCTGGAAAGTTTTTGGACATTTTTCTTTTTTTTTTCACCCCTTTATTCTCTTATTTTCATTAGAAATTTAGCAATATGACTGGTGCATATTGCTTCACAGCCTTTGTGATTTTAAAAATCACGCTAAGCAATATGCAAAACTGGAATTTTTCTTTTGCTCCATCTGAAATATTCTGAGCCGCATTGTGTTTTCCTCCACAGAGTAAGTGTGTGAAGTATTGGCCTGATGTGTCCGCGCTGAAGGAGTACGGAGCCATGCGTGTGCGGAACGTAAAGGAAACATTGGCGCACGATTACATCCTTCGAGAGCTGAAGCTGTCAAAAGTTGGACAGGTAAGGTAAACCAAAATGGTTCTATCACCCCAAAACATAAGAGTGTTTCTCTAACACCAGTGATCTGTCTGATATTGTAGGGTAATACTGAGCGTACGGTGTGGCAGTACCATTTCCGCGCCTGGCCCGACCACGGTGTTCCCGGAGACCCTGGCGGCGTGCTGGACTTCCTGGAGGAGGTCAAAATGAAGCAGGAGAGCATAACCGAGTCTGGACCCATCGTGGTGCACTGCAGGTTATGAGAACACTATCAAAAACCAAGGTTTCTGTGGGTTTAAACAAAAAAAAAGGCATAATTCACCCTTGCACATAATTGAATAAATGCAGAAAGTCTTAAATTCATGGCATTAAAAACAGGAATACTTTCCATAGTATTTTTGTCTTGTTTTCCTATACAAAAATCTAAACATGCATTTACTTTAGATGCAAAAACTTATGAAGTCTCGCTTTCTTAGAAATTAGACAAAGTTGAGTGCGTTTATGCTTAAAACAAAAACAAATATCTGTCATTGAGGATGAAAGCTTGTTTCCCTTTGAATTAAGATTTTTTCTGAGACTACTGGCAGATATTTGTTAGTTTAAATCATAAACTTCGTGCTAACCTAACAAAACAATCATCAATGGAAAGCTTATTTATTCAGCGGATGGATACTAGCAGTCAAAAGTTTGGACACACCCTGTCATTTAATGTTTTTAAAGAAGTTTCTGATGCTTATCAAGGTTTTCGCTTGATCAAAAATACAGAAAAAAAAATTATATTGTGAAATAATATTACGATGTAAATCAATGTTTTTCTATATTAATATACATTAAAATGTAATTTATATCTGCAATTAAAGTTGAATTTCCAGTTTTGAGTGTCACTGATCCTTCAAAAATCAATCTAATATGCTGATTTATTATATATATATTTTTTTTGGAACCTGTGATACTTTTTTAGAATTTTTTGATCAGTAAAAGGTTAAAAAAGAACAGCATTTATTTAAAATAGAAAGGTTTTCTAACAATATACACTACTGTTCAAAAGTTTGGGGTCAGTACATTTTTATTCTTTCTTTTTTTGAAAGAAATGAATACTTTTATTCACCAAGGATGTGTTCAATTAATAAAAAGTGATCGCATAGATTTACATTGTTAGAAAAGATTTATATTTTGAATAAATGCTGTTCTTTTTAGCTTGTTATTCATCAAAGAATCACAGGTTGCAAAAAAAAATTTTATAATTGTAATAATAAATCAGTATATTAGACTGATTTCTGAAGGATCACGTGACACTTAAGACTGGAGTAACAGCTGATGAAAATTCAGCTTTGCATCACAGGAATAAATTATATTGTAAAATATATTCAAATAAAAACCTTTATTTTATATTGCAATAACATTTTGCAATATTACTGCTTTTTGTCTGTATTTTTTAACAAATGCAGCCTTGATGAGCAGAAGAGACTTCTTTAAAACACATTAAATGAGAGGCTGTGTCCAAACTTTTGACTGCTAGTGTATAAATAAGACTTGAAAGCTGTATTTTCAAACTTCGAAGCGTTTCCAATACAACAAAGACATTTGCATGCAGATCTTAAAGTCTTAAAGCCTTCATAAAACCTGCAGAAGCCCTGAAAACAGACTTGCATGAGCTGATTTTAATGACTAATTCCATTTATTTTTAGTTAAACTTTTAGTGTGATACATTAGTCCAAATATTATTGGTTATAAACCAAACCTGCGTTTCTGTTTCTCCTGCAGTGCTGGGATTGGACGAACAGGAACGTTTATCGTGATTGATATTTTAATAGACGTCATCAGAGAAAAGGGTAAAGTGCTTGCATCTAGATTGCTCATCTGTTGATGCATTTTTTGTTAATTATCACTACAAACGAATCTAGGCCGCAGTAGCAAGTTTACTTGAAGTTAGATCTGATCACCAGTCTGTGTTGTGCAGGAGTGGACTGCGATATCGACGTGCCCAAGACTATCCAGATGGTGCGATCTCAGCGTTCAGGAATGGTACAGACAGAGGCTCAGTATCGCTTCATCTACATGGCCGTGCAGCATTATATTGAGACTCTACAGCGCCGCATAGAGGAGGAACAGGTGTGTATGACACTATTATTAACCCTCTGGTTGTGTTCGGATCCCAGTAATTTTAGTCAGTGAAAGTCATGGAAAAGTCAGGGAATTTGACATTTGGCTTAGAGTGGGAAGCCTGAACCATTTATTTTAGCTGAAAAATGCAGGGAGACTCTGAAGCTTACCAGATTTGTGTCCACTATTACTAGAACACTAGTATTTTCACCAGCTAAAAAAAGTCAGTTTTTTTCTGTCTTTTGCTTAGGGGTGTAACAATTCACTCATTTGCATTGATTACAAAACCTGATGATGCATATGCATCGATCTTGAAACATGGATTTTTGAATCGTGAATCATTGATTTTGGCTATTAATTGATTTAAAACACTAAGAATCGAATGAACATGATTTCTATAGTGTTTCAGGGCTTTAAAATATATAAATTACTACAAGCATGAATTAACGGAGACCTTGAACTGCGTTGTTCGTTTCCTCTCATCTCTCATTCACTGTCAGCCACTGGATGGCGCTCTCCCCTTAGCTGCTAGAAGTAGTTTTACTTTTCTGTAGTTTTTCAGTGTCTCTCAGTCATATCATTAACATTATATGAGCAGTTGAAAGCTGCCCGTTTGGATGGAGCAAAACAATGTAAATGTCTAAAATCATACGCACAATTCAAACGTAAATGACGTTTTAACTTAATGACGTTAAAACAAAAGTACAAAGGAAATGGTTCAAATAACCGCAGCATTAACAGCAGCCTTAAAATAAGAGTGAGGTTTAACGTTATCTGTCACATGCATGAAAGTTGCATTCGTTACTCCATCATTAAAATCATCATTCACCGATAGAAAGTAATAGTTTAAATGCTGCAGCATTTTATTTTTGTCTTTTTTTAAAGCATTCTTTTAAATATTGGCTTACATAGGCTAAATATACTAAATAAAAATACTAAAATGTATTTGAAATACCTTTATTTCATGCTAAGTATAAATGTACATATTTATGTTTGTATATATTTATGTGTATATATATATATATATATATATATATATATATATCTATATAAATAAATAAATAAATAAATAAATAAATAATATTAGGGCTGTCAAACAATTAATCGCAATTAATCGCATCCAAAATAAAAGTTTGTTTACATACTATATATTTGTGCACTGTGTATATTTATTATGTATTTATAAATACAAACACATGCATGTATATATTAAGGAAAAATATTTTAGAATTACATCAAAAATATTTATATTTATTTATAATCTAAATTGTATACATGTATAAATATATATACATGTAAATATTTTGTTTTTATATATACACGTATGTGTGCATATTTATATGTACATAATAAATAAACAAAGTAAACACACATATAGTATGTGTATATATAAACTTTTTTTTTTGGATGCGATTAATCGTTTGACAGCCCTAATATATATATATGTGTGTGTGTGTGTGTGTGTGTGTGTGTGTGTGTGTATGTGTGTATATATATATATATATATATATATATATATATGTATATGTATATGTATATATGTATGTGTGTGTGTGTGTGTGTATGTGTATATATATATATATATGTATATATGTATGTGTGTGTGTGTGTGTGTGTGTGTATGTGTTTATTTATTTATTTATTTTTATTCATTTATTTTTTTGCCCTTACTCTCTGACTCTATAAAGGCTGCAGTGTAATTTGTCCCCTGACTAAGCATATAAAGAATATAGGGAAAGCATTTAAATAATCCTGTAAATGCACTTAAATGCAGAATCGTTAATCGAATCACATCGAATTTTATTGTGAATCGTCTCATTCCAGACAGACTGGATGATACTGAGATCAGATCTCTGTGTTGTCAGACTCCTTGTGCAAACAAAAATCTTACTGGATGAATACAATTAATGGCAAAATGAATGTTTGGAAATGCAAACTGATATTTCCTACTGACACACTCCAGCAAAAGATAGAAATAACCGACTTAAAAACATTTCCAAGCTGCTGAAAATTCTAGTGTTCTTATAATTTTGGCCACCACTGTATAAATAGAGGAGCAAAATGGTCTAGATTTGCCGTGCCAGCATGAATTAATCTCATGGACTGTTTGTTTTGACTTCCCTTTCAGAAAAGTAAAATTAAAGGACGCGAGTACACCAACATCAAATATTCTCTATCTGACCTGACCGGAGGAGATCAGAGCCCTCTGCCACCCAGCACGCCAACACCGACCTGCGCCGAGTGAGAACACCCATTCATTTACACACAAACCTCAACACATACAGACTTTCAGTCACTTATTATATAGAGAAGTGTGTTTGCCATTTTAGAGAGGAAGTGTCTCATAAATCAGTGAGATTTTGGAAGGATTGTAAAAAGTGAGCGTTGCATAACAGAATGGAAACAGATTTGGATTACGTTTTTAAATGCGAAGATTATGCATTATCTAATTAAACATGCACTCATTTGCATTCATTTCCAGAACCCAAATCTGAACACTGCGTACAGCAAGGTGCAAAAAATACTTTTGGATGTCTTTTTATTAGTTCATAAATTAGAAAATACTGCCAACAGACAGAAAAAATGCTATTTCACCATGTTTTTAGTTATATAAACCAGGTGAAAGTTATATAAACAGACCCTACTAGTGGATTGCATTTGAAATGTACTGATGCAAATGGATGAAGTGTAATAAAATACACTTTTTTTTTTTTTAAATGCACAGATGAGTTGTTTACAGTAAGACCAGTGTCATGCATTAAGCAGAGATGCACCTGTCTAGTTTGACATTTGGCTTTTTGTTTTTTCATAAAGTGTGGAAAGATGACAACTAAAAGACACTAAGTGTTTCTTTTATAGCACTTTATCTAATAGATTTCAGTTACAATACATGAAGAGTTTGGTTCGAAAAACGCTATAAATCCATTTTGATTAATTTGAGTAAAACTGTTTTCTTTACCAAGAAAGTGGCCAGATGAAAACTACTATTTTCTGTTTCAAACTTTCACATAGAATCTTTAGTTTATAAAAACATAAATTTAAAGCCAGGTTTTGATTTACAAAGATTTATTATAAAACTGATATTTTTTCCCCCAAATGCAATAAATCCATCAGGATTCTAATGCTTCTCCTTTTACCTTAAAAAATTTAGGACCACAGTCAATTTTAGGAGCACCTTCTAATCAATAATCAAAAAATCTGATCAAAAATTAGCCTTCCCATTACAAGATGATATTTGACTCCTTAAAGTGAATTAAAGAGGAATTTAGTTTTTACCTTTGTAATGCATTTTTCTAACTTGATTAAAAGTATGTCATCTTTTGTCATCTGGGGTTTGTTGCAGTTTGGAGAAAAAAAAGGGAGAAAACATGACAGAATAACACCGGACTTTTTAATATGGACTTTTTAATACCAACCAAATACATTTTGCCAAGAACTCAATTTTTATTGTGTTTTGGATCCAAACTCTTCATTTTAAAAGGCTGTTTTCTCAAAAAGATTTTTTTTCTCCTACACTTCAGTAGCACTTACACACACCACTTTACATTTTTTATTCCCATCTATATCCTGAAGGTTTTTATGGTGGGATTTGCTCATATATAATTAGCTTGATTTATATACAACATCTTATTCCCCCAAAATACATTTTTTTCCATATGTGACCCCGGACGACGAAACCAGTCTTAAGTGTAAATTTTTCAAAAATGAGGTTTATATATATTCTGAAAGTTGAATAAATAAGCTTTCAATAGATGTATGGTTTGTTGAAATCGGACAATATTTGGCTGAGATACAACTATTTGAAATCTGCAATCTGAGGATGAAAAAAAATAAAAATACTGAGAAAATTGCCTTTAAAGTTGTCCAAATGAAGTTCTTAGCAATGCATATTACGTATCAAAAATTACGTTTTTATACATTTACAGTACGAAATTTACAAAATATCTTAATGGAACATGATCTTTACTTAATATCCTAATGATTTTTGGCAAAAAAAATTTTTTTTATAATTTTGACCCATACCATGTATTTTTGGCTATTGCTAGAAATATTTCCCAGCGACTTAAGACTGGTTTTGTGGTCCAGGGTCACATATGTTCTAATTATTTTCTGAATTATGGAGTGACAAAAACGAGATGCCCAAATTTCCTCCCAAAAACATTTGAATCAAATATGTCATAATTTTTTTTTTAAATGGACTTTTAGATGTTTGTACTAGAAGTTTATGCAAATTGGTGCATATTTAATTAAATGCCTAATTTGCATATTTAAACCTAACCATTGAGAACGTAATACAGATTGTTTTTCAATGATCAGTGTAATCAGCCAACTGGGTAAGTAAGACGATAACTATTAGTTATTTTTAAACTATGCACATGCAGTGTCACCTTATAGGGTCAGTTTTGATTTCATGCCAGCTATAAGTTGAAATCTTGTCTCCTGATGTCTGGTTAAGGTGTGCATCTGTGTGTTTTCAGCATGAGGGATGACAGCTCTCGAGTCTATGAGAATGTGGGTCTAATGCAACAGCAGAAGAGTCACAGATGAGACTCGGATTCCAGCTCTGTCCAAATCACAGGTACGACGGCTCACTTTTCAGCACAACGCATCACAGTATCTTCTGTCCCAGATTTTCCGTCACATTTACATTTGTTTTTGATAGTTTACAAACCTGTTCAGCTAAAAAGATTAGTGCAGTGGTTCTCAAACTTCCTATACCATTGGTTTCCAAGTACCACGATAATGACCAACGTTGAAATACAGTAGCGTAGCAGGCCTAATTGTTCAGCTATACTTATGCACAGTTCAAAAATGAGCATATTTATTATTATCAACCACTTTATACATTGTAAATACAGTTTGAACATTAACACTGCACTGTGCTTACATACAGATGAAATACAGTAGACCTACTTGATCAAAAAAATGAACACGGGCATCATTTAGACACCTTGCAAACTTTTTAAAGGTGTTTTAACACAAAGGGTTACTCCACCCCAAAATGAAAATGTTGTCATTAATCACTTACCCCCGTTTCATTCCAAACCCATAAAAGCTTTGTTCATCTTCAGAACACAAAATTAGATATTTTTTCTAACATTTATTATAACTATGCTTTTCTTACTTAGATTTTTTGTCTTGTTTCCAGACAAAATATCAAAAAATTCTTAAATCAAGAAGGATTTTCTAGAAGTAAAACTTATTGTCTTGTTTTCAGACAAAACATGTCAAAATTAAGTGAGTTTTTGCTTAAAACAAGCTAAATTATCTGCCAATGGGGTAAGAAAAATTATCTATCTTTCATCTTGAAATAAGATTATTTTTCTCACCCCATTGGCAGATTATTTTGCTCATTTTAAGCAAAAACTCACTTAATTTTGACTTCTTTTTCTGAAAACAAGACAATAATTTTTACTTGTCTAGAAAATCCTCCTTGATTTAAGATTTTTTAGATATTTTGGCTGGAAACAAGACAAAAAATCAAAGTAAGAAAAGCATTTTTTGCAGTGTAAAGCTCAAGTTATCAAAGTTGGGCGCTATTTTCAGTCGGACAACCAAATATACTTTGTGGTAAACAAACGTTTATGTAAAATTTAAATAAATACATAAATCACCATTAACCTATCCAGTAGACTGCAGCAGTGGAGAACTTTCTGGCTTATTAGTCATGCCTTTCTATTTTTTGCTCTATATTTTGAAATGGAAAAAAAAAAAAAAAAAAAATTAAAAAAGCGCTAGAAAACAGTACACTTTGTGTAAAACAAAAGTCATAAAGTGCCTTGAAAAAATGTATATATAACGAATGAAATTAATGCTTTATGTCTTCATTTTATGACCAAAAAATGCAAATACACAACAGAATTTCTGAAAAAAAAAAAAACATTTCACAAGCATATTGTAAGATTAAACTAAACTTGTTTTTATGCATTCAAATAATTAGACATGCTAGAACACATAATTTGGTAACAATAAGGTGAAAGAGGTGGACAAAAATAAAACATTTCATAGGGCCTTAAACATATATAATATAATATAATATATGTTAAACCTTTAATAAACTGATGTTAAATTAAGTTTCATGTTTTTAATTAATTAGACATGCTTTTGATTAACACAATTTAATGTAACCATTAAAATGGAGTCCAGAAAAATTAAAACAGAAAAAATGGAATTTGGAAAAAAATAAAATGGATTTCATAGGGCCCTAAACATATATATAATATAATATATATTAAACCTTTAATAAACTGATGTTAAATTGTTTAAGTTTCATGTTTTTATTAATTAGACATGCTTTTGATTAATACAATTTAATGTAACCATTAAAAGGGAGTCCAGAAAAATTTAAATAGAAAAAAATGGAATCCAGAAAAATTAAAACAGAAAAAATGGAATTTGGAAAAAAATAAAATGGGTTTCATAGGGCCCTATAGTATGTATTGAGAAGGAACCCAAACTACACTCAGTGATGCTTATGGTCCATGATATTGGCACATATTGTAATAAACAGTTCTTTGAAACCAAGTTGGAATAACGTTTTTTCCCACTTTAAGTGAACCTTAGTTCCCAGATGATCTACAAGATGAATTAAAATAATGATAAATTCCAGAAAAGATGAGACATACACACATGATCTTATTAACGAAATGTTAAAAAGTTACAAAATAAATAAATGAAGTAATTATTCTGTGGCACCTAAAAAAATAATTTGGCGCCTAAGTTTGATTCCTATAGGAGCCAATGGCTCCTTACTCGATTTTTTTTGTCTGGAGCCCTGCGACACGAGGACGACAAAATGAGTGGAAGCAGTGACGAAAGTGAAACTAACCTTGAGTTATTATCCAAAAATGATGAAATCGATGACAAAAAAGGTAGCACGAATTCAGTTATATGGCAGCAGTTTGGCTATCTGAAAAGCGAGGCGCAGATTAAAACGATCTGTAAAATATGTCCTAAACATTTTACACATTATGTGCACTGGCTAGAAATTGTATAGTTTTATGTTATAGTTTTATTTTGCACATTTATTCTACCTCTTAATGCCTTGACAGGCTATCTTCCTGACAAAAAAAGAAAAAGTTTGACAAATTGTGTACAATTTCTAGTTGTGTAGTTTTCTGTTCACATTTTGCACATTTAATCTAGCTCTTAAAGCCAGATGATGTGGACATGTCTTTCTGGAAAAGAAAAGAATGTAAATGTGTTACTGACAAATTATGTTTACAACAGTTTTATGTTTTGCACATTTACTCTCATTTACCTTCTTTTGTCACAACTTTTAGTTTTTAATTTATTTTAGTAAGTTGTCTTATTCGCCAAATGCGTCATCTGCTTTTGTTAATAAACTATATTTTAAAATGAAATTGAACCCTCAAATTTTTGTGGCTTCAGTCATAGTTGGGATACTCTTTTAAAGCTGGCTGCATTAACAGTTTATATATCGAAATATATAACGTTATCATTATCTTTTTAACCACAAAGACAGTCAAACGGCCTTTACAAAAAAACAGATATGAAGTCAGACGATTTTGAAGTTGGAGGAGAAAATGAGATTGAGTTTTTCACCCTACCCTTCATTTTTGAACCAAAGTACACAGAGGAAGAACTAATCGTGCGTCACTTTTTTCAATGTGATTGCTTAATGTGCGAAGAGTTAGTGCAAGATGAGCATTTGTGGTTAAAAAGTATATAAACGTTTTTTTTTTTTTTTAGAAATGACCAATCGACCCTTATTCCTCGGTTGTGATCGTGTAGAGCCCTTTGAAACTGCAATTTGGACCTTCAGCCCTATAGAAGTCCATTATATTGAGAGAAATCCTAGAACGTTTTCCTTAAAATCCTTAATTTCAGTAACACTTTACAATAAAGTTAACTACATTAGTTAACGTGAACTAATAATGAACTGCACTTATACACAGGGTTCCCATGGTTCATGGAATTTCTGGAATATCATGGAATTTTAAAAGGTCTATTGCAGTCATTGAAAGTCAGGGAATTTAATCTTTTTTTGGTCAAAGTCATGGAATATCAGGGATTTTTGTTTGTTGCTTTAAATTTTAGTTTCTATTTATCAAAATGTAATTTTTCTATACCCTTTTTTTTTATTGCATTGTTTTACACGTTTTGCCTATTTTTATGGTTAGGCTATTTTTCAGTGCCATTTTATTCCCTTCCTGCTCATTAACTGGCAATCACTGAAGTCAAATGCAGTCACCAGGCTGAGATAACTAAGGAAAACATGTCAGAAAAATGTAAATTTCAAGTGCTTTGGCTACAAAATGACCACTTCAAAGACTGGATATGAAAAGTAGATGATAGAAAAGCAAAAACTAAATGTGGAAGAAAAAAAAAAAAAAAAACTAAATGATGAACTTGATTACAAACAGAAAATCCTTCAGATTGTTTAACTCCTGAAATCATAAAAAAAAATAAATAATAATAATTTCTGTAGAAATAGCACAGAAAAAAAAGGTTATTGCAACTTATCTCACAATTCTGACTTACTTTCTCACAATTGCATGATACAAACTCGCAATTCTGACTTTTTTTCTCTGAATTGTGAAATATCAACTCGCAATTTTGAGAAATAAAGTCAGAATTGTGAGAGAAAAAGTTTCAATCGCGAGTTTTAAAGTCAGAATTGCATGATATAAACTCACAGTTGTGAGAAAAAAAGTCAGAATTGTGAGTTATAAAGACTTAAACTTGCAATTGAGAGTTAAGTCAGAATTTTGTGATATAAACTCGCATTTATGTAAACATATCAGTATTTTTTTTCTCCTCAGAAATGTGTTTATATCTCACAATTCTGAGAAAAAAAGTCAAAATTGCAAGATACAAGTAAAACAAGTAAATAAAGCTTGCAAGTGGATGGATCCGTTCATTATAGGTCATGGAAATTCAGCTTTTTAGTCATTAAAATTCAGGGAAAAGTCAGGGAATTTGACATTTGGCTTAGAGTGGGAACCCTGTATACAGCATTTATTAATGTTCATTTTAACATTTACTAATACATTATTCAAATCTTGTTACATTAGTTAATGCCCTGTGAACTAACATGAATAAACAATGAACAACTACATTTTCAGTAATGTTAATGAAGATTAGCAAATACAGTAACAAATGTATTGCTCATGGTTAATTCATGTTAGGTAATACATTAATGTTTAACTAATGAACCTTATAAAGTGTTACCTTAATTTCTAACTAAAGAAAGAAATGAACATCTTGGATGACAATAGGGTTAAGTAGGACATTTTTATTATGGAAACAAACTAATCCTTGAACTCTCATGTTGTGTGTTTTTGACACAGAAAATAATTTGTGTACTTTTTTTCTCACCCTTACCTTGTTAACTTGGTGTTTTCAGTCAGAAATGACTAGCCCACTAAATTGCTGTATTATTAACAATTATTAGATTTAACCTTTTGTATTGTTTTCTTTCAATTAGAGCAGGTTTTTTTTTTTTTTTTGTAACTAATTAATCGTAAGCCTCATTGATCTGAGCTCACGCAGCTCAGCTTTTAATTGAACATTGATAAAATGATCCACAATTAACGCTTTTTTCACTTTAAACAGGGCAATCAATGAGGCCTAAAATCAATTGGCTTTAAAAGGAAATACAAAACCCATGCTAATTGAATTGAATTGAAAACAAGTTGACAAAAAGATTAAACCTAAGATTTGCTGATAAAATCGCATAATGAGAGATTTAAAAGCTATTTTAGTCATTTTTGACTGGAAACGTGATTTTTGAGAAGTTTATGAATCATTTTAGCTCAGGTTGCCTTTTTTAGCATCTTTTGCTGAAAGTTTACAGTCTTTGAATTTGCCCATTTCTGTCTAGTATTGACTGTTTACGATTTTTCTATTTTTTATTCCCTTACAGAAACTTTTTGTTGTTGCCAGACGCTCCTGAACTCCTAAGAAGTGATCATGAATAAACGGAGAGACGACACAAAAAAAAAGACAAAAAAAGACAGGAAAAAATTAAAAAAGAAGAAAAAAAATCCAGAGACCGGTCCACACGAGCTCAGAGACATGTGGATGGAGTGAAATTGATTTCTCCTTCCAGCTACGTAGCCTTTTAACCCCACACTAAGAAACCACTGTGACGATCATGAAGCCTTACACAGAATAAACCCAAAACAGCCCCTGCAAAATCATGTCTTTTTGGGTGTGGAGTTTTCTGAAATCGATTCAGGCTACTTTTAGCGCGTGTGGGAAAAGCTTACGCTCTTTCGTTCATCTCTTAACGTCGTTTCTTTCTCCATCTCCTTTAAACAAAGCAAGAACGCTTTCTGGAACACATCAAGTGTGATCAATTCAGAAAATGGACGACGTCATCGCATTCGCCTTTAGTAGAATAATTGGGAACAGAAGAGAAGCGAAAGGAATGAGGTGCATCCCTTTTCTGTCTGAATCTGATTGGCTGATGAACGTTCTGAAGGTGTGCGTTATTTTCAGGGAAATGCACGGCGAATGTAGTTTTAGGCATCTCCTGACTCTCTTTCTCTCTCTTTTCCTGTCTAAACTACATTATTAACTGCATTAGGGGCCATTCACACAGAACGCGTCTTTGCGTCTAAAACAAGACTCGGTGACTTTTGCCGTCAAAAAAAAAAACACTCGTCATGCCAAATTGCAAATGTAAACAGAAGCTTGCAATGCTTGCCCCGCCTCCAAGTTCTTCTGATTGGTCCACTATGGAAGCAAAACAGGGCCACATAAACTTGCAAAAGAATTGAAGTATTGCAAAAGAAAATAAAGTTTTGCAAACCAATATTAAAGTAATGAGACAAAAATACAAACAAAAATGAGGAATTGCAAAATAAAATGAACTATTGCGATAAGAAAATAAGTTTTGCAAACAAAAATGAAGAATTGCAAAATATAAATGAAACGGAGCAAAAGCAATGATTTTGCAATGCATATTTTCCATGGGCATACCTGCTATTTATTTGCAACGCTGCTTTTATTTTGTGTTTCAGTCAAGTGTGAGTTTGCAATAACACTTTTTCCTTTGCATTTCACATTTCTGCGCGTTTCACTTTCTGACACTGTTTTGAGTCAAGGGGCTCCAATTTCATTTTTATTTTGTAATTCTTTATTTTTGTTTGCAAAACTTTTTTTTCCCTCACAATACAACATTTTATTTTGCAATTCTTTATATTTGTTTGCAAAACTTCTTTTTTCTCACAATACATTTTATTTTGTAATTCTTTATTTTTGTTTGCAAAACTTTTTTTTCCCTCACAATACAACATTTTATTTTGTAATTCTTTATTTTTGTTTGCAAAACTTTTTTTTCCCTCACAATACAACATTTTATTTTGTAATTCTTTATTTTTGTTTGCAAAACTTCTTTTTCCCTCACAATACAACATTTTATTTTGTAATTCTTTATTTTTGTTTGCAAAACTTTTTTTTCCCTCACAATACAACATTTTATTTTGTAATTCTTTATTTTTGTTTGCAAAACTTTTTTTTCCCTCACAATACAACATTTTATTTTGTAATTCTTTATTTTTGTTTGCAAAACTTCTTTTTTCTCACAATACAACATTTTATTTTGTAATTCTTTATTTTTGTTTGCAAAACTTTTTTTTCCCTCACAATACAACATTTTATTTTGTAATTCTTTATTTTTGTTTGCAAAACTTTTTTTTCCCTCACAATACAACATTTTATTTTGTAATTCTTTATTTTTGTTTGCAAAACTTCTTTTTTCTCACAATACAACATTTTATTTTGTAATTCTTTATTTTTGTTTGCAAAACTTTTTTTTCCCTCACAATACAACATTTTATTTTGTAATTCTTTATTTTTGTTTGCAAAACTTCTTTTTCCCTCACAATACAACATTTTATTTTGTAATTCTTTATTTTTGTTTGCAAAACTTCTTTTTTCTCACAATACAACATTTTATTTTGTAATTCTTTATTTTTGTTTGCAAAACTTCTTTTTTCTCACAATACAACATTTTATTTTGTAATTCTTTATTTTTGTTTGCAAAACTTCTTTTTTCTCACAATACAACATTTTATTTTGTAATTCTTTATTTTTGTTTGCAAAACTTCTTTTTCCCTCACAATACAACATTTTATTTTGTAATTCTTTATTTTTGTTTGCAAAACTACTTTTTTCTCACAATACAACATTTTATTTTGCAATTCTTTATATTTGTTTGCAAAACTTTTTTTCTCACAATACATTTTATTTTGCAATTCTTTATATTTGTTTGCAAAACTTCTTTTTTTTTCCTCACAATAAACAATTTATTTTGCATCTCTTTATTTTCATTTGCAAAAAGCACATTCATCTTTTTCCTCAATTCTTCAATATTTGTTTGCAAAACTTTATTTTCTATTGCAATGCTTCAATTCTTTTGCAAATATGTACGACCCTTGATTGACTTGTAGTTTGCGCTCCTGTGGCGTCCGCCGTTGCTAAGCAACAATGACCTGCACTCTCCATGAAGACGCAGAAGTTTCAGCAAAGGATTAATGGATTTCCATGTTGAGCATTAGTTTGTTACGGGAAAGGATGAAGCTGATTGGTTGGTTCTTGTCACGTGACTCTTGGTGCGCTTGCTTGGTATAATCTCGATGCGGTGCGGACGCGCCTAGAAAACTGAGCAAATGGCTTCCATTATGAGCATTCAGCTACATGTGAAATAACAAACTTGAAGGCGTTTACATAGAAAAACAATGGAAAAGTAGAGCATCGGAATGGAAAAACGCATTCTGTGTGAATGGCCCTTAAGAAATGTATCCTACTCACAATAGCGTTTTAAGGACAAAAACTGGACGAATGCCTTGAAATATATCATCCGATTGATGTCTTGTGGTGTGTCAGTTTAATCTCTGTTCTATATTAATGCACTGCTTTAACTGATGCACGCAAACGCAGAGAGAGAGAGAGAGGTCAGAGAACGCATTGTGCAGCGCACATACATAAACTTCTTGTCAGCGATTCTTATTCATAAACTGGCCTAGATACTAGATCGCTACATTATATTCCTCAACAACGAGGTGCTAAAACCGCTGTTTTTTAATTAATTTGTTGTTTGTAGAGAGAGACGCGCAGCATTCAGGAAACACACATAACTGTCATCTCTCTCTCTCTCTCTCTCTCTCTCTCTCTCTCTCTCTCTCTCTCTCTCTCTCTCTCTCTCTCTCTCTCTATCTCTCGCTCTCTCTCTTTCGATTGATAATTAATTGAAATAAATTAGGGGTGTGACGAGACACTTATCCCATGAGACTGGGTTCACAAGACAAGATTATTAAACTTTTTTAGAGAAATCCTTACTAATGAAACAGGGAAAAATGGTATTTTATTCAACTGAAAATTTAGCATTTTGATATGAATTTGTGCTTTATGAAATTAAACTTGTATTTTAATGAATCGTGCAGTAATAAACATAAACTTATGCTACATGATTCTGGATAAATTAAAAAACAATTTTTGTAAAAATTGGAGATCACGATTCTCATGATTCTGAAGAAATAAAAGATTAGATTAGAAATCTAAACAAAATAACATAATTTACTAGTGATTCTGACACAACATTCATTGCTTAAGTCTTTTTTAAAAATATATTTGATCAAATTAATTTCGCAATAACTTAATTTACTATTGAAATTTCCTGAATTAATGATTCATTGATAAATGCGTTTTTAAAGGTGCAGTTGTCGCCACCTCCTGGCGGAAGAGGATAAGCATTACAATACATGCAAGTGTTCAGATACTTTCTTTTTGACCGCTATTATAGACAATAAGTGTTTATCCCCAAACTATAAACTTTTATTCCAGTACTTCTGTTATTTAAAATGTCTGTAACACAGAAATAATGATCATTATGTGATTGAAAGACAGGAATAAAACAGAGATGGCAATCTTTTTAGGATTAATCCTGCAGCTCTAACGTAAACATTGATTGCAGGTACGATCACATTCTCGCAAGACCAAACAGATCTCGCGAGACGCATCGGATCTCGTCACATCCCTAAAATGAATACTATAATTAATTCCTATAAATGTGATCTTACCGCACTATTGTGTCTGGTTTGAAGTGGCCAGAATGCAAGAGTCAATGAGTCGTAACTGACTGAAAATAACCCTCGTTTTTACCCATTCGGTCAAATACAGCACTGCAAAAGAGCAATACTACTTTTAACTCGTCTGTTTGCAAATTATATAAAGAAATAAGTGGGATAATCAACGGTTTGCTGTGCATTAAAGGATTTAAATTTAAATTTAAAATTTAAAATCCTTTAATGCACGGCAAATCTCTTACTTAGCAGCGAACTTAAGGAATGCACCTCATCTTTCGTCGTATTCAGTAAAAAGGCCCGATGTGCCATTCAGATCAGAGGAGCCATTCAAGTCCACTCTCACATCCTCTGCCTTCAGTTCAAGCCCAGCGTCCTTAAGACTTGACTCCGAACAGCAGGAGATCTTCAGCACACCCTCGGTTTGCCTTTTCGTTCCCCTCGAGAGCGACGTCCTGACTTTTCTGTCCGCGTCTCCGGCTTTGTGTGTTACTGAATTATTGTTCTGCCCCATCAGGCCACCCAGCAGCTGCTTTGGCTTGACTGCGAGAGCTGTTTCTTATTATTTTATAATGATTTTGCTGTCTTTTTATTCACGTCGAAGCACCGTATGAACTTAATTCCCAACTGCACATTCGTAACCCTGGTGATTTCTCGCTCGTAAAGAGCTGCGGACACAATTAAGGGTTTTAAAAGTGTTATTCGGGCCCTCTATGATGGACAAACTTGACTTTTGGATTGTTTTTTGCCAGGTCACATGCCTCATTTTTTTTTTAGCTTTTGTAGGCTAGTTTTTGCTCGTTTCACTAAACCAAACTCTTGTTGTGTTCAGCATCAGTATTTCGTAATTTGTTTAACATTTTCGCAAGTGCTTCTTTCTTTATAACCACCGTTGTCTTTGTTCACAGCCTTAGGTGTCTTAAAGGAGAAGTTCACTTCCAGAACAAAAAGTGCAGATCATTTACTCACCTCCTTGTCATCCAAAATGCTCATGTCTTTCTTCAGTCGTAAAGAAATTGTTGTATGTATTATGAGCAGTGTTGGGGAAAGTTACTTTACTTTTAAAAGTAATGCGTTACAATATTGCGTTACTCCCTAAAAAGTAACTAATTAAATAGCTTAGTTACTTTTTATGGAGTAACATGACATTGTAACACATTACTTTCCTTAAAAAGTAACTAAGTAACGCAATTAGTTACTTTTTAAGAAAAGTAATGCATTACAATGTCGCGTTACTCCATAAAAGGTAACTAATTACGTTACTTTTTATGGAAAGTAATGCGTTACAATGTCATGTTACTCCCTAAAAATGTAACTAATTGCGGTACTTAGTTACTTTTTAAGGAAAGTAATGTGCTACAATGTCGCGTTACTCACTAAAAATTTAACTAATTACGTTACTTAGTTACTTTTTAAGAAAAGTAATGCGTTACAATGTCGCGTTACTCCATAAAAAGTAACTAATTAAATGACTTAGTTATTTTTTATGGAGTAACATGACATTGTAACACATTACTTTCCTTAAAAAGCAACTAAGTAACGCAATTAGTTACTTTTTAAGAGAAGTAATGCATTACAATGTCGCGTTACTCCATAAAAGGTAACTAATTATGTTACTTAGTTACATTTTAAGAAAATTTATGCATTACCATTTACTTTTACGTTACTTTTTAAATCTGCGCAGGGCTTGCTGCTTTGTTTTTAATATAAAAAATTAGGAAAATTAAACTGACGTCTGTACAGTAGAACTGTAGGAAAAGAAAGTTCAACACTCTTCAGCAATGAGAAAAAAAAGCACAAATGTTAGTTCATCTAAAGTAAGTTTTGTTTATTAGTGCACTGCAAAAAATGCTTTTCTTACTTAGATTTGTTGTCTTGTTTCCAGCAAAAATATCTAAAAATTCTTAAATCAAGAAGGATTTTCTAGACAAGTAAAAATTGTCTTGTTTTCTGATAACAAGTCCAAATTAAGTGTGTTTTTGCTTGAAACGAAGCAAAATGATCTCCCAATGGAGTAAGCAAAATAAACTTGTTTTCTGTTTGAAATAATATTTTATTTTCTTACCCCATTGGCAGATTATTTTGTTTGTTATAAGGAAAAACTCACTTCATTTTGACTTGTTTTTTTCAACAACAACAAAAGGATTATTTACTTGTCTAGAAAATCCTTCTCGATTTTGATATTTTGGCTGGAAACGCGACAAAAAAATGTAAGAACAGTATTTTTGCAGTGTACGGTTGAATTGGATCAAAGGTCAGCAGCAAAGTCATTGGTTAATAAAATGGGATTAAATACATAAAGAAAACAAAAAGTAACTGGCGTTACTTTTTTGAAAAAGCAACTGAGATATTTTCTTGGAAATGAAAGTAATGCGTTACTTTACTAGTTACTTGAAAAAAGTAATATTATTATGTAACTTGCGTTACTTGTAATGCGTTACCCCCAACACTGATTATGACCCTTCGTCCTCAACTGGGATCATTTAGAGCCCTTTAAATCTTCGTTTTGTAAGTTCAACCTCGTGGGCACCATAGAAGTCCACTATATGGAGAGAAATCCTAAAATGTTTTCCTTTACGACTGAAAAAAGAGTACATTATCAATACATTTTTGTTCTGGAAGTGAACTGATCCTTTAAGATCCCAGTTTCATTTGTATTATTTGGCCTTGATTTTCTAGCTTTCTTCACCTTGAACGTATGACAGAAATTGAGTTTTTCTAATTCTGTTCGCCGTACTGTAGCGTGTTTATCGTCCCGAAGTGTGTTTGTAGCAAGTCCGGTCTTCTGTTTCAGCCACGCTTTTTGTTTCTCGTAAACATCGCACACGTTTGTGTGTGTGTCAGTGACCAATTATCGTTCTTTTGAAACCAACAACAACAAAAAAAAGTCGCTCCACGGAAAGCATTACGGTCCAAAGCAACTAATGTGAATTTTTGTCATCGTGAAGAGAACGAAAACGGTTGTGGAACTCGATGCAAACTCTATTTTTTAAAACTTGTATATTGTACATGAATATCTTGTAGAGGAGAATGTACTTACTAAACATATGTAATTGCCATTAAGATATACTGTATGTTTAACCCAGCAGCATTTCTTCTCGTGCCAGACGGTGAGCCTTACGGAAGCTAATAGGGTTGATCGTGGTGTTTTTTCGGCTAGCAATGCAATTAACCAACATCAACTCCTTGATAACAATAAACCAGAAGCTCACATCTTCATGCCTGAGTCCTCTTTATTAATCTCAGTCTGTGCAGTTGGTTTTGCTGAATGTAAATGTGGATGAGTTTGTTTCTTCATCAGGTTTGGAGAAGTGTAGCATTGCAACGGAGCCTCTGCGGTGAATGGGTGCCGTCAGAAGGAGAGTCCAAACAGCTGATAGAAACATCATTGTTGTTTTTTGGGAATGATTGTAACAGGTAATGCTCTGCAAAACAATATTAGCCACTTTGACTCATTAGATCTCACTTAAATGTAGGCTAAAAAGCAGTGGGCTGAAGCTAATAGATGTAGTTGTGCTGGACTGTGGTTTTATGTTGTGCAGCTGTGAATGAAATTTTGTGTTTTCCTGGAAAGCCACGAAGACTCGAGCCACTGAACCTGCTTACAATAAGCAAAATGAAAACTAAATGTGCAAAATCACAGGGGGGTTTCAGTTGTTTCTCATATGTGACCCTGGACCACAAAACCAGTCTTAAGTGTCAATTTTTCGAAATTGAGATTTATACATCACCTGAAAGCTGAGTAAATAAGATTTTCATGGATGTATGGTTTGTTAGGAGATACAACGATTTGAAAATCTGTAATCTGAGGGCGCCAAAAAATCGAAATGTTGAGAAAATCGCCTTTAAATTGGTCTAAATGAAGTTCTTAGCAATGCATATTACTAAACAAAAATTAAGTTTTGATATATTTACAGTAGGAAATTTGCTAAATATCTTCATGGAACATGATCTCTACCTAATATCCTAATGATTTTTGATCATTTTGACCCATACAGTGTATTTTTGGCTATTGCTACAAATATACCTGTGCAACATAAGACTGGTTTTGTCGTCCAGGGTCACATCAAAAAACATTTTGGATATAAAAGTACAGCTAAAAAAGTATGCAATCTTAGAACAATGTTATTTTAGTATCATTGTTATACTATTATAGTTTCTGGTAATATTTTAAATAAAATTTCATTTTAATTTTTTTATTGTATTTATTAATAAAGGTTTAGGTTTAGTAATTTTGTTGTGGTTATTTAGAAATTTTATTTATTTTTACATTTTTAGTTTTTTTTGTTGTGTTTTTGTCATTTAAATATTTGTTTAGTTTAAAGTTTGAGTAATTCGTTTTTTTTTCTTTGGTTTAGTTAGTTTTTTCTTTTGCTAATTTTTGTTGTGTTTTTGTCGGTTTATTTTGTTTAGTTTAAAGTTTGTGTTTTTGTCATTTTGTTGTATTTTCAAAAAAAAAAAATCTTTATTTTTGTAATTTTGCTGTTTTTTTAAATTTTAATTATAGATATTTTTTTTTAGTTTTAAAGTTTTTGTAATTGTTGTGTTCTGACATTTTTATTATCTTTTTAGTTTAGGTAAAGTTTTAGTTATTTTGGTGTGTTTTTGAAATTATTATTATTATTATTATTATTATTATTATTTATTATTATTATTTCTATTAGTAATTTCTATAAGTTTTAGTAATTTCTGTAAGTTTTAGTAATTTTGTTTTTGTCTTTTTTTTCTTGGTTTACCTAAAGTTTTTGTAACTTTGTTGTATTTTCACAATTTTTATTTTTTGTTTTTTATTTCTATTTCTATTTTTTTTTTTTGTTTGTTTGTTTTTGTCATTTTAATTATTTTTTTTTTAGTTCAAAGTTTTTGTCATTTTGTTGTGTTTTTGACCTTTTTTATTTAGTTTAGGTAAAGTTTTAGTTATTTTGGTGTGTTTTGAAATGATTATTTATTACTAGTTTCTAGTTTGTTGTTTATTTCAAATTTCAAATTAAGATGAAATAATCTGAGCTGCTGTTCTCCATTCATTTTCTAGCTGTAAAAGTCTTCCTGTAAGACAACTATTGACTCATTTGTGTCTATTTTTATTTGGAGTGAAATTAAACTGCATTAAATCTCATGAGCTTTGAGAGCAAAATCTGGGTTATTCATGAATGTTAATAATAATACTTTGTGCACATGCTGGTGCATTACATGCAAGCTTTATAGTGTAAGATACAAGATACAGATTTAGATCCAGCTGCTTTGGTCTATTTTTACACTAAACTTAATAGGAGAAAAGAGCATCTGCCTTTGATGTTTTTTGCCATTTTTAGAAATTTTGTAGCCTACTTGAAAATAATCATCTGCATGTTATCTCTGAGGTTTAATTATGGCAGAACCTTTGGATCTGAACACATGAGATATTATCCGTCCAGAGCAGACGAGGACAGACCCGAGGAGCCGCGAGACGTTATTGACTGCCGTCTTGATAAAACAGGAAAAGGTTAAGCTGCAGTCTGTCTGTGTTTGACAATGAGAGGATCCGATGAGCAAAGACAGCTGCTGGCACACGCTCATATTACTTTCTGTACAGTATTTATTACTAAAAAGAAACTGAATCAACTGAGCGACTCATTTACGCTGGAACCGCTGCTATTGATTCAAACTAGTGACTTCGATCATTCGGTTCAAGCGATTCACTAGCAAAAAAACAAAAAAAACATTTATTTTTCGAATTTCAACATCGCTTGTAAAGATTTTAAAAAGCACATGTAGTGATGAGTAAAATTTAGGATTTCAAAGAGAGTTTCACGAATCATTTAAATCGGATCGGGACTTCGGTGCAGGTTTGCGAATCATTTGATTCAGATGGTGACACCGAGGCAGCATCGCGATTCATTTGATTCAAATTGGGACTTCGGTGCAGGTTTGCAAATCATTTGATTCAGATGGTGAAGTCCGAGCGGGTTCGCGAATCATTTGATTCAAATCGGGACTTCGGTGCTGTTTTGCGAATCATTTGATTCAGATGGTGAAGTCCGAGCGGGTTCGCGAATCATTTGATTCAAATCGGGACTTCGGTGCTGTTTTGCAAATCATTTGATTCAGATAGCGACTTCCGAGCGGGTTCGCAAATCATTTGATTCAAATCGGGACTTCAGTGCTGTTTTGCAAATCATTTGATTCAGATAGCGACTTCCGACCGGGTTCGCAAATCATTTGATTCAAATCGGGACTTCAGTGCTGTTTTGCGAATCATTTGATTCAGATAGCGACTTCCGAGCGGGTTCGCAAATCATTTGATTCAAATCGGGACTTTGATACGGAATCGCGAATCATTTGATTCAAATCGGGACTTTGGTGCTGTTTTGCAAATCATTTGATTCAAACAGCGACTTCCGAGCAGGTTCGCAAATCAGATTCAAATCGGGACTTCGGTGTGGGTTTGCGAATCATTTGATACAGATCGGAGCTCGAGCGGGTTCGCGAATCATTTGATTCAAATCGGGACTTCGGTGCTGTTTTGCAAATCATTTGATTCAGATAGCGACTTCCGAGCGGGTTCGCAAATCATTTGATTCAGATGGTGACGTCCGAGCGGGTTCGCAAATCATTTGATTCAAATCGGGACTTCGGTGCTGTTTTGCGAATCATTTGATTCAGATGGTGAAGTCCGAGCGGGTTCGCGAATCATTTGATTCAAATCGGGACTTCGGTGCTGTTTTGCAAATCATTTGATTCAGATGGTGAAGTCCGAGCGGGTTCGCAAATCATTTGATTCAAATCGGGACTTTGATACGGAATCGCGAATCATTTGATTCAAATCGGGACTTAGGTGCTGTTTTGCGAATCATTTGATTCAGATAGTGAAGTCCGAGCGGGTTCGCGAATCATTTGATTCAAATCGGGACTTTGGTGCTGTTTTGCAAATCATTTGATTCAAACAGCGACTTCCGAGCAGGTTCGCAAATCAGATTCAAATCGGGACTTCGGTGTGGGTTTGCGAATCATTTGATACAGATCGGAGCTCGAGCGGGTTTGCAAATAATTTGATTCAAATCGGGACTTTAGTGCGGGTTTGTGAATCATTTGATTCAGATGGTGAAGTCCGAGCGGGTTCGCGAATCATTTGATTCAAATCGGGACTTCGGTGCTGTTTTGCAAATCATTTGATTCAGATAGCGACTTCCGAGCGGGTTCGCAAATCATTTGATTCAGATGGTGACGTCCGAGCGGGTTCGCAAATCATTTGATTCAAATCGGGACTTCGGTGCTGTTTTGCGAATCATTTGATTCAGATGGTGAAGTCCGAGCGGGTTCGCGAATCATTTGATTCAAATCGGGACTTCGGTGCTGTTTTGCAAATCATTTGATTCAGATAGCGACTTCCGAGCGGGTTCGCAAATCATTAGATTCAGATCTGGACTTTGATACGGAATCGCGAATCATTTGATTCAAATCGGGACTTCGGTGCTGTTTTGCGAATCATTTGATTCAGATAGCGAAGTCCGAGCGGGTTCCCGAATCATTTGATTCAAATCGGGACTTCGGTGCTGTTTTGCAAATCATTTGATTCAGATGGTGAAGTCCGAGCGGGTTCGCAAATCATTTGTTTCAAATCGGGACTTCAGTGCTGTTTTGCGAATCATTTGATTCAGATAGCGAAGTCCGAGCGGGTTCGCGAATCATTTGATTCAAATCGGGACTTCGGTGCTGTTTTGCGAATCATTTGATTTAGATAGCGACTTCCGAGCAGGTTGGCAAATCATTAAATTCAGATCTGGACTTTGATACGGAATCGCGAATCATTTGATTCAAATCGGGACTTCGGTGCTGTTTTGCGAATCATTTGATTCAGATAGCGAAGTCCGAGCGGGTTCGCGAATCATTTGATTCAAATCGGGACTTCGGTGCTGTTTTGCAAATCATTTGATTCAAACAGCGACTTCCGAGCAGGTTCGCAAATCATTAGATTCAGATCTGGACTTTGATACGGAATCGCAAATCAGATTCAAATCGGGACTTCGGTGTGGGTTTGCGAATCATTTGATACAGATCGGAGCTCGAGCGGGTTTGCAAATAATTTGATTCAAATCGGGACTTTAGTGCGGGTTTGTGAATCATTCGATTCAAATGACGACTTCAGTGCGGCATCGCAAATCATTTGGTCCAAAACAGGACTTTGGTGCAGGTTTGCAAATCATTAGATTCAGATCTGGACTTTGATACGGAATCACGAATCATTTGATCCAAATCGGGAGTTTGGTGCTGGTTTGCAGATTATTCAATTCAGTTCGGACCTTCGATGCAGGTTGATTCGGTTTGTCTGTTTCTTTGCTTTACTCGTCTTCAGTACTCGTCTTTTTTATTAGTCCTTGGTTTGTTTAATAGCCTAGCTACACGTCAAGTAGCATATCTTTCAAAAAAAGAAAAAAGTGAAATATCAATGGAAAAATGTGTGTGTGTGTGTGTGTGTGTGTGTGTGTGTGTGTGTGTATATAGGCTAACAGCTGTAGTAAAGAGTCAGACAGCAGGCTGTCATTTTTCTGTCTCTTGTCTTCATTCTTCTCCTGTTCAGTGATGTGAGGTTGTTAACTCTCTCATGTGTCTCTCGAGATGCTTTCGGTTCGTGTAAAGCATTTTCTCATTCTGCTCACTCTCATCTTCCACTTTCATTTCATTTGACCCCTGCACAGCAGGATCTCTGACCTGAGATCAGCGCTTGAATTAAAGTCGACTGTCGTGTCCAGAGCAAGCCGAACCACGATGGACAGGTTTTTAAACCGCAGCACCATAACAGTGACAAACACACTTTCAAAATGAAAAAAAAAAAAAAAAAAAAAAAAAATATATATATATATATATATATATATAAAATATAAAATTAAAAAAAGTGTGTATATAATTTAAAAAAAATAGTATAAAATTAAATAGATGATTCTAAAATAACACCCGAATTAGTTTATTATATTTTCCTTTTTTATTTTAATTGTATTTTTTTCTTCTCTTATTTAGTTTTGGTTTTGGTATTTTAGTTTATAATTGTTTTAGTAATTGTTTTAAAGTTGCTTTTGTTTTATTGATATTATATTTTCTTTTTGCTTTTTAAGTTTTATTTATTTATTTATTTTTTCAAAAAAAAAAATTCCAATTTTTTTTTTGTAAGTGCCTAAGTTTGATTTTGGCGTGCATAAATAAAAAGCATGGTTAATTTTCTTAAGGGATTTGCATTTGTAGGCCTATATTTTATCTTTCCTTTTCTTTTCCTTTGTTTTTATAATTGTATTACCTTCACGGTTCGATGTTTTGTACTACTGTTTAATAAGAAAAAAGAAATCATTAAAAAGATTTGTGATTTGCGCTCTGAAATTCTGATATGAATCAAAAGATTTGCAAAGTATCATTTCAGAACAGGACTTTGGAGTGCGGTTTGTGAATCATTCAGTTCGCGAAATGTTTCGCGAGCACTTTCCGATCCGAACCCGTTCGAAAGATCCGATCTGAATCAAATGATTCGCGAACCCGCTCGGAAGTTCAGATCTGAACCAAACGATTCGCGAACCCGCTCGACAGTTCATATCTGAATCAAAAGATTCGCGAACCCGCTCGACAGTTCAGATCTGAATCAAAAGATTTGTGAACCCGCTCGACAGTTCAGATCTGAATCAAATGATTCGCGAACCCGCTCGGAAGTTCAGATCTGAACCAAACGATTCGCGAACCCGCTCGACAGTTCATATCTGAATCAAAAGATTCGCGAACCCGCTCGACAGTTCAGATCTGAATCAAAAGATTTGTGAACCCGCTCGACAGTTCAGATCTGAATTAAAAGATTCGCGAACCCGCTCGAAAGTTCAGATCTGAACCAAACGATTCGCGAACCCGCTCGGAAGTTCAGATCTGAATCAACCCTGCTGAAAAAAACAATAGAGACCATTACAGAATTTGTAATGCTTTTAATGGAAACCTATAGAACCAGTAAATTCTGTTGGAATATGCCCAAAACACACTACATAATGGAAATTTTGTAATGTTTTTAATGGTTAATATCTGATGGTTTGTAATGGTTTTGTAATGGAAACCATTAGGATTTCTGTAATGGTTTCTATTGTTTTTTTAGCTGGGAAATGAATCGCGAACCCGCTCGAAGTTCAGATCTGAATCAAATGATTCGCGAACCCGCTCGACAGTTCAGATCTGAATCAAATGATTCGCAAACTGAATAAATGATTCGCGAACCCGCTCGGAAGTTCCGATCTGAATTAAAAGATTCGCGAACCCGCTCGAAGTTCCGATCTGAATCAAATGATTCGCGATCTGAATCAAATGATTTGCAAACCCGCTCGGAAGTTCATACCTGAATCAAAAGATTCGCGAACCCGCTCGACAGTTCAGATCTGAACCAAACGATTCGCGAACCCGCTCGAAAGTTCCGATCTGAATCAAAAGATTCACGAACTGAATCAAATGATTCACGAATCCGCTCGAAGTTCCGATCTGAATCAAATGATTCGCGAAACTCGTTTTCAAGTCCCGATCTAAAGTCCACTCATCACTATATGTGCTTTTTAAAATCTTTACAAGTCATGTTGAAATTCTAAAAATGAATGCTTTTTTTGCTAGTGAATCGTTTAAACTAATATGATCAAAGTCACTAGTTTGAATCAATCGGAGCGGTTCCAGCGTAAATGATTCGGTTTGTCTGTTCCTTTTGCTTTTCGCGTCTTCAGCAATGTTTACAGGACACTGTCAGTACATCTACTGGAATACAAATCTAGGAACATGTTGAGGTGAGTTAACCAATGGAAACACTCCATTAATATGACGAGCTGCACCTCAACATACATGTCAGATGGAAACATTGTGCATTATGATTGCGTTTGTAGCTTAATTCAATATTTTTGAAATAGTTTGAGCGCCGTTCAGTTGAAAAGCATCCAGTCATCTTATCAGTCATTCAAGTGAATTAATTTCTCAGCATACTGCAATATATATTTGAGAAATTGCGGATGCATCTGATTGTATTACTCTATATAGACTGAAAGTCAGAAAATCAGAATGATAGAAATTATAGAAATATGGAAAACTGTGAAATAAGCTATATTTAATTAGCTAAAATATATGATATTCAATTATGATATGATATATCAAATATATGATATTCAAAATACTATTTAAAATAATTTTCTATTTGAATTTGTTTTAAAATGTAATTTATTCCTGTGAATTTAAAGCTGAATTTTCAGCATCAAGAAACATTTATAATAATAATAATAATAAATTATTATTATTATTATTATTAATATTTAGTTGAGTATATTAGAAATGATTTAATTAATAATTTTATTTAGCAAGGATGCTTTAAATTGATTAAAAGTGATGGTAAAGACATTTATAATAATACAAAAGATTTCTATTTTAGTAAAGTGCTGTTTTTCTGCTTTTCGATTCATCAAAGAAACCTAAAAAAATCTACTCAGCTGTTTTTAAACATCTTAATAATAATAAATGTTTTTAAAGCAGCAAATCAGAATATTAGAATGATTTCTGAAGGATCATGTGACACTGAAGACTGGAGTAATGATGCTAAAAATTCAGCTTTGAAATCACCAGAATAAATTACATTTTAAAAAATATTTTCATATAGAAAAGTTATTTTAAATGGTAAAATGTTTGCTGCACTGCAAAAAATGATTTTCTAGCTTGTTTCCAGCCAAAACATCTAATACTTAAATCAAGAAGGATTTTCTAGACTTGTTTTGTCTTGTTTTCAGAAAAAAGAAGTGAAAATTAAGTGAGTTTTTGCTTGAAACAAGCAAAATAATCCTATAAATAATCTTATTTCAAGCAGAAGTCTAGATTATTTTGCTTGTTTCAAGCAAAAACTCACTTAATTTTAACAACTTTTTTCTGAAAACAAGACATTAACATGTACTTGTCTAGAAAATAATTCTTGATTTAAATTTTTTTTTGATATTTTGACAAAAAATCTAAGCTAGAAAAGCATTTTTTGCAGTGTGTACTTTAGATCAGATAAATGCTTCTTTAAAAAATATTACAAATCTAAAAAAAAAAACACTTTTGACTGGTAGTGTATATTTAAAATACATTTATTATTTCATTAGGTATAAATGACAAATATGCATCACATTGAGTTTATTAGTTTATGTCAGTGTAAAAATGGGTTATTTTATCATGTGTCCATTCTGTTGTAATTTGCTTCAAAAACGGTCACAAGGGGGCAGCAGAATCACATGGGGTCACACAATCACTGAGGACTCAGTATTTCTGCTCAGTATTTCTAATTATTACAAATTACAGCGTAATTGGCCATTGCACTCGCACAGAGGCAAATGTGACCTTTTAAAACTAATGAGCCGCGGTTAAAGACGGCGATTAGTAAAGAAAAGAGCTCACCTGAGCCTTTGTCAACTGGACAAAATGCATATGACAGATTGTTTCTGTATTATATGTTTGTGTACAAATAACAGGGATGATACAAAATCACTTTGAATTTGCAGGCCTATAGGAAGAGATGCTGAAAGAGGGAGTGGATTATAAAAATGGACTCATCATCATCTTCATCTTCATCATCAGGTATGTGTGGTGTAAATGAATTGTGCTGTTTCTTTCTCATTGGATGGCAGCGCGGCTCGGTCAGACAGGAGGGGGTGGGGGTTTGGCTTTTCTTCTCCCTAAAGACAGTATTAAAGCATCATTCCTGCATCACTGTGGAGGAGACGGAGAGAGAGAGAGACGCGCACATCTTCATCTGAGCTGCTGAGCGCAGGAGGAGAGCGGTGAGTGACTTCACATCACTGACAGCTTGCATCAAACTCTCATAATGCAACACTGATTTTCACGCAGAGCTGATGTGGAACGATTAGGCCTCGCGTCTTTTAACGTTTAGGCGAATGCATTGGGTCAGTTGGAGATTTATGATTGTTATGCATGTGTATAACATCTTGGACTGGTCTATTATTAGAAAAAAAGCAACACAGATGGCAGGGACACTCATGCATGTTGTGCAATTTAATGTGGCGTGATTGCAATTGATCTGGAATTTGTGCCACTCTTCTTTAGTGGACTTCTGAGTCTTTCTGGACATTTTTAGTTGCTTGGATTCAAATCGAATGAGACCGCTTCATCACACAGTTGTGCTTGAAACAAGCAAAATAATCTAGTTTTCTGCTTGAAATAAGATTATTTTTCTTACCCCATTGTCAGATTATTGCTTGTTTTAAGCAAAAACTCATTAATTTTTACTTCTTTTTTCCGAAAACAAGACTTGTCTAGAAAATCCTTCTTGATTTAAGAATTGACAAAAAACTGGAAACAAGACAAAAAATCTAAGTAAGAAAAGCATTTTTTTACAGTGTATGCCATTTATTAGACCTTTAGACACTTTTGTTGAACATTATATTTAATGCATCAAGCTTTTATGGCTCATATACACTGGAAAAATACTTTTCTTACTTATTTTTTTGTCTTGTTTCAATCCAGAATATCTAGAAATTCTTAAATCAAGAAGAGTTTTCTAGACAAGTAAAAATTGTTTTGTTTTCAGAAAAAAGTAAGTTAAAATTAAGTGAGTTTTTGCTTGAAATAAGATTATTTATCTTACCCCGTTGGCAGATTATTGCTAGTTTTAAGCAAAAACTCATTAATTTTTACTTCTTTTTTCTGAAAACAAGACTTGTCTAGAAAATCCTTCTTGATTTAAGAATTATTAGCTATTTTGACTGGAAACAAGACAAAAAGTCTAAGTAAGAAAAGCATTTTTTTACAGTGTATGCCATTTATTAGACCTTTAGACACTTTTGTTGAACATTATATTTAATGCATCAAGCTTTTATGGCTCATATACACTGGAAAAAATGCTTTTCTTACTTATCTTTTTGTCTTGTTTCAATCCAGAATATCTAGAAATTCTTAAATCAAGAAGAGTTTTCTAGACAAGTAAAAATTATTGTCTCGTTTTCTGAAAGAACAAGTCAAAACTAAGTGAGTTTTTGCTTGATACAAGCAAAATAATGTAGTTTTCTGCTTGAAATAAGATTATTTATCTTACCCCGTTGGCAGATTATTGCTAGTTTTAAGCAAAAACTCATTAATTTTTACTTCTTTTTTCTGAAAACAAGACTTGTCTAGAAAATCCTTCTTGATTTAAGAATTATTAGCTATTTTGACTGGAAACAAGACAAAAAATCTATGTAAGAAAGGCGTTTTTACAGTGTATTCCTGTTTTTTTGGACCTTTAGACACTTTTGTTGAACATCATATTTGATGCATCAAGCTTTTATGGCTCATATACACTGGAAAAAATGCTTTTCTTACTTATTTTTTGTCTTGTTTCGATCCAGAATATTTAGAAATTCTTAAATCAAGAAGAGTTTTCTAGACAAGTAAAAATTATTTTGTTTTCAGAAAAAAGTAGGTTAAAATTAAGTGAGTTTTTGCTTGAATCAAGCAAAATCATCTAGTTTTCTGCTTGAAATAAGACCATTTTTCTTACCCCATTGGCAGATTATTTTGCTTGTTTTAAGCAAAAACTCACTTAATTTTGACTTGTTCTTTCAGAAAACGAGACGACAATTTTTTTCTAGAAAATCCTTCTTGATTTAAGAATTATTAGCTATTTTGGCTGGAAACAAGACAAAAAATCGATGTAAGAAAGGCATTTTTTACAGTGTATGCCATCACACAGTTGTGAAGAGCTGAAAAGGCAACTGATGAGTGTGCGTTATATAAAGGGAAGTTGAGTCTTTTCTCTTTGGGCCATGCTTTTGCGTGTGAGAGACGAGGATGTGGCAGCATGCAAGACACGACAAATCAAGTTTTTGATGTTAAAAATAACCCTTTCGCTTGTGCATATCAAAGCTTTGCAACTTCCAAGAGTCCTCGATTATTAAAAAAAGCAAAGTCAGGCTTGGGAAACGTGCGTTGTTTTGGCTCAGGGCACAGAGTTGCATCCCATCCAGGTTGCTTGTAGTCATAGTCTGAACTCCAGCGTTCTTTCAGCTCGGATCTTTCTCTAATTCCTCAACGCTCCACTGGCTCTGTGCGCGATTAGCGGCTTTCTTTTGCTGTCAGCTATCGGATCTGAAAATACGAAGCTTATAGAGCATGACTGTTGACGCTTTACAAGACTTAATGGAAGCTTTTACTTCCTCGGCACAGGATGCTGAAAATGAAACGCACTCTACAGTTAAACTGATCACTACTTTTAAGTGTTAACCCTGTAAAAACCTCACATATGAAATCATATGACGTTTATCAGACCTTTAGATACTTTTGTTGAGTGCATCATGCTTTTATGGCTCATATACACTGGAAAAAATGCTTTTCTTACTCAGATTTTTTGTCTTGTTTTGAGCCAAAATATTTAGAAATTCTTAAATCAAGAAGAATTTTCTTGACTAGTAAAAATTTTGTTTTCAGAAATAATAAGTTAAAATGTGAGTTTTTGCTTGAAACAAGTATTTTCTAGGCAAGTAAATATTCTTTGTTTTCAGAAAAAAGAAGTAAAAATGTAGAAATTAAGAAAGATTAGAAATTCGTAAATCAAGAAGAATTTTCTAGGCAAGTAAAAATGGTCTCGTTTTAAAAAAAAAATGTTAAAATTAAGTGACTTTTTGCTTGAAACAAGCAAAATAATCTAGTTTTCCGCTTGAAATAATATTATTTTGCTTGTTTTAAGCAAAAACTCACTTAATTTTTACTACTTTTTTCTAAAAACATGACAATAATTTGTACTTGTCTAGAAAATACTTCTTGATTTAAGAATTATTAGCTATTTTGGCTGGAAACAAGGCAAAAAAATCTAAGTAAGAAAAGCATTTTTTACAGTGTATGCCATTTGTTAGACCTTTAGACACTTTTGTTGAACATCATATTTAATGCATCAAGCTTTTATGGCTCATATACACTGGAAAAAATGCTTTTCTTACTTAGATTTTTTGTCTTGTTTTGAGACAAAATATCTAGAAATTCTTAAATCAAGAAGAATTTTCTTGACAAGTAAAAATTGTCTCGTTTTCTGAAAGAACAAGTCAAAATTAAGTGCGTTTTTTCATAAAACAAGCAAAATAATCTTATTTCAAGCAGAAGACTAGATTATTTTGCTTGTTTTAAGCAAAAACTCACTTAATTTTTACTTCTTTTTTCTGAAAACAAGACAATAATTTTTACTTGTCTAGAAAATTCTTGATTTAAGAATTATTAGTTATTTTGGCTGAAAACAAGACGAAAAATCTAAGTAAGAAAAGCATTTTTTTTTACAGTGTATGTTGTTTATTGGAACTTTAGACACTTTTGTTGAGTGTCATATTTGATGCATCAAGCTTTTATGGCTCATATACACTGGAAAATGCTTTTCTTACTTTCGAGCCAAAATATCTAGAAATTTTTAAATCAAGAAGAATTTTCTAGACAAGTGAAAATTATTTCGTTTTTAGAAAAAATAAATTAAAATTAAGTGAGGTTTTGCTTAAAACAAGCAAAATAATCTAGTTTTCTGCTTGAAATAAGATTATTTTGCTTGTTTTAAGCAAAAACTCACAAAATTTTGACTTGTTCTTTCTGAAAACGAGACAGTAATTTTTACTTATGTAGAAAATCCTTCTTGATTTAAGAATTTCTAGATATTTTGGCTGGAAACAAGACAAAAAATCTAAGTAAGAAAAGCATTTTTTGCACTGAGTGAAAATATGGATGAAAAAACTGATTCTGAGGCCCAAAAATGAGCATGAAGCAGCTGAAAGTGGGCATTTGTACAACTACACTAAAAGCCTCTTACTTGCTTAAAATGCAAGTTTTTATCATTTAGAGTCCTTAGAAATTTGCATATCAAATATGATACAGTAGCTTCGGTTAATAATGCCCTTTTTTGGTGCATTTATTATTTTTTTTGCAATAATGATGCGTTATTTTTGGCATCTAGCTCTTGTTTTCTTCTAGCCGTTGTTTTCTCTCAGTGGTCTGCTGAAGGCTTTGGTAAATCCATATAGGAGACATGGTGGGCTATAGCATTAATGAAAAACTGGAGAAGCAGCTGTGTGCTTTCATACTGCAGACAGATGGCCAGGACATCACACATCTGGGTATAAAGCTCCTGTGCATTGATTGTAAGCATCTAAACAAGTTTGCATGAAATGCCATTTGCAGTGTGTTTTCCTCTGTGATGTGACAAACAGGATTTCAACCTGGCAAGAGTTGGTTTTACCAAATCAGGAATTGATTAGACTGTGAAAAGCGGTTTTTGGTGACGTCAGCCAAGCCGAAACAGAGCAAGTTGTAACATTTTGAGGAAAGCTTGGAGACTTTGAAAACCATTTCTTTCTTTGCTGTAATGTGCGTTAGTGAAATCATTCACAGTAAGACCAAAAACATGCATTCGTTTATCCATCAGGAATTGTTTGGATGGTGAAAATGTTACATTTGTTACTGATTAAAGGTTGCACCACAAAAAACGTTTAGGCCTAAATTTAAGATTTATGCATTTGAATTAATTCTAAAATATTTGCTCAGTTATGGATTACACCGTTTTAACACAAATTAAAAGCTTAAAGTGATGCATACTTGTCAGTCAAAGGTTATGGCATGGTTTTTTACATCTAATTAGGAAAACAATTTGATTAATTTAGTTAAAATATGGAAAACTGTGAAATAAGCTGTATTTAATTGGCTAAAATGTATGAGATTGTTTTTGAACAGTATGATGTTTAAAGTTTTTATTATAATTTTTTTTAAAGAAGTCTCTGCATTTATTCGATCCGAAGTACTGCACAAATAGTAACATTTCGAAATATTTTTACTATTTAAAATGACTGTTTTCTATTTGAATTTATTTTAGAATTTAATTTATTCCTGTGATTTCAAGCTGAATTTTCAGCATCATTACTCCAGTCTTCAGTGTCACATGATCCTTCAGAAATCATTCTAATATTCTGATTTGTTTAAGAAACGTTTATTATTGTTATGAATATTTAGTTGAGTACATTAGAAATGATAGAAATTAATAGTTTTATTTAGCAAGGATGCTTTAAATTGATTAAAAGTGATGGTAAAGACATTTATAATGATACAAAAGATTTCTATTTTAGATAAATGCTGTTCTTCTGAACTTTCTAAGAAAAATTCTAAGAAACCTAAAAAAATAGTCAGCTCTATTTAAACATCATAATATAATGTTTTTTAAGCAGCAAATCAGAATATTAGAATGATTTCTGAAGGATCATGTGACTGGAGTAATGATGCTAAAAATTCAGCTTTGAAATCACAGGAATAAATTATATTTTAAAACATATTCATATAGAAAACAGTTATTTTAAATAGTAAAAATATTTGCTGTACTTTAGATCACATAAATGCTCCTTTAAGAAACATTACAAATCTTAAAAAAAAAAAATGTTTGACTGGTAGTATATATTTAAAATACATTGTTTATTAGTATTATTACAGACATTTGACTTTCATTTAGGTATAAATGACAAATATGCATCACATTGAGTTTATTAGTTTACGTTAAAAATATGTAATCCAAATGTGTGTAAATCTTATAATATTTTTGCAATTCTAGTACATAAATCTTAAATGTAGGCCTGAATATTTTCAGTATATTTCTACATCATTCACAATAAGACGAGAAACATGTACACTGTACAAAACAATTTGTTGAGTCAACTTAAAATATTTTTTTTTACCTGCCTTAAAATTTTAAGTTTAGTCAACTTGAAAAGTTACGTTTCACTAAGTGACAACTTAGATATTTGAGTTGATTCAACTTTACATTTTTAGGCGGCCGAGTAACAAACACAGCTGTTAAGTTTAACAAACTATGTTTTAGTTTAGTCAATTTGAATATTTAATATATACATTTTTTGCTTTTTAACAATGTATTAAGAAGGTAAAAGGGTCTATTTCCATTTCTTTTCACATTAACATTCTCCTTCTCCTCTCTAATCACAACTGCAAAGGTCCCAAAACCGAGCCTTGAGGTACACCGCTCACTTTTCCGAGTGCTGCATGGAAAATATCCCCCCTGTAGAATTCATTGGGTGTTCAAAGACATGTAAAAATAGGGGTAAAACTATCTGACAGTCCACATCTTCATCGTGCCACATATCCATGGATTTAACACTGTTCTGCATCCGTTAACTCGAAGGGAGACTCATCAAACTGGTGGTAAAGGGATAAACTTGTTGGGGTTCTCAGTAAGCTGGTAAGCCGCTTCTTACCAGTGAAGCTCTTGACGTCTAGAGTAGGTGGATGATCTGGTGTGTGCTGATGCTGATGTTAGTGCGCATTCTGTGAGAAGAGAAACGGCCGAGTGTTTGTTGCAGGAAAACGTTAAGTAGGTCAGATACAGTGTATAAAGGCTTTTTAAAATTTTATGCATGCACTTTCAGTGACAGCGTATCAGAAATGTCCCATGCAACCAGCGTGTGTTAAATGCTTTATAAATCAAGTATTAACCCTGTAAAGCCTGACATATGAAATGCTAGCCGGAGGAATCCAATCAAGGGTGTACCTTCGGTTTGAGAAGAAAATGTTTTCAATTTGAATCCTATTTCCTGCATTTACATACATACACCCAGGGGTGGATTAACCCTTAATCATTATGATTTACTGGAGGAATGTATTTAGTGCCATATATGGTCCACATGCAAATAGTAAGATGAACTAGCACACACAGGTTCAAGAAAATTTTGTTCATTTCTAATTTAAATGCAAAAATCTGGTGCATTTTGAGAGCGGAATCAAGTGACTAGATCAAATGAAGAATTATGTGCTCTTGTAAGCAATTTTGTGCTCTAATAGTAATTTATTTATTGGGTGCATAGATGTGAATGTGATGGTTGGGCGCAATTTTCACCACATAAATTCTTATCAGCGTTGCCAAATTCGCAGTTTTCCTGTGGAATTGGGCTACTTTCATAATGTTGCTGTGAGTTGTTTTTCATCTCTGCGAAGCCGTAGCTTGGGTCAAACAAGTCACTGTCAAATCATACAAATTTTTGATGATTTAACTGAATTTATATATTAAAATAGGTTAGAACTACAGTAGCTATGGACTATAGGAGTTTTGTTTGAAAAAAAAAAATGCAATATGCATTTCTACTCAAAAGGTGTCCCCGTATAACTAAGTTGTTAATACAATAAAAATCTAAAAATAAAAAATACACACAAAATTAAAACTAAAATGTATGTAACTGAAATTAGACCAACATCAAAGCATAAAAAGTATTTAGGTAGAGCCATTTCAATATGCCTCAATAAAAATCTAATGTGTTGAATGTATTAAAAATGTATTGTATTAAAAACATTCAATCTAATGTATTGAATGTATTAAAAAATTTAAGTATAATGGTTTCTATGCCACCAAATTACATTCTTTAAACAGACATCACCTTTATGGCCTTTATGGGACATGAACACATTCTTAAGTTAGATCCTTCAGTTTTACCAAAAGAACAGCAAGGAGAAAAAAAGAAAACAGATAGAAAATATAGGAGATATAAAAAGAAAGGGCCTGATTTTCCTGATGTTGAATAAAGCAAATCTGCAGGCCTGGGCAGTTTTAGCAATGAATAAAAAAATAGTGTGATTTGAAGTGGTGGTGGTTGTATCACATCTTCGTGTAGCAGGCTTTGTATACTAACGTTCTTCTCTTCTTAGCACAGTCCTGCACATAATCCTGCTACCTGAACTTAATTATTCTTGCCGTAGAAAACATGTTCGCCACTGTTTACCTAGTTTGAATGCACCTCTGTTTTGCATGTAAGCAACAGGTCAAGCCTACGTTTCACAGGGAAGTGACAAGTAGACTTCTACATCCTTTAAAAATCACAGTTAACTCCTCTGTATTTGAGAAAACAAATGGATATTTACTAAACAGAAGACAAGTCATTTAACGCAAGTCCGAGTCAAGTCTCAAGTCTTTTATAAATATTTGTCAAGCAAGTCTCAAGTCCTAAAATTTGTGACTTAAGTCTGACTTAAGTTAAGTCATTTGACTTAAGTCCCCCACCTCTGCTAATAACAAACAAGGTATGTTATATAGCCTAATTTGCACGCATTGGGGTGACACTCTCTAAACGCAGGGTTTAAAATTGCTTTTGAATGCGCATGCGCGTTTTACTTTCAGTTTCGTTTTAACAATCACGCAATCACGTTGCAAAGCAACTTTACTGCAAATTAAAGTTTGTACAATATATTTAGTTGTGGCTCACTAGTGGTGACTATGCCAAGCTGATGTTCATATGGCACAGATGTATGGTAATGATCAGTTAATGACGTAATCGAACATTCAAACACTATTAACAGTGAGGATTTTATGTTGCAATCAAACTGCTGTAGTAAAATTCGTTAGTGATGTATGTTATTTCAGGGCTGGCATCATCTGAAGTCCTCCAAGAGGTTAGCATCATCTCTTCTTATGTGTTCTTGATCCAAACTGAAGTTTGTGTAATTCCTAGTTACCACAGGATGTCAATCCTGTGGCTGAACATAATTAGCGTAGCTGCTGTGCTGTTCAAACCAAGCAAAAATATTGTTCAACCAAAGCTAAAGATTAATAATGTGCATTTGATCAGATATAACTGTAGTAAAGGATTATGAGATGCATTATTTGAATGCTTGGCTAAAAAGATGTGTAACCCTCTGGCCCTCTTCTTTTGGGAGTCACACTTATCTTCTTCGCAGTCAAAAATGACCGAAGCCTTGAAATGTAACTTTTCTTTCTTTTTTCTTTCTTGAAAATCAATGCAATATATTTTTGTTCAATAATATTTTTTGATTATTATTTAGAATTTTGAGGAGATTTTATGATACTATACAATATTTATACAATTTTAATAAGCTATTTTTTTATTGAAATTAATATATTTTTGTATTTAATTGTTTATATATTATTTTTCAATAAATTAAAGATTTCATATTAAAATAGAGTAAAAGCATTTAAAATCCATTTTTTTGAACTGAGAATTATGCCACTGCTGGCATTAAAAAATTAAAAACGTGTGTAAAATCATGTAACCTCCTGTATAGCTCCATATATACATACATACAGAGGCTTCTTGCATGTGTGTGGCTGTCAATTTTGCACTCTTGATATTTTAGAGTGTCACCCCTTGATTGCTGTGCACTTTTTTTTCTGCACAGTGGCTGATTTGTAGTTTGTACCACCAAAAGATTATCAGATTTTTCGTACTTTTTGGAATTTCCTATTCATTTCATATGTCGGCCCTTTTTGACCGCGAAGAAGGTAAGTGTGACTATTTTTTTTTTTGTGGACCCTTTAAAATATCCAAATCATGTCCATGTTTTTTTTGTGTTCACATTGTTAATATTGCAAAAGTCACCAAGTGTCATCTCATTCCGATGAAGCTACGATTTTTGAAAATTTAAATATAAAATTTTTCGGTCAAAAATGACCAAAGAGGGCCAGAGGGTTAATCTAGATTTAAACAGAGAGTGTGTCTGAACCCCGAACGTTATCAGGAAGTCTATTCCAGAGTTTGGGAGCCAAATGTGAAAAAGCTTTACCTCCTTTAGTGGACTTTGCTATTCTAGGAGATACCTTAGGGTCAAAAAATGGAGCACTTTAGTGAACTTTAAGGGTGCTTTCACACCTGTCTTATTTAGTTCGGTTGAAGAGGGGGTCTCGGCATGCTTTTAAACGAACCCTGGAGCGGTTCGTTTGTGGTGAGAACACGATCCGATCCAACAGACTGATGAACCAGGCTTTATCACAATGTATAATGGGTTATTGCAGTTCCACGAAAAGCAGTAGCTCTGTTGTTTTGCTAATACCTCTTAAAATGAAACTCTGGATGAGCACGTCTTCGACATTCAAAATAAAAGCGTGCCTTTTCATTTTATAATGTTGCTCTTCTTCGAAGTAGGTGCATTTTAAAAATGTTTTCCCTAACGAATCCTGGAGTCATTACAACAATAAGCCGCAAAACTGTGTCTATGAGCTGAATCCTGGAAAATAAAGCGTGGAACTTTGGCCAATGAGAGAACAGTTTGCCTGTGTCTGACTTGTATTAACAAATTTGGTCCGTTAAGAAACTTAGAGACCGTTTAGAAACCGTGCCAAGAATAAAATGCAACATTGTAATAATTTTAATCCCTGTTTCGATCTACAGGTGTGAAAACACTCTAAGTATTAAAAAACTAAAAGGAGGGGAATAGCACAGTTTTATTCAGAGCAAAAATTAGCAATTCGTTGCACTTTTTCATATTTAGATGACCATAAAGTCAGAGGAAATTCCAAGAGCTTAAAGTTAGAATTTTTTTTGTTCAGGTCGTTGGGCCTTTTGCAGTGGACATGCGCACACACACACACACACACACACACACACACACACACACATGCAAAAGTGCTGTAAAACCCCTTGGAGGAGTGCATTGTATTGTGGAGCTAAAACGCCTCAGTTTCTGTTTACTTCACGTCAGTTTGTGGAGCATTTCCGTGGGCTAGTGATGCTTCCCCTGCTCAGCGGCTGTTGATGAATTCTAAGTGACATGGGGTTTTTCTCTTGGCAGCGCGGCGAGGCAAACCTGGCATTGCTTTATTCCGGAGCTGCTTGCTGAGCGTGCCTTTGCTTTCCTGTTATGAATGCTTCCTAGCACCTGATTTATTGGGTGCGTGGAAGAATCAATGTACATTTTTGTAAATAACTTTTATCAATGAAAGCAAAGAGATGAGAAATCATTTGGAGATGAGGGTGGAAATTCAAGCTGGATCTAAATCTTTGATATACAAATTTAGTTTTTTTTTATATTTTAACCTACGACCTGACATAGGTTAAAATATGTGGACATGACATTTCTGGTTGTATGCGTTCTGGTTGTATATTATCTGATCTATAACATTGTCAATAAAAATAATACAGACTCTTTTCGTTCTGAAAGTGATCCCACCGATATCGTTGCCCGATACCGTTGATACAGTTGCGATGTGAACTCTGCTATTCTCTTACATTTGAAATGACTTTTAGAATGTTATCTTTATACCCAGATAGCAAAGATGTCTGTTAAAGATCTCTTGATCTGGAAAGAATCTGCTGTGTACAAACATCTGGCAGACATCTGTAAGATGTCAGTTGTACATACATTCTAAATCATAAACATCTTAAAGACATCTAATAGACGTCTATTTGACATCTAATAGGAAATGTCCAATAGATGTACTGCAGATGAGCAAACTACGTCTTGCAGATGCAAATGCAGACGTCAAATGGACGTCTCCGAGATGTACATGTGCTGTCAGGGATACAGTTGAGGTCAAAAGTTTACAACCCCCTTTAACAATCTGCAAAATGTTCCCAGATAACACATGTACGTCTGTAAGATGTCTGTTAAAGATCTCTTAATCTGGAAAGCATCTGCTGTGTACAAACATCTAGCAGACATCTGTAAGATCATAAACATCTTAAAGACATCTAATAGATACCTTGTTGGAAATGTCCAATAGATGTATTGCAGATGAGCAAACTACGTCTTGCAGATGTAAATGTAGACGTCAAATAGACGTCTTTGAGATGTACGTGTGCTATCAGTGTAGTTATGGTTATCCCTGATAGTACATCTTGGAGACGTCTATTTGACGTCTGCATCTGCATCTGCAAGATGTAGTTTGCTCATCTGCAATACGTCTTTTGGACGTTTCCTATCAGATGTCTAATTGACGTCTATTAGATGTCTTTAAGATGTTTATGATTTAGAATGTATGTAAAACTGACATCTTACAGATGTCTGCCAGACGTTTGTACACAGCAGATGCTTTCCAGATCAAGAGATCTTTAACAGACATCTTGCAGATGTATGCATGCTATCTGGGAACATTTTGCAGATTGTTAAGGGGGGGGGGTGTAAACTTTTGACCTCAACTGCATCCCTGATAGCACACACACATCTCAGAGACGTCTATTTGACGTCTGCATTTACATCTGCAAGACATAGTTTGCTCATCTGCAATACATCTATTGGACGTTTCCTTTACATAGAAACACTGGTAACACTTTATAATAACATTCAGTTGTAAGTCATTTATAAGTGATTGGTTAATGATGAAATAATCATTTACAAAACATTTAGAAACCATCAATAAGTGATATGCTAACAATTTATGTATGTTTTGTTAATTCATTAAGTAATTAGTTAATGATGAACCAATTATTTACAAAACATGACTATGCATTCATAAATGATTAATAAATTATATGCTAACAATTTACAAATCTGTCATGTTATCTTAAAAAATAACATATCATGAAATAATCAAACAGATCCTTAGTAAATGGTTAATAAGTTACTAGTCAATATATTATTAAACAATTATAAATAATTGAAATGTCAGTCATTGAAATGTTTATCCTCCATTGAAGATCACATAATGAATAAATCATTTACACATCTTTCTGCATCCCCTATTCTAAAGTGTAAACAATTCATCAGTTGAAAATGTTTTACTCATCATTTGTAGATCTTTCCCCCCAGTGTGTAACCCACACAACCTGTAAACAGCAGGTTTATAAAACATTTACAACTAATGAGTAGTTTACACTTTAGATTAGGGGATGCAGAAAGATTTGTAAATTATTTACTCATGCATTTACACAACAGGTTTTGAATAATTTGTAGTGTGTAATGCAATGTAAGGGCTGACTGGTGAAAGTAAAGATGTCTTCTGTGACACACATTTAGCACTGTGCACCTGCTGTGATCTTCATTGGAGGGTAAACTGGTTTACATTATCACTAGATCCAACACACTCCAAACAGAAAGTCTGTGCTGATGAGAGAAAGGGTTTACATGTTTATTAACTTGACAGCAAATAATTTATTATTATTTAAAAAAGAAAATAGTTTTAGAATAATTGCATTTTTGCACTTTTTAACATAGCACTTATTAATCATTTATAAACACATAGTCATGTTTTGTAAACAATTAGTTTATCATTAAGTAATTACTTGTAAATGAACTTGTAATTGACTTGCAAATGAATTAACAAAACATACACAAATTGTTAGCATATCAGTTATTAATCATTCGTGAATGTTTTGTAAAAGATTATTTCATCATTAACTAATCACATATAAATGACTTACAGCTGAACGTTATTATAAAGTGTTACCGAAACGCTTTACACAGAAATTTCAAGATGGCGGCAAACACATCTGAAAAGTCAGGCAGCCACACTAGACCAAAATATCCACAAGGCAAAAGAATCTAATAAAACTGAATTGTTGGTTTTAATAGTTATGCATAATAGTGTTGTATGAGTATGATTAATATGGCGTGCTAATTTGACAATTTTTTTTTGGTAACAGTAAAGATTTACTATGCCACTAAACTTGAGGTACACATATGTTAGAGTGACCATACATCCTCTCTTCCCCAGACATGTCCTTTTTTGGACACCCAGAATGTCTGGGATTCAGCTTTAATATGTTGCGACGGGTTGATTTTCTCCCATTTGTTAAAAGTTTGAAATATTGCATAAACTCCATTTGACTGAAATGCTTGTATTGAAACATCTTACATTCTACCTGTGATAAAACTGTGGTAGATATTAGTTTTGTGAAGGATGGCCACTGTAGTAGGAAGCTTTTTAGCTGATGATCAATCTGCATAACGGTGACTGTAAAATAAATAGTTTTGGTATGAAAATGACATATTTTGATACCTAAACTATTTGTTCTGGAACAATAAGAATGGAGCAACATATGAGGGCAGGAAAATAAGTTTGGGTTGCCAGATATACACACAATTTATCTAATCTACAAAACGACTCAATAGCGCTTCACATGTGTAAGCATCTGAACTCCTTTTGGTCCGCTAATTCTTCTTTGATAATGATAGCACTGACATGTTTGTTTAATGAGTTTACACCAGCACATCTCTCTGTTGACAAATAACAGCCCCAATTAATCCCAGCATCTCGTTATCCCAAACCTCATTAACCTGCATTCTGCTTGAAGTGAGATTATCTACCTGGATGTGTTTAAATGCTGTATATTGGAAGGTTGTGAACAAATGGAGCACTGATGGAGGGAGAGCAGGTGTTTTTGCTAGAGGCGGCCCGGTGGTTGGGGGTCTACAAGCCCCAAGGCGTATATAAATCACAGCGCAAGAGCTCACTAGAGTGTATTATAGGTAATAATACCAGCCGCTCTGGAACAGCTGAGGTTATAGATTGTGAATGTGAGGATCTTGCCAACCTCAGGAAGGTGTGGAAAAAGAAGCAGGCTTTGCCAAATCCGGGCGTGCTGACATCGCGGATCAAACCGGCTCGGTATCGTGTGCCAAACGTCTCATCTGTTTCCAGAGCGCGATGATGTGGCGTTTAGATTTTAATATGTGAAATCAGTGGGCTAATGAAGCTCTGTTGGCCTGTAGTTCCTCAGTGGGTCTTTGCAGTGCCTCGTTTCTGCACTGGTTTTTTTTTTATGGGCATCAGTGGTTCCATGAAGAATCTTTAACATCCAAGGAAGATATTCCAATATCTTTAACATCCATTGAAGATGATATGCAACTGCAATTTTCCTATTTCTGGACTAGGCAAATGTCTACTGTCCACTTAATTGATTGTGTAATTAATGTATATCGACTGTTTATTTTGCTACTGTTCTGTAAATTGTCATTGAGCTTGGGAAAGGCGCTATATAAATTAAACATTATTATTATTATTATTATTTATTATTATTAAAGTCTCAGCTTTCAAACTCTTTAATGTGGTGTGACAGATCACTGAATTCGCCTCAGTTTATCTTTCCAATTACAGTGAGACATTTGTTTCATTAAATTAGGCTACACTGTTTATTTAATTTGTTTTTATTGTGTTATAAACGTGAAATAAAGAGGAAAAACACATTTATCATTTGTATTTCGTAATAAAACTAACTGAATTTGAAAGTGGAGACTTTGTTTTATATTAAACCTCTATGGTACGGAGTTGCCATATGGTAACAATTAATTTCTACTGATTTCCGTGTTATTCTGAATAAAATACAATATATTGCAATATTCTAATTAAAAGGGCCAGCCCTAAAGTAGTCAGTGATGTGCTGTTTTTAAGCAAAATTATATTAGAATGTTCCTCCAAACCAATTTTTCCCAGTGTCACCCTCACATGGAGGACACCGGTTGAAGTGCTCCAGAAATGGCTCTGTTAACCTCATTTCTGAAGATCTCTTCTCAAGGGGGATTTTTTTGCATCATCTTAAGTTAGTAAATTACATATTTACATATACATAAATTACATATTCATTCAATTCGTACAAATTACATATTCACTAATCAACATTATCTAACATAGTTTTACTGTAAAATGAGAAAATATCAATGTTGCCTTATGGCAACACTTTACCACGGTGGAATTGAAGTAATGTATTTCCACATTGGGATTTTTTTATAAATAATAACATCAATAATTTGATTGGAGTTATTTATTAATTTGAAGTGTTTATTGTAGTATAGTTGTATTTATGTATGAATAAGAATTATTTATTCTTTTCAGAAAATGAATACAGCAATATTTCACAGAAAGGGGCAATAGGAAGAGTGCAGAGTTGGCTCTTCCATGATGACAATGAGGATGAGTGTGTTTATGTGTCTGCATGTGCGTGTGACAGATTTTGATGGACATTAAGATTGGATGCATCAATTTCTAAAAGAAATGTGCATTTGAATTGAAAAGAAAAATCATAATTTAATAGAAAATCTAATTTTGGCCATTTTCCATTATGGTACAGTGTTGCCATATGGCAACGATTTCCTAAATACCCCCCAAAAAATATTTTTTCTCAAATATTTTTTCTCAAAAATATTTTTGATTTGTATAATTGAAGCTATTTCATGTAATAAAAACTTGTGTGAAAAAATATTTCATGGTTGGAACATAATGCGTAGAGGGTTAAAAGTACCAAAAGCACAAAGCTTATTACTATTATCGGGTGGCTGGCGCACTACAAATAGGCCTAATGAATGCAATCGAAGATGTGAAATATTATATATTAATACAGAAATATTATATTAATACAGTAAATATAAATATTTACTGTTTTATACCATGAATAAAACAGCTTGTGAATAGTCTTATATAGCTCAGAAAAGACTATATAACTTACATTAACGAGTTGGAGTCCAATTCAACCTTTTGAATGTTTTGTTGTTTTTATTTAAACACGTGAGGAATAATAGATTGGATGCCACAGCCTTTTTCTGAAATAGGTGGAGGAATTTTCACAAAGAAAACAGTATAATATAATGAAATGAATGTCTCATTGTAATCAGAAAGATGATTAATTCACATGAATATGATCTGTCCGCCATATTAAAGAGTGTGAAAAATCCATTATTGCAAGACTCATTGTTTGTATTTCGCTATAAAACTGACAGATTTTGAAAGTTGAGACTTTGTTTTATATTAAAGTACCAAAAGCACAAAGCTTATTGCTATTATTGGGTGGCTGGCGCACTACAAAAAGGCCTAATGAAGACGTGAAATATTATTTCCAATCATTTACTGTATTACGCCGTGAATTAAACAGCTTGTGAATAGTCACTTATATACCTCAGAAAAGACAATATAACTTATGTTAATGAGTTGGAGTCCAATTCAACCTTTTGAACGTTTTATTGTTGTTTTTAATTAAACGCGTAAGGAATTAAAGATTGGACACCTCAGACGTTTTTCTGAAATAGTTGGTGGAATTTTCACAAAGAAAACCGTATAATTCAATGAAACGAATGTCTCACTGTAATCAAAAAGATGATTATTCACTATAAAACTGACAGATTCGCTATAAAACTGACAGATTTTGAAAGCGGAGACTTTGTTTTATATTAAAAGTACCAAAAGCACAAAGCTTATTACTATTATCGGGTGGCTGGTGAACTACATAGGCCTAATCAATGCAATCGAAGACGTGAATCATTATTTCCAATAATTTACTGTATTATACCGTGAATGAAACAGCTTGTGAATAGTCACTTATATACCTCAGAAAAGACAGTATAACTTACGTTATTTTACATTATGAAAATGAAGGTCCTTTATTGCCATTGATGGTTCTGTGAAGAACATTTGTGACCCTGGACCACAAAGGGGGTATATTTTTGAAATTGAGATTTATACATCATCTAAAAGCTGAATACATAAGCTTTCCTTGGCTGAGATATATGTGGAGATCTGGAATCTGAGGGTGCAAAAAAATTGAAATATTGAGAAAATTGCCTTTAAAGTCATCCAAATTATAACTTCTGATATTTTTACAGTAGGAAATTTACAAAATATTTTAGTGGAACATGATTTTTTACTTAATATCCTAATGATTTTTGTCTTAAAAGAAAAATAGATTATTTCGTCCCATAAAATACATTTTTAACTGTTACTACAATACAAATATACCTGTACTACTTAAGACTTAATTAAGAAAAGGTTCTTTATTGACATGATGGTACCCTAAAGAAACTTCAACATCTGTAAATAATTTTCCTTGGTCAAAGGGTTCTTTATAATGGCAAAAGATCCTTTAGATGGTTTGAATGTTCTTAAAATAAAGTTTCTTTATTGTCCATGATTCCATACAACAACTATTTTTGTTTAATAGTTTGTGAAAGAACAATTTTTTTAAGAGTGAAGAACATTTTAAAAATGAGGAAACTTTTGATTTTAATGCCAATTAACAACCTTTATTTTTAAGTGTATAAAGTTATTTGAAGATTAGAAATGTTGTTTATGTTTCATTATAAACATTATAAATAAATCTTCCAAATGGGGGTTTTCACAGTGATGACATACACTGTAAAAAACTTGAGTCAACTTAAAATAATTTGTTACCTGGCTGCCTTAAAATTTTAAGTTCAGTCAACTCGAAAAAAGTTTAGTCAACTTGAAATGTTTCATTTTACTAAGTGACAACTTAAGATACTTGAGTTGATTCAACTTCAAATTTTAAGGCAGCCGAGTAACAAACACAGCTGTTAAGTTCAACAAACAATCGTTTAGTCAACTCAAATATCTGAGTTGTCACTTAGTACAACTTAACATTTCAACTTGAATGAACTTATTTGAGTTGACTGAACTTAAAATTTTAGGGCAGCAAGGTAACAAATTATTTTAAGTTGACTCAACAAATTGTTTTTTGTTTTTTACAGTGTAGAAGAACCATTTTTGGTTCTTAAAAGAACAGTTTTTTTAGTATGAAGAGCATTTTAATGATCTAAAGAACCTTTTTTCCTCTAAAGAACCTTTTTTTTTGGATTAGAAATATTCTGTGAATGTTACATTTTCTTCATGGAACCATTGATTCCAATAAAGAACCTTTATATTTTTAAGTAAATAACATAGGTTCTTCAGATTAGCGTTTTGGTTTCTGGGTCTTCCCAAATATAGATGTTTTACTAAATATTTTCATATAGCATCAAACTCAGCCAAAGATTTCCGCAGCTGTGCTTGCTTTTTATGCGACTGTCTGGATTTCATGGCTCAGTGCTATTGAATTTGCTTCAGCCATTAATACAATAATGCAATCAATGTCCTGAATGTCCCAGCATAGAAAATGACATTCAGGGCGCATTGATGCACTGCCCCCAACATCTGACCCTACCAGAAAGACATAGACCGGCTCTTCATCTATTGCAGTCTGTGACAAAGGGGTTTCTGCAGGCCTTAATTCACCCATCCGTAAATCAAGATACATTTACCTGAGAAGGAAACTGTTTAGGCTTTAAACAAACAAATATCCATCAACAAAACTTTTGAAAAGGTAATTTTTTTCTGATCTCACTGGCTGATATTTGTTCTTGTTTTAATCATAAACTAAAAAAATGAATTGCTTTGTGTCCCCTTCCATTTATTGGTAACGCTTTACAATAAAGTTCATTAGTTAATGTAATAACTAACAGGAACTAACCATGAGCAATACATTTGTTACTGTATTTGCTAATCTTTATTAATGTTAGTTAATGAAAATACAGTTGTTCATTGTTTATTCATGTTAGTTCACAGTGCATAAACTAATGTAAAGATGTGAATAATGTATGCAATGTTAACAAAGATTAATAAATGCTGTATAAGTACAGTTCATTATTAGTTCGTATGAACTAATCTAGTAAAGAAGTTTATATCTCACAATTCTGCCTTTTTTGGGAGATATAAAGACATAATTGTGAGATATAAACTCAGAAATTCTGAAAAGAAGAGTCAAAATTGTGAGATGAAATGCCACAATTACCTTTTTTTGTTTTTATTCTGTGGCGGAAACAAAAAAAAAATCATACCTGTGAGGAAAAAAGTCAGAATTATGAGTTTATATCTCACACTTCTGCCTTTTTTGCTATTTTGGGAGATATAAAGACATAATTGTGAGTTATAAACTCACAAATTCTGAAAAGAAGAGTCAAAGTTGTGAGATTAATTGTTGAAATTATGAACCTTATTGTAAAGTGTTACCCATTTATTCCTTAAACTTGGTCTTTAAAGCTTTAAATGTACTTTCAAAACCTACAGAAATACTAGTTAAGCTGTAGAGCCGAACGTCTCCCTTTATCGTTCCACAAATGCGCATCTCTGCCTGTATTGGATGTCATTTGTATGTAGCTTAGTTTGGAGTTGCAAGCATTTACGTTTAAGCACAAGGTTATGTCAGCGTCAGCGTTTTTGCATAAATCCAAACCAGGTTTTTCAAGAAGGTAATGCAAACACATTTGATTTTTGATGTACGTTTCAATGCGAAATTCGAGCGAATCATTAAATACGCAAGATGATTTGTGTGCTCTAAAGTCTCAATTTGAAATGATGGTTCGCGAATCATTTGATTTGGACTTGAGCTAGTTCGCGAATCATTTTTGCAAAATTAATGATTCGCAACTTGTGCTCTAGTCTTGATTTGAAATTATGGTTCACAAATCATTTGATTTGGATTGGAACTTCAGAGCAGGTTTGCGAATCAATTTGCAAATTGAATGAATATGTTTAAGAGCAAGGTTATGTCAGCATTTTTACATAAATCCAAACCAGGTTTTACGAAGCTAATGCAAACACATTTGATTTTTGATGTACGTTTCAATGCGAAATTTGAGCAAATCATTAAATTCGCAAGATGATTTGCATGCTCTAAAGTCTCAATTTGAGATGATGGTTCACGAATCATTTGATTTGGACTGGAGCCGGTTCGCGAATCATTTTTGTGAAATTAATGATTCGTAACTTGTGCTCTAGTCTTGATTTGAAATTATGGTTCACAAATCATTTGATTTGGATTGGAACTTCAGAGCGGGTTTGCGAATCAGTTTGCAAATTGAATTTATAAATTGTTTAAGCGCAAGGTTATGTCAGTGTCAGCGTTTTTGCATAAATCCAAACCAGGTTTTTCAAGAAGCTAATGCAAACACATTTGATTTTTGATGTACGTTTCAATGCGAAATTCGAGCGAATCATTAAATACGCAAGATGATTTGCGTGCTCTAAAGTTTCAATTTGAAATGATGGTTGGCGAATCATTTGATTTGGACTGGAGCCGGTTCGCAAATCATTTTTGCGAAATTAATGATTCGCAACTTGTGCTCTAGTCTTGATTTGAAATTATGGTTCACGAATCATTTGATTTGGATTGGAACTTCAGAGCGGGTTTGCGAATCAGTTTGCAAATTGAATGAATATGTTTAAGCGCAAGGTTATGTCAGCGTTTTTGCATAAATCCAAACCAGGTTTTCAAGAAGCTAATGCAAACACATTTTGTTGTACGTTTCAATGGAGCCTTTGAAGATCCGGCGGGGCCCTTAGAGACGCGCTTTCTATGGAAACGGCTGATGTGATGAATAGTGACAGCGCTGGTGAGAGTGTGATGTAATTTCTGATCATCACTCTCCCTCTATTTCCCCTTTACTCGGTCTCTGTGTCCTCCTCCTCTTCTTTTCAGCCCCAGATGGCAATCAGTCATGTCCTCCGCCACCTCGACATTTTCAATCAGCGTTTCGAGCGTCTCTGTGGGGACGGAATAGAATTTGCCCAACGCGCCGGAAAGAGCGATGCATTGACTCATTAATGATATGACATGCTGTAATGTCAAAAGGCACCAAGCCGGAGATAAAGCGCAAAACAGCTGTTGTAATTTGCTTTACCTTTGAAAATTATTTCCTGAGTGATGCATGTATGCACAGCACTGTGTGCCTCTAAAATCATCCTCTGTTGGATGGGTAATAATACGGACAGATGGGGCCGCTGGGAGTTTTTGGTCGTATATCTAAGCATTCAGCGCTGCAGATGTGTTTGACCGCGCGCTGGCCGTAATTGACTATTGTGCTTGTGTGCTTTAGGACGGACAGCAAGATGTACGGCAGGCAGATGGAGTCCGCCGCTGGAATCGAGGAGCTGACGGACGAGGAGAAGGAGATTATCAACAGCGTGCTGGCGAGAGCCAAGATGATGGAGGCCATGGAGCAAGAGAGGATCGGGTGAGATGCTGACTTGAAGTCGTTCCTGTGGGAAACAAAATTGAGATCTCTCAGCCAAGTATCTCCTAGTCAAATCACCTTATATTGTGTGTTACACATCTGACAAAGTTGATACTTTAGGTAGGGTAAAACTTGTTTCTGGAGATATGAAATAATCACAGATATCTGTTCCAGAGAGTAGGGCTGTGCAGTTAATCGAAATGTAATTAATATTATGAAAATACAATAATAGAGATAAAACGATTATTGCTCCCGATTCCACCCCCTTTGGTGCGCCTTTGCTCCTCCATAAAAAATCATGTAACGTGTCTTGCATAAAACGGGACGTGCTTGATTAATTAATGTTTATTTGATGTCTTGTTTTTAAAAGCACAAAAGAGAATTTGCGCTGTTCTGTGTATGCGTTCAGAGACAGAAAAAAACAAGGTTTAGCTATTGTTTCAGCTGTTAAAATAGTTCAGTTTTGTATGTAATGGCGTGATTAGGCTTATATTTCGTTTAGTTTTTTATTAAGTTAGTTTGGAAAATTGTTGGGAGGATTTTTTGTTCTTTAAATATATATAAATATATTTTAAATATATTTTGTTCATTTAAAGGAGCGAACAGCAGCCAGCGGCTAGTCTGTTTGATCAGTTTGCCTTCTCAAATCATCACAACTTGACTAAAATAAAATCTATATAAAACAAGTGTAAAACAATGTTGGTTTTAATGTTAAACCTAGATAAATGTGCGCTATTAGGCACATATCCAATCGTTTGTGCGGACAGTGGAAGCTAAAGCCGCTTTGCAGGACATGGAGGCACCAGCGCCATCACTTGCATTTTTTTCCAATGGAAACCATTTAAAATTATCCATCAAAACAAAAAACCTCGCAAATACATGCCTTACAGACATGATAAATGTCTGTAATCAATTTGCAAATTGAATGAATATGTTTAAGCGCAAGGTTATGCATTAATCAAAATTTTATAAATATTATGAAAATACAATAATTGAGATGAAAAGATCATTGCTCCCGATTCCACCCCCTTTGGTGCGCTTTTGCTCCTCCATAAAAGCCCAGTTTCACATGCAAATCATCAGTAAAATCATGTAACGTGACTTGCATAAAATGAGAAGTGCTTGATTTATTAATGTCTATTTGATTTTGTGTTTTTAAAAGTACGAAAGATAATTTGCGCTGTTCTGTGAATGCGTTCAGAGACGTAATAAAACACAGACAAGTAAAGTGAAGGTTTAGCTATTGTTTCAGCTGTTAAAATAGTTTAGTTTTGTACGTAATGGCAAAGTGATTAGGCTTATATTTCATTTAGTTTTTTTATTAAGTTAATTTGGAAAATTGTTGGGAGGATTGTTCTTTAAATATAGGTTTTTGTTTTTTTAAATGACTTGACTTGACTAAAATAAAATCTATATAAAACAGTTCAAGTATAAAACAATGTTGGTTTACATGTTAAACCTAGATAAATGTGCGCTATTAGTCGCATGTTCAGTCATTTGTGCGGAGAGTGGAAGCTAAAGCTGCTTTGCAGGACATGGAGGCGCCAGTGTGATCACTTGCATTTTTTCCCAGTGGAAACAGTTTAAAATGATCCATCGAAAACAAAAAGCCTCGCAAATACATGCCTTACAGACATGATAAATGCATATTTAGAAATCTTTCAATTATTATTAACAAAAAAAAACACAAACTCTTTCATTGTAATCCGTAAAGATGCATTTCTCTCTAAAGGTGCGTCAAAGAGGAGATTGCGAGTCAGGATCTTTGCTAATACACTAGTTTATTCATAATTCATTCAAATATCTCATTACTATTTTTCCCCGACACATTCATTGTTATTTATTTTTGCCGGTGCTTTGTGGTTAGTTTCAGTCTATTGCTTGAACGTGAAGCTGCACTGAAGGCACTGCTGCTGCTGAGACACTAAACGCCGTCCGAGCCGCTCTCCAAAGCGAAAGTGAAGTCTCACTAGTGTGGCAATTTTTTTAATCGCCATAATTGATGGATGCCTAAAATATAAAAATAAGGAGAAGCCTAAAACAGGCCTGATGCCTGCCTGCATCTGAACTATTACATGAAAACTGACCCAACCCGGCCTTAGGGGTGTAAAAAAAACGGGCTGAAATGCAGGGCTCTAATTAATCAAGTTTTTGAACCCACTCATAATCGTGTTAAATAATCATGATTACAATATTGGCCAAAATAATCATGATTATGATTTTTGCCATAATTGAGCAGCCCTACCAGAGAGCTATTTGATTAAACAGAGAACAAATAGAGACTTTGTTGAAGCCTCTTGGTTGTTTGGTTTTGTTTTTATGCTATTCACATGAATTTCTTTAGCCGTCTACTCAGTGGGCGAATTGTAAAAAATAAATCGGGGAGGGTGGGGTGCTAGGGTTTTTAATCACCAGACAGAACATGTTTTTTGCAGTGAGAGGTGCCTTTTTTTAATTGTTTTCTATTGGCAGTGAGATTTGATTTGATTTAGATCAGAATCTTGGAGCTACTTCGAGCGAATCATTAAATGCGCAAAATGATTCGCGAGCCATGCTCTGAAGTCTTGATTTAAAATGATGGTTCCCAAATCATTTGGTTTAGATCGGAACCTTGGATCGGCTTCGAGCGAATCATTAAATACACAAAATTATTTGCGTGCTCTAAAGTCTTGATTTGAAATTATGGTTTGCAAATCATTTGATTTGGGTCGGAGCCGGTTCGTGATTTATTTTTGCGGAATGAATGCATCCTGACTCATGCTCTAGTCTTGATTTGAAATGATGGTTAGTGAATAATTTGATTTGGATTGGAACTTCAGAGTGCGTTTGCAAATCAATTTGTGAATTGAATGATTCGCGGCCCATGCTCTAAACTCCTGATTTGCAATAATGGTTCCCGAATCGTTCGATTCAGTTCAGATCCTTGGAGTGGGTTTGTGAATTGTTTGATTCAGTTCAGAACTTTTGGAGCAGGCTTGTGAATCTTTTGATTGCAAATCATTTTTCAAAATGAATGATTCCCAATCCGTACTCATTTGTACTTATTATCATTTGTATCCATTTTTATTCCTCATACAGCATTTTAGGAGGAATGACTAAAACAAAGTTGATATTAAAAGTTATAGTCTGACCCACAATTAATATTCAGCTATAATGCACTGACACAGTGGGATGAGAACAGCATTTGAACTGAGCTGAATAATGACACTAGTTATTGAACTGAATTGATTAAACATTGAACTAAACTGAGTTGAATAATGACCTCTGTAGAGCTGCTTTACAGCTCAAAATGACTTCATTTCATAATTGCTGACTTTGAAAACATTAATACTGTTTGTTCCCTGTTTATTAATGCGAAGCTGCTTTTAAACTGTACATTTAAAAATCTGTATTGTTTAATTAAATGTGGTTTGAAAACAAAAGCATTTACAAAAATGACTTTTCCCAGACACTCTCTTTCACTGGGTGACCAAACAGTTTTTCATTTGATTCAGAATGGGACTTTGGGAAGCGTATTGCAAATCATTGGATGGGAAGCAGGTTAGTGAATCATTTGATTCAGATCGGAACTTCTTAGCGGGTTCACAAATCATTTCTTGAATCTGAAATGATGGTTGGCAAAATCTTTTGATTTTGATCGGGTCTTCAGAACGGGTTCATGAATTATTTGATTTAGATGGGCACTTTGTGTATCGCTAATCATTTGATTCAGATCGGAACTTTGGAGTGGGTTTGTGAATCTTTTGATTCAGACTGGAACTTGGGAGCAGGTTTGTGAATCATTTGATTCAGATCGGAACCTTGGAGTGGGTTCGTGAATCTTTTGATTCAGACTGGAACTTGGGAGCGGGTTTGTGAATCTTTTGATTCAGTTTAGAACTTTGGAGCGGGTTTGTGAATCTTTTGATTCAGTTCAGAACTTTGGAGCGGGTTTGCAAATAATTTTTTTAAATGAATGATTCACAATCCGTACTCCTATTATATATCAACAATTGTATCATTGTATCCATTTTTTTATTCCGTCTAAAAATCTGTATTGTTTAATTAAATGTGACTTGAAAAAAAATCACTTTCCAGAACACTTCTTCACTGGGTGACCAAACAGTTTTTCATTTGATTCAGACTGGGACTTTAAAGTGTGTATCGTGAGTCGTTAGATCGGAACTTCGGAGCGGGATTGGGAATCTTTTGATTCAGTTTAGAACTTTGGAGCAGGTTTGTGAATCTTTTGATTCAGACTGGAACTTGGGAGCAGGTTTGTGAATCTTTTGATTCAGTTTAGAACTTTGGAGCGGGTTTGTGAATCTTTTGATTCAGACTGGAACTTTGGAGCAGGTTTGTGAATCTTTTGATTCAGTTTAGAACTTTGGAGCGGGTTTGTGAATCTTTTGATTCAGACTGGAACTTGGGAGCAGGTTTGTGAATCTTTTGATTCAGTTTAGAACTTTGGAGCGGGTTTGTGAATCTTTTGATTCAGACTGGAACTTTGGAGCAGGTTTGTGAATCTTTTGATTCAGTTTAGAACTTTGGAGCGGGTTTGTGAATCTTTTGATTCAGACTGGAACTTGGGAGCAGGTTTGTGAATCTTTTGATTCAGTTTAGAACTTTGGAGCGGGTTTGTGAATCTTTTGATTCAGACTGGAACTTTGGAGCAGGTTTGTGAATCTTTTGATTCAGTTTAGAACTTTGGAGCAGGTTTGTGAAACTTTTGATTCAGACTGGAACTTGGGAGCAGGTTTGTGAATCTTTTGATTCAGTTTAGAACTTTGGAGCGGGTTTGTGAATCTTTTGATTCAGACTGGAACTTGGGAGCAGGTTTGTGGATCTTTTGATTCAGTTTAGAACTTTGGAGCGGGTTTGTGAATCTTTTGATTCAGCTTAGAACTTTGGAGCGGGTTTGTGAATCTTTTGATTCAGACTGGAACTTGGGAGCAGGTTTGTGAATCTTTTGATTCAGTTTAGAACTTTGGAGCGGGTTTGTGAATCTTTTGATTCAGCTTAGAACTTTGGAGCGGGTTTGTGAATCTTTTGATTCAGACTGGAACTTGGGAGCAGGTTTGTGAATCTTTTGATTCAGTTTAGAACTTTGGAGCGGGTTTGTGAATCTTTTGATTCAGACTGGAACTTTGGAGCGGGTTTGTGAATCTTTTGATTCAGACTGGAACTTGGGAGCAGGTTTGTGAATCTTTTGATTCAGTTTAGAACTTTGGAGCGGGTTTGTGAATCTTTTGATTCAGACTGGAACTTTGGAGCAGGTTTGTGAATCTTTTGATTCAGTTTAGAACTTTGGAGCAGGTTTGTGAAACTTTTGATTCAGCTTAGAACTTTGGAGCGGGTTTGTGAATCTTTTGATTCAGACTGGAACTTTGGAGCAGGTTTGTGAATCTTTTGATTCAGTTTAGAACTTTGGAGCGGGTTTGTGAATCTTTTGATTCAGACTGGAACTTGGGAGCAGGTTTGTGAATCTTTTGATTCAGTTTAGAACTTTGGAGCGGGTTTGTGAATCTTTTGATTCAGACTGGAACTTTGGAGCAGGTTTGTGAATCTTTTGATTCAGTTTAGAACTTTGGAGCAGGTTTGTGAAACTTTTGATTCAGTTTAGAACTTTGGAGCGGGTTTGTGAATCTTTTGATTCAGACTGGAACTTTGGAGCAGGTTTGTGAATCTTTTGATTCAGTTTAGAACTTTGGAGCGGGTTTGTGAATCTTTTGATTCAGCTTAGAACTTTGGAGCGGGTTTGTGAATCTTTTGATTCAGACTGGAACTTGGGAGCAGGTTTGTGAATCTTTTGATTCAGTTTAGAACTTTGGAGCGGGTTTGTGAATCTTTTGATTCAGTTTAGAACTTTGGAGCGGGTTTGTGAATCTTTTGATTCAGACTGGAACTTTGGAGCAGGTTTGTGAATCTTTTGATTCAGTTCAGAACTTTGGAGCGGGTTTGCAAATAATTTTTTAAAATGAATGATTCACAATCCGTACTCCTATTATATATCAACAATTGTATCATTGTATCCATTTTTTTATTCCGTTTAAAAATCTGTATTGTTTAATTAAATGTGACTTGATAAAAATGACTTTCCAGAACACTGTTCTTCACTGGGTGACCAAACAGTTTTTCATTTGATTCAGATTGGGACTTCAAAGTGTGTATCGTGAGTCATTAGATCAGAACTTCTGAGCGGGTTTGTGAATCTTTTGATTCAGTTCAGAACTTCTGAGCGGGATTGTGAATCTTTTGATTCAGACTGGAAGAGCTAAATAATATCACTACATTTGGAACGTCTGCAGTTATTGAACTGAATTGATTAAACATTGAACTAAACTGAGTTGAATAATGACCTCTGTAGAGCTACTTTAAATCTCGAATTGATTTAATTTCATAATTGCTGACTTTGAATCATTAATACTGTTAGCTCCCTGTTTATTAATGCGACGCTGCTCTGAAACTCTGCTTTTGAAAATCTGTAATGTGACTTTTCCCACTGGTTGACCAAACGGGTTTTCATTTAAACGAATTATCCTCAGGGTCACATATTACATTATCACACACAGGACTGGACTCAGTGGCTCCTGTAGCAAAAGCAATACTGACTAACACCTGAGACCCTTGTGACAGCGGGACAAAAGCATCAGCTCACAGTTTCCTTTCGTTTCGCAATTCAGCCCAAGCACATCTGTCCAAGTGATTGAGAAGCTTTTTTACAAGCCAAGAGGAACGTACAGCAAAGAAATTAATAGTGCTAACTAGACAAGAACTGCCTTCTTTCACATTCCCCCTCTCTCTTTCTCAGCACTTCGCTTGCAAAATGTCTTCACTCACAGTTCTTTACATCAATACATTACAACAACCGCTTGGAGGTGGGGCAGAAGTGTGCTGACGTTATACTTTGTTGTTTTTCCGTCCCGCAGGCGTCTGGTAAATCGCCTGGACAGCATGAAGCGGACGGCCTGCGGTGACGGCTACACCCGTTGTTTACTCTGCGGCCAGCAGTTCGGCCTGGCGGGCGTCAGCGCGGTCGTGTGCGCAGAGTGCAAAAAGGTAGACGTGCATTCAACCTCGTGCAATTATCTAATGCACGCAGTCTTCCAATAACGCTCGTCCAAAAATAACCGAGCAGAAATGAACGTGCAATGCGCACTTATCTTTATTACTCAGCCACGTGTGCATTTAAGAGGGATGCCAATCAGTCTGCGCAATCAAATATAACGACACTGAATGCATATGGCTGTCTTTTGTGACGCCTGACACAAAGATCAATAGATTGTTTATTGATCCCCGAGGGGAGGTTTTTTTGTGATGGAACTTAATGCCATCTGAGTGCGTTTACACCTGCGTTTGTGTTTCATCCCCACAGAACATGTGCACCAAGTGTGGCGTTCAAAGCGCCGGTCGTTCCAGTCCAATATGGTTGTGCAAAATCTGCAGTGAGCACAAAGAGGTGAGATGCATGGAGGCGTATCTAAATTGTGTTAGAGCAATTGGTAGTTCAGCCGAAACCTAAAACTGACATTGTTTTGCTGTTCTTTCCATGCAAAGGGAGGATTTTAGAGTTCATCTGTTTCAAACAAAGTTTTAAGCTCCAAAAAGTGCCATGAAAGGGCAAAAGTCCAAGTCTCCTGAAGTCATATGATAGCAGTGGTGGATGAAATACACAAATCAAGTACTTGAGTAAAAGTACAGATACGTAATAATAATAATAAAATATTACTCCAGTAAAAATACAGTAAAAGTACTTAATTTTTTTAATGTACTTAAGTAAACAGTACTGATATATAGATTTAATTTGCAATGTGTGTGTATATATATATATATATATATATATATATATATATATATATATATGTATATATGTGTGTGTATATATATTAATCGCTTTCAAAATAAAAGTTTATGTTTACATACTATATGTCTGTGTACTCTGTATATTTATTATGTATATATAAATACACACACATGCATGTATATATTAAGGAAAAATATTTTAGATTTATATCTAAAATATTTATATTTATTTATAATCTAAATTGTATACAGGTGTAAATATATTTACATATAAATATTTTTTCCATTATATACATGTATGTGTGTGTATTTATATGTACATATTAAATATACAGAGTAAACACACATATAGTATGTAAACATAAACTTTTATTTTGGATGCGATTATAATTTTAGAAAGGATTAAATCTCAAATCGCATTTAGACAATCACAAAATGTGTTATTTTATATCACTGATGTACTATTGCAGTTTTTGTTATTTTATTTTTATTTTTTTTATTAGATTTTAATTTTAAATATTCCCATGGCAATTTTAGTTTTTTTTTTTTAATTTTTATTAGTTCTTTTTTTATTATTATTATTATGCCAATATAGTATTTATTACATTTTATTTAACTGTTTTAGTAATTGAATTAAACAAAAATGAGAAATGTTGCCATTGGCAATTTGCTGAAATAAAATAGTATAAAGAATAAAGTTTTTTATTTTATAAGTAATAATTATTTTTTTTTTAATTTAATTTAATGTTAATTATATTTCAGGATTTTATATATGTATATTATGGTTATGAACAGTTATATATATATATATATATATATATATAAAATTCGTTTTTATTTTATTTAACAAAATTAACACTGGTATCACTATAAACTATATACTATATAAACTATATAACAAAATCCCTTTCATGCTATATGAAAAAAAAATCACAGCATGTTGATTTGCAAAAATATGAATGAGTAAAAGAGAGATATTTTGTGTTTGGGTGAATTATTCATTAAAGGGTTAATTTACCAAAAAATTAAAATTAACCCATGATTTACTCACCCTCAAGGCATCCTATGTGTATATGACCTTCTTCTTTCAGATGAATACAATCAGAGTTGCCAAGATATTTTCAGAGATGATAGACAAGATGTTATAGAAGAATAATTTAATGAAAACCTAAATTTGACACAAAAATTGACATTCAACCTATTTTTCGAATTTCCTGAAAACGTCCCAGCAACACATCCGACGGGTTTTCCAGATCGCATCACATATAGGTGCATTTTGGTATGAACTTGTACTTTATGAAATTAAACTTTTATTGTAATGAATTATATGCAGTAATATTTTTAAATAAATTGGAGATCACAATTCTCTCATGATTCTGAAGAAAAAAGATTAGAAATCTAAACAAAATAATGTAATTTACTAGTGGTTCTGACACAATGTTCATAGCTTAAGTCTTTTAAAAAATATATTTGATTAAAATTGAAAAGAAATTAAGTCTGTGTCTCAATTAATAAAGACTTGCTTTATTATTGGAATTTCCTGAATGAATGATTCAATGATAAATACGTTTTTAAATGTGCAGTTGTTGCCACCTCCTGGCGGAAGAGGATAATATACATACAAGTGTTAAGATACTTTCGTTTGGTTGCTACTGTGTTTATAACCAAACTATGAACTTTTATCTCAGTACTGCTGTTATTTAAATGTCTGTAACACAGAAATAGTGATCATTATGTGATTTAAAAGACTGTTTTTGTTGCACTTTCTGGATCAGCAGCAACATGAATGCAGATTTAAATGTCTTTAACACCTGTTTTACATCGTAGCGTGATGTGAAACAGTCGTAATAGACATTGCTGAATCGTTGTCATTCAGGAATAAGATACCTTAGGTGTTTGAACAGAAATTGCAATCTTTTAAGGATTAATCTTGCAGCTCTAATGTAAACCCTTCAAAATATTTAGTAAGGATATCGTCACTGTACCACAAGATATCGTCAAATCGCTACTTGAGGGTGAGTAAATCATGGGCTAATTTTCATTTTTGGGTGAACTAACCCTTTAAATGTGAGATAGAGGTAACTACAACTCTAATGTGAATCCCCCATCTGTTTTTATTTCAGAAAAGGGTGTGATTTAAAAAAAAAAAGTGCTTGTTTATGCAAAACTTACCTGGCATTGATAAGCTATTTTCTTCAGCAGTCATTGCAATGCTTATGCAGTGATGTGCATGTCTGATTGAACAAATCCATTTCTAAATCACCCCCAAAATGCTCTATAAATAATATTTGACTGGCTGCACAGCATAATTATTCTGTGTGTAACTCAAGAGATATAAATAGACAGGATAGTTCAGCACCTCTAACTTTCAAAGGCACTCTGGCTGCGATAAGATGATTCATCCTTTTGACGATGTAAGTCACGCTTATAGTCTCGTTGTCAGACGGGGTCAGTAGCAGCAGGAGATGTGACTCTCTTTAATGCAACAAGATCGTGAAGCCCGAATCCCATTTGCGTTTAATCCATTGAGTAGCTGACATTTTACTTCATAACACCAGGGCACAACTGAGTTCCTGCATTTTCATATTCTGGCCGTTTCAGCTCCCAGCTGATGCTTATTTGGATGATAATGTGTATGGAAGCATATGGGTGGCGAAATTCAATTTGAAATGTAATATGTAAAATGGCAATGTATTTCTGTATTTAAATTTACATTTTCCAATGCATATGTGCAAAATGTAAATGAAAAGTCAATTATATAATTTACATTTGCCATATGTTAACGCTTTATAAGTTGCAAAATTAAAATGAAAATGTATTACCCAAATTTATTAGATATGTTTTGCATGTCCAAGCAAAAACTGTAGCAAAATTATCATTTCCTAAATGGATTAAGACTTACGGATAGGACACGTGGGATTGCATTTTCATCATAATAGCGTGTGGTAATTGTAGCAAAATTCAGTGAGAATTTCAGAATGCATTCTGAGCCAAAGGTGCAGCAAAAGGGTAGCAAAATGCTGATTTAAATGTGTTTTATTTTTCATTAAATGCATTGACACTTACATATATGATATATCAATTGCATTTTCAATAAAAACCCCTGTGATGAAAATTGGATTCAAAATACAACAAATCTCATAAATGCCACTTGAAATATTGTTAAAAATGTAATTGTTATGGATTTACCTCTGAATTATTTTTATTTATAAATTTTATTATTTTTTTATAAAATAGCAAAAAAAAAATATATTTACAATCTAATTCAATATAACTCTTCTAATTAAATTCTATATTACTATGGAGGACGAGAAATGACTTAAGTATAAATAAATGAATAAATGCATTAAAATAAATGAATGAATGAAGAAATAAATAAATAAATGTAGAAATACATAAATAAATAAATGAATGAATGAATAAATAAGTAAATATATAAATAAATAAATGTAGAAATACATAAATAAATCTAGAAATAAACGTAGTATAACACAAATGGTACAAAAATAGCAAAATGACCCTTGACAGAATTATTTATTTATTTATTCATTAATTTATGCATTTCTGCATTCATTTCAGCATTTATGTATTTCTACATTTATTTATTTATTTATTTCAGCATTTAATTATTTATTCATTTATTTATGTATTTCTACATTTATTTATTTATTTATTTATTTATTTATTTATTTCAGCATTTAAATATTTATTTATTTATATATTAATTTATTTGTTTATTCATTTCTTCATTAATTAAATGATTAATTAATTTATGTATTTTTACATTTATGTGTTTATTCATTTATTTAGTTATTTATACTTATATTTATCAGTAATTTCTCGTCCTCCATATATATTACTATTTTTCGGTAGTGACAAATTTGCAGAGAGGACAAATATTCCAAAACTTTCTGAAAATACAATATGAGTATTAACTGCACAATTGCTAGAAATGTGTATTTTGGATATTATACAATTTGCATACATACAAAATTTGTGGAAAATGTCATTTTTTTTCAACTCTGACTGTAGAATGTCCCATATATTTTATCTCCTAAGATTAAATTAAGTTTGAAATTGCTCAGCTTTTTTGTAACATATCAAATTACTTTTGAAGCTCGGAAAGTGGAACGGCAAACAAATCTGCAAAAAGGCTGATTCTTAAATGAAGTTTACGTTTCCGCCTTCGGCTGTAGTCTGTTTTAGGCCAGAATTAGTTTAGCAGACTTTTGCAATTCACTCTCACTAGACTAAACTGAGCACAGATGTGTGCTATTAGTGGCGAATTAGAATAAATCACTACATGGAACTTGCCAAATGATCTTTTATTCTTTCCCAAAGATGCTGAAGCGTTCTGGAGCCTGGTTTTTCAAAGGTTTGCCACAACAGATTTTACCCGCTCCCTTACCGGTCTCCAATAATAGAGAGCTCAGGACCGCCAGCGGACCAACTTCTATCAATCCATCAACCGATCGAGAATCTGCAGTGTCTTCAAACCCAAAAAATGAAGGTATTGCTTTGCACTGGAAAAATAGCTAATTACAAATTCTCAAAACCATGCAGTTTTTTAATGCATTTGCAGTAGGCATGGTTAATTTATTATGGTGTTTTCATAATTCATGCTTCAAAGAAACTATATTTTCATTCAGAGAGCGTGCAGGTCACCGGCAGAGAGCGGCAGATATCTGGTAAGTGTCTTGCATTTCAACATCACTTAATATCAGTAGGAGGAAATGAGGCTTACGATTGCAGTATCATTTTACCGATTTTTCCCTTGCTCAGCAGAAACGGTGCCCCCTAAACGGGACGAGCTTTCTGTCAAATCCCAAAGAGCCCCAGAAGAAGACAGAGGTAGACAGTCTATGAGCAGGAGCACATTTCAGTCCGACGTCGGAGCAGAAGGACAAACTTACTCACCTGTGGTGAAGAGAGAAGTACCGGTTATGAGCTCCAAACCTCCGCCGTCGACCTTTTCCATACAAAAAGGTGAGAGAACTCATGTAATATTCACATGATGTAGTCCGTAATGATTCAGCAATGGGGATATTATAAAAGCGTACGTGCCGTTTGATGTGCTGTGGTTAAAGATCAGAGGCCAGAAGAATTTGATCCTAGATGAAAAGCGAGGAGCAAATCAGTAAAGGCAAAAACTGATGTACAAATGCTCTTATGCATATGCCATCTGAAGAGCATTTTGTGCTCCCTGGACCACAAAACCAGTCATAAGGGTACATTTTTTGAAACTGAGATTTATGCATCATCCGAAAGCTGAATAAATAAGCTTTTGTTTGATTTAGGACAATATTTGAGTATCTGAAATCTAATTTTTTCTAAAAAAAAAAAAAAAAAAAAAAAAAAAAAATCTAATTTTTTCAAAAAAAAAAAATGTAAGTTTTTTCTAAAAAAACAAAACAAAATATTGCCAAAAAATAATTTTTAAAGTTGTCCAAATGAAGTTCTTAGCAATGCATATTACTAATCAAAAATGAAGTTTTGATATATTTATAGTAGGAAATGTACTAAATATCTTCATGGAACAAGATCTTTACTTAATATCCTAATGATTTTTGGCATAAAAGAAAAATCGATCATTTTAACTGGTTTTGTGGTCCAGGGTCACATATATAATAAATCAAATTTAGAGAATGTAGAAGGGCGGTTTTTAAGCATGTTTCATAAATTCATTGTATTCTGAAGCACAGTATAAAAAACAGCTCTGATCAAAATTAGAGGACACTTACAAATACCTCTAAGTTAATCTGGCACCTGGTGCGGATAGCTTTAATTATATGACAAACCCTGTTTGTGGACCACAAAACCAGTGATAAGGGTCAAAATTGAGATTAACATCAGCTTTCCATTGATGTATGGTTTGTTAGAATAGGACTATATTTGCCCGAGATACAACTATTTGAAAATCTGCAATCTGGGGATGCAAAAAAATATAAATACTAGGAAAATTCACCTTTAAAGGTGTCCAAAGAAGTTTTTGGCGATGCATATGTGACCCTGAACCACAAAACCAGTCATAAGGGTACATTTTTTTTTTAATTTGAGATTTATACATCATCAGAAAGCTGAATAAATAAGCTTTTTTTATAGGACAATATCTGAGTATCTGGAATCTACGGTGCAACACATTTTTTTTTTGAGAAAATCACCTTTAAAGTTGTCTAAATGAAGTTCTTAGCAATGCATATTACTAATCAAAAATTAAGTTTTGATACATTTCCGGTAGGAAATTTACAAAATATCTTAATGGAACATAATCTTTACTTAATATCCTAATGATTTTTGGCATACATTTTTTTTTTGATCATTTTGACCCATATAATGTATTTTTGGCTATTGCTACAAATATACACCAGCGACTTAAGACTGGTTTTGTGCTCCAGGGTCACATTTGTGGACCACAAAACCAGTCATAAGGGTCAAAATTGAGATTAACATCAGCTTTCCATTGATGTATGGTTTTGTTAGGATAGGACTATATTTGGTCGAGATACAACTATTTGAAAATCTGCAATCTGAGGATGCAAAAAAATCTAAATACTGGGAAAATTCACCTTTAAAGGTGTCCAAAGAAGTTTTTGGTGATGCATATGTGACCCTGAACCACAAAACCAGTCATAAGGGTGCATTTTTTGAAACTGAGATTTATGCATCATCAGAAAGCTGAATAAATAAGCTTTTTTTTTTATAGGACAATATTTGAGTATCTGGAATCTAGGGGTGCAAAAAAAAATAAAAATTGAGAAAATCACCTTTAAAGTTGTCCAGATGAAGTTCTTAGCAATGCATATTACTAATCAAAAATTAAGTTTTGATACATTTCCGGTAGGAAACTTACAAAATATCTTAATGGAACATGATCTTTACTTAATATCCTAATGATTTTTGGCATTTTTTATTTATTTATTTTTTATAATTTTCACCTTTGTGGACCACAAAACCAGTCATAAGTGTCAAGTTTTTTAAAATTGAGATTAACATCAGCTTTCCATTGATGTATGGTTTGTTAGGATAGGACTATATTTGCCCGAGATACAACTATTTGAAAATCTGCAATCTGGGGATGCAAAAAAATATAAATACTAGGAAAATTCACCTTTAAAGGTGTCCAAAGAAGTTTTTGGCGATGCATATGTGACCCTGAACCACAAAACCAGTCATAAGGGTACATTTTTTTTAAATTTGAGATTTATACATCATCAGAAAGCTGAATAAATAAGCTTTTTTTATAGGACAATATCTGAGTATCTGGAATCTACAGTGCAACAAATTTTTTCTTTGAGAAAATCACCTTTAAAGTTGTCAAAATGAAGTTCTTAGCAATGCATATTACTAATCAAAAATTAAGTTTTGATACATTTCTGGTAGGAAATTTACAAAATATCTTAATGGAACATGATCTTTACTTAATATCCTAATGATTTTTTTTTTTTTTTTTAATAATTTTCACCTTTGTGGACCACAAAACCAGTCATAAGTGTCAAATTTTTTAAAATTGAGATTAACATCAGCTTTCCATTGATGTATGGTTTGTTAGGATAGGACTATATTTCCCAAGAAAATTATTTTTCTATTCGAATATGTTTTAAAATCTAATAAGTTCCTCTGATTTCAAAGCTGAGTTTTTAGCATCATTACTCCAGACGCATATCTAATATTCAGATCTGATGCTCAAGAAAGACATACAACGTTATTTTCATTACATTGAAAACTGTTAACGAGAATGCTGTAAGCCAGAATCCCGCAAGCTTTTGATTCGTCGCCATTGTGCCCTTGATCAAGATGCTTAACCTCAGATTGCTCCAGAGGGACTGAACCTATAATAAGCGCACTGCAGACTGCTTTGGTTAAAAGCATCGGCTAAATGGCTTCTTACAGTTAGAGTTATCGATCTGGATGCTTAACTCAGAGATTACTGTTTCCTTGCTTAACTGTAGAAGCGGTGCATATTTTGCCAATGTCTCTTGGTATGAATTCCAGATCCTGTGAGTCGACCGGAGGCCAGGGCACCACCTGCTATGCAGACAGACGCACGTTTGCCAGCTGCCAACAGCGTTCCCGCTTCACGCCAGCCACCACCCCCCACCGCGGAGGATGAAGAGGACGCCAACAGCTATGACTCTGACGATGCCAGTAAGATGCTAATTTGCACTGACATATGGACATGTTTGTAGCCCATGGGAACCACACAGAACAAAATGGTTTAGCGTGCAAGTCTTGCATCACAGATTGCGTAAAATCAGCAGACGCGCGCTCGATGCCGCCGAAGTGAGGCTGTTTTTCTTTTGGTGTCGGCTTTTTTTCATGCCTTTGACACGATGTTGTCCACTTTCCAGCCACTCTGGGCATGCTGGAGTTCAGCCTGCTCTACGAGGAGGAGAAAAACGAACTGCACTGCAATGTAATCAAAGCAAAGGTATTGTCTTTCTTACCCAGAACAGGCTGTTTCGGTGCAATCTATTTCTGCTCTGGAAAAACGTTTCTGAAGGATCATGTCTCGATGCGTTTAACCGCTAACCATGCAATTATTTCGTCTTTGGTGAAGGGTCTGAAGCCCATGGACTCCAACGGTCTGGCCGATCCTTATGTGAAACTACACTTGCTTCCAGGAGCCAGTAAGGTAGCGATCTTTAAAAGAAATCCTGCTCGTTGTAAATATCACCAGCTATGTGTACATGCAACCAAATAAACCCCTTGGCTCACTGGCATTGAATTAAATTTCAATCAGATTGGAAGGGGACCTTAAATACACTACCAGTCAAAAGTTTTGGACAGTAAGATTTTTGATGTTTTTTAAAGAAGTCTCTTCTGTATGGAAGCCTGTTTTCGCCACTGAATAAAAAATAAAAAAGAATATTGCAATTCTGACTTTTTTCTTGCAATTTTGAGTTTACATCTCTTAATTCTGACGTTTTTTCTCAGAATTGCTTCATATAAACTCGCAATTCTGTCTTTTTCTCGCAATTCTGACTTTTATTCTCAGAATTGTGGAATATAAACTTATAATTCTTATTTTTTCTCTCAATTCTGACTTTTTCTTCAGAATTGCTTCATATAAACCCACAATTCTGACTTTCCTCATAATTCTGACTTTTATTCTCAGAATTGTGAAATATAAACTTACAATTCTGACTTTTTCTCACAATTTTGACTTTTTTTCCTCAGAATTCTGACTTTTATTCTCACAATTCTGACTTTTTTTCTCAGAATTGTGAAATATAAACTTACAATTCTGACCTTTTCTCTCAATTCTGGTTTTTCTCTCAGAATTGTGAAATATAAACTTACAATTCTGACCTTTTCTCTCAGAATTATGAAATATAAACTTACAGTTCTGACTTTCTCTCAATTCTGACTTTTTTTTTCCTCAGAATTCTGACTTTCATTCTAGAATTGTGAAATATAAACTTACAATTCTGACCTTTTCTCTCAATTCTGACTTTTATTTTCACAATTGTGAGATATAAACTTACAATTTTGACTTTTTCTCTCAGAATTATGAAATATAAACTTACAGTTCTGACTTTCTCTCAATTCTGACTTTTTTTCCCCTCAGAATTCTGACTTTCATTCTAGAATTGTGAAATATAAACTTACAATTCTGACTTTTTCTCAGAATTTGGACATTGTATCTCAGAATTCTGACTTTTATTCTCGCAATTCTGACTTTTTTTTCTCAGAGTTGTGAAATATGAACTCACAATTGCAAGTTAATAAAATCCAGGTCTAAGGAGAAAATAAAATTCAGTTCTGAGGAGAAAAAAAAAGACACATATGTTCACAGAATTGTGAGTTTATATCACGCAATTCTGAGAAAAAAGTGAGAATTGTGAGATAACAGGTCGCAATAACCTTTTTTAATTTTTTTATTCAGTGGCAGAAACAGGCATACTTCTGCTCACCAAGCCTGCATTTAGATGATCTAAACACAGCAAAAGCAGTAAAATTTTAAAATATTTTTACTATTTAAAATAACTGCTTTCTATTTGAATATCTTTTAAAATGTAATTTATTCCTGTGATTTCAAAGCTGAATTTTTAGCATCATTACTACAGTCACATGATCCTTCTGAAATCATTCTAATATTCTGATTTGCTGCTCAAAAAAAAAAAAACATTTATTAGATTTGTATCAGGTTTCTTTAATGAATAGCATTTATCTGAAATAGAAATCTTTTGTAACATTATAAATGTCTTTTAATCAATTTAAAGCATCCTTGCTAAATAAAAGTGTTTACTGACTTGAAGCTTTTGAATGGAATAGTGTATAATGCATAATATACAAAAGCTTTTTATTTCAGATAAAGAATCCTGAAGAAAAATGTACTCAACTATTTAAAATATTGATAATAAAAAAAATGATCAGAATATTAGAATGATTTCTGAAGGATCATGTAACTGGAGTAACGATGATGAAAATGTAGATTTGATCACAGGAATAAATTACATTTTAAAAGAGATTCAAATAGAAAGCAGTTATTTTAAATAGTAAAAATATTTTAAAATTTTACTGCTTTTGCTGTGTTTAGATCATCTAAATGCAGGCTTGGTGAGCAGAAGAGGTCTTTAAAAAAACATGAAAAATCTGGTAATTCAATCCATTTCAAAAGTTTCATGAAAATAAAAAATAAGTGCATGTAAACAAACCTACTGTTATTTAGCTGCAACACAAAGCTTTGCAAGTTGTTGAATATATTGAATGTGATGAATACATGATATTTTGTCCATCTCTCAGTCTAACAAGCTAAGAACAAAGACGCTTCGTACCACCTTGAACCCCGTGTGGAACGAGACCCTTGTTTATCATGGCATCACTAATGAAGACATGCAGAAAAAGACTCTCAGGTAATGCACTGACGCTTTCAGAGGTAAATGAAGGGGCAACATAATGCTAATTGTTTACAGTTGTCCTTCCTCAGTCGTTTGCATGATGGAATGAGCCGGTTGTTGCATTTTCTTCTTTTATTGCCTTTGCAACTTAAGGATTCTTGGAAAGCCTCACTGATGTGTTCGGTTAGAATAGTTTGCGGTCGACTTAATTAAAGCCGTGACATTTCCCAGAGTGGAAAGGGTCAGCATCCGCATTGTTCCCTGGCAGGCTTTCTGTCAGCGACGAGGACAAGTTCGGCCATAATGAGTTTATCGGCGAGACGCGGGTGGTCTTGAAAAAACTGAAGCTGAACCAGAAGAAGACCTTCAATGTGTGTCTTGAGAGAGTGATTGCGGTAAGATGAACAGTTTGCTGGATTTTGGACTGAATAGGTTTGTAAACAAATGTTGATTATTTTTTTAGTCTTATCAGAGAGAGAAAATATAGTATAATCGAATAATCCTGATTCCTGATCATTTCCTTTTTGACTATTTTGCAATGCAGCAATGTTTTAATGTTTCAGTGTTTTAAGATTATAAAGCCCATGAGTCTGCAGTGAATGGGTGCCGTCAATGAGAGTCCAAACAGCTGATAAAAACATCACAATAGTCCATCCACAAGTAATCTACACCACTCCAGTCCATCAGTTAACATCTAGTGAAGCGAAAAGCTGCATGTTCGTAAGAAACGAATCGATCATTAAGACATTTTTAACTTTAAAATATTGCTTCTGGCTAAAATATGTGTCTGTAGTCCACAATGACGGATAAATAGAAGATAATCAAGCACAAGTCCAAAACACAGGGTTTGTACAGATGAAATCAAAGGACTTTAAAGGACTTTATATTTCTTTGATTTTCAAGGACTTCAAGAGATCTCAAATTTTTAAAAATATAGGCTACTAATAAAAAGTCAAATATAGTGAAGCACACTTTTACTATAGTAAAACCACGGCTAATTTACTTAAGGGATTTGTATTTGTGTGTATTTTCTTTTTTTTTCTTTCTCTTTGTTTTGTTTTTATAACTGTACTGTCTTAATGGTTTGATGTTTTCGACTGTTTGAGAAAAAAATCGAAATCCTGATACGAAACTAATTGTTCGCAAACCTGCTCCGAAGTTCAGATGTAAATCGAATTATTCAGATCAGAACTCGTGACTTATTTTACTTGGATCTGAACTTTTTGTATCGCGAATTATTTGATTTAGATAAGGACTTCAGATCACGTAACGGAAATTGAATCACTCAATAGGTGAAATGATTCACAAACAAATGATTCGCGAACCATAATTTCAGATCAGGACTCAGAGTACAGATCGGAAAGCATTTGACTTAGATTGAAACTTTGCGTATCGCAAATTATTTGATTTAGATAAGAACTTCAGATCACGTAACGTAAATAATTTGATTTGAATCACTCACGTGAAATGATTCACGAACCATAATTTCAGATCAGGACTCAGAGTACAGATAGGAAAGCATTTGACTTGGATTGAAACTTTGCGTATCGCAAATTATTTGATTTAGATAAGGATTTCAGATCACGTAACGTAAATAATTTGATTTGAATTACTCAATTCGAGAAATGATTCACAAACAAATGATTCGCGAACCATAATTTCAGATCAGGACTCAGAGTACAGATCGGAAAGCATTTGACTTAGATTGAAACTTTGCGTACCGCAAATAATTTGATTTAGATAAGAACTTCAGATAGCATTTCGCAAATAATTGGGTTCGAATCATTCAATTCGAGAAATGATTCACAAACAAATGATTCGCGAACCATAATTTCAGATCAGGACTCGGAGCACGGATCGCGAAGCATTTGATTTAGATTGAAACTTTGCATATCGCAAATTATTTGATTTAGATAAGGACTTCAGATCGTGTATCGCAAATAATTTGGTTCGAATCATTCAATTCAAGAAATGATTCACAAACAAATGATTTGCGAACCATAATTTCAGATCAGGACTCAGAGTACAGATCGGAAAGCATTTGACTTAGATTAAAACTTTGCGTATCGCAAATTATTTGATTTAGATAAGAACTTCAGATCACGTAACGTAAATAATTTGATTTGAATCACTCACGTGAAATGATTCACAAACAATTGATTCACGAACCATAATTTCAGATCAGGACTCAGAGTACAGATAGGAAAGCATTTGACTTGGATTGAAACTTTGCGTATCGCAAATTATTTGATTTAGATAAGGACTTCAGATCGTGTATCGCAAATAATTTGGTTTTGAATCATTCAATTCGAGAAATGATTCGCGAATCATAATTTCAGATCAGGACTCGGAGTACGGATCGTGAAGCATTTGACTTAGATCGGAACTTTGTGTATTGCGAATCTTTTTATTTAGATTAGAACGTTGAATCATTTGATTTGAATCATTCAATTCGCGAAGGTCCGATTTCAATCAAATGATTCGCAACACACAAAGCCCCAATGTAAATCAAGTGATTCACAAAGTGATTCATTTCAGATGAGCGGTACATTCCAAATGGGATATATCGCCCTCTGAAGTATGGAAGGCATTTTCTGCCAATTTTAAATAAATAAATTTAATTCTAAAAATGAAAATGAAAACCAGATTAACAATTTCATTATAAAAAGATATACGCAAAATATGTGCCAAAATTGAAAATTAAATGAAATAATTTGATTTTCATTTTCATTTTCATTGTGACAATGCATTTTCCCTGACAAACTGAAAAATAAAATGCAGTTGGTGATTTGACATATCATTTTCACTGCAATCTCGAGGCAAAGCTGCCAATCTTAAATTGAAAAGGCAAACGTGAAAAAGAAAATTCAAGTCCAAGTTTTAAGAAGTGTTTCATTAATGCTCATACAATAATAGTGACTCAAATTAAAATGTAAAGTTTATTTTTCATTTTATTGTCTCTTTTACTTCACAGTGTTCATTTTCGTTTTCATTTTCAAAGTCAACTTGTATGCAAATGTTGACCAGGGGGCGGGGCTTATTGTTCGAGAGATGTACAGAGGCCCGTTCCCACAACAGTTAAGTAAAAAATATGAGATTATGCCAGACATAATAACGAGAAAGACTCTCATATTAATGACATAATAGCTCATAATAATGACTTCTCTTGTATCAGTGAGAACCTGTGAGAAAATGTAATTCTCTGCCAGCAGGTGGCGCTTTCGCCATGAATATAGTCGGTTCCTCAGTAAGCGAAGAAAACAAAGAAGCGCGCCTGACTTTCAAACTTGCAGCGCTGATAGTTAATTAAATTATATTCGACCTTGAAATATGTTGAAATGATTACTCATATTGTGAGGTTTGGGCCATACAAATTACAGGAGTTTTACCAGAGGTGAATGTAGGAAACAAAAAATACGCTCAGTGGGATTTTTTATAGAAAGATTAAAAATACGGGAGAAATACAGGAAAATATTTAAACGGGATGGTAGCGGGATAGAATGAAAAAAATTGACAGGTTGACAGGTATGTATTAAGGTATGTATTAAGTCATTAATATGAGAGCCTTGCTCATTATTATAACTTACAGAATCTTATATTTTTTACTTAACTGTTGTGGGAACTGGCCTCTGTACGTATCTCAAACAATAAGCCCCGCCCCCTGATCAACATAGCATTTGCATACAAGTTGACTTTGAAATTGAAAACGAAAATGAACACTGTGAAATAAAAGAGATAATAAAACGAAAGAATAAACTTTACATTTTAATTTGAATTGTGTCACTATTATTGCATGAGCATTAATAAAATGCTTTTTAAAACCTGGATTTGTATTTTCTTTTTCACGTTTGCCTTTTCAATTTAAGATTGGCAGCTTTGCCTCGAGATTGCAGTGAAAATGATATGTCAAATCACCAACTGCATTTTATTTTTCAGTTTGTCAGGGAAAATGCATTGTCACAATGAAAATGAAAATGAAAATCAAATTATTTCATTTAATTTTCAATTTTGGCACATATTTTGCATATATCTTTTTATAATGAAATTGTTAATCTGGTTTTCATTTTAATTTTTAGAATTAAATTTATTTATTTAAAATTGGCAGAAAATGCCTTCCATACTGAAGGGCACTTCAGAGTGAAAACAATCATGGCCGCCATATTAAAGGTTTGTTCTAAACGTAAGTGCTCAAAATGAAACGAACTAAAATTATTTTTGAATGACAAAAACTATGACAAAAATCTACTGGCATTTTCATCAACGAATAAAAACGAGGCAAAAACGTTGTGGAGGGACAATTTGGAAAGATTCATTCAGGAGGTTAGATGCGGGACACAAGCTAAAATACACTTGCTGCACGCCTTATAAAATGTTAAAAAATGTCAATATGTGGGACAATTAAGCGGATAAATTTGACGACTCAAGAGAGCACATCTCTTTTGCGTTGCATGAACTGAGAAATACACACAAAACGATCTCGATTTGTCCATTTTGATGAGTATTCATGTAAACACAGACGATTACGTCTTAAATGAACGTAAACAGTAGAGAGAAAGTGTATCAGTGTATTGCATCCATTGCGTTCGGTTTTAAAGGGACAGCAGCCACATTTAGTGTCTATTGTCCGAGTCTCTGATGTTCATCAAGCAACAAAAGAGACAGAAAACCACTCACTACTCTTGACTGAATCACTTACGTAGCCCTAAAGATGAATCTAAATTAATTTATAGAAATAAACGTCTGTTTGAAAGAATGAAGAATATGGTAAACAAGTGACTATAAAGAATGCATCATTAGCCGATATAACCATTGGGATTACATTCAAAAGAAGACCATGTTCTTTGAGTTATTTCATTTTAATATTAAGGCATGTTGTGCATCACCGCAGTTAAATTGTGTTTATCATGATTAAACCTTAATATCAAACCTATATAATGAGGACATTTTAGAGAAATGCCTAATAAATGCATTGCACTGTAATTAAACCCATTAAAGCCAAAAGACTATGACTAAAACTAAATCTAAATTTGCTGTTAAAATTAACACTGGGTGGCACCCATTCACTTCAGAAGATTCATTGGTGAGTAAATGTATATACTAATATTTAAGCTTGCAAGTTTAGAAATATGCTACCTTTATTTCAAAATGAAGTTGAGAAAACGTGAATTTGTTTGGCAAGTGCTTTAAAAACTGTAGGAATGACCTTAGATGGCTGTGCAATGTAGTAAACTGACTGTGTTTAACACCCGGTACGCAGGTGAGACGTACTGCTGGCGCAGGTGCATCTCGTGGCATGGCGCTCTATGAGGAAGAGGTAACCATTAAATATTTACAACACTGAAGTATTCCCAAGAAAGCATTATAATTACCGTCCTTTGAGATTCTGGCTGGTAGATGTCACCATTGTGCTGTCGACTCAGCCATTTAACCTCAGTTCACCTCCTTGAAGTGCATTTGTGAACTTGTGTGCTTTATAAGCAGAGCTGGGTAGTAAGTGATCAGATGTAATGTGGATTACATAATCAGATTCTGCATGAAGTACTTGTGATTAGAGTAAGTTACATTTTAAAATGCTCCTAATCAGACTACAGTTACTTTTTTATGGATTACATATTATTCATAGTTTACATCTCTCAATTCTGACTTTTTTTCTTAGAATTGCTTCATATAAACTCACAATTCTGACTTTGTATCTCAGAATTTTGACATTTATTCTCACAATTGTGAAATATAAACTTACAATTTGACTTTTTCTCAATTCTGTCTTTTTTTTCCCTCAGAATTCTGACTTTTTCTCAGAATTATTTTTTTTCTCACAATTCTGACTTTATATCTGAGAATTCTGACTTTTATTCTCACGATTCTCACTTTTTTTTCTCACAATTGTGAAATATAAACTTACAATTCTGACCTTTTCTCTCTTTTTTTTGTCCTCAGAATTCTGACTTTTTTTTCTCAGAATTGCTTCATATAAACTCACAATTCTGACTTTTTTTCTCACAATTCTGACTTTATATCTGAGAATTCTGACTTTTATTCTCACAATTGTGAAATATAAACTTACAAATTGACTTTCTCAATTCTGACTTTTTTTTCCCTCAGAATTCTGACTTTTTCTCAGAATTCTTTTTTTCTCACAATTCTGACTTTATATCTGAGAATTCTGACTTTTATTCTCACAATTGTGAAATATAAACTTACAATTCTGACTTTTTCTCTCAATTCTGACTTGTTTTTCCTCAGAATTCTGACTTTTTCTCACAATTCTGAATTTTTCTCACAATTCTGACTTTATATCTGAGAATTCTGACTTTTATTCTCACAATTGTAAAATATAAACTTACAATTCTGACCTTTTCTCTCTTTTTTTGTCCTCAGAATTCTGACTTTTTTTTCTCAGAATTGCTTCATATAAACTCACAATTCTGACTTTTTTTCTCACAATTCTGACTTTATATCTGAGAATTCTGACTTTTATTCTCACAATTGTGAAATATAAACTTACAAATTGACTTTCTCAATTCTGACTTTTTTTTCCCTCAGAATTCTGACTTTTTCTCAGAATTCTTTTTTTCTCACAATTCTGACTTTATATCTGAGAATTCTGACTTTTATTCTCACAATTGTGAAATATAAACTTACAATTCTGACTTTTATTCTCACAAATTCACTTTTTTTCTCACAATTGTAAAATATAAACTTACAATTCTGACCTTTTCTCTCTTTTTTGTCCCCAGAATTCTGACTTTTTTTTCTCAGAATTGCTTCATATAAACTCACAATTCTGACTTTTTTTCTCACAATTCTGACTTTATATCTGAGAATTCTGACTTTTATTCTCACAATTGGGAAATATAAACTTACAATTCTGACTTTTTCTCTCAATTCTGACTTGTTTTTCCTCAGAATTCTGACTTTTTCTCACAATTCTGAATTTTTCTCACAATTGTGAAATATAAACTTACAATTCTGACTTTTTCTCTCAATTCTGACTTGTTTTTCCTCAGAATTCTGACTTTTTCTCACAATTCTGAATTTTTCTCACAATTGTGAAATATAAACTTACAATTCTGACCTTTTCTCTCTTTTTTTGTCCTCAGAATTCTGACTTTTTTTCTCAGAATTGCTTCATATAAACTCACAATTCTGACTTTTTTTCTCACAATTCTGACTTTATATCTGAGAATTCTGACTTTTATTCTCACAATTCTCACTTTTTTTTCTCACAATTGTGAAATATAAACTTACAATTCTGACCTTTTCTCTCTTTTTTTGTCCTCACAATTCTGACTTTTTTTCTCACAATTCTGACTTTATATCTGAGAATTCTGACTTTTATTCTCACAATTGTGAAATATAAACTTACAAATTGACTTTCTCAATTCTGACTTTTTTTCCTCAGAATTCTGACTTTTTCTCAGAATTCTTTTTTTCTCACAATTCTGACTTTATATCTGAGAATTCTGACTTTTATTCTCACAATTCTGACTTTTATTCTCAGAATTGTGAAATATAAACTTACAATTCTGACTTTTATTCTCACAAATTCACTTTTTTTCTCACAATTGTAAAATATAAACTTACAATTCTGACCTTTTCTCTCTTTTTTGTCCCCAGAATTCTGACTTTTTTTTCTCAGAATTGCTTCATATAAACTCACAATTCTGACTTTTTTTCTCACAATTCTGACATTATATCTGAGAATTCTGACTTTTATTCTCACAATTGTGAAATATAAACTTACAATTCTGACTTTTTCTCTCAATTCTGACTTGTTTTTCCTCAGAATTCTGACTTTTTCTCACAATTCTGAATTTTTCTCACAATTCTGACTTTATATCTGAGAATTCTGACTTTTATTCTCACAATTGTGAAATATAAACTTACAATTCTGACTTTTTCTCTCAATTCTGACTTGTTTTTCCTCAGAATTCTGACTTTTTCTCACAATTCTGACTTTTTCTCACAATTCTGAATTTTTCTCACAATTCTGACTTTATATCTGATAATTCTGACTTTTATTCTCACAATTGTAAAATATAAACTTACAATTCTGACCTTTTCTCTCTTTTTTTTTCCTCACAATTCTGACTTTTTTCTCAGAATTGCTTCATATAAACTCACAATTCTGACCTTTTCTCAGAATTCAGACTTTTTTTTTTCTGATTACATATTATTCACACAATAGCAATAAATTACTCATAATTCATTGATTCCCCCTAATTTCTCTTTTTCATTTTTACATTTTCCTTTCTAAAATAGCCTACAGAAAGTCCAGTTTTGTGGACATTCACGCATAGACTAGTCATTATTCACAGCATTTGACCACTGGATTTACAAAAGGGTTTCAACATTGCATCAGCTGCTGATGAACACATTCATTTATATTTCAATTATCACTCGGTAGTTTTTTAAAATCATGTATTATTGTGTCTTTGAAAGCTTTTTGTCTTTCACACTCATTAAAATGCAATGTTATTTCTTATTTACATGCAATGCAGGCATTCCCAAACTTTTTGTCCAAACCTTATTCACCAAATATATTTACTTTAAGTGCCCCTGAGATTTTAAAAGAAATATTTCAATAATTAAGTTTCACGTTTGCATGTTCACGGTTTCTTTGATGTTGATTAATGGTCACAGATTAATGGCATGCAGGTAAATAAAAATATTTCATCTTTTTTTAGTAAGTTTTATTTTAAGTTATTTTAAAACAAAGACTAATGAAACACAATAATGGTTCACTCCTATACTTATGAATGGGAGAAACTGCAACCGCAATGTGAAGGAATAGTCCCACCTTATAAATAAAAGAGACAAATTTCCCATAGAAACCTGAAAAATAAGCCTTTTAAACACTATTTGAGCATAAGAAACAACATTCATGGGGCAATTAGTTTAAGATTTTTGTTGCTGGTTTGATATATGTCATTTAATTGTGAGTTCAGCGAGCAGGTTTTGAGGTTTTAGGATTCCCCCATTCATTAAGATGGACTTGGTCTTTGCAAATATGACCAAATAAAGAGACATTCCTTGAAAAGGACTTTGATTTAAAATGATTTATTAAAAAAAAAAAAAAATGTCTTAATTGTTGCTTTTCATTAAACCCACAAACCCTCTGCAGTTCCTGTTCAAACCCTAGTTTGGAAAACCTTGATGTAATATAACGTTTAATGCACTTCATGTTGTAAATTACAAAGAATGGAACATATTTTCTTACTCTTTGCATTTTTTACATCATTATGCAACAAGATAATCCTATTTAAATCAATGTGATAAGTTAAATGTAATCTAAAAGTAATCTGATTATATTAACTAAAATATGTAATGTAACTGACTACAATTTTTGCATTGTAATTTGTAATCAGTAATGGATTGCAATTTGTAAGTAATCCACCCAGCTCTGATTATAAGTCCCTTTGGTTAGAAGGTCAGCTTAATGATTGATCTGTCAATTAGTGTCTACAAGAAGATGCATGGGTTTACTCATCGTTCGTGCGGCGTTTTTATAGTTAAAGGATGATGAAGAGGCAGAGGAGAGAGGACGAATCCTGATTTCTCTCACCTACAATAGTCAACAGAGTCGTCTGATTGTGGGTGTAGTTCGATGTGCTCATCTAGCAGCGATGGACTCGAATGGCTATTCGGACCCCTTTGTAAAAATGCAAGTATATAACTAATACACTTGTCAACGTGTCTGGAATTGTTTTGTGCTTATTTAACACTCTACGTCTCTGAATATCATGCTGTTTTTCAGTTACTTGAAGCCTGACATGGGAAAGAAAGCTAAGAATAAAACTCAGATCAAGAAGAAGACCCTTAACCCCGAGTTTAATGAGGTGCTCTTTCTTTCTGTCTCTGGCGATAGGACCTGAAGTGAGCGTCTTGACACTCGTCACCATGACAGTGCTTTAATGCGCTCTGACACTATAATGAAAGGACGTTTTTTTGGCATATATCTTAAGAAATGGACCTGTCATGGGGTTTTCTTGTGGTTTCAGGAGTTCAGCTATGAGATCAAGCATGCCGAACTGGCAAAGAAGACTCTGGATGTCTCTGTCTGGGATTATGACATGGGAAAGTCGAATGATTTCATAGGTGAGAAATAACCGCAAAACCAGTCATAAGGGTCAATTTGTAGAAATTGCAACAACTTAAACCTGAATAAATAAGCTTTACATTGATGTATGGTTTGTCAGGACAAGATTTGGCCAAAATCTGCAATCTGAGGGTGCAAAAAATCAAAATACTGAGAAAAGTTTGTCCAAATTAAGTTTTAGGAATGCAAATTACTAATAAAAAAATTAAGTTTTGATATATTTATGGTAGGAAATGTATCTAATCTTTGCTTAATATCCTAACGATTTTTGGCATAAAAGGAAAATCGATAATTTACACCCATACAATGTATTTTTCGCTATTGCTACAAATATACCTGTGCTGCTTAAGGGTCAAATATTGGCCGATATGACAAAAAGAAGTGTCCATTTAAAGGAATAGTTTACCCAAAAATTAAATTTTGCTAGAATTTACTCATTCAAGATGGTCCAGGCCATTCAAAATATGGAAAGGATTGTTTCTCAGATTCGGAGAAATGTAGCATTACATCACTTGCTCACCAACAGATACTATGCAGTGAATGGGTGCCGTCAGAAAGAGTGTCCAAACAGCTGATAAAAACATTGCAATGATCCACAAGCAATCCACAGCACTCCAGCAGTGTTCGAATTGTCAAAACAACAACAAAAATATATAAATAAATAAATAAATATGATTCATATTTTTATCTTGTCCTTGTTATCATTGAGAAAACCTAATTCTAAGATAAAATATTATTTTAATGATGATCAGTGAATTATGTGTACCAAACAATCACTAAGCAAAGAAGAATTAAATATCTAGCCGAGAAAATTTTAAATGAAGTTTAAAGTGATTTTTTACCTTTATAAAACCATTATTTTTTTCTGAAAGTGCATCAAATTCTTACATTTATTCAGTCATTTATTCAGAAAAGTAAGATATTTTAGTCTGTTATCACACAAGGAAAATCATTATCAACAAAATTATTTTTTTAAATTCAGAGGAAACACAGACACTGCATCTGAATTGGCATTTTAGATGTCTTTACCCACAGTTTAATGCAGGACATGAATGCATTTAACCTGCAGTTACAGATGCATAAATTGAATGTTGATATTTGAAATTATAAAAAAAAAGAAAAGGTACTTAAATCTGAAATTAAATCCACCAGTAGGTGGCAGCAAATCACTGTTAATAAGCGAGTCATTGCGATTGAACCGAATCATTTAAACGGTTGATTCACTCAGGAACGAAACACCATCATGTTGCTCAGAGACGCAAAACAGTGCTGTGGCTGTGTTTTGGAACAATTTTTGTAGGCGAAATCGAGTGAAAATAGGCAATATGGTGTCTAAAACGTAAGTCTCTTAATATTAATTTCTAGTTATTGAACTGTTGTATAAAATCAATATCACGTTTACGATTTTTGTGGAAAAAGGCACTACTCTTATGATATTGGTTAACTATATTGAAATTATATAAATATACATCATCTTCCTTCATATCCTGAAATTTGGGAAAATGCATTTTATGCAAATAGTTCATACATCTGCACTTTGTTGCTTAAGAAGAGGGAGTTCACAAGTTTCAGTCTGAACAAAACTCCAGGTTTCAGCGATGACTATTCTGAATGCCTCTGATTGGCCACTGCATTCTAAATGCAACAGAGTCATGTGTGATTGGTTACAGTGAGCAATGCTGTAAAAATGCGGAAAAATACAAGTTTACAAGCCAACACAGTCCAAAACAGTCAGAAACTAATTTGTGGGTTGATTTTGATGTGAGAGGACAACAGCAGATTAACTTTTTCACATATTATGGACTGTATTTTGGCCAGAAGCAACAACTTGAAGTTAAAAAAGCCTTGATGATAAATTTGTTTCTCGCAAACTGAATGATTCAAATCAAATGATTTGTGATACGCGATTTGAAGTCCCGGTTTAAATGATTTGCGATCTGTCCTTCCGAGTCCTGATCTAAAATGATGGTTTGTGAATCATTTTGCGAACTGAATGATTCAAATCAAATGATTTGCGTTACACGATTTGAAGTCCCGCTCTAACTGATTTACGATCCACTCTGAGTCCTGATCTAAAATGATGGTTCGTGAATCATTTCGGACAACTGAATGATTCAAATCAAATGATTTGCGATACACGATTTGAAGTCCCGCTCTAATTGATTCGCGATCCGCTCTGAGTCCTGATCTAAAATGATGGTTTGTGAACTGAATGATTCAAATCAAATGATTTGCGATACACGATTTGAAGTCCCGCTCTAATTGATTCGCGATCCGCTCTGAGTCCTGATCTAAAATGATGGTTCGTGACTCATTTCGCGAACTGAATGATTCAAAGCAAATGATTTGCGATATGCGATTTGAAGTCCCGGTCTAAATGATTCACGATCCACTCTGAGTCCTGATCTAAAATGATGGTTCGTGAACTGAATGATTCAAATCAAACGATTCGCAATATGCGATTTGAAGTCCCGGTCTAAATGATCCGCACTTCAAATCCTGATCTAAAATGATGGTTCTTGAATCATTTTGCGAACTGAATGATTCAAATCAAATTATTCGCGTTACACGATTTGAAGTCCCGCTGTAATTGATTCTTGATCCGGTCTGAGTCCTGATCTAAAATGATGGTTCGTGAATCATTTTGCGAACTGAATGATTCAAATCAAATGATTTGCGTTACACGATTTGAAGTCCCGCTGTAATTGATTTGTGATCTGGTCTGAGTCCTGATCTAAAATGATGGTTTGTGAATCATTTCGCGAACTGAATGAGTCAAATCAAATGATTTGCGATACACGATTTGAAGTCCCGCTCTAATTGATTCGTGATCCGCTCTGAGTCCTGATCTAAAATGATGGTTCGTGAATCATTTCGCAAACTGAATGATTCAAATCAAATGATTTGCGTTACACGATTTGAAGTCCCGCTCTAACTGATTTACGATCCACTCTGAGTCCTGATCTAAAATGATGGTTTGTGAATCATTTCGCAAACTGAATGATTCAAATCAAATGATTTGCGATACACAATTTGAAGTCCCGCTCTAATTGATTCGCGATCCGCTCTGAGTCCTGATCTAAAATGATGGTTTGTGAATCATTTCGGCCAACTGAATGAGTCAAATCAAATGATTTGCGATACACGATTTGAAGTCCCGCTCTAATTGATTCGCGATCCGCTCTGAGTCCTGATCTAAAATGATGGTTCGTGAATCATTTCGGCCAACTGAATGATTCAAATCAAATGATTTGCGTTACACGATTTGAAGTCCCGCTCTAACTGATTTACGATCCACTCTGAGTCCTGATCTAAAATGATGGTTTGTGAATCATTTCGCAAACTGAATGATTCAAATCAAATGATTTGCGATACACAATTTGAAGTCCCGCTCTAATTGATTCGCGATCCGCTCTGAGTCCTGATCTAAAATGATGGTTCGTGAATCATTTCGGCCAACTGAATGATTCAAATCAAATGATTTGCGTTACACGATTTGAAGTCCCGCTCTAATTGATTCGCGATCCGCTCTGAGTCCTGATCTAAAATGATGGTTCGTGAATCATTTCGGCCAACTGAATGATTCAAATCAAATGATTTGCGATACACGATTTGAAGTCCCGCTCTAATTGATTCGCGATCCGCTCTGAGTCCTGATCTAAAATGATGGTTCGTGAATCATTTCGGCCAACTGAATGAGTCAAATCAAATGATTTGCGATACACGATTTGAAGTCCCGCTCTAATTGATTCGCGATCCGCTCTGAGTCCTGATCTAAAATGATGGTTCGTGAATCATTTCGGCCAACTGAATGATTCAAATCAAATGATTTGCGTTACACGATTTGAAGTCCCGCTCTAATTGATTCGCGATCCGCTCTGAGTCCTGATCTAAAATGATGGTTCGTGAATCATTTCGGCCAACTGAATGATTCAAATCAAATGATTTGCGATACACGATTTGAAGTCCCGCTCTAACTGATTTACGATCCACTCTGAGTCCTGATCTAAAATGATGGTTTGTGAATCATTTCGGCCAACTGAATGAGTCAAATCAAATGATTTGCGATACACGATTTGAAGTCCCGCTCTAATTGATTCGCGATCCGCTCTGAGTCCTGATCTAAAATGATGGTTCGTGAATCATTTCGGCCAACTGAATGATTCAAATCAAATGATTTGCGATACACGATTTGAAGTCCCGCTCTAATTGATTCGTGATCCGCTCTGAGTCCTGATCTAAAATGATGGTTTGTGAATCATTTCGGCCAACTGAATGAGTCAAATCAAATGATTTGCGATACACGATTTGAAGTCCCGCTCTAATTGATTCGCGATCCGCTCTGAGTCCTGATCTAAAATGATGGTTCGTGAATCATTTCGGCCAACTGAATGATTCAAATCAAATGATTTGCGTTACACGATTTGAAGTCCCGCTCTAACTGATTTACGATCCACTCTGAGTCCTGATCTAAAATGATGGTTTGTGAATCATTTCGCAAACTGAATGATTCAAATCAAATGATTTGCGATACACAATTTGAAGTCCCGCTCTAATTGATTCGCGATCCGCTCTGAGTCCTGATCTAAAATGATGGTTCGTGAATCATTTCGGCCAACTGAATGATTCAAATCAAATGATTTGCGTTACACGATTTGAAGTCCCGCTCTAATTGATTCGCGATCCGCTCTGAGTCCTGATCTAAAATGATGGTTCGTGAATCATTTCGGCCAACTGAATGATTCAAATCAAATGATTTGCGATACACGATTTGAAGTCCCGCTCTAATTGATTCGCGATCCGCTCTGAGTCCTGATCTAAAATGATGGTTCGTGAATCATTTCGGCCAACTGAATGAGTCAAATCAAATGATTTGCGATACACGATTTGAAGTCCCGCTCTAATTGATTCGCGATCCGCTCTGAGTCCTGATCTAAAATGATGGTTCGTGAATCATTTCGGCCAACTGAATGATTCAAATCAAATGATTTGCGTTACACGATTTGAAGTCCCGCTCTAATTGATTCGCGATCCGCTCTGAGTCCTGATCTAAAATGATGGTTCGTGAATCATTTCGGCCAACTGAATGATTCAAATCAAATGATTTGCGATACACGATTTGAAGTCCCGCTCTAACTGATTTACGATCCACTCTGAGTCCTGATCTAAAATGATGGTTCGTGAATCATTTCGGCCAACTGAATGAGTCAAATCAAATGATTTGCGTTACACGATTTGAAGTCCCGCTGTAATTGATTCGCGATCCGCTCTGAGTCCTGATCTAAAATGATGGTTCGTGAATCATTTCGCGAACTGAATGATTCAAATCAAATCTCGCGTTACACGATTTGAAGTCCCTCTGTAATTGATTCGTGATCCGTGATTCGTGAGTCCTGATCTAAAATGATGGTTCGTGAACTGAATGATTCAAATCAAACGATTCGCAATATGCGATTTGAAGTCCTGGTCTAAATGATCCGCACTCCGAATCCTGATCTAAAATGATGGTTCTTGAATCATTTCGCAAACTGAATGATTCAAATCAAATGATTTGCGATACACGATTTGAAGTCCCGCTCTAATTGATTCGCGATCCGCTCTGAGTCCTGATCTAAAATGATGGTTCGTGAATCATTTCGCAAACTGAATGATTCAAATCAAATGATTTGCGATACACGATTTGAAGTCCCGCTGTAATTGATTCGCGATCCGCTCTGAGTCCTGATCTAAAATGATGGTTCGTGAATCATTTCGCGAACTGAATGATTCAAATCAAAAGATTTGTGATTTGAAGTCCTGGTCTAAATGATTCGCTATCCGCAACAGCAGATGAACTTTTTCACATATTATGGACTGTATTTTGGCCAGAAGCAACAATTTGAAGTTAAAAAAGCCTTTTGTTTCTTACAAATGTAGATCTTTTCTTTTTACAAGATGTTAACTGATGGACTAGAGTGGTGTGGGTTATTTGTGAATCATTATGATGACTTTAACAACTCTAATTCTGACGGCACCCATTCGCTCCATAAGATCCATTGCTGAGCAAGTGACACAATTCTACATTTTTCCAAATCTGATGAAGAAACAAACTCATCTACATCTCGAATGGCCTGAGGATCAGTACGTTTTAGCAAATGTTCATTTTTAGGTGAGCTGTTCCTTTAAAATCCTCATGTCTCTTCCACACAGGGGGCTGCCAGCTTGGTATTACAGCTAAAGGCGAGTGTCTGAAGCACTGGTATGAATGTCTGAAGAACAAGGACAAGAAGATCGAACGCTGGCACGTTCTGTTGAATCAAAACAGCGTTGAGGCGGACGACTGAGGCGTCGTATCAAACAAAGTAATCTCGCTTCCAAGGCATTCAGAAAAAAAAAAATCCTTTGTCTTTGCCTCTCCTGAAACCCCGTGATGAGCTATAGTGGTCCAACTGAGAAAAACATAGAAAAACCCACTTAGTTTTTTTTGTTGGTGGGGGAAAAGTTTTTTTTTCACTCAGTAAATGCCTTAAAGAACAAAACCTCATGAATACAGATGTGACGCAAGTATATTAGTCATCAAACCCTGCAACCAAATATACTCAAGGACACTGGGGGAAAAAAACGGACTTTAAGTTCTTTAAGTAAAATGGCATGTGAAATGCTGTTGTTTGCATTAGAAATATATGCATATGTTTTTCATTCATTTACGTTTGTTTCAGTCAGTGTGTCACAAATGAGGAAACATATTGTGACTATAAAGTTTAGCAAAGTATTAGAGTAAATGACAGGTTGTCTAAGTGTAGTATTGCATCAGTTACATATGGAAATGTCCTGTTGTTATGTGCATGGAATTCATGGATGTGTTCTCAGATTATATGAAGTGTTGGGGAAAGTTACTTTTAAAAGTAATGCATTGCAACATTGCTTTACTTAAAAAAAGTAACTAATTACATTACTTTTGCATTACTTTTTAAATCTGGACAATGCTTGCTTGTTTGTTTTAATATAAAATTTAGATTCTTCATGTGGAAGCAAAACAGGGCCAAATAAACACATAAAAAGTATTGCAAAAGGAAAAGTTTTGCAAACAAACATTAAAGTATTGAGAAAAAATAAATGTGCTTTTTGCAAACAAAATAAAATGAACTATTGCAATAAGAAAAGTTTTGCAAACAAAAATGAAGAATTGCAAAATATAAATGAAACAGAGCAAAAGCAGATTTTGCAATACATATTTTCCATTGCCATATCTGCTCATTTATTGGCAACGCTGCTTTTATTTTGCATTTCACTCAAGTGTGAGCTTGTGATACCATTTTTCCTTTGCATTTCACGTTTCTGCGCGTTTCACTTTCTGACACTGTTTTGAGTCAAGGGACTCCAAAATATAAATTCATTTTTATTTAGCAATTCTTTATTTTTGTTTGCAAAACCTCTTTTTTTCTCACAATACAACAATTTATTTAGCAATTCTTTATTTTTGTTTGCCAAACTTTTATTTTCCTCACAATACAACATTTTATTTAGCAATTCTTTATTTTTGTTTGCAAAACCTCTTTTTTTCTCACAATACAACAATTTATTTAGCAATTCTTTATTTTTGTTTGCCAAACTTTTATTTTCCTCACAATACAACAATTTATTTAGCAATTCCTTATTTTTGTTTGCAAAACCTCTTTTTTTCTCACAATACAACATTTTATTTTGCAATTCTTGATTTTTGTTTGCCAAACTTTTATTTTCCTCACAATACAACAATTTATTTAGCAATTCCTTATTTTTGTTTGCAAAACCTCTTTTTTTCTCACAATACAACAATTTATTTAGCAATTCTTTATTTTTGTTTGCCAAACTTTTATTTTCCTCACAATACAACAATTTATTTAGCAATTCCTTATTTTTGTTTGCAAAACCTCTTTTTTTCTCACAATACAACAATTTATTTAGCAATTCCTTATTTTTGTTTGCAAAAAGCACATTTATTTTTTTGCTCAACACTTCAATATTTGTTTGCAAAACTTTTATTTTCTTTTACAATGCTTCAATTCTTTTGCAAATATATATGGCCCTGGACTGACTCCATACTTTCACATCAAAATGAATTGAAGTGAATAAGGCTAAGGCTAAAGGAAAAATTCACAGCTAAGTTCAACCCTCTTCAGCAATGAGAAAAGAAGCACAAAAAAAATCTTTTCTTACTTAGATTTTTTTTTTTTGTCTTGTTTCCAGACAAAATATCAAAATATTCTTAAATCAAGAAGGATTTTCTAGACAAGTAAATAATTATTTTCTTGTTTTCAGAAAAACAAGTCAAAATAAAGTGCGTTTTTGCTTGAAACAAGCAGAATAATCTCCCAATGGGGTGAGCAAAATAATCTTGTTTTCTCTTTGAAATAAGATTTTTTTTGCTTACACCATTGGGAGATTATTTAGCTTGTTCTAAGCAAAAACTCAGTTAATTTTGACTTGTTTTTCTGAAAACAAGAAAGTAATTATTTACTTGTCTAGAAAATCCTTCTTGATTTAAGAATATTTTGATATTTTGGCTGGAAACAAGACAAAATTTTAGTAAGAAAAGTATTTTTGCAGTGTACGGTTGAGTTGGATCAACAAAGGCCAGCAGCAAAGTCATTCGTTAATAAAATGGGATTAAATGCATAAAGGAAACAAAAAGTAGCTCAGATATTTTGTTGGAAATGAAAAAGTAATGCGTTACTGTACTAGTTACTTGAAAAAACTTGTAATGCATTACCCCCAACACTGATTATACATTATTGTCGTTAAGTTTGAGTTTGTTTCATGTTTACAGGTGTTGTTGATTTACAATACCCAATAAAGTGTTCTCAGCTATCGCCTATGAATCAGTGATCAGTGAACTGCCTATGAATCTTTCTGGAAACCGGAAGAAAGGTGATCAGGTGAACTATATACGTCTCTGGGACGAGGCGTTGCATGAAGGCTGTGTTTTTGGTGTTGTGTCTGATGTTAGTATACTATCTTTCAAGGTCATGTTCTTAACATCATTCCCAAAGCTCTGACCTTCGAACAGTGACGAGGAATTAGATTTCCCTGGATCTTTCATCGATTGCTGTCGTGTTTACCTACATCATTGTATAATAGATTAACCCAATGCTCCCTTCAAATTGACAGGACACCGCAAGAGAAATGGCAAAAAATATTGACTAATTTCTAAAAAGTTCAAAGTTGATGGCTGGGTGTTTTTTTTGTGTTTTCTCAACATCATGACTTAATAGAGTGTATATAAGGTCAAAATATAGAAACTGGGTTTTTTTAGCACTTCTGGCTGCATTGTTGTGAAGTTTTAAGCCTAAAACATAAACCATTCCATGACATAAAACACATCAGTAATGCCTCCTTGTTAGTTTTTGAAGACATCTCTAATTCCTCTTTTTCATATTTTTACATTTTCTTTTTTAAAATAGCCTGCTGCTTGTATACACTCAGTCTTTCAGTTTTGTGGATATTCGTTTTATTTGAATTATCACTTTCAGGCTGTTATTCATGACCCTGGAGCACAAAACCAGTCATAAGTCGCTGGGGTATATTTGTAGCAATAGTCAAAAAATATTGTATGGGTCAAAATGATTGATTTATGCCATAAATCATTAGGATATTAAGTAAAGATCATGTTCCATGAAGATATTTTGTAAATTTCCTATCATAAATATATCAAAACATAATTTTTGATTAATAATATGCATTGCTAAGAACTTCGTTTGGACAACTTTAAGACGATTTTCTTAATATTTATATTTTTTTGCACCCTCAGATTACAGATTTTCAAATTGTTGTATCTCGGCCAAATATTGCCCTATCATACCAAACCACACATCAATGGAAAGCTTATTCAGCTTATTCAGATGATGTATAAATCTGAATTTTGAAAAATTAGCCCTTATGACTGGTTTTGTGGTCCAGTGTCACATTTTACCATGTATTACTTTGGAAGGCATTTGTCTTTCAAACATCAAAATGCACAAAACTTTTTTGTCTTTTGTGCTCCGAGTCCTGATCTGAAATAATGGTTCGTGAATCATTTTGCGAATTTAATAATTCAAATCAAATGATTTGCGATACGCGATTTGAAGTCCCGGTCTAAATGATTCGCGATCCGCGCTCCGAGTCCTGATCTAAATTGATGGTTCACGAATCATTCCGCAAACTGAATGATTCAAATCAAATGATTTGCGATACGCGATTAGAAGTCAGGTCTAAATGATTCGAGATTCACGATCCGCGCTCCGATTCCTGATCTGAAATGACGGTTTGTGAATCGTTTCTCGAACTGAATGATTCAAATCAAATGATTTGCGATACGCGATTAGAAGTCCGGTCTAAATGATTCGAGATTTACGATCCGCGCTCCGATTCCTGATCTGAAATTATGGTTTGTGAATCGTTTCTCGAACTGAATGATTCAAATCAAATGATTCACGATACTCCATTTGAAGTGTCGGTCTAAATGATTCGCGCTACGAATCCTGAAATGATGGTTCGCGAATCATTTCGCAAACTGAATGATTCAAATAAAATGATTTGCGATGTGCAATTTGAAGTCCCGGTCTAAATGATTCGCGATCCGCGCTCCGAGTCCTGATCTGTAATGATGGTTCGCGAATCATTTCGCAAACTGATTGATTCAAATGATTCGCGACACGCGATTTGAAGTCGCGGTCTAAATTATTGCGATTCGCGTTCCAAATCAAATACATCAATGGAATGCTTATTTATTCATAACTAATTTTAAAATGATTTGCTTTAAAATGAAGTGTTTAATTTTGTACATATCTGTTTACACAAAATTAACGCAATTCAGAAAACAATAGAGCTAAGCAAGCAGTTGACAGTGTTGTGTGTTAAACATGGCTGAAGATCCGAAAAGAGAAACAGATTAACCGAATCTATTGAGTCATTTACGCTGGAACCGCTGTGATTCAAACGCAAGTTTGTGACTTTATTTATTTCAAGCGATTCACTAGCAAAAAATTTTCAAAACAATTCAACATCGCTTGAAATGATTCTTAAAAGCACGTAGTGGGTGAAACTGAACTGAACTCCGAATCAGTTAAACCATTGCGTCGCAAAATGATTCACTGTTTCGAAGCGCTCCAATAGAATCGCGTATCGTGAATAATTTGATCGGAACGGGTTCGCGAATCATTTTTGCGAACTGAATGATTCAAATCAAATGATTCGCGATATGCGAATTGAATTCCCGCTCTAAATGATTCGCGATCCGCGCTCCGAATCCTGATCTAAATTGATGGTTCGCGAATCATTCCGCGAACTGAATGATTCAAATCAAATGATTCGCGATATGCGAATTGAATTCCGGCTCTAAATGATTCGCGCTCCGAATCCTGAAATGATGGTGCGCAAATCTTTTAATTTTTATTTTTTAAACAGTGCAATAATCAAACAATTAAGACAGTATATTTAAAGAAAAAAAAAGACAAAATATACAGACTTGTTGCCAGGATAAAAAAGAAAATACAATTACATCTCAAGGAGACACAAAGGACGAATATACAGTTTTCAGTGCTTTCAAATTAACAGAACTTTCGATAGCTTCTATATACTTGTCTAAGTCCACTTTGAATAAAGAAAAGAGAGGTTTAGAGCCAGTAAATTTTTGTTTGTGAATGTGAAATTTAGCCAACAGAAAACACAAATTAATGATGTAATATTTATCAAAATTCTCTCTTTAGAGCATTCAAATAATCCAAAGAAATCATATTTAAAGCAAAAAGAAAAGTCACTTACAAAATAAGAAATCAGACCAGAATTTTTCTGTATAGGGGCTTTCCCAAAACAAATGTATGAAGTCTTCTTCAGAGGAATGACAGAAACAATAGTTCACTTCAATAGATGGTTCGCAAATCATTTCGCGAACTGAATGATCCAAATCAAATGATTCGCGATACGCGATTTGAAGTCCCGCGCTCTAAATGATTCGCTGCGAATCCTGAAACGATGGTTCGCGAATCATTTCAATGATTGAATGATTCAAATCATTTCGCGAACTGAATAATTCAAATTAAATGATTCGCGATACGCGATTTGAAGTCCCGGTCTAAATGATTCACGATCCGAGTCCTGATCTGAAATGATGGTTCGCGAATCATTTCGCGAACTGAATGATTCAAGTACCGGTCTAAATGATTCGCGGTCCTTGAAATCCCTGGAATTTGATTTTACAGTATCTGTATGAACCCCGATTACAGCAAACGGGAATATATTTTCGTACTCTTTGTATTTTTATAGCCTATAATATGATAGGATACAAGTTTTTTGTGAAAAACGAGAGTAATCAAAGTAAAAAAAAAGTAAACAAAAGTAAACTAAAATGTGTAATGTAATGGATTACGTTACTAACAAAAAAATGTCATGTAATTTGGATTACGGTATTATAAATTATATTATAAATTATGGTAATTTGCGAAGATTACCTTGTTGTACAACAAGTTTAAGAATCATAAACTTTTGTTGATAGCATTCAACAATCCAAATTATTTAATGATTTTTAAATTATTGGTTTAAGCCAAAGATTTTCAGTAACTTCCCTGAAAATGTAAACATTGACACTCAAAACACTGATCTCTGTTTGTTTAAACCTCTTGGTTGGTTGATGCATCACTGACTCAACCAATGGTGGCAGTTTGGGGGCGGGGCTATCTGTTTATCTGACCAATGGCAGGTGTTAGAAAACCCTGTCGAAAAACATTATTTCTTCAATTCTTGTTGATGGCGCAGAAATAGCACACATCACTTTCAATAACATAAAAATAACCATATTATGCTAACTCATTCATCATATTCAGAATTCAGAGTCTATTTTTCCATGCGTCTTTCTTAAGGCTGTTTTGAATGAATATCCATTATCCAGCACCGAAGAAAGAATAAAAAAGCACATTTGTGACCCTGGACCATAAAACCAGTCATAAGTGTCAAAATTAAGATTTATACATCATCTGAAAGCCTGTGCTGATGCTTATGACAATATTTAACTGAGATACAACAATTTGGAAATCTTCAATCTGAAGGTGCATATTAAGAAAATCGCCTTTAAAGTTGTCCAAATGAAGTTCTTAGCAATGCATATAACTAATCAAAAATTAAGTTTTGATATATTTACAGTAGCAAATCCCAATGATTTTTGGCATCAAACAAAAATCGATCATTTTGACCCATGCAATGTATTTTTGTCTATTGCTACAAATATACCCCAGCGACTTAAGACTGCTTTTGTGCTTCAGGGTCACATTTAAAAATTCCAGCTCACTGGGGGTTTTGACTCTAATGGTGTAATTGCAATTACTCCAAATTGAGCTAACACTCAGTTTAAGTATTCCTCTGAGAGCATTCTACCTTTTAGTCAAGTAAATTGCTGAAAGCAAACACTTTTAGCGTCTCATTTGATAGCGATCTTGCAGTTTTTTGTAGTTTCCCCAAGCTTGTGTTTTTCCTCATTTGGACGGATGTTGGGATTACATTTACCGGTGGAAGTCGCACCAATAAAAGCACTGTAATGGTTAACCGATTACGACCGCAGCCAATGGTGACACGGCAGAAACTTTGTGCGAATCAGGCGAGGTCTGCGCCAATCAGCGCCGGTGGACACGTACTTCAAACTCAGGTGACCTTTGCATCCTCATGTAAACACTGCAGCCTCCTGCTGCAATGCAAATGGGCTGAAATGGAAATAAAATTGGCATATAAATTAGCCAGTTGGCTGCTAACCTTTGGAACTGAAAGACGATGCATGCAAAATGATAATTAATAAATGCAATGATAATCTGAAACTCACTGATAAGTTGAAAATCTGATGCCAAATTTACTTAGCATGGCAGAAGCATGTGTGAAATATTCAATTAATGCAGTTTTTTTTCTTTTTTTACAACTTTGTGATGACTCCAGGTTTAATGAGAGAAAATAATTATTAATATGTGACCCTGGACCACAAAAACCAGTCATAAGGGTCAATTTTTCAAAATTGAGATGTATATATCATCTAAAAGCTGCATAAATAAGCTTTCCGTTCATGATTTGTTAGGTTACACTGAAAAAAAAAAAAAACAAGTAAAATTTTATTTTTATTTTGCAAGTTTTTCCATGCACATTTTTAAAGTAAAATTTAAGCATAGAATTAAGTTAAATCTACTTAACTAAGCTAAGTAAAATTAGCAAAGGAAATAAATACAATTAACGTGTTAGAGTTAGAATTTCTATTTCATTATTTTTTTTTTACCCTGCAGTCCTCAAGTACAATTCACTCAGCCATGGTTTGTAAGCTTTATTAAACATTATAGCACTGAAAAAAATGCCATTAAAAGCATTTTTAAAAGGTTCATCTCCACTAACAATCAGTAAATAGTTTTTGAGTATGAATGGATCATTTTGAGTAGTAAAGTTACAAAAAAGCAAGTTATTTAACCTAACAACAAAGACAACCATTAAACAGTGTAAATACATCTCAAAAACAGCTAAAAAATTAACCTTATTAATTATTTGTGTCCAAGTGCATGATGGGAACAATGGGATCATGACTTTGATATTCACATAAACAATCTTTGTAAAAAAATAACAAACAATTCCAAGTAAAATTTTAAATTCTACAAGCTTAAATTGAGTACGAATATTGAATTTACTCTTTTTTTTATTATTATTATTCTTGTCTGAACTAAATTAATGTAAAAATTACATTTGTTTGTCTGTGTTATTTACTTCACCACAAAATCATTTTTATCAGTGTAGGACAATATTTGAAAATCTGCAATCTGAGGGTGCAAAAAAATCTAAATATTGAGAAAATCACCTTTAAAGTTGTCCAAATGAAGTTCTTGCAATGCATATTACTAATCAGAAATTAACTTTTGATACATTTACGGTAGGAAATGTACAAAATATATTCATGGAACATGATCTTTACTTACTATCCTAATGATTTTTGGCATAAAACAAAAATCAATAATTTTGACTCATACAGTGTATTTTTGACTTTTGTGGTCCAGGGTAACATATGCAATATAAATAATTAAAAAATAGGGATTTTGCATGATAACACAAATAAATGCAAAATATGGTTTGTGGCTAGTAATGCATATTTATTAATTTCTCATGCTAAATAAATAATGATTTTAAAAAAGCACAGAATAAAAATGCTGACCTAACTTAACCTGAACACATAACTGTAATACTTCTGGATCGCATGTTTCTTTCTCCTCCCACGTGGAATTTGAATCTTTTTGTCACGTTGTAAAGAGTCGTTTCATCATGAGTAATAAGATATTAAACGTTTACAGCAGAGGGCATTGTTGACACTAATAAAAAACGATAGCGATCAACCGGAGAGATAATTCTAGTCGTGTGAAGTCGGGGAAAAGGAGGGTTTACAATCTGGTTTGCATCTTTGATGTATATGTTTGTGCTTCCACTTCTGTATTTACCAAAGACACACCCCCTTGTGTCATCCCATCTCATCCCATCTGTTTTGATATGGCCATGAGCCATAATACTAAGGAAATCCCACATATGAATCAGAGTATAAATAAGGAGATGCTGAAGCATGCTCTTTGCCAGAGATGAGGGGTTAAAAACCAATTAGCCTGCAGCACCTCTGCTTATTTGTGCATTAATTGTAAAATACATGTACACAGAGTTGTTGCGCAGTTCATTTTGTGATTAAAAATGCAAAGCGATCACCTCTTGCACACAGTTTTATGCCTTTTTGCACTGTTGCATGTTTGTTTCAGTGATAGCACTTTCTGTTTTTGGGCTAGATCCACTTCAGGTGGGCAAACTCAGTATGCGTTTCTCCGAAGGACCCAGGCGTCTGTGGTCTTGTATGACAGCATCTGGGACAAAAACAACAGGCTTTTTAGCTGCGTGATGAGTGATGAGCAATCTGTGGTTGACGGTTACCTGTCCAGGTGTTGGGAAGGCGGTTCTTTCTCAAAGAGCCTTGATGAGCGATTTGACATCAGGGAGATGATCGAAACTCGTGGCCCTTGTGAGGCTGCAGGCATTACAGAGGATTTTACAGCATCTGTGAGGAGGGCCAGAGACCTGGGGAACGCTGAACCTGATCAGGACAGTTCAAGACAGATACTGCACCGATCAAAGCGAGCTTGGATGGTTCCAGGGACTCTGTGGTGTGGCTCTGGAAATAAGGCTATGGCCTTTACTGACCTGGGTAAGTAGGATTATATCAATTAATCTTTATGTAATTACTTTTATGCACTAGCAATCAAAAGTTTGGACACACCCTCTCATTTAATGTTTTTAAAAAAAGTCTCTTCTGCTCATCAAGGCTGCATTTATTTGATTAAAAATACAGAAAAAATCGGTAGTATTGCAAAATGTTATTGCAATATAAAATAATGGTTTTTAGTTTGAATATACTTTAAACTATAATTTATTCCTGTGATGCAAAGCTGAATTTATATATACACTAGCAGTCAAAAGTTTGGACACATCTTCTCATTTAATGTTTTTCAAAAAAGTCTCTTATGCTTATCAAAGCTGTATTTATTTGATTAAAAATACAGAAAAAAATGGTAATATTGCAAAATGTTTTTGCAATATAAAATAATGTTTTTTATTGGAATATACTTTAAACTATAATTTATTCCTGTGATGCAAAGCTGAATTTATATATACACTAGCAGTCAAAAGTTTGGACACATCCTCTCATTTAATGTTTTTCAAAAAAGTCTCTTATGCTTATCAAAGCTGTATTTATTTGATTAAAAATACAGAAAAAAATGGTAATATTGCAAAATGTTTTTGCAATATAAAATAATGTTTTTTATGTGAATATACTTTAAACTATAATTTATTCCTGTGATGCAAAGCTGAATTTATATATACACTAGCAGTCAAAAGTTTGGACACATCTTCTCATTTAATGTTTTTTTTTTTAAAAGTCTCTTCTGCTCATCAAGGCTGCATTTATTTGATTAAAAATACAGAAAAAAATGGTTATATTGCAAAATGTTTTTGCAATATAAAATAATGTTTGTTATGTGAATATACTTTACAATATAATTTATTCCTGTGATGCAAAGCTGAATTTATATATACAGTAGCAGTCAAAAGTTTGGACACATCTTCTCATTTAATGTTTTTTTTTTTAAAAGTCTCTTCTGCTCATCAAGGCTGCATTTATTTGATCAAAAATACAGAAAAAAACTGTAATATTGCAAAATGTTTTTGCAATATAAAATAATGGTTTTTATGTGAATATACTTTACAATATAATTTATTCCTGTGATGCAAAGCTGAATTTTCATCAGCTGTTACTCCAGTCTTAAGGGTCACATGATCCTTCAGAAATCATTCTAATATACTGATTTATTATTATCTTTTTTTTTTCAGGATTCTTTGATGAATTACAAGTTAAAATGAAGATCATTTATTCAAAATATAATTTTTTTTCTAACAAAGTAAATCTATGCTATCACTTTTTATTAATTGAACACATCCTTGGTGAATAAAAGTATTCATTTTTTTCAGAAAAACAAAGAATAAAAATGTACTGACCCAAAACTTTTGAACAGTAGTGTTTATTGCTGGAAAACCTTTCTAATTTAAATGAACGCTGTTCTTTTTTTAAACCTTTTGTTGATCAAAAAATCCTGAAAAAGTATCACATTTTTTTTTTTTTATTATATAATAGATCAGCATATTAGAATGATTTTTGAAGGATCACGTGACACTGAAGACTGCAGTAATGATGCTGAAAATTCAACTTTAATGACAGATATAATTAAACTTTAATGAATATTAATATAGAAAAACATTGATTTACATTGTAATAATATTTAACTTTTTTTCTGTATTTTCGATCAAGTGAAAACAGCCTTGATAAGCATAAGAAACTTTTTTAAAAAACATGAGAGGTGTGTGTCCAAACGTTTAACTGGTAGTGTTTATTTGACAAAACATACAGTTGAGGTCAAAAGTTTACATACACCTTGCAGAATCTGCCAAATGTTAATTATTTTAACAAAATAAGAGGGATCATATGCATCAAAATGCATGTTTTTTTTATTTTATTTTTTTTACTACTGACCTGAATACGATAATTCACAATGACTGTATGATTTTGAGATCCATCTTTTCACACTGAGGACAACTGAGGGACTCATATGCAACTATTACAGAAGGTTCAAACACTCACTGATGCTCCAGAAGGAAAAAAACTGCATTGACAGACAGGGGGTGAAAACTTTTGAAATTTGAAGATTATGGTAAATTTAACTAATTTTGTCTTCTGGGGAGCATGCAAGTATCTTCTGTAGCTTCTGAAGGGAAGTACTAAATTAAAACAAATATGATATTTGGACAAAACAAGAAAAATGTACACATCTTCATTCTGTTCAAAAGTTTTCACCCCCTGCTTAATGCATTGTGTTTGAACCTTCTGTAATAGTTGCATATGAGTTAATATATGAATTAATATCCTTAATTGTCCTCAGGGTGAAAAGATGGATCTCAAAGATCATAAAAACCAAAGAATTTGTGGTAATGAAGGATTTTTCTGAAGAACAGCTTTCAGGACAAACAAAGGGCTCATGAACAACTATCAAAAAAAAGAGATAATATTAATATTTTGATCAATGTGATTTTTTCCGTCGCACACAGTAGTTTTCATTCGCAAATGCAAGTGAAATGTTTGCACTGTAAAGCCTTGGTTCATTTAATTAAACAATTGAAATGAATAATGAAGTTCATTCTCTGCAGGCGTCTTTGAAGATACGGATAAATGCTGCAGGGAACACGATCACTGTAAAGACACCATCCCCTCTTTTTCATACGACCACGGCGTCTTCAACACTAACATCTTCACTTTATCTCACTGTGACTGTGACAACAGGTGAGCTCTGCTTTATTCATTCATTCAAAGCAGGAATCCGAGCATCACTTTCCTGTTCAGACCAGCATTGAACATTCATTCTAGTGTTCATTTGTGTAACATGAGACATGTCCAACTCAACCAAAGCGTTGTTTCACTAAGCGAGCGTCTCAGATTACTGTATCTTATGACATTGTGATATCAATTCAGGTTCCGCCGCTGTCTCCTGGGTGTTAACGATACTATATCCAACCTTGTGGGCTATGGATACTTCAACATGCTAAAGATGCGCTGCTTCGAGTTCGCTCAGCAGATGCAGTGTGCCAAGAGGACGTGGTGGGGAACGTATGTATTCGGTTTCATTTGACTCAGCTCTTTACTGTTGGAAAACATTCTGGAAAATCAATGCAATACGTTTTTATATGCAATAATATTTTTGGATTATTATTTAGAGTTTTGAGGAGAATTTATGATACTATGCAATATTTATACAATTTTAATAAGCTTTTTTCTTTCCATTGGAATGAATGTTTTTGTATTTAATTATTTATATAATTTTTTCAATAAAAAACATTTCATATTAAAATAAAGTAAATGTTGGAAAACATTCTGGCTTTTCAGAAAATAAAAGCATTAATTAGTGTAAAACAAGACCTTGAATATGCCATATTAGGAAGTGAAGTGATTTGTACACTACCATTCAAACTAACTTTTTAACCCTTTGGTCCTCTTTATTTTGGAGTCACACTTACTGATAGTAACTTTCTTTTTTGTTTTGTTTTTTCAGGAAAATCAATGCAATACATTTTTATATGCAATAATATTTTTTGATTATTATATAGAGTTTTGAGGAGATTTTATGATAGTGTGCAATATTTATACAATTTTAATAAGCTATTTTATTTCCATTGGAATGAATGTTTTTGTATTTAATTATTTATATATTTTTTTCAATAAAAGCATTTCATATTAAAATAAAGTAAATGTCGGAAAACATTCTGGCTTTTCAGAAAATAAAAGCAAAGATAAGTGTGAAACAAGACCTTAAAGTAGAGTGATTTGTACACTACCATTCAAACAGACTTTTTAACCCTTTGGTCCTCTTTGTTTAGGAGTCACACTAACTGTAACTTTCTTTTTTGTTTTGTTTTTTTCAGAAAAATCAATGCAATACATTTTTATATGCAATAATATTTTTGGATTATTATTTAGAATTTTGAGGAGATTTTATGATGCTATGCAATATTTATACAATTTTAATAAGCTTTTTTCTTTCCATTGGAATGAATGTTTTTGTATTTAATTATTTATATAATTTTTTCAATAAAAAACATTTCATATTAAAATAAAGTAAATGTTGGAAAACATTCTGGCTTTTCAGAAAATAAAAGCATTAATTAGTGTAAAACAAGACCTTGAATATGCCATATTAGGAAGTGAAGTGATTTGTACACTACCATTCAAACTAACTTTTTAACCCTTTGGCCCTTTGGTCCTCTTTGTTTAGGAGTCACACTAACTGTAACTTTCTTTTTTGTTTTGTTTTTTTTTTCAGGAAAATCAATGCAATACATTTTTATATGCAATAATATTTTTTGATTATTATTTAGAATTTTGAGGAGATTTTGTGATAGTGTGCAATATTTATACAACTTTAATAAGCTATTTTTTCCATTGGAATGAATGTTTTTGCATTTAATTATTTATATAATTTTTTCAATAAAAAACATTTCATATTAAAATAAAGTAAATGTCGGAAAACATTCTGGCTTTTCAGAAAATAAAAGCAACGATAAGTGTAAAACAAGACCTTAAAGTAGAGTGATTTGTACACTACCATTCAAACAGACTTTTTAACCCTTTGGTCCTCTTTGTTTAGGAGTCACACTAACTGTAACTTTCTTTTTTGTTTTGTTTTTTTCAGAAAAATCAATGCAATACATTTTTATATGCAATAATATTTTTGGATTATTATTTAGAATTTTGAGGAGATTTTATGATGCTATGCAATATTTATACAATTTTAATAAGCTTTTTTCTTTCCATTGGAATGAATGTTTTTATATTTAATTATTTATATAATTTTTCAATAAAAAACATTTCATATTAAAATAAAGTAAATGTTGGAAAACATTCTGGTTTTTCAGAAAATAAAAGCAAAGATAAGTGTGAAACAAGAAATTGAATATGCCAGATTAGAAAGTAGAGTGATTTGTACACTACCATTCACACTGACTTTTTAACCCTTTGGTCCTCTTTGTTTAGGAGTCACACTAACTGTAACTTTCTTTTTTGTTTTGTTTTTTTTTTTCAGAAAAATCAATGCAATACATTTTTATATGCAATAATATTTTTTGATTATTATTTAGAATTTTGAGGAGATTTTATGATAGTGTGCAATATTTATACAATTTTAATAAGCTATTTTTTTCCATTGGAATTAATGTTTTTGTATTTAATTATTTATATATTTTTTTCAATAAAAGCATTTCATATTAAAATAAAGTAAATGTCGGAAAACATTCTGGTTTTTCAGAAAATAAAAGCAAAGATAAGTGTGAAACAAGAAATTGAATATGCCAGATTAGAAAGTAGAGTGATTTGTACACTACCATTCACACTGACTTTTTTAACCCTTTGGCCCTCTTCATTTAGGAGTCACACTTACTGATAGTAACTTTCTTTTTTTTTTTTTTTTTCTTTTTTCAGAAAAATCAGTGCAATGCATTTTTATATGCAATAATATTTTTTGATTATTATTTAGAATTTTGAGGAGATTTTGTGATAGTGTGCAATATTTATACAATTTTAATAAGCTATTTTTTTCCATTGGAATGAATGTTTTTGTATTTAATTATTTATATAATTTTTTCAATAAAAACATTTCATATTAAAATAAAGTAAATGTTGGAAAACATTCTGGCTTTTCAGAAAATAAAAGCAACGATAAGTGTAAAACAAGACCTTAAAGTAGAGTGATTTGTACACTACCATTCAAACAGACTTTTTAACCCTTTGGTCCTCTTTGTTTAGGAGTCACACTAACTGTAACTTTCTTTTTTGTTTTGTTTTTTTTTTCAGAAAAATCAATGCAATACATTTTTATATGCAATAATATTTTTGGATTATTATTTAGAATTTTGAGGAGATTTTATGATACTATGCAATATTTATACAATTTTAATTAGCTATTTTTTTTCCATTGGAGTGAATGTTTTTGCATTTAATTATTTATATAATTTTTTCAATAAAAAACATTTCATATTAAAATAAAGTAAATGTCGGAAAACATTCTGGCTTTTCAGAAAATAAAAGCAATAATTAGTGTAAAACAAGAAATTGAATATGCCAGATTAGAAAGTAGAGTGATTTGTACACTACCATTCACACTGACTTTTTAACCCTTTGGTCCTCTTCGTTTAGGAGTCACACTTGCCTTCTTCGATAGCTTTCTTTTTTTCAGGAAAATCAATGCAATAAGTTTTTGTTCAATAATATTTTTTGATTATTATTTAGAATTTTGAGGAGATTTTATGATGCTATACAATTTTTATACAATTTTAATAAGCAATTTTTTTCCATTGGAAATAATATTTTTGTATTTAATTATTTATATAATATTTTCATATTAAAATAGAGTAAAAGCATTTAAAATGCACTCTTTTTCTGCGCAGAGGCTGATTTGCAGTTTGTACTACCAAAAGATTCTCTGAGTTTTGGGGTTTTTTTTTTTTGTATTTATCACATTTGTGACCGCGAAGAAGTCAAGTGTGACTATTTCTTTTTTACCCTTTAAAATATCAGAATCTTGTCCATGATTTTTGTGTGTGTTCACATTGCTAATGTGACAAAAGTCACCAAGTGTCATCTCATTGCAATGAAGCTACAATTTTTAAAAGTTTAAAATATAAAAAAAATCTTAATATAAAAGTCAAAAGTGACTGAAGAGGGCTAGAGGGTTAATGTTAGAAAGGCTCACCAAGGCTGCATTTATTTGATTAATAATGCAGGAAATTGTGAAATATTATTGGAATTTAAAATAACTCATTTCTATTTGAGTATATTGTAAAATGTAATTTATTCCTTTGATCAAAGTTGAATTTTCAGCATCATTACTCCAGTCTTTAGTGTCACATGATCCTTCAGGAAACCATTCTAATATACTGATTTGCTGTTTAAGAAAATATTATTATTAGCAAATGATATATTTTATTCCAGGATTCATTAATGTTAGAAAGCCTCTTGTGCGCACAAAGACTGCATTTATTTGATTAAAAATGCAGAGAAATTGTAAAATATCATTGGAATTTAAAATAACTTGCTTCTGTTTGAGTATATTGTAAAATGTAATTTATTCCTGTGATGCAAAGCTGAATTAGTGTCACATGATCCTTCAGAAACCATTTTAATATGATGATTTGCTGTTTAAGGAAATGTTATTATTAGCAATGACGAAAACGGTTGTGATAGAAACAATTATATATTTTATTCCAGGATTCATTAATGTTAGAAATTCTCTTGTGCTCATCAAGGCTGCATTTATTTGATTAAAAATGCAGGGAAATTGTAAAATATTTTTGAAATTTAAAATAACTTGTTTCTATTTGAGTATATTGTAAAATGTAATTTATTCCTGTGATCAAAGTTGAATTTTCAGCATCATTACTCCAGTCTTTAGTGTCACTTGATCCTTCAGAAACCATTCTAATATGATGATTATTTAATGTTAGAAAGCCTTTTGAGCTCACCAAGGCTGCATTTATTTGATTAAAAATTGTGAAATATTATTGAAATTTAAAATAACTTGTTTCTATTTAAGTATATTGCAAAATGTAATTTATTCCTTTTATTCAATGTTGAATTTTCAGCATCATTACTCCAGTCTTTAGTGTCACATGATCCTTCAGGAAACCATTCTAATATACTGATTTGCTGTTTAAGAAAATATTATTATTAGCAATGATATATTTTATTCCAGGATTCATTAATGTTAGAAAGCCTCTTGTGGGCACCAAGACTGCATTTATGTGACTAAAAATGCAGGAAAATTGTAAAATATCATTGGAATTTAAAATAACTTGCTTCTGTTTGAGTATATTGTAAAATGTAATTTATTCCTGTGATGCAAAGCTGAATTAGTGTCACATGATCATTCAGAAACCATTTTAATATGATGATTTGCTGTTTAAGGAAATATTATTATTAGCAATGACGAAAACGGTTGTGATAGAAACAATGATATATTTTATTCCAGGATTCATTAATGTTAGAAATTCTCTTGTGCTCATCAAGGCTGCATTTATTTGATTAAAAATTGTAAAATATTATTGAAATGTAAAATAACTTGTCTCTATTTAAATATATTGCAAAATGTAATTTATTCCTGTGATGCAAAGCTGAATTTTCAGCATCATTACTCCAGTCTTTAGTGTCACATGATCCTTCAGGAAACCATTCTAATATACTGATTTGCTGTTTAAGAAAATATTATTATTAGCAATGATATATTTTATTCCAGGATTCATTAATGTTAGAAAGCCTCTTGTAGGGAAATTGTAAAATATTTTTGAAATTTAAAATAACTCATTTCTATTTGAGTATATTGTAAAATGTAATTTATTCCTGTGATGCAAAGCTGAATTAGTGTCACATGATCCTTCAGAAACCATTCTAATATGATGATTATTTAATGTTAGAAAGTCTTTTGACCTCACCAAGGCTGCATTTATTTGATTACAAATTTTAAAATATTATTGAAATGTAAAATAACTTGTCTCTATTTAAATATATTGCAAAATGTAATTTATTCCTGTGATGCAAAGTTGAATTTTCAGCATCATTACTCCAGTCTTTAGTGTCACATGATCATTCAGAAACCATTCTAATATACTGATTTGCTGTTTAAGAAAATATTATTATTAGCAATGACGAAAACAGTTATATATTTTATTCCAGGATTCATTAATGAATAGAAAAGTCCAAAAGAACAGTATTTATTCAAAATAGAACCTTTTGTAACATTATAAATGACTTGATCAATGTAATGCATCGCTGCTGAATAAAAATATTAATTTAATTTCATTTTACATCATATAGGCCAAATTTAGGTCAAAAATACAAACCTTTCCACGTCAGACACAACGCAAGCAAAAACCTTGTTGTACTTTGGAAATTTGGCACTTTAGTGTGATTTGTACATCCTGTAATCTCTGAGCACAGACCGTTGTGCACACAGTTACAGAACCTTGTTTATTTTTTTATTTGGCAGGTGTGCAGTTTATGAGCTCGCTCAATACGCGGTGGTGAAAAACGCAGCGAACTACACCGACACACTCCCAGAACAAGACATGGAGACCAGCTTTCACCAAGCCATCACTCGGGGACAAAACCAGGCCGCCAAAAACACAGAAGAATCACTTACCAAACAAGACTCCAAGAGCGGCAGAGAAGAACCGAGTCCAGTTTGGACATCGCCAGGGCCATCTGTTACAACACCGCAGTCCCGGAAATCTGAAGCAGACGCACCAAAGATAACAGACAGACCACAAAAAGGTCAATTAAATATGACTCATGTTGCAAATCGACCAAACTGGCTACATGCAAAAGCTTATTTTGTTTGTTTTATAGGCAAGTTTGAGGCGTGCGAGCTCTACAGAGACCTGGATTCATGCCATCTACAGATCCCGGCTTTACAGGAGAAATTCGGTCTACGAAACCCTGGCATGAGAACCCTTTACCACTGTAACTGTACTTCTAGGTGAATACACATTTAATATATCCACTCACATGCAATAAATGCAAACAGCATCTCTCTATTTGGGATGCATTTCAATTAGTGCTGTCAAGTGATTAATCGCATTCAAAATAAAAGTTTATGTTTACTATATGTGTGTTTACTTCGTATATTTATTATGTACATATAAATACACACACATACATGTATATATTAAAACTAAATATTTATATGTATTATATTTATACCTGTATACAATTTAGATTATAAATAAATATAAATGTTTTAGATATAAATCTAAACTATTTTTCCTTAATATATACATGCATGTGTGTGTATTTTATATGTACATAATAAATATACACAGTACACAAATATATAGCATGTAAACATAAACTTTTATTTTGGATGCGATTAATCGCGATTAATCGTCTGACAGCACTAATTTCAATATTTCACTCACAAATGTGACCTTGACCACAAAACCAGTCGTAAGTCGCTGGGGTGAATTTACATTGTATGGGTCAAAATTATAAGATGTTTTTCCCATTGGAATTAAGATTTTTTTAATTATTTATATAATATTTTTCAATAAAAAAAAACATTTCTTATTAAAATAGAGTAAAAGCATTTAAAATGCGCTTTTTTTCTGCACAGTGGCTGATTTGTAGTTTGTACCACCAAAAGATTTTCTGAATTTTCGTTTGTTTTTTTTTGTATTTATCGCATTTTTGACCGCGAAGAAGTCAAGTGTGACTTTCTTTTTGACCCTTTAAAATATCCTAATCATGTGCGTGATTTTTTTGTGTGTTCACATTTTTAATATGAAAAAAGTCACCAAGTGTCATCTCATCCCCGATTTTGGCTTTTAATTTTATGCCAAAAATAATTAGGATATTAAGTAAAGATCATGTTCCTGCTGTAAATATATCAAAACTTAATTTTTGATTGGTAATATGCATAGGTAAAAACTTCATTTGGACAACTTTAAAGGCGATTTTCTCATCATTTTAATTTTTTGCATCTTCAGATTCTAGATTTTTAAATAACTGTATCTCAGCCGAATGTTGTCCCATCATAACAAACCATGCATCCATTGCAAAGCTTATTTATTCAGTTTTCAGATAATATATAAATCTCAATTAAAAAAAAAAAGGTTTTGTGGTCCAGGGTCACAAATGAACATTTGCTTACATTTTTCCACCTTCAGGCCATCCAAGATCTAGATGAGTTTGTTTCTTAATGAGAACAGATTTGGAGAAATTTAGCTTTGCATCAAACAATCAACCCTCAGAACGAAAGTCCAAATTCATCATTATAAAACTTTTATCCATAATATCCTTTTCTCCAGTGGAAAATAGTTGCCTCGTCTGAATCAGGAGAGAAATATGAACAGATCCAGCACTGTTTACAAGCAAAAACAGCCCAAAATCTTGACCTTGGACCACAAAACCAGCCATAAGGGTCTTTTTTTAGAAAAAAAATTGAGATATTAGTGCTGTCAAACGATTAATCGCGATTAATTGCATCCAAAATAAAAGTTTATGTTTACATGCTATATATTTGTGTACTGTGTATATTTATTATGTATATATAAATACACACACATGCATGTATATATTAAGGAAAAATATTTTAGATTTATATCTAAAATATTTATATTTGTTTATAATCTAAATTGTTTACAGGTATAAATATATAAACATATAAATATTTTGTTTTAATATATACATGTATGTGTATGTATTTATATGTACATAATAAATATACAAAGTAAACACACATATAGTATGTAAACATAAACTTTTATTTTGGATGCGATTAATCGCGATTAATCATTTGACAGCCCTAAGATTTATACATTTATACATCTGAAAGCTGAATAAATAAACTTTCCATTGTTTTAATTTTTGGGCGACATACAACTTTTTGAAAATCCGCAATCTGAGGGATGCAAAAAAAATCGAAATACTAAGAAAATCTCAGTTAAAGTTCTTAGCAATGCAATTATAATCAAAAATTAAGTTTTGATATATTTACAGTAGGAAATGTACAAAATATCTTTATGGAACATGATCTTTACTTAATATCCTAATAATTTTTGGCATAAAAGAAAACATAATTTTGACTCATGCAATGTATTTTTGGCTATTGCTACAAATATACCAGTGCATTTGTAGTCCAGGGTCACATATGTTTTGGATGTGGATGTGAGAGAACAACAGGGAGGAAGCGTTTTTATTCATTATGGACTCATATTTTGTCAAGAAGCAATGTTTTTTTTTTTACCAACATGCATTACACTTCTCAAGATGTTTGTTGATGGACTGAAATGGTGTGGATTACTTGTAGATTATTGTGAAGTTTTTACCAGCTGTTTGGACTCTCATTCAGACGGCACCCATTCACTCCTGAAGATCCATTAGTGAGCAAGTGAAGCAATGCTGCATTTCTCCAAATCCGTTCTGATTAATAATCAGTGTTGGGGAAAGTTACTTTTAAAAGTAATGCGTTACAATATTGCGTTACTCCCTAAAAAAGTAACCAATTGCATATTTACTTTTTATGGAAAGTAATTCGTTACAATACTTTTGCGTTACTTTTTAAATCTGGGCAGGGCTTCGGATTTTGTAGAAATAGTGCATCATATTTTTGTTTCCATCAAAAGTTTGCATAATATTGTAGCTATGACACTTTTAGGACCTTATCATGAAAACTAGCAAAAGCTTATGTCATTTTCCTTATACATTTCACAGTCAACTTCTGGCTTAATGCCTGTCTTGATCTCCTACATAATGTCACACCAATGAGGACAAAAGACCTATAGCATTTACCTTTTCATCAATATGAGGGCTCTTGTATCCTATAGGAAATAGGCGAAACTCATTATAAAATGCACAAAATGTTGGTTTCATTCTCAAGTGCTTGTATTTGTGTACACAAAATTTTCCAAGGTCGTTTTTGTAAATGATTTTGTGTCCAGGGAGGACCATAGATCACAATATCAGCGTTAAAAATGCCATTTTTTCGACATACCCTGACTGTCATGAACCAGAAAACGTTGAGCTGACAGAGCTAGAAAAGACGAGCATTGAGGTTAAAAAGTATATAAATTGTCTTTTTTTTTTTTTTAGAAAATAAAAAAGGTCCAACTCAGGGGCACCATAGAAGTCCACTATATGGAGAGAAATCCTGAAATGTCATTTTTGTTCTGGGAGTGAACTTCTACTTTAATCTGAGCAGGATTTTCCTCTACTATCTACTGATAAATGTTGGCTTCACAGGCTTCTCCAAAAGATGTTGTCCAAAGAACTGGATGAAACTGACCCTGTGCATTCGCTGTTGTTGGATTTCGTATCACAATCCTGCTTCACCCTGCCACAGTCTGACAACTGTCTCAATGGAAAAAGGTTGGTACAGACATGATCTGGGTTATTAACTCAAAAGCTGGTGGATTCAGGTTCATTGTCCTTAAAGTAAACGTGTCTGCAGATCTGATTAGATGTAATCTGGATTACGTAATCAGATTTCTAAAAATGAAGTACTTGTAATTAGAGTAAGTTACATTTTAAAATACTCCTAATCAGACTACAGTTACTTTTTTATGGATTACATGATTACATATTATTCACACAATAGCAATAAATTATTCATAATTCATTGATTATCCCTAATTTATCTTTTTTATTTATAAATTGTCTGACTTTTTCTCAATTCTGACTTTTTTTCCTCAGAATTCTGGCTTTTTCTCAGAATTCTTTTTTTCTCACAATTCTGACATTATATCTGAGAATTCTGACTTTTATTCTCACAATTGTGAAATATAAACTTACAATTTGACTTTTTCTCTCAGAATTATGAAATATAAACTTACAATTCTGACTTTTTCTCTCAGAATTATGAAATATAAACTTACAATTCTGACTTTTTCTCTCAGAATTATGAAATATAAACTTACAATTCTGACTTTTTCTCTCAGAATTATGAAATATAAACTTACAATTCTGACTTTTTCTCTCAGAATTATGAAATATAAACTTACAATTTGACTTTTTCTCTCAGAATTATGAAATATAAACTTACAATTCTGACTTTTTCTCTCAGAATTATGAAATATAAACTTACAATTTGACTTTTTCTCTCAGAATTATGAAATATAAACTTACAATTTGACTTTTTCTCTCAGAATTATGAAATATAAACTTACAATTTGACTTTTTCTCTCAGAATTATGAAATATAAACTTACAATTTGACTTTTTCTCTCAGAATTATGAAATATAAACTTACAATTCTGACTTTTTCTCTCAGAATTATGAAATATAAACTTACAATTTGACTTTTTCTCTCAGAATTATGAAATATAAACTTACAATTTGACTTTTTCTCTCAGAATTATGAAATATAAACTTACAATTCTGACTTTTTCTCTCAGAATTATGAAATATAAACTTACAATTCTGACTTTTTCTCTCAGAATTATGAAATATAAACTTACAATTTGACTTTTTCTCTCAGAATTATGAAATATAAACTTACAATTCTGACTTTTTCTCTCAGAATTATGAAATATAAACTTACAATTTGACTTTTCTCTCAGAATTATGAAATATAAACTTACAATTTGACTTTTTCTCTCAGAATTATGAAATATAAACTTACAATTTGACTTTTTCTCTCAGAATTATGAAATATAAACTTACAATTTGACTTTTCTCTCAGAATTATGAAATATAAACTTACAATTCTGACTTTTTCTCTCAGAATTATGAAATATAAACTTACAATTCTGACTTTTTCTCTCAGAATTATGAAATATAAACTTACAATTCTGACTTTTTCTCTCAGAATTATGAAATATAAACTTACAATTTGACTTTTTCTCTCAGAATTATGAAATATAAACTTACAATTCTGACTTTTTCTCTCAGAATTATGAAATATAAACTTACAATTTGACTTTTTCTCTCAGAATTATGAAATATAAACTTACAATTTGACTTTTTCTCTCAGAATTATGAAATATAAACTTACAATTTGACTTTTTCTCTCAGAATTATGAAATATAAACTTACAATTTGACTTTTTCTCTCAGAATTATGAAATATAAACTTACAATTCTGACTTTTTCTCTCAGAATTATGAAATATAAACTTACAATTTGACTTTTTCTCTCAGAATTATGAAATATAAACTTACAATTTGACTTTTTCTCTCAGAATTATGAAATATAAACTTACAATTCTGACTTTTTCTCTCAGAATTATGAAATATAAACTTACAATTCTGACTTTTTCTCTCAGAATTATGAAATATAAACTTACAATTTGACTTTTTCTCTCAGAATTATGAAATATAAACTTACAATTCTGACTTTTTCTCTCAGAATTATGAAATATAAACTTACAATTTGACTTTTTCTCTCAGAATTATGAAATATAAACTTACAATTCTGACTTTTTCTCAGAATTATGAAATATAAACTTACAATTTGACTTTTCTCTCAGAATTATGAAATATAAACTTACAATTTGACTTTTTCTCTCAGAATTATGAAATATAAACTTACAATTTGACTTTTTCTCTCAGAATTATGAAATATAAACTTACAATTTGACTTTTTCTCTCAGAATTATGAAATATAAACTTACAATTCTGACTTTTTCTCTCAGAATTATGAAATATAAACTTACAATTTGACTTTTTCTCTCAGAATTATGAAATATAAACTTACAATTCTGACTTTTTCTCTCAGAATTATGAAATATAAACTTACAATTTGACTTTCTCTCAGAATTATGAAATATAAACTTACAATTCTGACTTTTTCTCTCAGAATTATGAAATATAAACTTACAATTTGACTTTTTCTCTCAGAATTATGAAATATAAACTTACAATTCTGACTTTTTATCTCAGAATTATGAAATATAAACTTACAATTTGACTTTTTCTCTCAGAATTATGAAATATAAACTTACAATTCTGACTTTTTCTCTCAGAATTATGAAATATAAACTTACAATTCTGACTTTTTCTCTCAGAATTATGAAATATAAACTTACAATTTGACTTTTTCTCTCAGAATTATGAAATATAAACTTACAATTCTGACTTTTTCTCTCAGAATTATGAAATATAAACTTACAATTTGACTTTTTCTCTCAGAATTATGAAATATAAACTTACAATTTGACTTTTTCTCTCAGAATTATGAAATACAAACTTACAATTCTGACTTTTTCTCTCAGAATTATGAAATATAAACTTACAATTTGACTTTTTCTCTCAGAATTATGAAATATAAACTTACAATTCTGACTTTTTCTCTCAGAATTATGAAATATAAACTTACAATTCTGACTTTTTCTCTCAGAATTCTGACTTTTTCTCTCAGAATTATGAAATATAAACTTACAATTTGACTTTTTCTCTCAGAATTATGAAATATAAACTTACAATTCTGACTTTTTCTCTCAGAATTATGAAATATAAACTTACAATTTGACTTTTTCTCTCAGAATTATGAAATATAAACTTACAATTCTGACTTTTTCTCTCATAATTATGAAATATAAACTTACAATTTGACTTTTTCTCTCAGAATTATGAAATATAAACTTACAATTCTGACTTTTTCTCTCAGAATTATGAAATATAAACTTACAATTCTGACTTTTTCTCTCAGAATTATGAAATATAAACTTACAATTTAACTTTTTCTCAGAATTCTGACTTTATTTTTCTGATTACATATTATTCACACAATAGCAATAAATTACTCATAATTCACTGATTCCCCCTAATTTCTCTTTTTCATTTTTAAATTTTCCTTTCTAAAATAGCCTACTGATTATATATATTCAGAAAGTCCAGTTTAGTGGACATTCACACATAGACTAGTCATTATTTACAGCATTTGAACACTGGATTTACAAAAGGGTTTCAACATTGCATCAGCTACTGATGAACATTCATTTTTATTTGAATTATCACTCAATAGGCTTTTTTAACCATGTATTATTGCGTCTTTATAAAGCTTTTGTCTTTCACACTCATTAAAATGCAATGTTATTTCTTATTTAAATGCAATGCAGGCATTCCCAAACTTTTTCTCATCTAAACCTTATTCACCAAATATATTTACTTTAAGTGCCTCTGAGATTTTAAAAGAAATATTTCAATAATTAAGTTTCACATTTGCATGTTCACGGTTTCTTTGATGTTGATTAATGGTCACAGATTAATGGCATGCAGGTAAATAAAAATATCTCATCTTTTTTAGAAAGTTTTTTATTTTAATTGTTATTTTAAAACAAAGACTAATGAAACACAATAATGGTTCACTCCTATACTTATGAATGAGAGAAACTGCAACCGCAATATGAAGGAATACTCCCACCTTCTAAATAAAAGAGACAAATTTCCCATAGAAACCTGAAAAATAAGCCTTTTAAGCACTATTTGAGCAAAAGAAACGACATTCTTGGGGCAACTAATTTCAGATTTTTGTTGCTGATTTGCTATACGTAATTTAATTGTAAGTTCAGCGAGTAGTTTTTGAGATTTCAGGATTCTCCCATTCATTAAGATGGACTTGGTCTTGTATGAGCTGTAAAGGCCACCAAGTAAAGAGACATTCCATAAAAGGACTTTGTTTTAAAATGATTTATTTTAATTTAAGGTTTTTTTTATGATTTAATTGATTGTTAGCTTTTCATTAAACCCACAATCCCTCTGCAGTTCCTGTTCGAACCCTAGTTTGGAAAACCTTGATGTAATAAAAATGTTTAATGCACTTCATGCTGTAAATTACAATGAATGGAACATATTTTCTTACGCTTTGCATTTTTTACATCATTATGCTATGTGATAAATGAGTTAAGTCAAAAGTTATCTAAAAGTAATCAGATTAGATTACCTAAAATATATAATGTAACTGATTACATTACTGACTATTTTTGTCATGTAATCTGGAATCAGTAACTGATTACAATTTGCAAGTACTCTTCCCAGCTCTGTGTGTCTGTGAATCTCTGAATGAGAATGCATTTACTAAACAAAGAATAATGTAAATAAACAATGGACAGTTAATGGAAGTGCTTCCAAGGCGTAAAGCATGAAACCATAACCAATCTTTTTGTGGTGTCTCATCTCTTTAGCTGCTCAACTAATCCACCAGAAGCACAGCTCGTCCAAAACTGGAGGAAAGACACGACAGGAGGGCGACATCTAGTGGACTTCAAACGCAAGATCAAGAGGATGAACCTCAGGCGCTCCAAGAGGAAAGACTCTCCAGTCCGATTATATAAGAAATGCATCAGGATGCACACCAAAATGCAGAGACCTCGAGTTCCTGAAAAAACTGTTATAAAGCCTGTTTCAACTTGACAAAGCAGAAAAAACTTGCAAATCTGAAATAGTAATGTGAACATATTTATATTAGGAATAGGTTATTTAGCCCAAAGCAATAGGTCAGAGTGTTACAGTTGTATGATGCAAATATTAATTTTACATTAAATGCAATTAGAAATAATGTGCATTTATACAACGTCTGAGTGGTATATACATTGTAATTATTTGAAATTGATATTTAGCCACATACTTTAATGAAATAATGCATTATAAACATTTAAAAGTCATCAATCAATAATAAAACTGTCAAGCTTTTATTCACGTTAAATCTAGATATCAAATACATATAAAGGTATGCAGTTGGACATCCCAAAATCATTTTGATACGAGGTCCAATTCTCTATTTTTTTCTCCTCAGGTAAAATCAATTGCGCATGCACTGAAAATGTCAGTACTCTTTAAGAATTGACTTTGTTACGATATGTTTTGGTCTCTTTTACCTAATATTGCACTATATCTGAATTGATGTAACAAGCGAGTGTTGTAAATAAATGTGAAATTGTAAATAACTTGTAAATTCATTTTAATAAATAAATCTTTATATACACTACCAGTCAAAAGTTTTTGAACAGTAAGATTTTTAATGTTTTTTTTTGTTTAAAGAAGTCTCTCCTTCTCACCAAGCCTGCGTTTACTTGATCCAAAATACAGCAAAAGCACTAATATTATGAAATATTTTTACTATTTGAAATAGCCGTTTTCTATTTGAATATATTTTAAAATGTAATTTATTCCTGTGATCAAAGCTACATTTTCAGCGTCATTGCTCATTACACAATCCTTCAGAAATCATTCTAATATGCTGATTTGCTGTTCAAGAAACATTTATTATCATTATTATTATTATAATTATTATCAATATTTAAAACAGCTGAATACATTTTTTTTTTTCAGGATTTGATGAATAGAAAGATCCAAAGATCAGATTTTATCTGATATAAAAAGACGTGTTAAATTGATCAAAAGTGATGATAAAGACATTTATAATGTTGCAAAAGATTTCTATTTAATATAGGATAAATGTTGTTCTTCTGAGCCTTCTATTCATCGACGAAACCTAAAAAATTCTACTCATAATAATAATAATAATAAATGTTTTTTTGAGCAGCAAATCAAAATATTAGAATAATTTCTGAAGAATCATGTGACTGGAGTAACAATGCTAAAAATTCAGCTTGAAATCACAGGAATAACTTACATTTTAAAATATATTCAAATAGAAAACTGTTATTTTAAATAATAAAAATATTTCAAAATTTGACTGTTTTTGCTGTTCTTTCTGGATCAAACAAACGCAGGCTTGGTGAGCAGAAGAGACTTCTTTAAAAAACATTGAAAATCTACTGTTTAAAAACTTTTGACTGGTAGTGTACAATTGGAATAATGTGCTTTTAAAGTAAAATTCTATATTGTTAATTGTTAATGTTTTATTATTAAAAGTCATTTACTTTCATAACTATTTTTACAATTGCCCCTACCCTCAAATCAAATCAATGATAAGATTGTCCAGTTTTTCATTCTTTACCTCACAATCTAGAGAAACTTTGAAACTAAATATAAGTTAAATACAAATGCATGGAAATGATATACAACAATATTTGACATTGAGTGTTGTAAATGTATATACAATTGTAAATAACATGTACATTAATTTTAATAAACACATCTTTATAAAACGTATGTATACCCCTGCTGAAAAAAAACAGCATATGCTGGTTAGGTAGGTTTTGATGCTGGTATGCTGGTCCTTAGCTGGTGCAGGACCAGCACATGAACCATCTTAAACCAACAAAGGACCATCTTAAACCAGCAAAGGACCAGCAGAAACCAGGTAAGAACCATCTTAAACCACCAAAGGACCATCTTAAACCAGCAAAGGACCAGCAGAAACCAACTAAGGACCAGCATAAACCTAAAGGACGAGCATAAACCAGCAAAGGACCAGCTTAAACCAGCTAAGAACCATCTTAAACCAACAAAGGACCAGCATAAACCAGCAAAGGACCATCTTAAACCAGCAAAGGACCATTTTAAACCAGCAAAGGACCAGCATAAACCAGCAAAGGACCATCTTAAACCAGCAAAGGACCATCATAAACCAGCAAAGGACCAACTTAAACCAGCAAAGGACCAACTTAAACCAGCAAAGGACCAGCATAAACCAGCAAAGGACCATCTTAAACCAGCAAAGGACGAGCTTAAACCAGCAAAGGACCAGCTTAAACCAGCAAAGGACCATCTTAAACCAACAAAGGACCAGCTTAAACCAGCAAAGGACCATCTTAAACCAGCAAAGGACCATCTTAAACCAGCAAAGGACCAGCATAAACCAGCAAAGGACCAGCATAAACCAGCAAAGGACCATCATAAACCAGCAAAGGACCAATTTAAACCAGCAAAGGACCAACTTAAACCAGCAAAGGACCAACTTAAACCAGCAAAGGACCAGCATAAACCAGCAAAGGACCATCTTAAACCAGCAAAGGACCAGCTTAAACCAGCAAAGGACCATTTTAAACCAGCAAAGGACCAACATAAACCAGCTAAGGACCATCATAAACCAGCAAAGGGCCAACTTAAACCAGCAAAGGACCAACTTAAACCAGCAAAGGACCAGCATAAACCAGCAAAGGACCATCTTAAACCAGCAAAGGACCAGCTTAAACCAGCAAAGGACCATTTTAAACCAGCAAAGGACCAGCTTAAACCAGCAAAGGACCAGCATAAACCAGCAAACGACCAGCATAAACCAGGTAAGGACCATCTTAAACCAGCAAAGGACCAACATAAACCAGCTAAGGACCATCATAAACCAGCAAAGGACCAACTTAAACCAGCAAAGGACCAACTTAAACCAGCAAAGGACCAGCATAAACCAGCAAAGGACCATCTTAAACCAGCAAAGGACCATTTTAAACCAGCAAAGGACCAGCTTAAACCAGCAAAGGACCATCTTAAACCAGCAAAGGACCAGCATAAACCAGCAAAGGACCAGCATAAACAAATTAAGGACCAGCATAAACCTAAAGGACCAGCATAAACCAGCAAAGGACCATCTTAAACCACCAAAGGACCATCTTAAACCAGCAAAGGACCATCTTAAACCAGCAAAGGACCATCTTAAACCAGCATACCAACATCAAAACCTACCTAACCAGCATATGGTGTTTTTTCAGCAGGTACATACGTTCTTATGCATTGTTTGTTTGTAAATGGTGAATTACATGGTAAATTATCATATATACATTACTACATTTATATGTTAGTCAAAAAGTACTATCATATAAAGAAAAAAATACGTTAGTGTTATTTAACATATTGCAATGCATAATAACAGCAAGAACTATAATATCAGCAATATTATTTTAGCAATAGCTGCGCTGTTGTAAACGGCTGTCATTTGATGTCCAGTTAATGTTTACATCGTCACAATCTGAAAATATTTTGTCAGACGATTTCAGACTAAAAGTTAAGAAAGATGAAGTCAGTCAAGTGCAATGCACTAGTGATTCAGGCCTAGTAACTAGTCGCTGTAGGTAACTCAACTCCCATCTGATGTCATAAATAGTAACTGAAGCCCTGAACTACCGAAACCATCTGAACCGCCTCTACCGGGAGGAGAGAGAGAGAGAAGAAAAACATGGCGAACTTTCCTCTGGAATAACTGTTTTGTGAAGACTAAGAGCTGCTGAGCGATTCTGCAAGTATCGTGCATGAATTAATTTATGCATCAACACGCAATCTGTATCTGAAAACGGTTTAGTCGGCGAAACGAGACTTTTTTCCTCATGGATTCGGAGCGTGTGAAGTATCATGGGATGAAAGTTTGAAACAGTTGGATACTAAAGTAGGACAGGATGGAGAAACAAGGAACAAGACGCGAAAAGGTAAATAAACGCACAGCTATTGTGAAAATGTCAGGCTTGATTGTGTTGTGCAACAAAGTGATGTGAAACTACATTTAGCCTATTATTGCGGTGTATTTCCATTAAAGCTGACTTTCCTGTTGGCGTGCTGCTATGGAGTGCAGCCTAAAGCCACATATACTAAAAACTTTGTCACATTTTGACATGCTTTCAGTGTTTTAGATTCTTTCCAGTAGTGTTTTTAGATCTAGAAGGTTATTGTGCAAGTTTAGATTGTTATTGAGTAACATGTCATTGCTGCTGCTGCTAATAGACTTACAATGTGTGCATGAAATGGTTTAATGCACTAATATTTCTAGATTTAAGACTTTCATAATGCACATCGTGACATTTCATCTCACACTATTAGAGGAGATGAAAAGTTACAGGCAGTATTCATAGCAGGCATCATGCACTGTATGAAAAGCCATGATAAGGGTTGAAATATCTGGGCTGGTGGTAACCCAGGGGTTGTGGGTTCAAGCCTTACACAAGCTGATCCATAAATGATGTGAAAACACTTTAGCTTAGGTTAATGCACAAGTACCTGTTGTTGTTTTTGATTAAAATGGTCAGATAAAACAGTAAATTATCTGAAAAACTGCATAAAAGCAACAGGCCTTTTTGAGTCACATAGATCTGAATTTATGTGAATCTATGTAAAGACACCTGCTAGATGAACAATATGTGAACCTGGAGCACAAAACCAGTTTTAAGTAGCACTGGCATATTTAAAATGCATTGCATGGGTCAAAATGATCGATTTTTTTTTTCTTTAATGCTGAAAAATCATTAGGATATTAAGATATTTTGTACATTTCCTACCGTAAATATATCAAAGCTTAGTTTTTGGTTAGTAATATGCATTGCTAAGAACTTCAGAAAGGCGATTTTTCTCAATATTTTGATTTTCGGCTAAATATTGTTCTGTCCTAACAAACCAAATGTCATTCAGCTTTAAATAAAAAAGGCCCTTATGACTGGTTTAGTGGTTCAGGGTCACATATTGTCTCAACTAATTTCATATTTGACAATATTGCTGATTTATGAATGGTTTGTGAGCTCCCAGAATGCACTGCGCTGTAAATCAAATGGAGTTTGAGTAAATTATGTGGTTAGTGCTATAGGATTATTGATTTGCTGTTTGCTGACTCTGTTTGTGTTGCTGTTGCTATTGTTGTTTTGTCTTCACTGGTTATTTGTTATAATGTTGATTTTGAGAGCTCATTGTTTGCTTGTCTGTTGTCAGTGTGTTGAGGTCAATGTTTCTGATATTGTGTGCACAAGCAAATATTCCAGAGTTTTCTTTGGTTATCACAAATTAATTTAGCTAATTTATAGTTTACAGAACTAGATATACATATAATTGGATTGCAACAAAATATATGACCCTGGACCACAAAACCAGTCAACCAGACAACAATACATTGTATGGGTCAAAATGATCTATTTTTATGCCAAAAATCATTGGGATATTAAGTAAAGTTCAAGTTCCATGAAGATATTTTGTAAATTTCCTACATTAAATATATCAAAACTTAATTTTGCCATTAGTAATATGCATCGCTAAGAACTTCATTTGGACAACTTTAAAGGCGATTTTTCTTAAAATTTAGGGTTTTTTTTGCATCCTGAGATTCCAGATTTTCAAATGGTTGCATCTCGGCCAAATATTTTCATATAAGTTTAAATTGATTTGTTTCTTTTATGGGCTTTTTTACTTTTTTTTTTTTGTCCATCATCTTTTGAGTCAAATTCTTACATTTAATCAGTCAATAATAATAATAATAATACATTTAGGCTGCTACTAAACAGATTAAATCAGTATCAACAAAATTCATCTTTGCAGAAGTTGCATATAAACTTTTCTCTCTCTCCATAGATGGAGGTCCACCCAATGTTAGTGTAATCTGTTAACAAAACACATTATATACCCATCTTTTTAGGCAAGTACCAGATAATGAGTGTTATGTCATGAAATGTTTTTAGTATGACGGAAACGGTCTAATGTGATCACAGTTTGATAAAAAAACATTGTAAGTTAGGCCTATTAATTGTAACAATTTAATTTCAAACAACAAATAAATTATTATAGAGAAAGCCAGGAAAGATCACAGTAGCCTATCAACAGAGCTTTTTGAAACTCTGAATCAGTAAACCACTGCGTTGCAAAATGATTCACTATTTCGAAGCGCTGCAGTCAGATCACAAATCATTTGATTCAGAACAGGACTTCAAAGCACGTATTGTGAATCATTTGATTTAAAATGGGACTTCAAAGTGCGTATTGTGAATCATTTGATTCAGAATTGGACTTTAAAACGCATATCACGAATCATTTGATTAAAAACGGGACTTTAAAGTGTGTATTTTGAATCATTTGATTCATAACCGGACTTTAAATTGCGTATCGCGAATCATTTGATTCAGAACGGGACTTTAAAGCGTGTATTTTGAATCATTTGATTCATAACTGGACTTTAAATTGCGTATCGCGAATCATTTGATTCAGAACGGGACTTTAAAGCGTGTATTTTGAATCATTTGATTCAGAACGGGACTTTAAATTGCGTATCGCGAATCATTTGATTTAGAATGGGACTTTAAATTGCGTATCGCGAATGACTTGATTCAGAACGGGACTTTAAAGTGTGTATTTTGAATCATTTGATTCATAACCGGACTTTAAAATGCGTATCACAAATCATTTGATTCAGAACAGGACTTTAAAGCGTGTATTTTGAATAATTTGATTCATAACCGGACTTTAAATTGCATATCGTGAATCATTTGATTCAAAATGGGACTTCAAAGTGCATATCGCGAATCATTTGATTCAGCACATCTAAGCAGATGCTAAAACCAGACAGGATTTTGACAAATGTTACATCACATTGTCAGCCAGGCGACCTCCAGCGTGGCCATTCCCAGCAGACCATGACATGTTTTGTGGTGTTTTCAGACTCACCAGATGTTGGTGGGTGCACCTGTGTTTTCTTTGAACCCAGATGGAGAGAATGTGGAGAAAACCTCCAACCGAATCAGTCGGGTGTTTCAGGGGACTGCAGACTCTTGGTGTTTTTGGCAGAGTAAACAAATCATCTTGAATGAAATACTTAGTGGCAATATTCGCCAACCGTCAACAGCGACAGAACTCAAAGATAAACTTTCCCATGCCTCCAGTCATATACGATCACTTTTTTCCCCAGAAAAACTCCATTCTTGCGTTATAAATGCGAGGAAGTGCCGAATACACACATGCATCCTGATTGCAAAAATGTGACCCCAGACCACAAAACCAGTCATAAGGGTCAGTTTTTTGAAATTAAGATTTATACAGCATCTGAAAGTAATAATTGACCTAAATACAACTATTTGAAAATCTGGAATTTGATGGTGCCAAAAAATCCTCTTTAAAGTTGTTCAAATTAAGTTCTTAGCAATGCATTTTACTAATCAAAAATTAACTTTTGATATATTTACAGTAGGAAATGTACAAAATGTACTCAAGGAACATGATCTTTACTTAATATCCTAATGATTTTTGGCATTAAACAAAAAGTATAATTTCAACCAATACAATGTGTTTTTGGCTATTGCCACAAATATACCAGTGCTATTTAAGACTGGTTTTGTGGTCCTGGGTCACAAATATTAGGCCCCAAATGGCTAAACTATAATCCAACCAAAGTTGGTTGTTAACTTTTTTCTTCAAGACTTAACCCAAATGCAACATTAAAATCATTTCGCATACAAAAATAAACAAAGATGTCGTTAAAATGGAATTGAAATGTTCATTTCAAAACAAAGATCATATTACTATTCTACCTTCAAAATGTAATGTTTAATTCAATGTTACTTGCCATTTCTTTGCAATTATTTGTGAAGTTTACTAGCAATTTTTGAGTGAAAATAGTTTCAGTGTACGTGTTTTTGTGTGAAAAATACTGTAAAAATTGATTGGACTTATAAAAATTGATTATTAAGTTTAAAAGCTTGCAAATCATGAGGTTTAATGCTTTTCTAGTCTGGTTTGGAGTTAAAATCTTACTGGTTAAAGAAATAGTTCATGCAAAAATAAAAAATAGCCAAAAATATACCCACCCTCAGGCCATCTAAGATGAGTTTGTTTCTTCATCAGATTTAAAGAAATGTATAATTACATCATTTGCTCACCAACGGATCCACTGCAGTGGATGGGTGCCGTCAAAATGAGAGCCCAAACAGCTGATAAAAACATCACAATAATCCACACCACTCCAGTGAACATTTTATGAAGCAAAAAGTGTTCAAAAAGTGTTTTGGATAGTTTTAGCTTGTAAATGGTGTTTGATCTGTGCATATTTTTCTCCTGATTCAGAACAGTTTTATGGACAACAGACTCATATTTTGTCTTAATGATGGATTTGTTGTCTTCAGAAGATGTTAATTGATGGACTGGAGTGGTGTGGATTACTTGTGGATGTTTTTATCAGCTGTTCGGACTCTCAGTCTGACGGCACCCATTCACTACAGTGGATCCGTTGGAGAGCAAAAGGTGCAATGATGCATTTCTCCAAATCTAATGCAGAAACAAACTCATCTACATCTTGGATGGCCTGAGAATGTCTGAGTATTATTTCTATAATATAGTCTTTTTTTATATTTTTAGAGTACCTTTTTTTTATACGTTTTGGTCATTTGTTGAGCTTTTGTTTTTTCAAAAATATATTTTAGCTTTAATAATAATATATTAATAATGTTATTGTGTTTAGTTATTGTATTGCAGTTTTCTGACAAGGCAACATTTCTACTTTTTAATTAATTATGTAAGAAAAGTGTGTTTTCACATAATATTTAAGTTTTATATTATTTCAGCTTTAGTTTGAGTAATTTAATACTTTCGGTTTCAATTTCCGAAACTAATTTTTGTTTACATTTAAAGTAGTGCTGTCAAATGATTAATCGCGATTAATCGCATCCAAAATAAAAGTTTATGTTTACATACTATATATTTGTGTACTGTGTATATTTATTATGTATACATAAATACAAACACATGCATGTATATATTAAGGAAAAATATTTTAGATTTATATATAAAATATATATATTTATAATCTAAATTGTATACAGGTATAAATATATATACATATAAATATTTTGTTTTAATATATACATGTATGTGTGTGTATTTATATGTTCATAATAAATATACAAAGTAAACACACACATAGTATGTAAACATAAACTTTTATTTTGGATGCGATTAATCGCGACTAATCGTTTGACAGCCCTAATTTAAAGTTTGTTTTTCCTGTAATATTTGTATTTTTTATTTTACCTCCAGTTTTAGTATTTCAACTTCCATTTCAGCTTATGAAGGCGGTATTTCTAATTTAAGCTTACGTTTTTTATATGTGACCCTGGTCCACAAAACCAGTTTGAAGTCGCTGGGGTGTATTTGTAGAAATATCCAAAAATACATTTTATGTGTCAAAATGAGAGTGAGAACTATTCCTTTAAGGTAGAAAAGGGAGCTGTAGTTTGTAAGCAGAGTTATGGGGTCAGCCTTTAGATGTTCGTGAGATGTTCAGATGTTTGGAAATGAGGAGACAGCTGTTGGACAGACAGATAGTGTAAAGTCGAGCCGACGCCCCGCGGGCCCTACTGAGCGGGCATCAGCTTCTCCATCGGCCGCCTGATGCCTGCCAGAGGAGAGGCTTGTTTTCATTTTCCCAGGAATGTGACTCAGCCCCTGACCTGCTCGAGACGGAGGGGTGGGATCACGATCGGCCAGACAGACATGGAAGCAGTGAGACGCAGGGATCAACTATTGGGTGAATCTCATGAGAGTATGACCAGTTCACATTTTACCCCCAAATCAAAAATGGATATGTATATTTAATTTAACTTAATTTATTAATTTAATGTAATATGTTTTTTTGCTTTATGTTAAATAATTTTACAAACAATTTAAATTGCACTTTTCTTCTTCTTATTTTTTTTATTGCACAGGTTATCAAGATGTTTTACCATAACAAGTTCACTGAGAATGAGATTGAGATTATTTTTTATTTCTTTTTGCATTACATTAATGAGCTTTTGGGTGGAAAATGTGCTTAACCCCTTAACTGTCACCCATCCCCTCAGAGGGACGCCTAAGTTTACTTCACCATTTTAAAAACTAGATAAAATAAGTTTGTCAAGCCAAGTTGGCTTGAGAAAGCCGGACCAGAAAGTTAAGTTTATGAAGTTTAAAACGTATAAAAAGTTTAAGAAGTTTTAAAAATGGTTAAAGTTTTTGAAGTTTAAAGTAGTTTTAACCCTTTAACTGTCACTCCCTATTGTGAACATGTGAGATGAAAATGCATACAAATGTAATTTTTTATAATTCATGAACAACAACATTTTGTAATATGATTTTCATGTACAATTTCCATGATAATGCAATGTCTGATTTTAAAATGGTTTCCAAAGGATGAATTTTGAGATTTTAAGTCTTCAAGTGATATATAATTTCTTATGATTTCTAAAGCGTGATCGAAAAAAAGGCATGAAAAAAAGTCTTTTTGTGAAAAAGGTCTGAACTCCTGTTATGAAGTACATTTTTTGAGGTGCACTCTTGTCCTAAATTAATCTATTACTTTTCCTACATAATTTGTAACACAAAACAGTGGTAAAATATCAATTTAGGAGTCTTAGACCTTTCCAACGATATATAGTTTGTCATGATTAGATTAGGATTTATTTGAAATATGGTGAAGTAAACGTAGGCGTAAGGGTTAAAAGCTTAATGTTAGATGGGTAGATGGATGGATGGATAGATAGATAGATGATAGCATGTTACTAGTATGTTGTTAGCAGTGATTAGCAAGTTACTAACATGTTGTTAGCATGATTAACACGTTACTAGCATGTTGCTAGCATGATTCTAGCATTATTAGCATGCTAATAGCATGTTTTTAACACGATAAGCAAGTTGCTAGCATGTTGTTAGCATAAGTAGCATGTTGTTAGCATGTTTCTATCATGATTAGCAAGTTGCTAGCATGCTTATAGCATTATTAACAAGTTGCTAACATGTTTTTAGAATTATTAGCATGTTATTAACATGCTTCTAGCATGAGTAGCATGTTACTAGAATTATTGTGAAGTTGCTAGCATGTTGCTATCATGATTAGCAAGTTGCTAGCATGCTTATAGCATGATTAACAAGTTGCTAACATGTTTTTAGAATTATTAGCATGTTATTAACATGCTTCTAGCATGTGCAGCATGTTTCTAGCATTGTGAAGTTGCTAGCATGATTAGCAAGTTACTAGCATGTTTTAGCATGACTAAAAAGTTGACAGTATGTTGCTAGCATGATCAGCATGTGCTAATAACATGCTAATAGCATACTAATCGTTAAAAATCATGCTAGCAACCTGCTAATCACGTTAAAAACGTGCTAGTAACCTGCTAGTCATGTTAGAATCATGTTAACAACATGACAGCAACATGCTGATCATGCTAGCAATGTGTTAGCAAGTTGTTAATCATGCTAGAAACATGGCAGTAACTTGCTAATCATGCTAGAAACATGTTAATATCATGTTAATCTTGCTAAAAACATTCTAGCAACTTGCTAATCATGCTAGAAACATGTTAGTAACTTGTTAATTATGCTAACAACATGTTAGCAACTTGTTAATAATGTTAGCAACATGTTAGTGTCATGCTAATCATGCAAGAAAAATGCCAGTATATTGCTAATCATGTTAAAACATGTTAGCAACTTCACAATAATGCTAGTAACATGCTACTCATGCTAGAAGCATGTTAATAACATGCTAATAATTCTAGAAACATGTTAGCCAACTTGATAATCATGCTAGAAACATGCTAGAATCTTGCTAATCATGCCAGAAACATGTTAGTAAAATGCTAATCATGCTATAAAAATGCTAGCAACTTGCTAATCATGATAAAAAACAATGCTTACGTTATTTATGCTAACAACATGCTAGCAACTTGCTAATCATGTTAAAAACTTGCTAGTAACATGCTAATAATGCTAGAAGCATGCTAGCAACATGCTAGTAACATGCTAATCATGCTAACAACATGCTAGTGACATGCTAATCTTGCTAGAAACATGCTAGCAACTTGCTAATCATGCTAGAAACATGCTAGTAACTTGCTAATAATGCTAACAACATGTTGGTGTCATGCTAATCATGCTAGAAAAATGCCAGTATCTTGCTAACATGTTACCAACTTGCTAAGTTATAGTATTGCAGTTATTTGACAAGGCAACATTTGTACTTTTCATTTAATTTAATAAATAATAAAAATGTGTTTTCACATAATATTTAAGTTTTATTTCAGCTTTAGCTTTAGCAATTTAATACTTCATTCCGGTTTCAATTTCGGAAACAAATTTTTGTTTACATTTCAAGTTTGTTTTTCATGTAATCTCTTTTTATTTTTTATTTTACCTCCAATTTTAGTATTTCAACTTAAATTTCAACTTATTTATGAAGGCGATATTTAATTTCTATATATATATATATATATATATATATATATATATATATATATATATATATATATATATATATATATAATATGTATATATATATTATATATATATATATATATATATATATATATATATAATTTTTTTTTTTTTTCAGCTTTAGTTTTACCAAATTTAAACAGATTTTTTTTCAGTGTAACAATTCTTATTTTCATTTAAGCTTTTTAGTTTTTCACCTAATATTTTTTTATTTTAGATTTTCAGAATTACCAAAGAAGTTTTTTAATCATTTTAGTCATAGTTATCGCCATCATTGGTTCACGACAGGTTTATTGAGAGTCACACTATCAGCTTTGAGGCTCACGAGAAGATCTCCTTGTTGTTTGTATGAGCGTGTCTTTGTATTTTCACGGCGCGTGTCGCTCTGTTCAGGTTAAAAGGCCTTGTTTGCTTGCTGACCGCAGCATCTGATGTTGTTAGTTAGAGTTTGAGCTCAGGTCTTTGATGTGAGCGTTGATCAGACAGGACGAACGCGGCAGGAGGGGAAAACAACCTTTATATATTTTACCCAAATCAATTTTCACACCACGCTTGGATAATCCGGCGTCCTCTGGCCGACCCTGTGCTGTTACTAATAACAAACACACACCATGCTGCCTTTAAAGCACTGTCCTCAATGTCCATTGTGCCTGTGTTTATGATACGCATAAACCGAGGTCAGATTGAGTTTATTTATTATTAAGGGCAGGACATCATTCTTAGTTATTGCGTTATTGTTCCGTTTTGATATTTTTAAAGAGGTCTGTAATACCTGGATAGAGGCTTCACTTAGCATTCACATTCATTTTTGCAGCTAGTATGTAAAAGATTTTTTTAAAAAAGCAATAGACCTTTTCTACAGTCCGAGTGTCGTCACATCCGGCTTCGATTAGTAGCGTAAAATAATTTCCGCCTGCATTATTGTCAATGGACAGATGCCAGGTTTGTGAAGAAAGTGAAACTAATTTAGTTGGACTTCAAATGTCAATAATTGAAACGGGTTATTCATACTGATGTATAGGGCTGGGTGATATGGCAAAAATATAATCTTGATAATTTCTTCCCATATTGATCGATAACATTATATATTTCGATAATAAGAGTCCCAACTGTGACTGAAACCACAAAAATATGAGGGTCATTAAGTACATTTTAAAGTATAGCCTAGTTTATTAACACAAACAGATACACATTTGGCCTTAAAAAATTAAGACAACTTACTAAAATAAATTAAAAACTAAAAGTTGTGACAAAAGAAGGTAAATGTGCAAAATCTAAACAGTTGTAAACATAATTTGTAAGTAACACAATTACAGTTTTTGTACAGTCTGTCCACATCGTCTGGCTTTAAGAAGTAGATTAAATGTGCAAAATGTAAACAGAAAACTATACAACTAATCACAATTTGTAAAACCATTTTTTTTTTGAAGACAAGTCTCAGTGTGTCAACAGTGTCTGGCTTTAAGAGGTAGATTAAAGGAACACCTTTTTTGCAAATAGGCTCATTTTTCAACTCCCCCAGAGTTAAATAGATGAGTTTTACCGTTTTCGAATCCATCCAGCTGATCTCCGGTTCTCCCGGTAGCCTTTTTAGGGGTGATGAGTCTGTGAAATTAGACTGAGGTTAAAAATAGTCAATGAGATGGAGATCAGACCGTGAGATTTCACTATTTCACTTGCGCTTTTCAGGTTTTTTTGCACACATAGTACGGCAGCAAATTTTCTTGATTATTACGCCGGAACCAGAGTATAGTTCCTAGTCATATCAGCCTAGAAAAATGCAACTTTTATTTTTCTGCCGGTCTTAGTACACGATGTAACTACAGAAGAGCCAATATTTAAATAGGAAAAATATCGAAAGTCTTTGGTCGTTTTTGAGCGCGATGCTAATGGTCTTATCCGATTCAATGATTTATGCTAAGCTATGCTAAAAGGGCTACCAGGAGAACCGGAGATCAGCTGAATGGATTCGAAAACGGTTAAACTCATCTGTTTAACTCTGGGGGAGTTGGAAAATGAGCCTATTTACAAAAAAAGTGGAGCGTTCCTTTAAATGTGCAAAGTAAAACTATAACATAAAACTATACAATTTCTAGCCAGTGCACTTAATGTGTAAAACGTTTATGATAAGGCTGAAACGATTAGTCGACATTATCGACAATAAAAAAATTGTCGAAAAATATTTTTATTGTCGAGTAGTCGTCTGATCTCATAAGACCTAATGTAAGAGCCTGCAATAATGCGGTTTGGCCAGTGTGGCGCTGTAGAGCAAGACTGTGGAATGCGATTCAAGAGAAAAAGAGAGCGCTTCAGAATAAACGCAGCTGAATCTAAGCGTTGTTTGGATGAATATGTGAATGTATTGCATGCTTTCCTCTCAGTAATGAAATAAACAACTGACAGCAGTGTAAAAGCAGCAGTTAAAAATGCATCTGATTACAACGATGTGGATGTTTGCAGGAGCTCTGCAGTTCACTAACATTAACTTACTCCAGTAATGTCCATCACATCATGCTTATTTATATAGTATATATGCAATAGATAGCCTTAAATCAAACAGCTTTACGGTATTTAACATGTAAAACCTGTCGCTTTCAGTTAGAATTACAACTTGATTTCTTGTTATAAAGCAGCTCTCTCCAGTGTAGATGGATAATGAGAAAATATTTATATTAGTGGGGAAAATTAAAAATGATTTCATTACAGTGATAGTTTGGTTTCCAGAGATCAAAGCTTGATCTAGCTCAGGACTGTTTTGGTTATCATAACCCTATAAGGTATTTATAGACATTATATTTTGAATAAAATAGTTTATCCAAAAAAAGAGACTCTTATTACTTACCTTTATTATGTTTCTTATCCTTATGACTTACAAAAGGAGATCTGTATAAGACAGTTTATCTGTCTGTCATCTCATTTTGTGTGCCAATTATATCCATTTGTATAATGATTTAGTAACACTTTACAATAAGGTATCATTTGTTAACATTAGCTAATGTATTAATTAATGTGAATGAACAATACATTTATTACATTTATGTATTCATTTTTTAATGTTGGTTAATAAAAATGCAGCTGTTCATTGTTTGCTCATGTTAGTTCACAGTGCGTTTACCAAATGTTAAAAAACAACATGATTTTTATAAATGCATTAGTAAATGTTGAAATTACCATTAACGAAGACTAATAAATGCTGCAAAAGTTCATTCTTACTTCATATTAACTAATGTTAAGTAATGAACCAAAGTATTACCAATTCATTGTATAATTGATCTTAATTTATGTTATAATTAGTGGTGTCAATCGATTAAAAAAAAATTAACTAATTAATCGCACATTTTACCTGAAATTAATTGCGATTAATTCTACCTGATAGTAAAGTTTTTAATTATACTTTTATATTGCAATAATTTCACTTTAATGCTTCAAATTAATGTAGAAACAACATAAAGAACATATATTTTTAATATTTGTGTAACGCCATCTTGTTTTAGGACTGAAGGCAAGTATCACTGATTGATTTTTTTCCCCCTAATACTTAACCATTGTGTATATATATATATATATATATATATATATATACTCGAGGTGCAGATTATATATATATATATATATATATATATATATATATATATATATATATCATTCAACATTAGAGAGCTATCACTTTACCATTTATTAAACTTTTAAAAAAATAACTAATAATAATAAAGTGAATTTGAAACAATCTTCACACAAACCCATTATAATAAATGTCTATAGGGCTAGTAGCTACCTGTGCCCTTCAGCAAGAAAATATAGCCTAAATTATATCAAATTCTAAATTATATAAAGATAAAACTTAGTTATTAATTTCCTCTTTTTATTAATTTTGTTCCTTAATTAACAGACATCACAGCAACTGGTTATAAGGATATTTTGGCTGCTGTTACTATAAAAGCTGTCACTGCTGAACTTGATCTGACACTGCTTTGACCTATAAATAATACATTCTTACACGCACAGTTTTAAGGCAGCTTTAATCGTTTTTTTTTTTTTTGTGAATTCATGTTTTACCTGACGATATAACTACGACTTTGCATGCTCGCAGTTTCATTTGGGTTTAATACCACTAGTTATAATATAAACTAATTTTTTACTAATTGCAAAAACTGAAAATCAAAGTATACTGATTAGCCAGTAAAATAATCGACGTTTAGTCGATTAATCGTTCTAATAATCGATTAATCAAAATAATCGTTTGTTGCAGCCCTAGTTTATGACATATTTTACAGATCGTTTTAATCTGCACCTCGACGCTTTTCAAATTCGTGCTGCCTTTTTTGTCCACAATTTAATTATTTTTGGATAATAACTCAAGGCTAGTTTCACTTTCATCGCTGCTTCCACTCATTTTTGTCGTCCTTGTGTTGAGTTTGCTTTGCAAAGTGCCACAGGAAATTGACTTTGTTCTCTGAAGTGAACGTTAAAAGCTGCACGCTGATTGGCTGTTGTCACATAATTCTGCTGTGTGATTGGCTCTTATATTAATCCATATCGAGTAAAAATGCCTAGAGCTTATTATCGCTATCATATATTTTATCGCGATTCGATATGATATCGTTTATCGGCCCTACTGATGTATTTCATCCGTAATGTTTCAACATTATCTGAGCAACGCAATTGTCAGTGCTTCATGACATTTGATTATGAATAGCAGCACACTGCTCAAATTACTCCCAGAGGAATAATTGGACTGTTTTAAGTTTTTGTAATATTATTGTTTAATCTTGCAATATATTATTGTTATTAACCTCCCGTTTTTGTGTAAAGTATAATGCTGTGCACTCAGTCACACAAGATACGACTCATTATGATCAATGCAATCCTCTATGGGCTGAAAATATTAGTTTACTTGAACTTTATAATTTGCTGTAATTATTGAGGATTGCGTTGTAAGTGCGTGCATTAAATTTATAAGCATAATTGCAATACGTTTCCCCACCTTATGCTAATCAAAAAAAATAAATACTCAAAAAAGACAAATTATTTGGCAGCACAACTGTTGGTTAATAATCAGAAATGTTTCTTTAGCAGCAAATCAGTATATTAGAATGATTTCTGAAGGATCATGTGACACTGAAGAGTGGAGTAATGATGCTGAAAATGTAGCTTTGATCACAGGAATAAATTATATTGTAAAGTATATTCAAATTGAAAACAGCCATTTTAAATTGTAAGAATATTTCACATTTTTTATGCCCCCCCCGCTTTTTGAATCAATATAATGCACCCTTGGTGAGCATAAAATGCTACTTTAAAAAAAAAAAGAAGATATAAGGGAAAAAAAAAGAAAAGAAGTGTATGTATATGTACACTAGCAGTCAAAAGTTTGGACACTCTCTCATTTAATGTTTTTTAAAGAAGTTTCTTATGCTCATCAAGGCTGTTTTCACTTGATCAAAACTACAGAAAAAAAAATAATATTGTGAAATATTATGATGTAAATCAGTGTTTTTCTATATTAATATACATTAAAATTGAATTTATATGTGTAATTAAAGTTTAATTTTCAGCATCATTACTCCAGTCTTCAGTGTCACATGATCCTTCAAAAATCATTCTAATATACTGATTTATTATCAGTGCTTAATATTTTTTTGAAACCTGTGATACTTTTTTTTTTTAGGATTTTTTGATCAATAAAAGGGTAAAAAGAACAGCATTTATTGAAAATAGAAAGGTTTTCTAACAAGAAACACTTCTGTTCAAAAGTTTGGGGTCAGTACATTTTTTTTTTTTTTTAAGAAATTAGTACTTTTATTCACCAAGGATGTGTTAAATTAATAAAAAGTGATAGCATAGATTTACATTGTTAGAAAAGATTTATATTTTGAATAAATGCTGTTCTTTTTAACTTGTTATTCATCAAGGAATCCTGAAAAATGAATCACAGGTTGCAAAAAAAAAAATCCATTGATGTATGGTTTGTTGTTATGATGGGACAATATTTGGCCGAGATACAACTATTTGAAAATCTGGAATCTGAAGTTGCAAAAAAATAAAAATATTGAGAAAATCGCCTTTAAAGTTGTCCAAATGAAATGCATATTTTCATAATTCATAATTTTATTTTGATATATTTAGGGTAGGAAATTTACAAAATATCTTAATGGAACATGATCTTTACTTAATATCCTAATGATTTTTGGCATAAAAGAAAAATGTATAATTTTGACTCATACAATGTATTTTTGGCTATTGCTACAAATACACCCCAGTGACTTATGACTGGTTTGTGGTATATATATATATATATATATATTAGGGCTGTCAAACGATTAATCGCGATTAATCGCATCCAAAATAAAAGTTTATGTTTACATACTATATGTGTTTACTTTGTATATTTATTATGTACATATAAATACACACACATACATGTATATATTAAAACTAAATATTTATATGTATATATATTTATACCTGTATACATTTTAGATTATAAATAAACAAATATTTTATATATAAATCTAAAATATTTTTAGGATGCGATTAATCGCGATTAATCGTTTGACAGCACTAATATATATATATATATATGTATATATATACAATTATTTTTTTAATAACATTTTTTGTAAATGATCATGGAATTTTTAAAAGAACTATATTTATCCTACTTGCTTAATTTCTGGGTAGTGTAAGTTTATGAACACACACAAAAAAAGGCACCATCGATGCATATTTGTTTTAAAATAGTATTTAAAATAGGACATTTTTGCAGCTTGTCTTTCTCAACCCTTTAATTTCCAAACGAAAATATAATTTTTTCATAATACGACTCAAGTGCATCCAATAGTGAAGTTATTGTAAGATCATTATTTGACAGCACTGCTTTGGAGTTTGCCAAAATGAGCTCCAGTTTGGTGCCGCCTTGATGTTCTCTGTCCATTTGGACTCTGATAATCAATCAAACCGCTAATGGAATTAGTCCATGTCCAGAGATCAGTGAGAAGCGTGTCGATGATTGCGTGTGTGGTCAGTTTACGCCTGTTATTTTTGCAGCTGGAGTTGTGCATGTGCTCCGTATGTTGCGTGTGTCATTGTGCTGATCTTCATTGTGAGCTCTCAGCTGAAGATGGAGATGACCACCGGCTCCATCTCTGCACCGACGCGTCCAAATCTGTCTGTTCAGAATTACCTCCACCAGGGCTCTCATTATCTGCCCATATAGACAGCGGCCAACATAAATACGGCTAACGCTGTTATCTGTGTCTGGGCCTGGACTGGATGGGTGTAGATTTTGCCAGAATTTCCTGAAGCTTCAAAACAGTAGGACACATTCAAACAACAAATCGTTTCTTTTTTTTGACTTTCATATGTTTTTAATTGAGAGTTTAGCTCATTTATTTGCAACTCATGAGGCCATCCCATAGAGAACTGAGTGTTTAATCTTATTTAGATTAAAGACTATTGAGCTGTACAAATGCAAACGTGTGCTTGTTTTATGTGCTTTATGTTCATTTAATTGATTTGAAATTGAATATGTGACATTTTCTGCAAAATTAATCATAATTAAAGATAATGCTGTCAAACGATTAATCGCGATTAATCGCATCCAAAAGTTTTTGTTTACATAATATATGTGCATACTGTGTATATTTATTATGTATAAATAAATACACATGCATACAGCATATATTTGAGAATATTTACTTGTATTCACATGTATATATTTAAATATATTTAATATATAAACATGTTTTTCTTAATATATACATGCATGTGTGTGTGTATTTATATATACATAATAAATATACATAGTACGAACACATATTATCTAAACAAAAAACAAAAACTTTTACTTTGGATTCGATTAATCATGATTAATCGTTTGACAGCACTAATTAAAAAGGACATCAGGTGCAGAATTTGCTTTTACAATGTTTTAGCAACCACCGTACAGTGATAAAAATCCATTCATTCCCTTTTTTATGCCAAAAAAAGCTGTTTGATTTTTGTGGGAGGGGCCTGTGCATTATGATGTCATACTACACAGGCCCCGCCCACAACCGCTGACTGATCCCGTATTACTAATACTGATTCTAATACTACTGATGATAATACTATTACTAATGCTGTTCACCATCTCTACACACAATGCAGGTGTTTTGTATTTGAATGTAAAGTGAACATAACAGTCTTCATTTTCTCCTGACATCCTAGCCACTGAAGACGCAGTAGATTGGTTTTGTTTTTGATGGTAACGCGCCACTGCATACACCAAAAAGTGGAAAAGAGGGGCGGGGTGAGCGGTAGCTCATTATCATTTAAAGAGACGTGCGCCAAAATGGGTTGCTGTAAATAGAGCTATTTTTGACAAGGTAAAAAGGTGTTGTTTTACATGACCATTGAGGAATTTTAACCAAAGTATGTTGCAGATATTTCACAAAGACCCTAAAGAATCATACCAACTTGTGAAAAATGGGCACCCAGTGTCTCCTTTAATAATATTTTTTTATATGGGCCGTTCTACATAATTGGTGCAAACTGCTGTCCCAAAACCAAAAATGCATTTAAAAAGCATTTAAATATTCCAATTTATTATCTATTGAAATAATTAAATAAAACACACACACACACACACACACACAAAAACACATTTCTTAACTTTGAAATCAGTATGATCAACATTTTGATTCAAAATACAACAAATCTCATAAATTACACTTGAAATGTTGTTATGGATTTACCTCTGATGTTAATAAAATAGCAAAAATATATATTTACAATGTAGATGCAGAGTCCTAATAGGTCAATATGACCGTTCTAATTACATTATTATTACTGTGTTTTCGGTGATGACAGAGAGGACAAATATTCCAAAACTTTCTGAAAATACAATATGAAAATTAACTGCACAATTACTAGAAATGTGTACCTTGGGTATTATACAATTTGCATACATACAAAATTTTTGGAATTTTTTTTTTTTCCAACTCTGACTTTGGACCAATTCTGTAGAATAAGTAGCGATGATATACAAATATACAAGTACTCCCATAGCAACATGTCAATTGCTTAACAAAAGCATTTAAAGAATCAAAAGAATCGTGAAAAAAAATGTACTCAACTGTTTTAAATCTTGATAATAATAATAATAATAATAATAATAATAAAAATAAAAATGTTTTTCTGAGCAGCAAATCAGCATATTTCATAATGATTTCTGAAGGATCAAGACAAACGTTAAGTTGGCTTGACAAAGCCTGACCAGCAAGTTTGAAAAAGTTTTAAAAGTTTTAAGTTTGATAGTTTTCAGTCTGAAATAGCTTGAAGTTTTGATGCATGTTTTGAAGACAATAGTCAGATAGATAGATAGTCCGTTACAGATAGATAAATAGATATATTAGCATGTTACTAGCATATTGCTGGCATGATTAACAAGTTACTAGCATGTTATAACATGATTAGCAAGTTGCTAACATGTTTCTAGCATGATTAGCATGTGACTAGCAAGTTGCTAACATGTTTCTAGCATGGTTAGCATGTGACTAGCAAGTCGCTAACATGTTTCTAGCATGGTTAGCATGTGACTAGCAAGTCGCTAACATGTTTCTAGCATGGTTAGCATGTGACTAGCAAGTTGCTAACATGTTTCTAGCATGGTTAGCATGTGACTAGCAAGTTGCTAACATGTTTCTAGCATGATTAACAAGTTACTAGCAAGTTGTTAGCATGATTAGCATGATATTAACATATTGCTAACATAGTTGCTAGCATGATTTTAACCAGTGTTTTTTTTAATGAAAAGTAGTGCGTTACATTACTTTGGTGTTACTTTTTAAATCTGGGCAGGGCTTGCTTGTTTGTTTTTAATATAAAAAAGTTTTGTTCTTAGCAAATGCAAAAACCCTTTCACACCAAAATGAAATGAAGTGAATAAGGCTAGAAAAGAAAGTTCAACACCCTTCAGCAATGAGAAAAAAAGCACAAATGTGACCCTGGACCACAAAACCAGTCTTAAGTGTCAATTTTTCGAAATTGAGATTTATACATCATCTGAAAGTTGAATAAATAAACTTTCCAGTGATGTTTGGTTTGTTAGGATACGACAATATTTGGCCGAGATACAACTATTTGAAAATCTGGAATCTGAGGGTGAAAAAACCTCTAAATATTGAGAAAATTGCCTTTAAAGTTGTCCAAATGAAGTTCTTAGCAATGCATATTACTAATCAAAAATTAAGTTTTGATATATTTACTGTAGGAAATTTGCTAAATATCTTCATGGAACATGATCTTTACTTAATATCCTAATGATTTTTGGCATAAAAATAAAATTGATAATTTTGACCCATACTATGTATTTTTGGCTATTGCCGCAAATATACCTGTGCAACTTAAGACTGGTTTTGTCGTCCAGGGTCACAAATGTTAGTTAATATAAAGTAAGTTTTGCAAAATATCTAAACATTCTTAAATCAAGAAGGATTTTCTAGAAGTGAAAATTGTCTTGTTTTTTTCTGAAAACAAGTCAAAATTAAGTGTGTTTTTGCTTACCCCATTGGCAGATTATTTTGCTTGTTCTGAACAAAAACTCACTTAAATTAGACTTTTTTTTTTTTTTTCGAAAACAAGAAAATAATTATTTACTTGTCTAGAAAACTTCTTCCTTCTTGATTTAAGATTTTGTTATATATATATATATATATATATATATATATTAGGGCTGTCAAACGATATAATACATATGTGTGTGTACATATAAATACACACACATACATGTATATATTAAAACAAAATATTTATATGTATATATATTTATACATGTATACAATTTAGATTATAAATAAATATATATATATTTTATATATAAATCTAAAATATTTTTCCTTAATATATACATGCATGTGTTTGTATTTATGTATACATAATAAATATACACAGTACACGAATATATATTATGTAAACATAAACTTTTATTTTGGATGCGATTAATCGCAATTAATCGTTTGACAGCACTAATATATATAATATATTTATAAAACGGTTAGTTCCATTCCTGGATTCTGATTGGTCAGCAGCTGTGTTTTATTCACGATACAGCACGGCTATGACCGTTCCACCCAATGGTTCTTAGTATCACTGCGCAGCACCCTTAGCAACCACCCTTAGCAACCACCCTTAGCAACATAAACATATATTAGTTCTTATTAGTTCTTATTAGAAAGCAATAAGAGCTAACAGGCTAAAATGTTTCAAGTAAATTTTGATTTATATGACGTTAGATGAGTGGTTTGATTAACGATTTGGAAATACACACCGATTTCTGCTAAGGACAGCACCATTAAACTGTCTGACATGCTTAATCCAACACACCTGAAGTACTGGCAAACAAAGTCTGGTTTGATGTGCAGTTACACACGGACTTATAGAAAAAGAGGGGAACCGGGAACTCATGCCAGACTCATTCAACATTTTAACCGAAGAAAATGGTCTCCAGTATGGCACAATGAGCTTTAACTTGTTTATCAGGCGGCTTTGCGTATATCCGCTTCTAATACCCTCCGATGTGCATCATTCAGTGTCCTGCATTAGCCAAAATCATGACTGTCTTTGAAATATGTTTGATGATTGCGGCTGATGCGCCCGCTCTGTGTCCCGCATCTGGGATGCTGCTGTTCACACGCGAGAGCACGCCAGGGAAGGAGAGCGAGTGGAAAAAGTACTAATTGTTATTGATTACTGATTTAAATCATTTTATAATAACGAAAACAATACCTTAAACCAGAGGGGGGCAAACTACGGCCCGCCAGGCGTTTTCATCCGGCCCGTGAGGCAATTGGAATAAACTGGCTAATTTGATGCAATATCAGTAAAGTCCAATAGATGTCGCATTTAGTGTGGTATATAGCGGCTTTCGCTTTTTACGCTTCGTTAAACATAAGCGCCTAGTCATTCTTGACGGCATCCAAACCGCACAGCTCAGATACAAAATAAAAAGTCAAAATATACACCCTGTGTAAAACTGGCACATTTGTAAAATGTTGCTGTTTTTAAAAATGTGAAAGTGTTCATTTGTTGGACAAGTGCAAAACAGATTGGTGACGAATATGAAAGGCAAGTGAGTTTGCATTGCGCATTTACCAGCAACGTTCAGTTTTTCTTTTAAATAATTTGGCTGGGCGTTTATAATAAATGTTTATAGTGAACGCCACTATAGTTTGTGCTTGTTTTTTTACTTACAGTGTCAGTTAAATGTTTTTGAACTGTTCCTAGCCTGTTTGTATTTGAGTTCCATGAAATGACGCATATAAGAACATTCGGTTGCAGTTAGAGACTATTTTTTACAGCGGAAGGCCTAATGATTTTACTTAATGAAAACATGAATACATATTTTTAATATTTGCATTGTGTGGTAACCGTTTTATAAAAGCAATAAGGTACTCGAGGCCGTGCTGTATCGTGAATAAATCACGGCTGAAGGGCGTTGTTAGGCACGATTATTGCTTACATATATATATATATATATATAATATATTTTGGCTGAAAATTATACAAAAAAATGTAAGTAAGAAACATATTTTTGCAGTGTACGGTTGAATTGGATCAAAGGTCAGCAGCAAAGTCATTGGTTAATAAAATGGGATTAAATACATAAAGGAAACAAAAGTAACTGCCGTTACTTTTTTGAAAAAGTAACTCAGATATTTTCTTGTAAATGGAAAAAGTAATGCATTACTTTACTAGTTACTTGAAAAAGTAATATTATGATGTAACTTGCGTTACTTGTAATGCGTTACCCCCAACACTGAACATTACACACACAATACACTGAGTTGCAAAAGCAAAGCTTATTGCAGTGCATTCTGGGATTGAAGTGATCTGAGAAGCATAGATTACTGCCTTAGATTTTGGCTAAAAGAAGTATTTTAGGAGTGTTCTCCTGCTTATTACATAGGCGTGCAAATGATGCCTTTAAATGCTGTCGATGTGGGTGGCTCATCAGCTTTTGTGGACCTCTCTGTTGTTTAGTGGCTGCTTTGATGTTGGGAATCGCTACAAAATGCATCTTCTCTTGCGCTTCTTCTCTTTTTGCACTCGGTTTCGTTCTCGCTGATGCGCTTCTGTTTCTTCCTGCCCATTTTCTATTCTCTCCGTCTCTCTTACTGTCGTTTCTAGCGCTCCGGCTCTTCCTTTTAGCCTCTCTGGAAGTAATTATCCCGCTGTGCTATCCCAGAATTCCTGCAGAAGGGAGGAGGGGTGTGGCCTGTGTGTGAGATTACAGGCTGGAGTGGCTTTCTTCGCCTGCCGTTTTACTTTCTCTCCCTCCGTCTCCGTCTCCATCCCCTCCCTGTTTTTCCCTGTCGCTCTTGGGAATTCTCCAGATGTGAAGCTCTTAGGTGGCTAGTCATAAATTTCCTGCATTCTCTGAAGTCAGCAGGAGCCACTGGTGTGTGTCTCCCCGAGGAATCGACCTCACAGCCAAAACAATGAGGGCTTTTGGAATATATGAGATTATTTTGAAAGATTTTTTTCCACATTTTCCTTCAATTTCCTCTTTGCAGTTCTTTGAATTAAGTGTTTGCCATTGTCTTTTGTGCACACATAAGCAGTCTTCACCATATCATCTATAATTATCATTCTGTACACTATATACACTACCAGACAAAAGTTTTTGAACATTAAGTTTTTTTTTCTGCTCACCAAGCCTGCATTTATTTGACCCGAAGTACAGTCGAATTTTGAAATGTTTGTATTATTTAAAGTAACTGTTTTCTATTTAAATATATTTAAAAATCGAATTTATTCCTGCACTGCAAAAAATGCTTTTCTTACTTAGATTTCTTGTCTTGTTTCCAGCCAAAATATCTAAAAATTATTAAATCAAGAAGGATTTTCTAGACAAGCAAAACTTATTGTCTTGTTTTCAGAAAAAATAAGTCAAAATTAAGTGAGTTTTTGCTTAAAACAAGCAAAATAATCTGCAAATGGGGTAAGAAAAATAATATTTTTTCAAGCAGAAGACTAGATTATTTTGCTCACCCCATTGGCAGATTATTTTGCTTGTTTTAAGCAAAAATTCACTTAATTTGAACATATTTTGTCTGAAAACAAGACAATCATTTTTACTTGTCTAGAAAATCCTTCTTGATTTAAGAATTTTAAGATATTTTGGCTGGAAACAAGACAAAAAATCTAAGTAAGAAAAGCATTTTTTGCAGTGTGTGATTTGAAGTCACATGATCCTTCAGAAATCATTCTAATATTTTGATTTGCTGCTTAAAAAACATCTACTATTATTATTATTATTATTGAAAACGGCTGAGTAGAATTTTTAGTGTTCTTTGAATAGAAAGTTTAGAAGAACATTTATCTGAAATAGACATTTCTTAACATTATAAATTAATGTGTTACTTTTTATCCTTGCTAAATAAAAATATTCATTTCTATAATTTCTTTCTGACTCCAAGCTTTTGATCAATGCTGATCTCCAATCTTTTTATTCATCAAAGAATCGTGAAAAAAATGCACTCAACTGTTTTAAATATTGATAATAATGATAAACATAAAATCATGAAGCAAATCAGCATATTTCAGATTGATTTCTAATGATTTCTCGTGTAATTCTCGTGTCATTCTCGAGTAATGATGCTGAAAATTCAGCTTTGAATCACAGGAATAAACTAGATAAAGTTTGTCAAGACAGGCTTTAAGTTTGTTAAGTTGGCTTGAGAAAGACTTACCAGAAAGTTTGAAAAAGTTAAAGTTAAAAAAGTTTGAAAAAGATTTCAGTTTTCAGTTTGATAGTTTTCAATTTGAAATAGTTTGAAGTTTAAAGTAGTTTTAAAGCTTAAAGCATGAATGTTTTGAAGAGCATACAGTCAGACAGATACGATGTGCAATGTTTACATTAGAGCTGCTAAATTAATCCTAAAAAGATTGCGATCTCTGTTTTATTCCTGTCTTTCAATCACATAATGATCATTATTTCTGTGTTACAGACATTTAAATGACAGAAGCACTGGAATAAAAGTTTATAGTTTGGGGATAAACACTTATTGTCTATAATAGCGGTCAAAACAAAAGTATCTTAACACGTGAATGTATTGTAATGCTTATCCTCTTCCGCCAGGAGGTGGCGACAACTGCACCTTTAAAAACACATTTATCAATGAATCATTCATTCAGAAGATTCCAATAGTAAATTAAGTCTTTATTAATTAATTTGATCGAATATATTTAAAAGAAAAGACTTAAGCAATGAATGTTGTGTCAGAATCACTAGTAAATTATTTTGTTTAGATTTCTAATCTAATCTTTATTTCTTCAGGATCATGAGAGAAAAGTGATCTCCAATTTTTTTTTAAATAGTTTTTTTAAATTATCCAGAATCATGTAGCATAAGTTTGCATGTTTATTACTGCGTATGATTCGTTAAAATATAAGTTTAATTTCATAAAGTACAAGTTCATATCAAAATGCACCTATATTTTTTGTTTTTCAGTTTAATAAAATACTATTTTCCCTATATATTTTGTTATTAAGGATTTCTTTAAAAAAACGATAAAAATCTGGTCTTGTTCTCGTGGGATAAGTGTCTCGTCACACCCCTAATAGATAGATAGATAGATAGTCAGTTATAGATAGATAAATTGATATATTAGCATGTTACTAGCAAGTTGCTTGCATGGTTAGCAAGTTACTAACATGTTGCAGTCATGGTTAGCATGTTACTAGCATGTTATAACATGATTAGCAAGTTGTTAGCATGTTTCTAGCATGATTAGCATGTTGCTAACATGATTGACAAGTTGTTAGCATTATTCTAGCATGATTAACAAGTTGTTAGCATGTTGTTAACATGATTCTAGCATGATTACTATGTTACTAGCATGTTTCTAGCATGATTAACAGGTTAACACATTGTTAACATGATTCTAGCCTGATTAGCATGTTAATAGTATGCTTCAAGCATGATTAGCAAGTTGCTAATAATGTGTTACCACAATTAACAAGTTAATCACGTTTCTAGCATGATTAGCAAATTGCTGGCATTTTCTAACATGATTAGCAAGTTGGTAATAATTTGTTATCATGATTAGCAAGTTGCTAGCATGTTTCTAGCATGATTAGCAAGTTAACACATTGTTAACATGATTCTAGCCTGATTAGCATGTTATTAGTATGCTTCAAGCATGATTAGCAAGTTGGTAATAATTTGTTATCATGATTAGTTATCATGTTTCTAGCATGATTAGCAAAGTTGCTAGCATGATTAGCATGTTGCTAACATAATTTTAACATGACTAGTATGTTACTAGCATGTTTCTAGCATGATTAGCAAGTTGCTAGCATGACTGGTGAGTTATTAGCATGTTTTTTGCATTATTAACAAGTTACTAGCATTTTTTTAGTATGATTAGCATGATAATCACATGTTTCTAGCTTGATTAGCATGACACTAGCATGTTTGCTAGCATGATTAACAAGTTGCTAACACATTGCTATCATGATTAGCAAGTTACTAGCATGTTGTTAGCATGATTAGCAAGTTAGTTTGAATGGATTATAATAGTAGATAGAAGGGCAGCTTGATTGAGTCTGAAGGGATTGTGGGAGTTTTGTCAGTGTGAGTTTGAATAGTCTTGGCTCATTTCAACATTCTCTCAATGGAAGTCTATGGGATTTTTCACAGTTTTAATTGTTATTTTTAGGAAAATCGTAAGTCCCATCAGTTAGAAAAGATACAGATCAGTCTGAAGATCTGGGCTGAGTTTGGAGTTTGTCGAGTTAAAGCTCTATGGTCAGAACATTTTGTCTACGAAGAAGAATAATAAAATGTTTAAATAGCAGTAAGTTGGCTTTCTCAAGACAGATTAATTACAGTTTACAATATATTCAGACAGAAAGCAGTTATTTGAAATAGTAGAAATATTTCACAATATTACTGCTTTTGCTGTATTTTGAATGAAATAAATGCAGGCTTGGTGAGCAGAAGAGTCAAAAAAAACCTTTTCAACAGCAGTGTAGCTGAGTTGAACATTTCTGTAAGCATGAAATACAGACTTATTTCCTCTCAAGGTTTCTTTCTTATATACATCTCAGAACAGTATAAGCATTGTGTGAAAAGCACTCTACAAATGCAACATTTGAGTTAAAGTTTTAGATTAGAGTGATTAGTGCATTAGTGAGTTTTTATGTAACATTAAAACCTTGGTCTTGTATAAGTTGATTTGTATTCGTCTAGTATTTCTGTAGTAGCGTGTGTATGGCAAGCCGTTTTGACCTTTATTCACTCGCAGGATCTGAATTCTTGATATCAACAATTCAATTTTCACTAGTTAAAATGGCTTGAGAAAGCCAACTTACTGATATGCTATTTTCTTCTGAGACTAAAATGATCAACTCTATCTCCTCCTAGAGCTTTAACTCTACAAACTCCAAACTCAGGCCAGATCTTCAGACTGATCTGTAGTTGGTTGCTGTATCTTTTCTAACTGATCGGACTAACGACTTTCCTAAAAATAACAATTAAAACTCTAAAAAATCCCATAGACTTACATTGACGGAATGTTCAAATGAGCCAAGACTATTCAAATTTCAACTGTCAAAACTCCCAGAATCCTTTGAGACTCATCTAGCTTCCCTTCTATGTACTATTTCTAATCCATTCAAACTCATTCAAACTAACTTTAATCATACTAGAATCATGCTAGCTACTTGCTAATCATACTAGAATCATGTTAGCTACTTGTTAATCATACTAGAATCATGCTAGAATCATGTTAGCTACTTGTTATTCATACTAGAATCATGCTAGCTACTTGCTAATCATACTAGAATCATGTTAGCTACTTGTTAATCATACTAGAATCATGCTAGCTACTTGCTAATCATACTAGAATCATGTTAGCTACTTGTTAATCATACTAAAATCATGCTAGCTACTTGCTAATCATGCTAGAATCATACTAGAATCATGCTAGTAACTTGCTAATCATACTAGAATCATGTTAGCTACTTGTTAATCATACTAGAATCATGCTAGCTACTTGCTAATCATGCTAGAATCATACTAGAATCATGCTAGTAACTTGCTAATCATACTAGAATCATGCTAGTAACTTGCTAATCATGCTAGAAATCATGCTAGCTACTTGCTAATTATACTAGAATCATGCTAGCTACTTACTAGTCATACTAGAATCATGCTAGCTACTTGCTAATCATATTAGAATCATGATAGCAACTTGCTAATCATACTAGAATCATGCTAGCTACTTGCTAATCATGCTAGAATCATACTAGAATCATGCTAGTAACTTGCTAATCATGCTAGAAATCATGCTAGCTACTTGCTAATTATACTAGAATCATGCTAGCTACTTACTAATCATACTAGAATCATGCTAGCTACTTGCTAATCATACTAGAATCATGCTAGCTACTTGCTAATCATACTAGAATCATACTAGAATCATGCTAGCTATTTGCCACATCCTAGCAACCACCCCAGGTACCCTAGCAACCGCATAGCAACACCCTAGCAACCGCCCCGGTTACCCTAGCAACCGCATAGCAACACCTTAGCAACCAACCCAAATACCTTAGCAACCGCATAGCAACACTCTAGAAATCACCCCGACTACCCTAGCAACCTCCTAGTAACCATATAGAAACACAATAGGAACATGCTAATAACATGCTAGTCATAATCATAAATTAAGCCTTTAAAACTATGTTAAACTTAAAAAACAAAGCTTTTTTTAAACTTCCTAAACTTTTTAAGCTTTATAAACTTTTAAACTTAAACTTGTAAACTTAAAACTTTTAATCTTTTAAACTTTATAAACTTTCTGATCCTGGCTTTCTCAAGTCAACTTAAAGTTTGTCTCAACGAACTTTTTTATCTAGTTAAAATGCTAATTCTTGATATCAGAAATTTGAGTTTTACTAGTAACAATGGCAATTGTTGAAATCAGGAATTACATTTCCACTAATAAAAAGGTTATTTATTGATATCAACAGTTGAATTTCAACTATAATTGTTGATATCAAGAATTGTATTTTCACTAGTTAAATGTCACCATAGACTCCCATTCAAATTTAATTCTTGATACCAACAATTAAATCTGAATGGGAGTCTATGGTGACATTTAACTAGTGAAAATACAATTCTTGATATCAACAATTATAGTTTTTACTAGTTGAAATTCAGTTGTTGATATCATCCTTTTTACTAGTGGAAATGTAATTCCTGATATCAACAATTACCATTGTTACTAGTAAAAATCCAATTTCTGATATCAAGAATTATAATTTTAAACAGAGAAAACTGATTTGTTGATATCAAGAATTCAGATCCTGCGAGTGAATAAAGGTCAAAACGGCTTGCCATAAAAATGTCCATTCTTGATATCAACAATTCAATTGCTACTAGTGACAGTGTTCATTTCTGATATCATGAATGGGATTGTTACTAGTAAGAATGCATTTTAGATATCTGAAATTACTCTCCTAATTATTGATAACACAAATATATTTTCAGATATCAGAAATGAGAAATGTAACATGTTGAAATACATTTACAGATATCAACAACTGACATTTCAACTAGTGACTATTGAAATCTTGATATCAAGAATTGGCATATTTACTAGTAACAATGTAATTATTGATATCAAAAATAAAGTTTTTTTACTAGTGAGAATTATTTCTGATATGATATCAATTCTTGATATCAACAATTAAATTCGAATGGGAGTCTATGGTGACATTTAACTAGTGAAAACGCAATTCTTGATATCAACAATTATAGTTTTTACTAGTTAAAATGTAATTCCTGATATCAAAAATTGCCATTGTTACTAGTAAAAATCCAATTTCTATCTAGAATTAGCATTTTAACTAGTGAAAATTGAATTGTTGATATCAAGAATGAATTTCCTGCGAATGAATAAAAGTAAAAACGGCTTGCCATACGTGTGCTGTGTGTTGTGACATTGAGTTTCATGGCTTGTTCTTATAGCCTTTCAGAAGGGGCTGTCCTTTTGAGCTTTGTGCTTTTTCAAGGGTTTCCTTCATACTCCCAAAGAGATTAAGAAAAAGGTTTCCTCTGTGCTTGCTCCTGCCAATATAATCCTAAAACCCTGCAAAGCTGCTTTGCTACATGTTAAACACAACAAACGCAGGCACACAAATACAGCAGAGGTGAGCTGAATTCAACATGAGTCAGCATCGTTTCTGTTTAACTGGGTCATGTTCTGCTTTTTCCTACTTTACAATGTCAGTCAAGATGCACAAAAAACAATTCATCATACTTTCTCTGACTCTCAGGCTGCGCTTTTAAGCCTTTATGCAAATAACAGCTGCTATGATTGGCTAAATGTCCTTTGTGGGCGTGGGAAGTCATTTTTGATTGGCCATATATATGCATTGCTGAGAACTTAATTTTCTCAATATTTCGATTTTTTTTGCATCCTCAGATTCCAGATTTTTTAATGGTTATATCTCAGCCAAATATTGTCCTATCCTAACAAACCATACAGCAATGTAACGCTTATTTATTCTTAATTTCTTAATGATCTTAATTTCAATACATTTTTTGGTCTGTTAATAACTGTTTTCTATGTGAATATATTGTAAAATGTTATTTATTTCTGTGTTCGAAGCTGAATTTTTAGCATCATTTATGTATGTGTTTATTTGTTTTGCAATATTTTTATTTATAAATATTTTCTGTATATAATTTATTTTTTCACCGTTTTTAAAAGCAGCATCTTATGCTCACCAAGTTTGCATTTATTTGATTAAAATACAGTAAAAACAGTGATATTGTTAATTTTATTTATTTAATTATTTATTTTAATTATTATTATTATTATTATTATTATTATTATAACATTTTACAATATATTCACATAGTATACGGTTATTTATTTCAGCATCATTTATTAATGTATTTATTTGTTTTGCAATATTTTTATTTATTTATTTTTATTTTATTTATATTTTCACTGTTTTTGAAAGTAGCATCTTATGCTCACCAAGTTTGCATTTATTTGATTACAAATACAGTAAAAACAACAATTTTGTGAATTATTATTATTATTATTATTATTGTTTTCTTTTTTCTTATTAATTAAATTAATATTGTAAAATGTTATTTATTTCTGTGATCAAAGCATTATTTATGTATGCATGCATGTGTATTATTTATTTATTTATTTATTTTGCAATATTTATTATTTATAAATATATATTTTTACTGTTTTTGAAAGTAGCATCTTATGCTCACCAAGTTTGCATTTATTTGATAAAAATACAGTAAAAACAGTAATATTGTTAAATATTATTATTATTATTATTATTATTATTTAAAAAAAATTTGACAATATTTTCATATAGAATATGAAAGTAGCATCTTATGCTCACCAAGTTTGCATTTAATTGGTAAAAATACAGTAAAAACGATTTTTTATTATTATTATTATTATTATTTTATAATATATTCACATAGAAAAAAGTCATTTTAAATAATAATAATGTTTATTTCTGTGATCAAAGCTTTTCAGTATTATTTATGTATGTATATATGCATGTATTGTTTATTATAAATATATTCAATAAAAAAAAAATATTAAAAAGAGTTTTTTGCTATTGCAGAAGTTAGAGGTCCATCTGTGCTGGATATATGTAAGAATGACTGTAGAAACATTCATGCATTTAAGAGTTAATGTAAACTTCTCAAAAGTATAATAAAACAATAAAAACATGCACATTTTCACAAAAATAAGATATTTGAAAGATTTTGTCCAAACAAACAGGATATTTATACAGGATGTAACAAAAAAAATAATAATAAATTGGATATAAAATTGTTGTTCAAACTCAAAACAACAAATGTTTTTGTTTTCTTTTTTTAGCGGAAAATCTGCAAACTGTTCTCAGAAAGCATGTCCACACACTTATTTATTTCATATAACTGCAGCATTTTTTCCGTCACATAATTGCACAGGCTGATATCACGATTGCGATACGATTAATCGTGCAGCACGTCTTTTTTCTTATTCAGCCGAATACCGAAATGCCATTTTTTCTATTTTCGGCTAAATATTTTCAGTTGCTGAACATTGGGTGCATCCCTAATGACAAAGAATTGTGATAAAAGTGTGCATCGTGATATGATATTTTCACCATGTCTCCTCCCCTACCTTAAACCCTAACTGATGTGTCTGATGTCTTCCTGGCTAGTTTGGTCTGTTTGGACCGCGAGCGCTGGGCAGGGCTGTGCACGCTGCCGCCGACGGCCCGGGCCTCAGCAAGGCCGAGTTCATGGAGAAGGTGCGCCAAAGCAACGAGGCCTGCCAGCTGGGAGACTTCCAGACGGCCGTGAAGCTGTACGGCGAGGCCCTGCGCGCCGACCCGCAGAACTGCATCCTTTACAGCAACCGCTCTGCTGCCCACCTCAAACTCGGCCAATACCAGACTGCCCTGGACGACGCCGTCAAAGCCCGCCTCCTCAACCCTAAATGGCCCAAGGTAAGTGAGTCTTTCATTCCAGTTTTTAGGTGAAGACGCTGCTAGTTGTTCAGCTCAGAGGAGCGGAGATTTTAGCATTCGTCGCAGGTACGGCGAGCCGGGAGCTTGAGGTTTTGCCAAATTGCCTCTTTGCTTAACATTTCTCAGCTGTGATGCTAATGGACCCTCGCAGCTGAGCATCACGGTAAAGTCAGCGTCTGAAAATGATCACAGGAGTGGCCTTGCGGCAGGAGCTCATCTGCTCTTGGCAAGGGGAAAAGGGCACGCTGTGATAGACTTACTAACAAACACAGGCTGTTTTTTGACTATATGCTCTGAGGAAGTATTATTTATGTGGAAAGAACTTCAGTTGGAATTAGCGATATGCCGGTATAAAATTTTCATGTTGCGATTAATTGCTAATGTTTTTATCACGGTATACAGTATTATCACGATGTTGAAATTTAGTTGCAAAAAGCGATGTCATAATACAGTATAATAACAACAAATTCTGAACATTAAAACACAATAAAGCAATACACAAAAAATGTATAAAGTCAAAAACTTTACACAGATTAAAGTGCAAAAGAATTAAAAGACCAATATCACTTTACAGTAAGATCTTATTAGTTAACCTTAGTTAATGCATTAACATGATCAGTGAACAAAAGCTACATTTGCCACAGAAGCTATTCATCTTTGTTAATAATAACACAACTTTTAGTTCATGTTAGGTCAGGTTTATTTAAAAAAAAAAACAGTTTATAACTTTTGATTTATTATTAGGAATTAGATTAATGCATGTTTAGAAGAATTTTTTCATTGGGAGTTTATGTTCACAAATAATTAACTAATGAAGCTCTAAAGTGAAATGTGACCGAACAAGAAAGAATCAATACATTTTCAAACAATATCCAGGGCATTTGTAGTCCAGATTAAAATGTAAAAAGTGTTCAAATAAATAGCATGTTGAGTCTAAATATTAAAGTATTTGGTGCTGTGATGAACACCACTGCAAATAAAAAAATCTGAATGAATTTGAATCTTTAGCTAATTTAAATATGTTTTAGAAAGTAGCGCAGCTGCTTTGTTTCTGGGTTAATGTTGCATTTGTGGTTTAGTTTTTGACTCTTGCTACTGGTTTGAATCTGGCTATGCTGCCTTTTTTAAGTTTTAGTTGTTTGTCCCGTCCATTGCTTTGGTTATCACTGTGTCAGTCACTGCTATTTCTGGCGTGAATATGTGGATGCCATTCCTGAAACACTACAATGTGTATGTGTCTGAGAAAATGAAAGTTTCATACAAATTCTGAATGGATTATAGTCTAGAAAACTTTTTTTTTTTAAGTACGACCCTATTTTTTTTTTTTTTAAATTGACGTGAATCAGTCATAATAAATGCAGCCATAATCAAAGTAGGCTATACTCTCTCAATACTCAAAGTGCATATAGAGATCAAATATTTCAAGGATGATACAGAGCTAGAGACCTGTTATAAAGCCTAGATATATAGCCTAATTTGCGCACATTGCTCTCTAAACGTGGGGTATTAAAATTGCTTTTGAATGTGCATGCGCGTTTTACTTTCAGTTTCGTTTTAACGATCGCGTGAAACTCTCGGCGGTACTGAATACCGGCCCCTGTCCAGTTGGAATCTGTTTCTGATGTAGTTCCCTAACAAGATATATGTCTGGTATCATGGGTGACATTTGACTCTTGCAGTGCGCCTATTGCAATGCAGTGAAGCAGTCAATACAGTGCAGTCAAGAATAGCTTAAAGACGTTGCCAACATTTACTAAACTGGACGAGCTTTTGACTCTTTCTACTGGTTTGAATCTGGCTATGCTGCCCGTTTTAAGTTTTAGTTGTTTGTCCCGTCCATTGCTTTGGTTATCACTGTGTCAGTCACTGCTATTTCTAGCGTAAATATGTGGATGTCATTCCCGAAACACTACAATGTGTATGTGTCTGAGAAAATGAAAGTTTCATACAAATTCTGAATGGATTATAGTCTAGAAAACTGGTTTTTAGACTTTTTTTAATTTTTTTAAGCGCGACCCTTTTTTTTTTTTTTTTAAATGACGTGAATCAGTCATAATAAATGCAGCCATAATCAAAGTAGGCTATACTCTCTCAATACTCAAAGTGCATATAGAGACCAAATATTTCAAGGATGATACAGAGCTAGAGACCTGTTATAAAGCCTAGATATATAGCCTAATTTGTGCACATTGCTCTCTAAACGTGGGGTATTAAAATTGCTTTTGAATGTGCATGTGCGTTTTACTTTCAGTTTCGTTTTAACGATCACGTGAAACTCTCGGCGGTACTGAATACCGGCACATGTCTCGTTGGAATCTGTTTCTGATGTAGTTCCCTAACAAGATATATGTCTGGTATCATGGGCAACATTTGACTCTTGCAATGCGCCTATTGCAATGCAGTGAAGCAGTCAATACAGTGCAGTCAAGAATAGCTTAAAGACGTTGCCAACATTTACTAAACTGGACGAGCTTTTGACTCTTGCTACTGGTTTGAATCTGGCTATGCTGCCCGTTTTAAGTTTTAGTTGTTTGTCCCGTCCATTGCTTTGGTTATCACTGTGTCAGTCACTGCTATTTCGAGAATGAATCTAGCATAAATATGTGGATGTCATTCCCGAAACAGTACAATGTGTATGTGTCCGAGAAAATGAAATTCTGAATGGATTTTATGGTCTAGAAAATTGTTTTTAAACTTTTTTTTTAAGCGCGACCCAATTTTTTTTTTTTAAATTGACATCGTATTAAATGCAGCCATAATCAAAGTAGGCTATACTCTCTCAATATTCAAAGTGCTTATAGAGACCAAATATTTCAAGGATGATACAGAGCTAGAGACCTGTTATAAGATATATAGCCTAATTTGCGCACATTGCTCTCTAAACGTGGGGTATTAAAATTGCTTTTGAATGCGCATGCGCGTTTTACTTTCAGTTTCGTTTTAACGATCGCGTGAAACTCTCGCGGTACTGAACGTGCATTCTACATGTGTGTCTACAGGCTTTGTTATAATGAGAGGATTAATTAGCTTGCAGAACTCTGGACTGAACAAAAAGTCTGGTGTTTTGTTGGTGAGTGGATTCTAACTGATAAATGCAAACACACACTGGAGTCTGGCGTGAGGCGGCTGCCGCTTAATTTCATTTTGTTGTTAATGTTTATTTTGTTATTAAAGTTGTTTGCAGCTTCCCACATCCTTCTCCCTGAGTCTTGAACCTTTTTACATACATACATCTTCCTTAAATCATCCTGGCGACCCATTTTGCACAACGCGCGCTCCCTTTACTATCACTACGAAGCGTCATCTTAGTTCATCGCAATCTCAAAAAGTTCCTTTATAATCAACGAAAATTATAAAGGAAAAACCATGCTCAAAAAAAAAAAAATGCCGCCAGAAGAAGCCTTATGTCAGCCTTGGTTGTGCAATTCTATTGGCACCTGTGTGTCTCGTGACCAATTGCCTCATGCTAATGTTTGGACATATCTTTTGAGATGTGAGCGCGTTGATGGAGCGGGATCATTTTCAGCGATTTAAAACCTTATGTTTTACTCTCTGCTGGCTCCTGGCTTCAGAAGACTTGGAATGCAACACGTCTTGTTTCTAATGCTTTTATACTGCTTGTTTATAGTCAGTTTTGCAGTAAATTCCTGTGCCTGTACTTATATTTGCCTGTGTTTTATATGATTCAGAAGTGGGTAGGTGCTCCAGTCAAAGTATAAATGTATATAAAATTATTTATATCTTTCACAAATTCATGCAAACCATTAAATTAAGACAAACTACTGAAAAAAATGGAGAACGCTGTGTGTCAAAAAATGACGCTAAAGGGGTACCTTGAGCGTCAAAATGTGATGCCAAAGGGGACCTGACCAAGCGTCAATATGTGACGACTTGGGAGTGAGAATGTGGTGATTGAGAAGTCATTATTACTGCTTTTTAATATTTAGTAAAATTATTACAAATGAGATGCAAATTATCGTCACTGTTGTTCGTCTCAGCTGCCACCACAGCATTTTCAGCATTTTTTCTGCTGGCTAAAATCTCATTGGTGGACTTACGTTGTTGAATATTTTTTGTTAGGCATACATGCTAAATACTGGAGGCAAACCTGAGAAAATAGACCAGATATTTCACTGCGTTCCTGGACATGCATTTTCCGTAGCTGTAATTTATATGCGGGGATTATGCTAATTGTGAATGAGCATGCATTTGTACCCTATTTACATGTTTAATGATCAAATCGGATGTTTACGAAGTGTTTGTGAGTCCGAGAGTTCGTGAAGGTCTGTTTTATGCGCAAATTATTCTGAATTTTCCGAAGTTTCATGAATGAGGCCCAATGTGTATGTGATATTATTGACCAGCTTTATTTCATGCATTGCACTTCTGGCTTGTTTTTAACTCAACTGATCACCTACGTAATGTTGTTCGATTCTTCAGTCTTTTTTTTTAGTTATAGATAAGCTGGTTATTTGTAGGGTCCTATGGTTTACGCATACGGACGGAATCGCAGAATGATAAATCAGTCTTTAGAGCTGCTTTGAGAGTCATTTCATGAGCATTTTACCATTTCTTTTGAGAAAAACTTGTCGTATCATATACAAATAGAAACTTAAAGATCGTCACAGCAACCCGTGAAAATAAAAGTTTGTTTTAACTTGAAGAAATTGTGACAGAAATATATTACTCCTCAATGTGGGCCCAATTAAGGCATATTTACCAGAATTTATTTACTAGCAAAATGTAAATACACAACAGTGAAAAAGAGAAAACAGAGATAATAAATAAAAAAAAAATATATATATATTTTTCTTTTAATACAATCAGTTAATCACAGAAAATGTAATGAAACCATTAAAATGAAATCCAGAAAAATGTATGGGAAACACAGAATTTGGTAAAATAAAACTGAGTGCTTTTTGATGTGTATATATATTGTGTATATATACATATACATATGTATTTTTTATTTAACTATTAAACGGAATCCGGAAAAATGAAACAGAAAAAATGGAATTTGGAAAAAAATAAAACTGAATTTTGTAAAAAATTGTGCTTTATATTTGATTGATATTTGGTCACACTGAGGCTAGCATTGGTGAGAATCTTGCTCCATTAGTTTCTGCTTGTGTCAATAAATCAGAAATATATCTGTTATTCATTTGCATTCATGTTGTCTATAATAAGTGTTTGATTCATTTTGGCAATTAGCGCATGTGTTATATGGCATTATTTACATCCTTTTTGTTTTTAATTTTGCAATTTAATGTCGTTACACACGTTTGAAAAAGTTTGAGCCAAGTTTGAGCTCTGAAATATATCTTTTTAAAGAAATTAATATTTTTATTCATCAAGGATGCATTAAAAAAGCGACAGTAAATACATTAATGATGTTACAAAAGATTCAGTTTCTGATAAATGCTGTTGTTTTTGTAATCTTTTTCCATCAATCCTAAAAAAAAAAAGCATGGTTTCCACAAAATATGAAGCAGCTCAACAGTTTTCAACATTGGTAATGATCATAAACGTATCTTGAGCTTCAAATCAGAAATTTTTAGAATGATTCCTAAAGGAACATGTGACACTGATGCAGAAAGTTCAGCTTTGCATCACAAAACCAGTCATAAGTCGCAATAGCCAAAAATACATTGTATGTGTCAAAATTATTGATTTTTCTTTTATGCCAAAAATCATTAGGATATTAAGTAAAGATCATGTTACATGAAGATATTTTGTACATTTCTTGCTCCATTAGTTTCTGCTTGTGTCAATAAATCAGAAATATATCTATTATTCATTTGCATTCATGTTGTGTATAATAAATGTTTGATTCATTTTGGCAGTTAAACTTCAAATCAGCATTTTTAGAATGATTCCTAAAGGAACATGTGACACTGATGCAGAAAATTCAGCTTTGCATCACTTTAGAAATTACATTTTACAATATATTCACTTAGAAAGCACTTTTTTGAAATTGTAAAAATATTTCATGATTTTACAGATTTTACTGCATTTTTTAAATGATACTGTTTTGTCGCACATAGTATATTTGTAGCCAAATGGTTAGTTCTAAGCTGCTACTAGAAATATTGCATCCACATGCTCATATCTGGAGACTTTAGTGTGCTTAAATTGGTATTTCAGCTAAAATTAGTGCTTCAGATAAAAGCATAAAAATGTAAAAAGTATCAAATCAATTTAGGGTTGTTTGTCGAAATCGAGTTTTTGTTGTACTTTGAACCGGCCGACCCGCACATGTGTGCAGTCTTAACAGCTCTAGTCGTAATTATTTTCTAATCACGCAAACATGTTGGCTTTAATAAGAACTGGGGAAGTTGAAAATAGCCTTTTTCTCAATCGTAAAGCGCCTGAACGCTCTGAGAGGAAACGTTTTTTGCGCAGACGTGAGCGGTACTTCGGTTTGGTCTCGCTTTGACCACACAATCCTCTCCTCCCCGGCCCAAAGCACATGTGGCAAAACCCAAACCCAGCGAGGAACGTTAACCTCTGTGTGCACAGCTGTCCGTCTTCTGCTTTCCGACGTCTAATTTGCTGCACGGAACCGAAGAGGCGGGACTTTCTCGTTTGGCATCGAGAAAAGGGCAAAAACATGGGTTCCATTTTACTCAACCAAAATGTGTGAAAAATGTGTCGTCTTTATGAGCAGCGGGCTCCTCTGAGACACGACGGGGAGTGTTCAACCTAACCAGGGCCACAAGTGCAGGGCTTCGGGATCTAGCCGAGGAAGTTTTGTGGGAATGAGCAGACGGCGGTCCCTGTATCGGAGAAGGCTGTGCTTCCTTTTGGAACAGAATAGGAGGAAGTAGTGGGTGTGGGGCCGAGCTGCTGTTTTGTTGTGGAAATCCTGGACGGGTTCAACGGCGGACTTGACAATAACTGCAATAACAGCAACATTCCACTGACTTTACAGGCCTGAACTGTGCAGATTTGTCCTGCGGAGCGTTTCTGACAAAAGTCGCATGAAAGAGACAAATAAACAAACAAATATGAAGTTATGACATCACACAGAAGTAAACTTTAGCTTTCCTTAATATTTCAGGGACTTAGTGGAGTGTAAACTTTGTCTCAGATTCAATTCAACTCAGTATTGTTTATATGGAGTGAAAATATAGCTGTTAAAGTTGTGGTTCGGCTTAAAAGCTTTTATTATTTGAGTTCTAGTGCTCTGATTGGTTAGGTGTTGCCAGGCAGTTGCTAAGGTGAATATTAGAATGATTTCTGAAGGATCATGTGACATTGAGACTGGAGTAATGATGGTGAAAATACAGCTTTGTCTCACAATAATAAATTACATTTTAAAATATATTCAAATAGAAAGCACAGATTTTAAATTGTAAAAATATTTTAGAATTTTAGTGATTTTACAGCATTTTTTATCACAGAAAAGCAGCCTTGGTGAGAAGAAAACTTTGTCTATAGGATTTTTGTAGAGTGATTCTGACAAAAGTCTCATGAAAGAGACAAATAAACAAACAAATATGAAGTTATGACATCGCCCAGAAGTGAACTTCAGCTTCTCTTTAATATTTCAGGGACTTAGTGGAGTGTAAACTTTGTCTCAGATTCAATTCAATTCAGTATTGTTTATATGGAGTGAAAATATAGCTATTAAAGTTGTGGTTTTAGTATTTGAGTTCTAGTGCTCTGATTGGTTAGGTGTTGCCAGGCGGTTGCTAAGGTGTTCTGATTGGTCTTATTATTATTATTTTTATTTATTTATTTTTTTTGATGCTGTATGATGTGAATATCATACATGGAAAAAAAAAACACTATTGTTTGGGACATTTTAAAAGAATTTTTTTTTTTTTTTGGAGCCAGGATGCGTTAAATTGATCAAATGTCACAGTAAAGACTTTTAATAATGTTACAAAAGTAATGTTACATTTAAAAAGATTCCTGAAAAGTCTGGGTTTCCACAAAATTATTAAAAAGCCACTGTTTTTAACTATTTCTTGAGCAGCAAATCAGTATATTAGAATGATTTCTGAAGGATTATGTGACATTGAAGACTGGACTAATTATACTAAAAATGCAGCTTTGCGTCACAATAATAAATTACATTTTAAAATATAATCGACTAGAAAACACAGATTTTAAATTGTAAAAATATTTCAGAATTTTAGTGATTTTACAGCATTTTTTATCACAGAAAAGCAGCCTTGGTGAGAAGAAAACTTTGTCTATAGGATTTTTGTAGAGTGATTCTGACAAAAGTCTCATGAAAGAGACAAATAAACAAACAAATATGAAGTTATGACATCACACAGAAGTGAACTTCAGCTTCTCTTTAATATTTCAGGGACTATGGAATATAAACTTGGTCTCAGATTCAATTCAATTCAGTATTGTTTATATGGAGTGAAAATATAGCTATTAAAGTTGTGGTTTTAGTATTTGAGTTCTAGTGCTCTGATTGGTTAGGTGTTGCCAGGCGGTTGCTAAGGTGTTCTGATTGGTCTTATTATTATTATTTTTATTTATTTATTTTTTTGATGCTGTATGATGTGAATATCATACATGGAAAAAAAAAACACTATTGTTTGGGACATTTTAAAAGAATTTTTTTTTTTTTTTGGAGCCAGGATGCGTTAAATTGATCAAATGTCACAGTAAAGACTTTTAATAATGTTACAAAAGTAATGTTACATTTAAAAAGATTCCTGAAAAGTCTGGGTTTCCACAAAATTATTAAAAAGCCACTGTTTTTAACTATTTCTTGAGCAGCAAATCAGTATATTAGAATGATTTCTGAAGGATTATGTGACATTGAAGACTGGACTAATTATACTAAAAATGCAGCTTTGCGTCACAATAATAAATTACATTTTAAAATATAATCGACTAGAAAACACAGATTTTAAATTGTAAAAATATTTCAGAATTTTAGTGATTTTACAGCATTTTTTATCACAGAAAAGCAGCCTTGGTGAGAAGAAAACTTTGTCTATAGGATTTTTGTAGAGTGATTCTGACAAAAGTCTCATGAAAGAGACAAATAAACAAACAAATATGAAGTTATGACATCGCCCAGAAGTGAACTTCAGCTTCTCTTTAATATTTCAGGGACTATGGAATATAAACTTGGTCTCAGATTCAATTCAATTCAGTATTGTTTATATGGAGTGAAAATATAGCTATTAAAGTTGTGGTTTTAGTATTTGAGTTCTAGTGCTCTGATTGGTTAGGTGTTGCCAGGCGGTTGCTAAGGTGTTCTGATTGTCTTATTATTTTTATTTTATTTTTTTTGATACTGTATGATGTGAATCAGTCCTTCAGTTAAAAAAAAACACTATTGTTTGGGACTTTTTGAAAGAAATTATTATTTTTGAAGCCAGGATGCATTAAATTGATCAAAAGTTACAGTAAAGATTTTTAATATTGTTACAAAAGTAATGTTATATTTCAAATAAATGCTGTTATTTTGCACTCTTCTGTTCATCAAAGAATCCTGAAATAATCCTGAATAATCATAAATGTTTCTTGAGCGGCAAATCCGCATATTAGAATAATTTCTGAAGGATCATGTGACACTGAAGACTGGAGTAATGATGCTGAAAATGCAGCTTTGCGTCACAATAATAAATTACATTTTAAAATATATTCAAATGGAAAACACAGATTTTAAATTGTAAAAATATTTTAGAATTTTAGTGATTTTTCAGCATTTTTTATCACAGAAAAGCAGCCTTGGTGAGAAAAACAAACTTTATGTCAATAGGATTTTTGTCAAGTTTAGCTTTTCATCACAAGAATAAATTAAATTGTAAAATAGATTTAAATAGAAAACAGTTATTTTAATTTGTAATAATATTTCACAATTTAACAGTTTTTACTGTATTTTTGAGCAAATAAATGCAGCTTTGGTAAGCAGAAAAGACTTATTTTCAAGAATCTTATCAACTCCAAAATTTTAAACATAAGTGTATGCAATTTAATAGTCAGTTTTTATGAAATAAAATTGATTCATAGGGTTATACTATTAGCATTGGTGAGAATCTTGCTTCATTCATTTTTGCTTGTCAATAAATTATAAATATATCTCTTACTCGTTTAAGTTTATATCGCGTAAAATGAATCATTTTGGCAATTAGTGTATGTGTTATAAGTATAGGATATTTATAAAATTCAGCTTTGTATCACAAAAATAAATTACATTTTAAAATATATTCAAATAGAAAGCACAGATTTTAAATTGTAAAAATATTGTAGAATTTTAGTGATTTTTACAGCATTTTTAATCAGAGAAATGCAGCCTTGGTGAAAAGAAAAAACTTTTGAACAATACTGTATTAACTTTTTGCCTATAGGATATTTTAAAATTCAGTTTTGTATCACAAGAATAAATTACATTTTAAAATAGATTTAAATAGAAAACAGTTATTTTAATTTGTAAACATAAGTGTATGCAATTTAATAGTCAGTTTTTATAAAATAAATTGGATTCATAGGGTTATACTATTAGCATTGGTGAGAATCTTGCTTCATTAATTTTTGCTGGTCAATGAATTATAAATGTATCTCTTATTCGTTTAGTTTATATCATGTAAAATGATTCATTTTGGCAATTAGTGTATGTGTTATAAGTGTAGGATATTTATAAAATTCAGATTTGTATCACAAAAATAAATTACATTTTAAAACAGATTTAAATAGAAAACAGTTATTTTAATTTGTAATAATATTTCACAGTTTTACAGTTTTTACTGTATTTTTGATCAAATAAATGCAGCCTTGGTAAGCAGAAAAGACTTATTTTCAGGAATCTTATCAGTACAAAAATGTTGAACATTAGTGTTTGCAATTTAATAGTCTGTTTTATCATATTCCATGGCAAAAGACAAAGTCTGATCATTTTTTAAACCTAACAACATGCCTCTTTTTAACAAAAGATGTGATTTGAGCTATGATTGATGTGGTACGAATGATCTAGATTGAATTATAAACCACAGTTTACTTCACACTTGACCTAATAAATGAGATTCAGTCATTTCCAAGTGTTTGTTTTTGTAATCTGGGCTTGTGTTTACAGCTCTGCATCTGCCTTACTGTATATGTCAGGAACAAGACACAGTAATGGCCTTTATGTGGGGAAACTTGCTCAACGAGCCAGTGCTTCACACCTGACAGCCAGGCGAGAGCGGCAGAATGATAAACTAGTTGCAAGTCCTTGTGTTGATTGAAAGCTGTTGATGTTTTTCCTCTTCGTCACACACTCAGACGCCTCTCGACCCTTTATGAGCGGCCGCGGAGAGTGATGAATGTGAAGAGAAGGCAAATGAACGCAGACGAGTGTCGCTTCATCAGCATTCTCCTGCGAGAGCTCGAGGACGCGGAGAGACTCCAGACATCAGTGTTTTTATCTGTATTTATGCATCGTTTGAAGTGTTTGTGCTCGCCCAGATGCAGATTCAGTTTGTTTTTAGTTCAACTCTTATGATAAGAGGACTTGGTGCCAGAGCTGGGTGGTACGATTAAAAAACAAATTCAGTATTGATTTTTTTCAGCCTTCTGATGATGTTTGATTTTGCAGCAATAAAGCATTTTATTATTTTATTATGCAAATTATTGCATTAAATATATGACCCAGGAGCACAAAACCAGCCATAAATAGCACAAGTATATTTGTAGCAATAGCCAAAAATACATTTGTATTGGTCAAAATGATCGATTTCTCTTTTATGCCAAAAATCATGCTCTACGAAAATATTTTGTGCATTTCCTACCATAAATATATTAAAACTTAATTTCTGTTTAGTAGTATGCATTGCATTGCTAAGAAGTTCGTTTGGACAACTTTAAAGGTGATTTTTTTTTTTTTTGCACCCTCAGATTTCAGACTTTCAAATATTGTCATATTCTAACAGATAGGGTCACATGTAAATATAATTAAATAATTTTTATATTATAAAAAAAACAAATGCCAAAACGCCAAAATAACACCATAAAAGTCAGTCCAAATGACTTGTGCGCTAAAATGGGAAAATATATAATTTAATAATAAATATGCTAACATTTATATTATATTTATTATTGTGTGTGTATACATCTGTCTCATTTTTAAATGATAAAAAAAATAAATTATATTTTATATTATTTTGTATATAAAACATTGTGTGCTATATTCACTGATATCAGTGAATAGCAATTTAAAATAGAAAAAATATAATATATGTATATATATATATGTGTGTTTGTAAAAATAAAGAATAAATGTTCATTCATTGAACATAATCTTTATTTAATATCCTATAGATTTTTTTTGCATAAAAAAATAAATAATTTTGACATGCAATGTATTTTGCATTTTTTTATTTTTTACAGCTTTGTATCACAAAAATAAATTATATTTTAAAATATATTCAAATAGAAAGCACAGATTTTAAATTGTACAAATATTTCAGAATTTTAGTGATTTTACAGCATTTTTGATCACAGAAAAGCAGCCTTGGTGAGAAGAACAAACTTTGTTTATAGGATTTTTGTAAAATTCACCTTTGTATCACAAGAATAAATTACATTTTAAAATAGATTTAAATAAAAAAACAGTTATTTTAATTTGTAAAAATATTTCACAATTTTACTGTTTTTACTGTATTTTTGATCAAATAAATGCAGCCTTGGAAAGCAGAAAAGCCTTATTTCAAGAATCTTATCAACCCCAAAAAATGTGAACATAAGTGTATGCAATTTAATAGTCAGTTTTTTATAAAATAAAATGAATTCATAGGGTTATACTATTAGCATTGGTGAGAATCTTGCTTCATTTATTTTTGCTTGTCAATAAATTATAAATATATCTCTTATTCGTTTATGTCGCGTAAAATGATTCATTTTGGCAATTAGTGTATGTGTTATAAGTATAGGATATTTATAAAATTCAGCTTTGTATCACAAAAATAAATTATATTTTAAAATATATTCAAATAGAAAGCACAGATTTTAAATTGTACAAATATTTCAGAATTTTAGTGATTTTACAGCATTTTTAATCAGAGAAATGCAGCCTTGGTGAAAAGAAAAACTTTTGAACAATACTGTATTAAATCTTTATGCCTATAGGATATTTTAAAATTCAGCTTTGTATCACAAGAATAAATAAAATTTTAAAATCGATTTAAATAAAAAAACAGTTATTTTAATTTGTAAAAATATTTCACAATTTTACTGTTTTTACTGTATTTTTGATCAAATAAATGCAGCCTTGGTAAGCAGAAAAGCCTTATTTCAAGAATCTTATCAACCCCAAAAAATGTGAACATAAGTGTATGCAATTTAATAGTCAGTTTTTTATAAAATAAAATGAATTCATAGGGTTATACTATTAGCATTGGTGAGAATCTTGCTTCATTTATTTTTGCTTGTCAATAAATTATAAATATATCTCTTATTCGTTTATGTCGCGTAAAATGATTCATTTTGGCAATTAGTGTATGTGTTATAAGTATAGGATATTTATAAAATTCAGCTTTGTATCACAAAAATAAATTATATTTTAAAATATATTCAAATAGAAAGCACAGATTTTAAATTGTACAAATATTTTAGAATTTTAGTGATTTTACAGCATTTTTAATCAGAGAAATGCAGCCTTGGTGAAAAGAAAAACTTTTGAACAATACTGTATTAAATCTTTATGCCTATAGGATATTTTAAAATTCAGCTTTGTATCACAAGAATAAATACAATTTTAAAATCGATTTAAATAAAAAAACAGTTATTTTAATTTGTAAAAATATTTCACAATTTTACTGTTTTTACTGTATTTTTGATCAAATAAATGCAGCCTTGGTAAGCAGAAAAGACTTATTTCAAGAATCTTATCAACCCCAAAAAATGTGAACATAAGTGTATGCAATTTAATAGTCAGTTTTTATAAAATAAAATGGATTCATAGGGTTATACTATTAGCATTGGTGAGAAACTTGCTTCATTCATTTTTGCTTGTCAGTAAATTATAAATATATCTCTTATTCGTTTATGTCACGTAAAATGATTCATTTTGGCAATTAGTGTATGTGTTATAAGTATAGGATATTTATAAAATTCAAAAACTGAGATTTATGCATCATCTAAAATTTAAATAAATAAGCTTTCCATTGATTTTTGGTCTGTTATAATAGGACAATATTTGGCCGAGATAACTATTTAAATATCTGGAGGGTGCAAAAAAAATCTAAATATTGAGAAAATCAAGTTGTTCAAATTAATTTTTTAGTAATGCATATTACTGTTCAAATTAAGTTTTGATATGTTTACGTTAAGAAATGTACAAAATATCATCATGGAACATGATCTTTACTTAATATCCTAATGATTTTTGGCATAAAAATCAATAATTTTGACCCATACAATGTATTTTTGGCTATTGCTACAAATATACCCCAGCGACTTAAGACTGGTCACATATTGCATATTTGTTCCATGCTCAATGTATTGCTCTGCCTTCGTATCAGTCTCAAGTGCAGTGCAGCGTAATGGCTTTCCGTACCGCAGTGCAGTAGATTGAAGATACATGGAGGTGAGCAGCAGGGCAGGGTCATAGCAATAGTCCCGCTGTTTCGTCACGGCGGGGTCGCCAGCTGAGGTCGGCTTTAATTAAGGCTCAATAACAGCGGCGGCTCTGAGAAGGCTATTTACTTCTGTCAGCGCTGACCGCCCCTCCTCCTCTTCCCAGCCTCGCATAGACGTCCGTGTTTGGCACAACGGCCGCGTTTGGCCCCTTTCGAGGGCCCATGGGAAGGAGAAAACTGTGGGAGCGGCGCTGTGCATCCAAACACGTGCGACAGCGACACAAAAACACACTGAAAGGCCTTGGAGTCGCTCTGCGTTGTTTTTGCAGGGTTTTAGTCTTTACCCTTTTAATACGCTTTTTTATCTCTTTGTCATTTAGATCGTGTTTTTCTGAGAGGACGTCTAGACTTTTTTTTTTTTTCCCTCGCACGTTATCCCTTTTATTAACACTAGAACTACACTGTAAAAAAAAATCTGTAAAATTTACGGTAAAAAACTGGCAGCTGTGTGAGTTTTACCGTAAAAAAATACGGTAACAACGTTTTACAGTTTATGGTTTTCAGTTAAATTTACAAGTAAATACCGTAATTTCAACTGATATAATTGTAATGTACCAATCTGTTGAAGAACTGAAATCTGTTTTATACCTTTGTAATACACTGATAACCACCAAAACCAGGTGGTGATGAGAAAGTCACATGATAAACTAAAGCCCATCACAAGCAGCTTTTTAAAGACTGACATATATAGAAGGTGCACAATGTCATTCACACAAACATTACACACCATCATGGTAACACACATGAAACTGAAATAAACTGAAAAATGCAATAAACATTCATTTAGCAACATTAAATGTCGCATATAACCCTAATGTACAAACCTGCAAAGAAAAAACTAAGAAGAAAGAGTTATTTCAACAAGAAAACATCAAATTTTAAAGAATGTAATGCAGGGAATTCTGGGAATGTCGATTTACGGTTATTCACTGTAAATTTTACAGTGTTTTACTGTTAACCATTTACAGGGTTCCCACAGGTCATGGAATTTCTGGAATATCATGGAATTTTAAAAGGTTAATTCCAGACATTGAAAGTCAGGGAATTTTATATTTATTTTGTCCAAGTCATGGAATATCAGGGATTTTTGTTTGCTGCTTTCAATTTTTGTTTACATTTATCAAAATGTAAATTTTGTATACCGTATTTTGTTTTATTGTGTTATTTCACACATTTTGCCTATTGTTATGGTTACGAAAGCATAAAAATACATTTAAAATAAGTAAATTTTTGTAGAAATAGTACAGAAAAATACAGTTAATTTAATGCGTAAAAAACAAACAAACAAAAGAAGTAGTGTATAGGTGTGTTTTGTACTAAAAAACATCTGTGATTAAGTAAATAAAGCTTGCAAATGGATGGATCCGTTCATTATAAGTCATGGAAATTCAGCTTATTAGTCAGTGAAAGTCAGGGAAAAGTCAGGGAATTTGACGTTTGGCTTGGAGTGGGAACCCTGCATTTAACAGGTTTTTACTGTAGCATTTTTACAGTTTTTACCTGTTAAATTCACTGTCATTTTTTACAGTGTACCAAGGCAGTCATTTTGACCATTTTTAAATTTTGCAATGTAATAACTTTGTAGAAGTAAAACCCACATAACTAGGGTTGGGTACCGAAACCGGTACCCATATAACCGGTATGTACCGGACCGAATCATAACGCGAATATCGGTGCTTCATTTCGGTGCCACTTAATGCCCGAACTGTCGATTTAAATGTTTGTCTTCTGGTGTTATGACATGGATGTAAGAAGCTGGTTCATCAACATGCATGATTGCTAGTTAAATTTAAATACTGCATTCATGGGGTGTCAGAATTACCGGAAAACATGATCACGAGCAAACTTACTGTTGAGAACGAAAAACATTAATTTGTAGCAATAAATATTGCCAAGCAAATCTTTTAGCTAAAAAAAAACACTAAGCTCTACAATATGAAGTTAGTAACTCTTTCCAACTTGTTTTTATGCAAATTTTGTTATATTGCATAAAAAACGCTGGATGGAAACGGCAAGCTGTGTATGAATGCAAAAAATGTGCGTTAAAACGTGCTCAGGTTAACCCTTTAACTGTCACTCTCTATTGTGAACATAGACAGGAAAATGCACTATCCAAATGTAATTTTTTATAATTCATGAACAAAAACATTTTGTAATATGATTTTCATGTACAATTTCCATGATAATGCAATGTCTGATTTTAAAATGGTTTCCAAAGGATGAATTTTGAAATTTTAAGTCTTCAAGTGATATATAATTTCTTATGATTTCTAAAGCGTGATAGAAAAAAAGGCAACAACGAAAGTCTTTTTGTGAAAAAGGTCTGAACTCCTGTTATGAAGTACATTTTTTGAGGTGCACTCTTGTCATAAATTAATCTATTACTTTTCCTACATAATTTGTAACACAAAACAGTGCAAAATATCTATTTAGGAGTCTTAGACCTTTCCAACGATATATAGTTTGTCATGATTGGATTAGGATTTATTTGAAATATTTTGAAGTAAACGTAGGCGTCCTGGTGACGGGACGGTGACAGTTAAAGGGTTAAATTGTCCGGTAAGAAAACGTGCGCATAGCACCTTAATGCTCAATACAAATATATGTGACTTTGCGATGGGACAGCATAACTGGACTAACCAACGAAATAATCTCTTTGCACAGCATCTGAAATGATAGTTTTGTTATTCTAAAATGCTTGAGCAAAGTCTCGTCGAAATGCTTCGTTATATTAACTCCCAGATCTGTTCCCAAACAGCAGACTCCGAAAATAAGCTAACATGACGCGTTTTTACTGCGCGCTCTGAACATCTGAATAATGTCTTATTCTTATCTATATGACCAAAAATGACACAGTATTTTAAGTTGTTTCCGTTACTATAGGCTAAGGGAAAATATCTAAGTGATCGCGCTGGAGCCTCTCGTGGGAAATATTTGTATTCGTGCCGAATGAGAGATGCCGGTGCGTTTCAGTTTCTCTTTAAATTCGTTGTGGTTAAACTTTTGTATGTTGTTTTTAACGAATTCCATTATATATTTTTTTTTATTTTATAATTTGCCTGTTTCTTAACCCTTTAACTGTCACTCTCTATTGTGAACATAGACATGAAAATGCACTATCCAAATGTAATTTTTTATAATTCATGAACAAAAACATTTTGTAATATGATTTTCATGTACAATTTCCATGATAATGCAATGTCTGATTTTAAAATGGTTTCCAAAGGATGAATTTTGAAATTTTAAGTCTTCAAGTGATATATAATTTCTTATGATTTCTAAAGTGTGATAGAAAAAAAGGCAACAACGAAAGTCTTTTTGTGAAAAAGGTCTGAACTCCTGTTATGAAGTACATTTTTTGAGGTGCACTCTTGTCATAAATTAATCTATTACTTTTCCTACATAATTTGTAACACAAAACAGTGGAAAAATATCTATTTAGGAGGCTTAGACCTTTCCAACGATATATAGTTTGTCATGATTGGATTAGGATTTATTTGAAATATGTTGAAGTAAACGTAGGCGTCCTGGTGACGGGACGGTGACAGTTAAAGGGTTAAATAAATTAGTTTTGATTAGACTTATGTTGTATTTAACGAATTAGCTATAATTTGTGTTTTATTTTAGAATTTTTAGAATAATTCGTTTTGGTTAGACTTATACATGTAGTTTTTAACGAATGGCATTATAAATTATAATTTATTGTTTAATTTGTATATTTAAATACGTGCTACAATTTTATAGCTGCTCATAAAAAAAAAAAGGACCTTAAATAAAAACCCGTAAATAAATACGTTATTTTTCTTTTGCGATTTTTATTTTTTGTTCACAAATTGTATATTTTTGCTCAACACTTTTTTTCTTTTACAAAACATTTTTTTCTTTTGCAAAACGTTTTTTTTCTTTTGCAAACATTTTTTGCTTTTGCAAAACTTTTTTTTTCTTTTGCAAAACATTTTTTTTTTCAAAACTTTTTTTTGCATATATACACTGGAAAAAACAATTCATTTTTATTTTGCAAGTTTTTCCACGCACATTTTTAAAGTAAAATTTAAGTATGGAATTAAGTAAAATCTACGTAACTAAGCTAAGTAAAAGTAGCAAAGGAAATAAATAAATTTAACATG
>CM065139.1:6441645-6481645 GCA_033026305.1 Cirrhinus molitorella
TCAGGTCATGCTGAATAGGGATGTGGAAAATCATGTTTTAGAAACGATCTAGTCGTTAAACTGACTAGTTCAACTTGGGAAAGAAATGTAGAGTTCTCTGGTTTTTATTAGTAAAAGTACTGTTATTACTATTATTATTATTATTATTGTTATTATTATTGCTACTTAAAATATTAAACAAAAATAAATATACTATTGTTATATTTCATAGTACTGTAAAAAAATAACGAAAGCTGTAAAAGTGAAGAAATAATAACAACAATACTACTACCATAATAATAATAATAATAATAATTATATAATATAATTTATAATAAATCACAATTTTTATTAGAAATATTTGTAGTAGTTGTAGTAGTAGTAGTAGTAGTAGTAATAATAATGATATTATTATTATTATTATTATTATTATTATTATTATTATTAATAATAATAAATATTAGTAACAATAAACACATATTACTATTACTACTACTACTACTATTAAAAACTAAAAATATATATTTTTGTGTTATATATTTTTATAAAATATTATAATACTTTACTATAACTAAATTATTGTTTAAGGAAAATTTAATAATAATAATAATAATAATATAAATATTAATAATAATGATAATAATAAATATTAGTAATAATAAAAACATATTACTGTTAATATTAAAAATATATATTTTTGTATGTTTTATATATTTTTTATAAAATATTATTATACTTTACTGTAAAGAAATTATTAAAGGACAATATAATAATATTATTAATAATAATAAAAACATATTACTATTACTACTACTACTGTTAAAAACCAAAAATATATTTCTGTATGTTTTATATATTTTTATGATACTTTACTGTAAATTAATTATTAAGGAAAATATAATAATAATAATAATAATAATAATAATACTTTGACCAAATTGTACAGCCCTACAAACAAGCAAAGAAAGCCAGGAATATTAAATATATTTTAAATCACATTTAAGATGATGAATTGAAAATATTTCTAATAAAAATATATTTAATACTAATACTACTACAAATAGTAATAGCAATATTTTCATTAGTAATAAGGATAATGATAATAATAATACCATGTATTATTACTACTACTGCTATTAAAAAACTAAAATATTACCATTACATTATTTCACTGTAAAGAAATTATTATTTAAGAAAAATACAATAATAATAATAATAATAATAATAATAATAATATTACAGTACAACTGTAAAGAAGTATAATAAGAAGTATAATAAGAATAATATTGTTTTAAAATCTAAATCTCATTATTTATCAGGACACAATAATTTATTATTATTATTTTTTTTTATTTAAATCATGCACCCCTATGTTTAACCAATAGTTATTTAATACCAAATAACATTTATTACACTAAACTTTCAGTTGAGACCTAATAGCAGGAACATTGCTCACAGCAGGTGATTTTCACAAAGTCTTTATAGTTTTTGTTGAAGGTGGTGAGTTTGTTAAAGCAGCGCTTTGATGCGGCGCTTTAAAGGGAATGAATTTAAAGACGCAACTTTCGAGTGACTATCAGCATACTAAACCCGTTTTAGAAGAAAAATCATCACCATTAAAATATTTAAGGAAAAAAGTAGACGAGTACCAACCTGACCCCTGAGTAATATTTCTGGTCCAGCTTTCTTAAACTCAAACTTTATGTAGTTAAAGTTGAATTTCCAGAATCATTACTCCAGTCTTCAGTGTCACATGATCCTGATTTATTATCAGAGCTGGATACTTTTTTCAGGATTTTTTGATCAATAAATGGTTAAAAAAGAACAGCATTTATTTAAAATAAAAAGGTTTTCTAACAACAAAAGTTCGGGGTCAGTACGTTTTTATTCTTTCTTTTTTTGAAAGAAATTAATACTTTTATTCACCAAGGATGTGTTCAGTTAATAAAAAGTGATCGCATAGATTTACATTGTCAGAAAAGGTTTATATTTTGAATAAACGCTGTTGTTTTTAACTTGTTATTCATCAAAGAATCCTGAAAAAACAATCACAGGTTGCAAAAAAATATTTGATAATTCTAATAATAAATCAGCATATTATAATGATTTCTGAAGGATCATGTGACACTGAAGACTGGAGTAACAGCTGATGAAAATTCAGCTTTGCATCACAGGAATAAATTATATTGCAAAGTATATTAAAATAAAAACCATTATTGTATATTGCAATAACATTTTGCAATATTACTGCTTTTTTTCAGTATTTTGAATCAAATAAATGCAGCCTTGATGAGCAGAAGAGACTTCTTTAAAAGCATTAAATGAGGGTGTGTCCAAAGTTTAGATTTTTTTAAATTGATGCACAAGGGTTAAAGCACATACTGTTTTCCTAGTTCACGCTCGTCACTTGCGATACCAATTCAAGCTTTGTAAATATCATCATAAGCTTTGGATTTCGTCTGCATCTCTGCGTTTCATTTTGCCCCCTTTTCTCCCGTTGCATTTCTCTTTTTCCATTTACATATTCACAAAGACGCCCTGAAGTGCTTCTCTGGGTGAATAAACTAAAACAGTTGTATGCCGGAGCTTTGTATCGACTTTCGCTCTGCACAGCCATGTTTGTGTGAGTTCTCGGCCCCTTTCATGTTAATGGGGCCCTCGGGGCCCGAAGCGTCCTAGTCGGCGCGTCTTTGGAGACATCGCGTCCTCTTGCGCAGTTTAACATGCTTTGCCACGTGGGAGAAGCCGATCCTTGGCATGGTGAATGAATGAAGCGGCTCTGGGACTCTTTCTAAGAGAGGAATGACTCCATCACAGCTGCTTAAAAGTGTCTTTGAGACCAAGCCAAGCATTCAGAAGGTGTTTCATTGTTTTCAGAAGGATGTGAACGCGTCTGGTTTGCTCATATGAATGCAGCTAGCGGTTAGCTGTGTCACGTTGAGGATGCTTTCGTGCCGCTTTGACGGCTGTGTCTCGTTGCGTGTATTATTGATGTGTAATGGGAGATGGTAGCGTGATGTTCAGGTCATGTTTGCAAAGTGCTTACAGTTGTAAGACTCTAATGAGCTGTTTTCAAGGGCGAATCACACTGAAACTGCGAAAACGTTTTGTTCCTGCGCTGTTATTCTCCTTCTTGAAGATTAAAAAAAATATGGATTTTATAATTTTTTTAAATAAATCAATTATAATAAATTTGTCAATTTAAAATATATATTTTTAAATCATTCAGAAGGCATTTTATTGTTTTTAGAAGGATTAAACCTCTGATTTTTTTTTTCTATTTGTATTTTTTGGGCATTTTTTTATGTAATTTAATTTTTATTTAATTGTATTTTTTCTTTCTTTTAATAAAATAAAATGGTTTAATATTTAGTTTATATAAACCTTTCAGTGTTTGGCAGTTATTTTGGCTGTTTATATATTATTATAACTAAAACTATGTCTTTTTTGCTTTGCTTTTAGAAGGATATGAACATGTCTGGTTTGCTTATAAATGCATTGGTCATTTTTATTAAATGTAATTTAATTTAATTTTAATTACATTTTTTTTCTTGCTTTTAATAAAATAAATTGGTTTAATATATGGTTTATATAAACTTTTAAGTGTTTGGCACAGTTGCTTCCTGTTTATATTTTTCATAACTAACCTTGTGTTGTTTATCTATTTATTTATTTATTACTAGGGTTATTAAGGATAACTGTTTATAGATTATAACTAAAATAATGTCTGTTTTTTGCATTGTTTTTAGAAGGGTTTGAACCTATTTGGTTTGCTTATGAATGCAAATTTCTTGCATTTTTTCTTTTTTCTTTTACTTTTTTTTAAATGTAATTTTAACTTAATTTTTATTTTATTTTTCTGTCTTTTAATAAAATAAAATGGTTATATATATATAGTGTTTGGCACAGTTGTTTGGGCTTTTTTTTCCCCCGTTTATATTTTTCATAACTAAAATCATGTCTATTTATTTATTTATTTATTTATTTATTTATTTATTACACCTTCTTAAAGATGAAAAGAAATATGTATTTTATTAAAAAATATTTGTTTCAAATAAATTGAAAAATATATATATATATTAATAAAATCTGTATATATTTTTTAAATAATAAAAATAAAATAAAATATTTTTTCTTATTTCTTATGTAGTGTAATTTTTATTTTATTTTATTTGTTTCTTTTAATAAAATAAAATAAAATAATATATGGTTTATATAAACCTTTCAGTGTTTGGCACAGTTATTTTGGGTGTTTATATATTATTACAACTAAAATTATGTCTTGTTTTTAGAAGGATATGAACATGTTTGGTTTGCTTATGAATGCAACTTTCTTGCTTTTTTTATATATATTTAACTTTTTTTAATTACTGTAATTTAACTTAATTTTTATTTTTTCTGTCTTTTAATAAAATAAAATGGTTATAGATAGCTTTCAGTGTTTGGCACAGTTTGGCACAGCATTTATTTATTTATTTAAAATATTATTATAAATTATATATATAAAAAATATTATAAATTATGAATTTTAGGTTTTACCTATTTTTTTATTTTATGTAATGTAATACTTTTTCCTTTCATTTAATAAAATAACATTTTATATATGTATAAACACACACCTTTCAGTGTTTGGCACAGTAGTTTTTTTCAGTTTATATTTTATTATTCAATTCACATTTTCATTTCAGTTCATTTATTTATTTATTTATTACTAGGGTTATTATGGATAACAAAATATTTTGTTACACAAAATAAAACTGAAATTAAATAAAAACAATTTCCGTTGTTTTTGTTTGTTTGTTTGTTTATTTCTTTATTTATGTAAGCACTATAATTTCTAGCTAGAAATAAACTTAAGCAGAACGTTAAACTTAAAGTAATAAAAATGACAAAACAAAATGACAAAGAAATTTGTATTAAGTATTAAAAGAGAGGTTAATTTTAAAATATTACTAAAAACTAATAAACTAATCTGTACTTATTGTAATATATGGATTTAAAATATTTATTTAATATATGAATTACATTAAATAAATTAAAGGTCATTTATGTACTGTAGTAATTAATCACTATTGAAAGTGATAAGTGATAAAATAATTATATATAAATTCAACATGTCATGTGATGGTAAAAAAAATTAAATAAATATAAACTAAAAAAAAAAATTAAATAAATAAAATTATATTTTGCTTGGACTTATACTTGATACTTGAGTATATATAAAATTCAACATGTAAATAAATAAATAAATAACTTACAGTTGATATGAACACACACACTCCAGAGGACCTGCAGTTCCCAAAGCGATCAGCAGAGGGAAGCATGGATGCATCCTGAAGGTCAACACGCTGCTCTTATTACATCTGAGCCTAGAAAAAAAGTTAGTTGAACTCTCAGTAGATGAGACTGCAGTGGATGAGATCATATCAAAACACAGAGATGATGCATCAGAGCTGTTGTTATGGCGACAGTGATGACGTCATCAAACCCCACCCCAATCCACACGCGCTTCTCACGCCGCAACTTTCCACAAACGGGTTACATGCGTGTTATATAGGTCCCATAAAGGTCATCATCTTTAGGGTTAATCCCGCACTCGACCACTAATACCTTTTACTGACATCGTGAAAGTGAAACATTCATTAAAAACATAAAGCTCTGGCCCGCTCTGCTGATTTGACTGTAATCTGTGTGTTGTGAAATATTCTGCTCGGCTGCCCTCAAATAGTCAGTGGCTTTCGGTTATCAAAGAACAAAGAGGCACAGAGTTCAAAGTTCCCAGCTAAAGCCGGTTTGAGGATTGTCTCGTTAGCGTATAGCATCGTTAACCGTGTCTGAGATCTTAGAGAGGGTCACATGCAGATGAGGGCCGAGCGCTGTGTCACCGCTTAGCGCTGAACGCATCACATGACGATTTGTCTCAGTGCTTTCTCCGAATTAGGATCTCAAGAAGGACTCCTGATCCTTTAAGAGATCCTGCTCCACACACACACACACACACACACACACACACACACACACACACACACACACACATATATAATATTTGTGAAAAAAGCTAAGTGGGGGATGCTTATGAAAACTTTTTTCTCTCTCCATAGGCGGAGGTTGACCAAACTCCAGTAACCTAATGTTAGTGTGATCTGTTAACAACACACATTATATGTGTTTAGATAAGAATCATATAATGTCACATTGTGTAATGCTTTAATACGCTTATGGCGAATCATTTGATTCAAAACGAGACTTCAAAACGTGAATCATTTGATTCAAAATGAGACTTCGAAATGCGTATGGCGAATCATTTGATTTAAAATTAGACATTAAAGCACGTATCGCGAATCAATTGATTCGAAACGCGACTTCAAAGCGCGTATCTTAAATAATCTGATTCAAAGTGCGACTTCAAAACGTGAATCATTTGATTCAAAATGAGACTTGGAAATGCATATTGCGAATCATTTGATTTAAAATTAGACATTAAAGCACGTATCGCGAATCAATTGATTCGAAACGCGACTTCAAAGCGCGTATCTTAAATAATCTGATTCAAAGTGCGACTTCAAAACGTGAATCATTTGATTCAAAATGAGACTTGGAAATGCATATTGCGAATCATTTGATTTAAAATTAGACATTAAAGCACGTATCGCGAATCAATTGATTCGAAACGCGACTTCAAAGCGCGTATCTTAAATAATCTGATTCAAAGTGCGACTTCAAAACGTGAATCATTTGATTCAAAATGAGACTTGGAAATGCATATTGCGAATCATTTGATTTAAAATTAGACATTAAAGCACGTATCGCGAATCAATTGATTCGAAACGCGACTTCAAAGCGCGTATCTTAAATAATCTGATTCAAAGTGCGACTTCAAAACGTGAATCATTTGATTCAAAATGAGACTTGGAAATGCATATTGCGAATCATTTGATTTAAAATTAGACATTAAAGCACGTATCGCGAATCATTTGATTCAAAACACGACTTCAAAACATGAATCATTTGTTTCAAAATCATTTGATTCAAAACCTGACTTCAAAGTGTGAATCATTTGATTCAAAACAATACTTCAAAGCGTAAATAATTTGATTCAAAACGAGAATTCAAAGTGTGAATAATTTGATTCAAAACAAGACTTCAAAGAGCGTAAGGCAAATCTTTTGATTCAAAACAAGACTTCAAAGCGTGTATGGTGAATCATTTGATTCAAAACAAGACTTAAAAATGCGTATGGCGAATCATTTGATTCAAAATTAGACATTAAAGCATGTATCGCAAATCATTTGATTCAAAAACGAGACTTCAAAGTGCGTATGGCGAATCATTTGATTCAAAACAAGACTTAAAAATGCGTATGGTGAATCATTTGATTCAAAATTAGACATTAAAGCACGTATCGCAAATCATTTGATTCAAAATGAGACTTCAAAACGTGTATCGTAAATCATTTGTTTCGAAACGAGACTTCAAAGCGTGTATGGCGAATCATTTGATTCAAAACCTGACTTCAAAGTGTGAATCATTTAATTCAAAACAATACTTCAAAGCGTAAATCATTTGATTCAGAACGAGACTTCAAAGCGTGTATGGTGAATCATTTGATTCAAAATGAGACTTCAAAACGCATATTGCGATTCATTTGATTCAAAACCTGACTTCAAAGTGTGAATCATTTAATTCAAAACAATACTTCAAAGCGTAAATCATTTGATTCAAAATGAGACTTCAAAGCGTGTATGGTGAATCATTTGATTCAAAACGAGACTTCAAAGCGTGTATGGTGAATCATTTGATTCAAAACGAGACTTCAAAACGCATATTGCGATTCATTTGATTCAAAACCTGACTTCAAAGTGTGAATCATTTGATTCAAAACGATACTTCAAAGCGCATATTGCGAATCATTTGATTCGAAACCAGAGTTCAAAGCGTGAATCATTTGATTCAAAACAGTACTTCAAAGCATGAGTAATTTGATTCAAAATGAGACTTCAAAATGTTTATGGCGAATCAATTGATTCAAAATGAGACTTCAAAATGTTTATGGCGAATCATTTGATTCAAAACGAGACTTCAAAGCGTATATGGTGAATCATTTGATTCAAAACGAGACTTCAAAGCGTGTATGGTGAATCATTTGATTCAAAACGAGACTTCAAAACGCATATTGCGATTCATTTGATTCAAAACCTGACTTCAAAGTGTGAATCATTTGATTCAAAACGATACTTCAAAGCGCATATTGCGAATCATTTGATTCGAAACCAGAGTTCAAAGCGTGAATCATTTGATTCAAAACAGTACTTCAAAACATGAGTAATTTGATTCAAAATGAGACTTCAAAATGTTTATGGCGAATCATTTGATTCAAAATGAGACTTCAAAATGCGTATGGTGAATCATTTGATTCAAAATTAGACTTTAAAGCACATATCGTGAATCATTTGATTCAAAACGCGACTTCAAAATGTGCAAGGCGAATAATTTGATTCAAAACAAGACTTCAAAGCGTGTATGGCGAATCGTTTGATTCAAAGTGAGACTTCAAGCGAGACATGCAACGTAATAAACTCCACAAATGTCAGTCTTTGATGAATTTTGTGATTTCTTGTCAATAATGAAGTTATGATTTATTTCTGTGATTATTTTTTAAGTGTCCAAGTTTAACAAAGTTTTCTGTTTTTGTAAAAATCGTGCCTAAATTACAACACAAGCATATTCATTTTCTGGCAATTGAAAAGGTTCAGCATAACAGGAAGGACCCAGTGTGTAATCTCTGCAAATTCACCGTTCAAGCGAGTAATTCCACAATCCCGTCTTTCTCTCGGGGGCTTTACAGCGGCCTGCTTTTAGAAGGAAATGGAGCCTTATGCATTATGCTGTTGTAAATAGTGTGCAATCGTAAAGGTCACAACTTGTTTCTGAAAGCAGCGCATGTGACACTTAACGCATTATTCTGCTCGGATCGGGCCACGGATTCATTTGTTGAGTTTAAATGAGGGAGGCGACGATGTGGACCCGAATTTAAATACGTTTCGGCTTGTTTCGTCAAACATATGTTCCCCCTTGTGTTGCTTTTAACAGATTGTCAATGTAAAGCGGTTCAGTGCTGCTGGAGTGACATGTTTTCTGTTGAACTGTGAGTGAATATCAATATGTACTACAGGATTTTGTTTTTGTAGCTGTATTTAGAAGTTTTGTTAAGGTGAAGAACATACTGAGTGAAGCATTTGAAAGACATACATATGTATTTATGTTATGAATAAGTAAATAAATAAATATAAAAATCTAATATTTGTTATGTATGTATTATGTATCTAAAATCTTGTTATAAAGTAAATAAATAATAATAATTAGTAATATTATTAGTGTGCAATAATAATAATAATAATAATAATAATGGTTATTATTAATATTATTATTTAGATAATGAACATATGGAGTGAGGCTTTCAAACAATTTGTATATATACAAAAAATTTCTAATTTTTTAAATAAAATAAATTCTGTAAAATAAATGTTTTAATAAAAAAAAAAATAAAAATAAATAATAATACATATACAAATGAAATATTATGAAATGAAAAATATTTAAATACATGTATAATATATTATTAGTGTTTTTTATATATTTTGTATACAATTTATATATATATATATATATATATATATATATATATATATATATATATAATTTGTACATACAAATGATATATATATAAGCATATTTGTTTTATTAAATAAGCAATTAAAACAAAAATATACAAATGGTAATATTTGTTTTTTTTTAAATAAATATGTAAATACATTTATAAAATAAAGTATTATTATTACTATTTAGGATACTATTTAGAAGAATTATTATACAAAATAAATATTTATGAAATATAAAACAAATATAATAAGTATAAAAATAAATAATATAAAGATTAAAAAATGTTTTAACAAATACATAAAATCTAAAAACAATTTATAAAATAAAAATGATGATGATTATTATTATTATTATTATTATTATTAGTTATTTAGGTGATTAACATACTGAGCGAGGCATTTAAGCTGTTTATGTATATATAAATATGTATATGTAGAAAAATGATTAATTGTAAAAAAAAAATTCTGTATAAAAATATTACATTTTATAATTTTTGTTATATTTATATTGAGCTCTGAGTGAATATGAGCGTTTACTACAAGATTTTGTTACAATATATGTATAAATATGTATTTGTTTAAAATATTTTTTTAATTATTAATTTCTGTTATTATTATTATTATTTGCTGTGTTTCTCTAGATTCAGAATTAGCGCTGGAGAACATTCTTTAACACGCTCCAAGATCTGAGAGTTTTTTTGGACAAAGGACTAAACGATCCAATCTATCTCTTTGTCAGACGAACGTGAAATTGATGGTTTATCTTTCTCCTAAATGGTCGCTATCAATCTGGCCCTTTTTAGTTTGACGCGGCGATGCTGTTACGCTGCAGACCGTCTCCTATTGGGTGAGGGGTCAATATGCAAATGAGCTTTTGACAGACAAGGGCAGCGGATATCAGTGATGCTTTTAGGCAGATGGACAAACATGTCCGTCTCTGGAGTGAGTGTGATGTTGGAAACAAGGTCACAGCTGCATCTTATCTGGATATGATGGGATAAGATTTTAGCAGCTTATGAGTATTTGGATTAAAAATCAACATTAAACTAACTATCGAACTTAAATTAAATGCTTGATTTATCAGTGGATGCTATTCTAGAGAAAAAACAGTCGTCGTAAAATGTAGTAACTTTCTCTACTTTTTTCAGTTTCCATCCAATCAAATCCAATTGATAAATTAAGTCTGAACATTACATTTAGCCAGATTTCGAAGTTTCTTTCGGGAATGATTAATATTATGGAAGTTAAACGTATTACAATGCCATTTTAAGTTGTTTTTAAGGCCACATTATATATGACAAACCATATTAACCAGTACTATCACAACCTAGTAGTTTCTGTCTAATCAAATTGAAATTGGATAAATTAAATCTGAACATTATTTAGCTAGATTTCTAAGTTTATTTCAAGAATTAATCACATCATGGAAGTAAAGTGCCATTTTAAGTTGTTTTTAAGGCCACATTATATATGACAGACCATATTAACCAATAATATCACAGCCCAATAGTTTTTGTCCAATCGAATCTAATTGATAAATGCAGTCTGAACATTACGTTTAGCCAGATTTCTAATTTTATTTCAGGAATTAATCACATTATGGAAGTTATTAATATTACAAATAGGCTTTAATGCAGGAAATGCATGCTTAGTATGTAATGCATGGTAGTGTGCACTTGCATTGGAAAGCATTTGCGTCTACATTTGCGCATTTGCATAATTAATAAATAATAAATAATTGCATAATTTTAAGTTGTTTTTAAGACCGCATTATATATCACAAACCATATTAACCAATAATATCATAACCTAATAGTTTTTGTCCAATCGAATCTAAATTCAGTCTGAACATTACGTTTAGCCAGATTTCTGATTTTATTTCAGGAATGAATCACATTATGGAAGTTAAGTGCCATTTTAAGTTGCTTTTAAGGCCATATTATATATGACAAACCATATTAACCAATAATATTGCAGCCCAATAGTTTCTGTCCAATCAAATTCAATTGGATAAATTAAATCTGAACATTGTTTAGCCAGATTTCTAAGTTTATTTCAGGAATGAATCACATTATGGAAGTTAAGTGCAATTTTAAGTTGTTTTTAAGACCGCATTATATATCACAAACCATATTTACCAATAATATCATAACCTAATAGTTTTTGTCCAATCGAATCTAAATTCAGTCTGAACATTACGTTTAGCCAGATTTCTGATTTTATTTCAGGAATGAATCACATTATGGAAGTTAAGTGCCATTTTAAGTTGCTTTTAAGGCCATATTATATATGACAAACCATATTAACCAATAATATTGCAGCCCAATAGTTTCTGTCCAATCAAATTCAATTGGATAAATTAAATCTGAACATTGTTTAGCCAGATTTCTAAGTTTATTTCAGGAATGAATCACATTATGGAAGTTAAGTGCAATTTTAAGTTGTTTTTAAGACCGCATTATATATCACAAACCATATTTACCAATAATATCATAACCTAATAGTTTTTGTCCAATCGAATCTAAATTCAGTCTGAACATTACGTTTAGCCAGATTTCTAATTTTATTTCAGGAATGAATCACATTATGGAAGTTAAGTGCCATTTTAAGTTGCTTTTAAGGCCATATTATATATGACAAACCATATTAACCAATAATATTGCAGCCTAAAAGTTTCTGTCTAATCAAATCCAACTGGATTAATTAAATGTGAACATTATTTAGCTAGGTTTCTAAGTTTATTTCGAGAATGAATCACATCATGGAAGTTAAGTGCCATTTTAAGTTGTTTTTAGGACCACATTATATATCACAAACCATATTAACCAATAAAATCACAACCTAATAGTTTTGTCCAATCAAATCCAATTGATAAATTCAGTCTGAACATTACGTTTAGCCAGATTTCTAATTTTATTTCGAGAATTAATCACATCATGGAAGTTAAGTGCCATTTTAACTTGTTTTTAAGGCCACATTATATATCACAAACCATATTAACCAATAAAATCACAACCTAATAGTTTTGTCCAGTCAAAACCAACTGATAAATTAAGTCTGAACATTGTGTTTATCCAGATTTCTATTCTATTTGTATTATTAATGTTGTTTTTAACGCACTTTTATGCAAACGCGCAAATGTAGACGCAAACGCTTTCCAAAGCAAATGCACATTACCATGCATTACATACTAAGCATGCATTTCCTGCATTAAAGCCTATTTGTATTATTAATGTCGTTTTTAACGCACTTTTGTGCAGACACGCAAATGTAGATGCAAATGTTTTCCATTGCAAGTGCACAATACTATGCATTACATACTAAGTATGCATTTCCTGCATTAAAGCCTATTTGTATTATTAATGTTGTTTTTAATGCACTTTTATGCAAACACGCAAATGTAGACGCAAACGCTTTCCAATGCAAGTGCACACTACTATGCATTACATACTAAGCATGCATTTCCTGCATTAAAGCCTATTTGTATTATTAATGTTGTTTTTAATGCACTTTTATGCAAACACGCAAATGTAGACACAAACGCTTTCCAATGCAAGTGCACACTACTATGCATTACATACTAAGCATGCATTTCCTGCATTAAAGCCTATTTGTATTATTAATGTTGTTTTTAATGCACTTTTATGCAAACACGCAAATGTAGACGCAAACGCTTTCCAATGCAAGTGCACACTACTATGCATTACATACTAAGCATGCATTTCCTGCATTAAAGCCTATTTGTATTATTAATGTTGTTTTTAATGCACTTTTATGCAAACACGCAAATGTAGACACAAACGCTTTCCAATGCAAGTGCACACTACTATGCATTACATACTAAGCATGCATTTCCTGCATTAAAGCCTATTTGTAATATTAATGTTGTTTTTAACGCACTTTTGTGCAGACACGCAAATGTAGATGCAAATGTTTTCCATTGCAAGTGCACAATACTATGCATTACATACTAAGTATGCATTTCCTGCATTAAAGCCTATTTGTATTATTAATGTTGTTTTTAATGCACTTTTATGCAAACACACAAATGTAGACGCAAACGCTTTCCAATGCAAGTGCACACTACCATGCATTACATACTAAGTATGCATTTCCTGCATTAAAGCCTATTTGTATTATTAATGTTGTTTTTAACGCACTTTTGTGCAGACACGCAAATGTAGATGCAAATGTTTTCCAATGCAAGTGCACAATACCATGCATTACATACTAAGTATGCATTTCCTGAATTAAAGCCTATTTGTATTATTAATGTTGTTTTTAATGCACTTTTATGCAAACACACAAATGTAGACGCAAACGCTTTCCAATGCAAGTGCACACTACCATGCATTACATACTAAGTATGCATTTCCTGAATTAAAGCCTATTTGTATTATTAATGTTGTTTTTAATGCACTTTTATGCAAACACACAAATGTAGACGCAAACGCTTTCCAATGCAAGTGCACACTACCATGCATTACATACTAAGCATGCATTTCCTGCATTAAAGCCTATTTGTAATATTAATGTTGGTTTAAACGCACTTTTATGCAAATGCGCAAATGTAGACGCAAACGCTTTCCAATGCAAGTGCACATTACCATGCATTACATACTAAGCATGCATTTCCTGCATTAAAGCCTATTTGTAATATTAATGTTGGTTTAAACACACTTTTATGCAAATGCGCAAATGTAGACGCAAATGCTTTCCAATGCAAGTGCACACTACCATGCATTACATACTAAGCATGCATTTCCTGCATTAAAGCCTATTTGGAAACATTATTTTGATGATTCCATTTGGCTGTGCGGCTTTAAGTGTATTTTTATTCATTACTAGGCTGTTTCGAGCTTGGCCGTGCTTGGTAAAATTCTAACGGCGTCTCTCGCTCACTAGTAGATGTACATAAAGACATTTACCTACTCGGGCATGGAGTAGAGTAACAAGTTTACAGAAAGGGCACATCAGCATACGGGAGCGCGCTTTGCCCCCGCTGTAATTGGTCGCGCTCCGGCTGCTAGACGAGCTGCTGTAATTGGTTTAAATACGAGAGAGGTGTGTTAACAGCCGAGATGGTGACTCGGGGTGTGTGAAGATGGAAGACGATGCTTCCGGAGCGTGCACAAGTGTGTGTGTGTGTGTGTGTGTGTGTGGGTGCAGGGCAGCTGCTTACACTACACACGCCGACATCTGCTGCAGCCTCTCCAGAGGCGGACGACTCGCTGTATCAGCGATCTCACACACTCTACCTCTCACCCACATGCTCCTGTACATGCAAAGACCAAAGCTGCATCAATAAATGATGCATTTATAGGTCACGTTTTGTTAATGTAGGACCTTTGATATGATTCAAATGATATGCTAATACATTTTGAAGGATGCACTGGAGGAATGGGCTCATACGGCATGCCTGCCAACTGTTTGTGGCAGCATCTTACAAAACAAAATGGCAAAATCGGTCAGATTGCAGAGGTTTTATTGGTTTGTTGAAACAAAATCATGTTTGCAAAGATGCAATGAGCACTTGCTAGAAAAATTAGGGCCTGTTCCAATTTTATACACTTGCAAATTGGAACAGGCCCTAATTTTTCTAGCAAGTGATCATTGCATCTTTGCAAACATGATTTTGTTTCAAACAAAGATTTCTATTCTATTTGTATTATTAATGTTGTTTTTAACGCACTTTTATGCAAACGCGCAAATGTAGACGCAAATAAATACTATAATATTTATTATAGTATGTAATGCATGGTAATGTGCACTTGCATTGGAAAGTGTTTGCGTGTACATTTGCGTGTTTGCATAAAAGTGCGTTAAAAACAACATTAATAATATGCAGGAAATGCATGCTTAGTATGTAATGCATGGTAGTGTGCACTTGCATGGGAAAGCATTTGAGTCTACATTTGCGTGTTTTCACAAAAGTGCGTTAAAAACAACATTAATAATACAAATAGGCTTTAATGCAGGAAATGCATGCTTAGTATGTAATGCATGGTAATGTGCACTTGCGTTGGAAAGCGTTTGCGTCTACATTTGCGCGTTTGCATAAAAGTGCGTTAAAAACAACATTAATAATACAAATAGAATAGAAATCTTTGTTTGAAACAAAATCATGTTTGCAAAGATGCAATGAGCACTTGCTAGAAAAATTAGGGCCTGTTCCAATTTGCAAGTGCTTTTTATTACTTTATACTAATTGAGTTTTCTGTTAAATAGGGGCTAATAGAGGTTTATTTTTAAATGCATCGTATTGGAAATCAAAATGTGTCAATAAAGCTCTCTAAATTACATTTATAATAAGTGTATCCAATTGGGTAACTAAAAGTTCAGATTTGTACACTTGGTCTAAATATAAAAGCGCAAGTGCAAGACTATGTCTGGGTATTTAGACAAGACAAGTTTAAAAGGAAAGAGTGAAGTATTTATTTAAGAATAATACAAATAAAAGAAGAATAATTGCAATAAAAAGTTTGAAGGGTTGTACCAAATTAACCTCTCTGAGATGGCCTATTTTGTTTTGAAGCAAAGCTTACTATGAATATTATAAAAACAAATGTATGTGTGTGTACTTAAATTATTTGTTAGGATACAGATTTTTTTTTATAAAGAAGTCTCTTATGTTCATAAATACTGTATTTATTTGATCAAAAATACAGCAAATTGTGAAATCTTATTGCAAAATTAGTAATGTTTTTTGATTTTAATATACTTGCAAATTTAATTTATTCATATGAGTTGACGCTGAATTTTTAGCATCGGAAGTCATTCTGATATGCTGATTTATTATTAATTTTTAAACAGCTGTACTGCTTTTTTTTTTTTTTTTTGGGCACCTGTGATACTTTTTTCAGGATTTTTTTGATTAATAAAAATGCAAAAAGAACAGCATTTATGTAAAATACATACAAATATATTTTAAAGTATATTGATATAGAATTGTATTGTAATAATATTTGCACAATATTTCTTTTTTTTTTTGCATTTTTTTTTTTGCATTTTTGATTGTGCTATATTAACCTATTAACTTACATGTATTGATTTCATGTATAAAATGCAATATTAGTGCAATATGAGTATAAAATGAAAGATTGGTGTATAAATTGTATACAGGTGTAAATAAATATACATATAATAATTTTTTTTAACATATAAATACACACACATGCATGTATATGTACATAATAAATATACAGAGTAAACATTGAATTGTTGATATATGACTTTCCCATTTGATACTGTAAAGTTGCTTTGACACAATTTGTATTGTAAAAAGCGCTATATAAATAAAGCTGACTTGACTTGACTTAAACACACATATAGTATGTAAACATAAACTTTTATTTTGAATGCGATTAATCATGATTAATCGTTTGACAGCCCTTTTAGTGTAAGTTAAATGCAAAATATTTAGATAAATTAAAATGTGCAATAGAGGCAAAGTGGGTTATATTTGCATATTGATATGCAAATATATGCATTATTTGCTGTGGGTTTATTTTATGGTTTTTGGAAACTTGAAGCTATTGGGAACTACTAAACATAGTTTTAACATGCATCATCATTAAAAAACAGAGCTCTTGGTATTTCTATTGAAAGAGAAATGGATTTTAAATGAAGTGGTGTTTTTACTCATGGAGCTCTTTTGTCGAAGCATCTATTTGCAGTATTATTTGAAGAGGCTAATGCTGATTTGATTTCAGCTTAAACTGGCCTTAAGCGTAATGGAAAAAGCATAAACTCTAATGATTCAGATGCATAACGGTTGAGATTCTCTTGTGTTTGGGGTGTGTCTGAGGTGTGTGTGTTAAAACAGACTCCAGCTGTATTCATGCTCGCTGCATATGGTTTGAGCGTCTCCCCATAGGCAGCACTTTGAAGCTGCTGGTTTGGCCTTGCATGTGGGTAAGACTCATGAAATAAACCCAGTCTTCTCTTTCTGCTGCTCCCACACACACACACAGGACTCTGGGCTCGGCTTCCCACCCGGGGAATGATCTCCATATTGGCCTGAAAGCCTCCTCTCTCCTTTGCTTTGTTCCCTCCGTTGAGTCTAATGCCTGATGACAGACCCTGAATGACAAAAGCGTGCTGGGAGTTTCCCAGTACGTGGAAAAACTCGGATCTGTTTGTAGAAATTCCTGCCGCACGTGTCGGGAATGGCCCTCGGTGTACCTGCGGGTTCCCGAAAAGCCGCGAACGCTGGGATCGTTTGAACGTGCGCGAAAGGCGAGAGCTCACGCGAGCGTCTGAGATCAAAAGAGCCGGCGAAGCCGTGTTTCGGGTGGGCGACCGCCTCCCAGAATTCCCCCTGAAGCTTCAGGCTCTTCAGAGGCTCCCAGAGAAGAATTTGCTCGGAGGTTTGCGCTTTCGTGGCTCGGAAACTTGCAGCCCTTGTTTCGTTCAAAATCGGATTCTTATTGGATGCTTCTCATGAAGTCAATTTGGAAAGATAATGAGATCATTGTGGACATGGGAAGGGTATAAAGAGATAAAAGAAATGTGGATAGCAGCTCAGATCGTTTGAGTATTTGATGAGAAGTGTTTGAGTCCATGTTAAGGTCTGACTGGACTGTATCTTAGCCAGTGTTGGGGAAAGTTACTTTTAAAAGTAATGCGTTACAATATTGCTTTACTCCCTGAAAAAGTAACCAATTACGTTACTTAGTAACTTTTTATGGAAAGTAATGCGTTACAATATTGCGTTACTCCCTGAAAAAGTAACCAATTACGTTACTTAGTAACTTTTTATGGAAAGTAATGCGTTACAATATTGCTTTACTCCCTGAAAAAGTAACCAATTACGTTACTTAGTAACTTTTTATGGAAAGTAATGCGTTACAATATTGCGTTACTTCTCATCTGAAACTTTAAAGATATAAAGCTAAAATAAATATGGACAACAGCTCAGATCATTTGACTTTGGATGAAAGCATTGAAGCATGTTTGAGTTCATATTGAGATCTCTGACATTTGGTTGCAGCCTTTGGTTTCTTGTCAGATCTGAGCACAGTTTGAGACATTATTGAGATCTCATCTGAAACTATAAAATGTAAAATGAATGCGAATAACAACTCCAATCAATTGATCTTGGGGTAATTCAGAAATGTTTGAGGTCAGATTGAGATCTAATTACACACTTTGGCATCTTGGCAAATTTGAGCATAGATTGAGACATTATCAAGGTGTTATCTAAAACTTTTAAGATGTAAACCTAAAATGAATGTGGACAGCTCAGATCATTTTTCCTTGAGAGCATTGAGAAATGTTCATATTGAGATCTCTGACATTTGGTTGCAGCCTTCGGTTTATTGTCAAATCTCAGCACAGTTTGAGACATTATTGAGATCTCATCTGAAACGCTAAAGACACATTTGAGTTGTCTGTGGCCTTTTTCTCAGGAAAAGTGTCTGAGACTTCAGTAAAAGTCTCATTTTAATCTAATTTCTGTCTTGGAGAAATAACTGATGTATTTAGGAGTGATCTTGTGAACTTGAACTTGGTGTTCTGAGTGTTTTTTAATATATTTGCAGTGATTTCTTGATTTCTTTCTATCTGGCGTGAACAGAGTCCTGCAGCCAGCGTCTCTGTGATCCTCGGATCTCAGGCTCCTCATTCAATGTATCTGAAGGTTTTTTCCCCCACTTTTATCGTCTACCCAGTGAAAATTGTAAGTCTAAACACTTACTAAAGCAATAACACCGCAGGACGAGTCCCACACTGAAATATGAGCAGCAGTAACAGCGATGCTTCCTCGAGCAAACACCACTAATTATCGCAGTAGTAATAATAAAAACATCAGTTCTGCCCCGTGTTCCCTCTGACATCATTTCCCTGCTCTTCACTGATACCTCATTTTATTTTCTGCTTTATTTTCCCTCGCGCCGCTGCCAGGGAGACCATTAAAGCAAGGTCCCGTCTGCCGCTCTGCCCTCTCATCTCGCAGGCCGCCGAGGTATATAAACGCTGGAAGGAAAAATCCAGAAGCAGAAACGTCTGGAACCACTAATAACGGGGTCCGTGCTGCAATTTCCAGGGGAGGGTTGAACTTAATGAACAATCAAATAAAGGATTTGAAATTACAGACCTTTGCAGGGAAGGAATCTGAGGTTGCCCTTGGTTGTGAGAAATCTCATCGTTCAAAGAGGTTGGCGAGAGGAGCGAGGGGCCTTAAGAAGGGATCGGCGGACGTGTGTTATTTGTGTTATTATATTCCATAGTGAACAAATTTCTCGTCTCTTTCCAGGGATTCGACCATCAAATGCACGGGGCAAAGGGGGGCTTATACTGCTTTAAGTAAAACCCTTAATTGATGTAATTAGTGTGGAGTTCTGCCTTAGTAAATCTGCTTGTTTGATGAGCCGACTTAATAATTGATTGACTTTGGGATTCCACAGAGAAACTTGAGGAGATTTCACTTCATGCACCATTATCGGTTAATGCACTTATTACTGCATTTTCATGGGTTATCTTGGATTAATTGTGTTTGCGTGGTAAATGAAGTATGTTTGATGTCAATAATTACACATATAAAGCTTTTATGTGCACTAACGTTATTGTCACCCGGAGCAAAGTCATTCGAGGGCCATATTTTACAGTTATGTAGCATTTATATGAGTCCCTAGACCTCAAAACCAGTCTTAAGTAGCACAGGTATATTTGTAGCAATAGCCAACAATACATTGTTGTGGGTGAAAATTATATATTTTTTTCTTTTATGCCAAAAGTCATAAGGATATTAAGTAAAGATCATGTGCCATGAAGATATTTTGTACATTTCCTACTGTAAATAATAAAACCTTTTCTGGTCTATGCTGGTCCTTTGCTGGTTTAAGCTGGTCCTTTGCTAGTTTATGCTGGTGCAGGACCAGCACAGGACCAGCATAAACCAGCTAAAGACCATCTTAAACCAGCGTACCAGCACCAAAACCTACCTAACCAGCATATGCTGTTTTTTTCAGCAGGGAATTATGCTAGAATCATGCTAGCAACTTGTTAACCATGTTAGAAACATTCTAGTAACATGTTAATTATGCTAGAAACATGCTAGTAACTTGTTAACCCTGCTGAAAAAAAAACAGCATATGCTGGTTAGGTAGGTTTTGATGCTGGTATGCTGGTTTTTGCTGGTTTATGCTGGTCCTTTGCTGGTTTATTCTGGTCCTTTGCTGGTTTATGCTGGTCCTTTGCTGGTTTATGCTGGTCCTTTGCTGGTTTAAGCTGGTCCTTTGCTGGTTTATTCTGGTCCTTTGCTGGTTTATGATGGTCCTTTGCTGGTTTAAGCTGGTCCTTTGCTGGTTTAAGCTGGTCCTTTGCTGGTTTATGCTGGTCCTTTGCTGGTTTATTCTGGTCCTTTGCTGGTTTATGCTGGTCCTTTGCTGGTTTATGCTGGTCCTTTGCTGGTTTATTCTGGTCCTTTGCTGGTTTATGCTGGTCCTTTGCTGGTTTATGCTGGTCCTTTGCTGGTTTATGCTGGTCCTTTGCTGGTTTATTCTGGTCCTTTGCTGGTTTATGCTGGTCCTTTGCTGGTTTAAGCTGGTCCTTTGCTGGTTTATGCTGGTTTATGCTGGTCCTTTGCTGGTTTATGCTGGTCCTTTGCTGGTTTATTCTGGTCCTTTGCTGGTTTATGCTGGTCCTTTGCTGGTTTATTCTGGTCCTTTGCTGGTTTATGCTGGTCCTTTGCTGGTTTGCTGGTTTACGCTGGCCCTTAGCTTGTTTATGCTGGTTTTAGCTGGTTTATGCTTATCCTTTGCTGGTTTATGCTGGTCCTTTGCTGGTTTGCTGGTTTACACTGGTCCTTAGCTTGTTTATGCTGGTTTTAGCTGGTTTATGCTTATCCTTTGCTGGTTTATGATGGTCCTTTGCTGGGTTAAGCTGGTCCTTTGCTGGTTTATTCTGGTCCTTTGCTGGTTTATGATGGTCCTTTGCTGGTTTATGCTTGTCCTGTACTGGGTTAAGCTGGTCCTTTGCTGGTTTATTCTGGTCCTTTGCTGGTTTATGATGGTCCTTTGCTGGTTTAAGCTGGTCCTTTGCTGGTTTATGATGGTCCTTTGCTGGTTTATGATGGTCCTTTGCTGGTTTAAGCTGGTCCTTTGCTGGTTTATGCTGGTCCTTTACTGGGTTAAGCTGGTCCTTTGCTGGTTTATTCTGGTCCTTTGCTGGTTTATGATGGTCCTTTGCTGGTTTAAGCTTGTCCTTTGCTGGTTTATGCTGGTCCTTTGCTGGTTTAAGCTGGTCCTTTGCTGGTTTATGCTGGTCCTTTGATGGTTTAAGCTGGTCCTTTGCTGGTTTATTCTGTTCCTTTGCTGGTTTATGATGGTCCTTTGCTGGTTTATGCTGGTCCTTTGCTGGTTTAAGCTGGTCCTTTGCTGGTTTATGATGGTCCTTTGCTGGTTTAAGATGGTCCTTTGCTGGTTTATGCTGGTCCTTTGCTGGTTTAAGCTGGTCCTTTGCTGGTTTATGCTGGTCCTTTGCTGGTTTATGCTGGTCATATCAGATATATCAGTCTTCTTTATAAGCCTCTGTGCCACTAACATCATTTACTGCAATTGTTTTCTGATTTAAGGATCAGAAAATTGCACAAATGGGATGTAAATATATAGTTGCACATCAAATGTTGGTTTAGTATAAACAGTATACTACAGTATACAGTATAAACACTGGCAGTATACATTTGGCATAATTCTTTGTTAGATTTTCATTATTTGATTTTCATACCAACATTATATCACCTTCATATATTAATCTTGTCCAAATCAAGTTCTGATATTGAAGCAAACCAAAAAATGGGGGGCACTAACTTTTGCAAAGCACTGTAAATATAGTCAGACAAACTGTTGATGGTTTTGTGAAGTTTCTAGTTTATTGCTAAACTCATGCTATTGATGATTTCTACCAGTTTTTCACTCTTTTGTAGTGAAAATGGTTCATCTGGTCACTTAAAGCAACAACAGACCTTTCTTAAACAAGACGCATGATTTGAGGGATAATTCATGTCTGGAGGGCCCATTGTTAGCTAGTAGTATTGATTTAGCAGATGTTTTTATCTCAAGTGATTCCTCATAAGGAGATGCAGTAAATATGACAGAATATGTTACATTCGCTCTCAGCTTCTGATTTATATTCATGGATTTCCCATGGGTCCGTGTAACGTTTGAGTGCTTGACGGCCTGTCTGTCAGTGTATCTTGCTAGTTTTCAGACCGTTGACCTTTTGACCTTTGACCTCCCTGGAGTGTGAAAGCTGGAGTCACTTCCGCCCATCTGAATTCTCTTTATCTCTTCATCGTGTTGTTTTTTCTTGCCTTTCGCTGCCTCTGGGCGCAGGATATCCTTCCCTCCTGTCTGCTTTTCCACTCCTCTGCCTGCTGATGACATTTGCATGAGTCTTGAGAAACCAGAGGCGCTGTTTGTTGAATCTTGCGTCGACATTAGTCTTTTTCAGAAGCCGTGAGCCTCATTTGATGCAATTGTTTTGTGATTTGAGGTTCAGAAAAACATACAACGACATTTGTTGTAGGTTTAGTTGGTCATCTCAGGTCAAAACCGTGTCACGTTGATGAAAAGAAAGTTTGTTCTCGAAGCTTTATTGTTTCTCAATTGTTTTCAGTCTCTTGGCCTTTAATAACATGATCAGTCCAGACATTGCCTTGCCATTCAGCTCTGAAATGCTCTTCTTTGAAATTGTCGTTCAATACGAGTAAGTGGTGCTATTTTGTGCCGTGTTCGCTGAGCGTCCTGCATCTCCCTCCCGTTTGGACGTCTTTAACCACCAAGAATCGAGCTGCTCTTCATTACAGCCTTCTGAACAATGTGTGATCATTACATCCTGCTGTGTGTTTCACAAAAACACATCCATGTCATATTTCACCCTAAAATCAATAGAATGAAAATCTGAAATTGAAATTTCCAAGTTATTTATAATTTGTTAGGTGGTTACCTATTGCTTTTTTCACCTGTTTTATGGTCCCGCAGGTAAAAATGCTTTTATTTTGACTTATTTTCATAACAGTGAAACATCCAGTGCATCCAAATGTATGTATTTCTCAGTTATTTTCATTATTATTTTACAATAAAAATATAGTACAAAAATAAATTGCAGTTAATTTAGATTTATTAGATTTATTACATTACAAAATTAAATGCATTACAATTAATGCTTCCAGGATGGATAAATATACAGAATATAAAACGGGGTTAAAATAAATAAAGTTAATAATTAAAGCTAAAATATTACCTGACCCAAAAAAAAAAAAAAAATTAAAAAAGATAAACAAAAAAAACCTTACCTTATTTTATTATTATATTATTTTGTTATTATTTAGTTTATTTTACAAGCTACAATTTTATTTGTTTTGACTTTATATAATAAAAATAACTATAACTAAAAATAAAACTGAAATAAAAAAATGAACTAAAAAAACCTGTATAGACATATGTTAAAAACAATAAGTGAAAATAAAATGACAACAGCAAATTACTAAAGCTTAAATTAATTACTAAATTAAATTACTAAAAATTAAATTAAAATGGAAGCAGAAAATCAAAAAAATAATAAATATTTTAATTATATCTTATTATTTCTCTTTATTATTTGTAATAATTTTGCTTAATATTTAAAAGTAATACACTGTTTAAATAATACTAAAGTAAATAATAATATAATATAAGCAATGCAGAGTAAACAATAAGTAAAATAACACACAAACACACAAAATAAAAAAATAGTAATTTTTCATTAAATTTTATGTATTGAATTGTTGATATGATTTGATAAATATGATTTAATTATTTAAACAATACATATACAATAGATAATAATATAAAATAAATTATATAACAATTAATCTCAATATCAAAATAACACACAAAACAAAATATATTTTATATATATAAATGATTCGTTTTTATTTTACTTTTATTTAATACATTTGAAATTAAAAGGTTATTTAAAAATACTAATAAAATAAATAATAACAAAAGAAATAAAGTATAACAGTCAGTACTTGATCTCAATGTTAAAATCACACATGCATACACATATACATTAATAATAAATAATATAAAATGAACAATGCAAAATAAACAATAAAAGTATAATTGATATTTGCTCTTGATGATAAAATAACACACAAAATAAAAAAAAAAATTAAAATGGTATTTATTTTTATTTATTTTAAAATATAAAATAAATAAGTATAACAATCAACACTTAATCTAATTTTAAAATAAACATTTTATTTTAATTTTTTTTTATTTATTTAAAATGATTAAATTTTTTAAAATACTAATGGAATAAATATTTTAAAGTATAACAAGCAATAATCTCAGTGCTAAAATTGCACGCACACACACATTTTTACAATATGGTAATTAGAAATGGTAATTAAGTGTATAATTATGAAAATAATATCACAAAGCAAAATAATATAAAAAATCCGGTTGATCCTAGCATAGGCTTCATTGTCTTTTAAGCCAAATGAGATATTGCTTTGATTTGGGGGTGAAATATGACATGAGCTTTTTTTTTGTGTGTGTGTTTGTGTGGGTGTCATTTATGAAGCACCTCCAGCCTTCAGATGCAATATAAACTCCATATGATTTATCATTCCCCGCTCTCAGATCATTCAGCAACAATCGATCAAAATCCTGTTTAACTAGCAGGTGATTTTCTCCAGCTTGGAGACGAAACGCCAGCCGAAGTTCCCAGAGCTCAACAAACGAAAGATGGCCGGAGAGGAACCTGTCAGGAACATATTTAATAAGGCTCTCACCGACGCTTGATTCATCTTCATAAAATTGATCGCGCCGTCACGGAAACGGCGGCCTCCGAACAACAGGCTTTAATGTGGAGCGTGCGGATGCGTGTTTTATTTTACAGCTGGTTCCTCAGCAGGCCGTCGCTCTTATTGGAGTGCTATTGATTCAGGATTCATTAGAGCTGCAGACTCATTTTGTGCTGAGTAGCGGAGCTCTCGCACTTTGAATATGCATTCGTCTGCGCGCCAGAGCCTTTAACGACAGATGGAGAGGACGCCGTTCGCCGGTTCCCCGTGGAAAACGTCCAGCGTCTTGTGCGTCTTAGTCATAAAGCCGGTCAGTGTTTAATAAAGCAATAAGCCGCATCGACCTGCGCCCATGCAGTCATATGTCCATATATCATGATGCTTTTCCCAAGATATTGCATTGATACTTTGATTTTTTTTTTTAATGTGTGCATTCATAGGATTTCCCACAGATGCAAGTTTGCTAAATAAGCATGCAAGCTAAAAATAGGAAGATTTGATGTGCATTGAGTATGTGCATTGTTGATCAACTCACTTTTGATAAGTGCTATTCAGGCCGGCATTTTTGATGTGAAATTACAGTCCTGCGAATGTTTGCTTTAGAATTAAGAATGAATAAATATCTATATGCATTATTTATTATTAAAGTGGAACTGCCAAGAAGTGTACTTGGAATGCAACGGAAGTTACTTTGGATAAAAACATCTGGCAAATGCATAAATAAATAAATACATAAATAAATAAAATTAGATATACATTTAACATAGAATTTAATTGTTTTCATATCATTTGTAGATACAATTTTTGTACATAAATGTAATATAGTTTTTATATCATTTACAGACATATACAGACATTTTTTATCATTTTTATTCATATTTACATTATTTATATATAACTTACATTAAATTTACATTTATAAATTATATATATATATATATATATATAATAGCATAGTAAATATAATAGCAATATAAATTATATATATATAAAAGCATAGTTATAGTTTTTATTGTTTCTGTTTAATTTATTTACATTTGTTTAATTCATATTTTTATTTTGATTTACATTATTTGCATATAATTAAAATTAAACTTACATTTTTTATATATATATATATATATATATATGAAATTGTATTCAATTAATTAAATATATTTATTAATGCAATGTTTTATATCATTTATATAATAATTAAAATAAAATTTGCAAATATTTTATTTAAATATTATATTTAAATATTATACATTTTACATATATATTTTTTTATTTATATTTACATTATTTACATATAAGTTAAATAACCATACTACATTTATAAATTGTTATTAATTATTGTTCATGATTTTTGATTCTGTATAAATAATTTAAAAATGTGTAGGATTATATTTTTATAATAATAATAAGAATAAGAAGAAGATGATTTAGATATTAAAATATACATTATTATAATATTTAAATAATTCTAATAGTTTTTATATAATTTATATTTACATTTTAATCCAATATACAATAAATTGTATAGAAATTAAATTTATAAAGTGCATTTATTATTATTATTTGAATGTATATAGATAGTATAATTTAATGCATTTTACATAATATATAATTTAATACAATTAATAATTTTTATTAATAATAATTTTTTATTTTGTAGTTATTTTTTCCACATTGTATTATTAAATGGCTCAAAAACAGTGAAAATGTGGCTTATGGGACTTCAAGGGTGCATTTGCACTCAAAAAACAAAACAAATAAATGTAAAAATAATCCAGATCATTTAAATAATTAAAAAGTAAACATAATAAAAAATATATGATGGCTCTGATATATACCGTTATGTTTCTATAGTGACTTAAAAGTGTAACATTGTTCTGAAATTAAACAAAATAAAACAAGCAAAAGAAAATTCGCATTATCTATTAACAAGGCTAATAGATTGGAGAGCTGACACTTGTGTGTCTGATGCTGATAACCTCGATGTAATCAGTTTTCCTGCTATAGTCTCAGTTCTCTGAAGCGGTTTGGGTTCGAATTCGGGAGACGAACTAAGAAAGCGCTGATGCTGTTCCTCTGGCGTCTGAGCGAGTGAATTAGAGCGGCTTTTTAATTCCTCCCCGGAAGATTTCCGTCTGTTTTCATCCTCCTTCAGTTCCCACAATGGCTCCTGGGAGAGCAGGAGGGAATCAATGCTCAGGCCTCTTGTCCGGCGCTCGATAGATGCAAACGGACCGCCCCCATCTTCCAGAAAAGCCCATCAATGTGCGGGTCATCGGGGTCACGAGGACCACCTGGTAAATAGGTCACGGTGGCCGTCATCAAAACACTTTTGCTCTTGTTTTGTGTTATCATCTGTCCGTGAATGTGGATCTGCGTCTTCAAATAACAGATAACGCTTGACTTTGACGGCGGTGCTCTCGAGGATCGATACGGAGAGCGCCATCAGCACTTCAGACCAGAGGAAAGCGCTGCGGGGAAGTTAAAAGCCAGCGGCCTCTTAACCACATCTAAGCAGGGTTTGGATTAGCGTGTGGAGTTTAGCCAACGTCTCCGCTTCGGTCCAAATAATTACTTAACCTACATTCAGATATTAGTGTGCTTGAAAATGCGCCCTGGTTACCTTGAGGAAATCCAGCTCAAAGTCACCGCTGCTCTTCTACTAAAAATATTCAGACTGGTTTTCAATCTGATGTCTGTGTTAGGGCTGCATGATATTGGGAAGTTTTTTTTTTTTTTTTTTTTTTATTTTATTTTAAAATGTATCAAAAATGGTGGAAATGTTGCACATGAGATAAATAAATAAATAAATAAAAATGTAAAATGAAATAAAAATGTAAAATAAAGATGTAAACTGGTGTAATCCTTTTAGAGCTGAACTATTTGAGGAAAAAACTTTGATATAAACAAAGTAAAATTGTTAAATAAAATAATTGAAAATAAAAATGTAAATAAATTAACAAATAAATAAAATGGAAATTTTAAATTACTTAAACCCATCCTTTTAGAGCTGAACTATTGGGGAAAAACTTCAGAAATTCACATTTGACGTGCCACATTACCACTGTTTTTGATATAAAATAAGATAAAACAAAAACAGAAAACAGAAATTTTCATTTTTTATTTTTTTTTTTCAAATAGTTCAGCTCTAAAAGGATGGTTTGCACTAAAAAAATAAATAAAAATAAGTACTAAAATCACTGGAAAAAGTATTTATCACATTATATCTTTTTATATATTATATATCATTACATATGTATTTATTTATTTATATTGTTTATACAAAATCACTCCAATCTAGAATTACTGATTGTAATTTCATTAAAATTTTCTAGCACATTATAAATATAAGAAAAACAAAATATTGTAATGCTAGTTGTTTTATTTTATTTTATTCTACTGTATGTTAAAAAATAGAATAAAAACTATAAAAAATGTAAAAATTAAAAGAACAAAATAAAAATGCAAAGTAAAATAAAATAAACAAATACAAATAAAATAAAATAAAGTAATTGTTATAAACAATAACTATAAACTATAAATTACAAAATAGAATAAAAACTATTTCATATATATGTATGTATGTATGTATGTATGTATGTATGTGTGTGTGTATATATATATATATATATATATATATATAAATTGTACACAATAAAAATTTTAAGTAAAATAACATAAACAAAAAAATAATAATTTAATAAAATATAACTATCAAATGCTATAATTAAAACTGGAAACTTGGAAACTATTACAAAAATAAATAAAATGCAATGATATTATACTGAAAAAAATATTTAATACAAATAATAAAAAAATTGTAGTAAAACTGTAAATAATACTATATTAAAATAGTAAATAACTTTTTTCTGTGACTTTATTATTTTTATTTATTTATTTAAGTGCGAACTATCCTTTTAGAGCTGGACTATTTGTAAAATAAAATAACTGAAAAAAAGTAAGTAAATAAATAAATAAATAAATAAAAATGTAAAATGAAATAAAAATGTAAAATAAAAATGTAAACTGGTGTAATCCTTTTAGAGCTGAACTATTTGAGGAAAAAACTTTGATATAAACAAAATAAAATTGTTAAATAAAATAATTGAAAATAAAAATGTAAATAAATTAACAAATAAATAAAATGGAAATTTTAAATTACTTAAACCCATCCTTTTAGAGCTGAACTATTGGGGAAAAACTTCAGAAATTCACATTTGACGTGCCACATTACCACTGTTTTTGATATAAAATAAGATAAAACAAAAACAGAAAACAGAAATTTTCATTTTTTATTTTTTTTTTCAAATAGTTCAGCTCTAAAAGGATGGTTTGCACTAAAAAAAATAAATAAAAATAAGTACTAAAATCACTGAAAAAAGTATTTATCACATTATATCTTTTTATATATTATATATCATTACATATGTATTTATTTATTTATATTGTTTATACAAAATCACTCCAAACTAGAATTACTGATTGTAATTTCATTAAAATTTTCTAGCACATTATAAATATAAGAAAAACGAAATATTGTAATGCTAGTTGTTTTATTTTATTTTATTCTATGTTAAAAAATAGAATAAAAACTTTAAAAAATGTAAAAATTAAAATAACAAAATAAAAATGTAAAGTAAAATAAAATAAACAAATATAAATAAAATAAAATAAAGTAATTGTTATAAACAATAACTATAAACTATAAATTACAAAATAGAATAAAAACTATTTCATATATATGTATGTATGTATGTGTGTGTGTGTATGTGTGTGTATATATATATATATATATATATATATATATAAATTGTACACAATAAAAATTTAAAGTAAAATAAACTTTTTTTTTAAACTATCAAATGCTATAATTAAAACTGGAAACTTGGAAACTATTACAAAAATAAATAAAATGCAATGATATTATACTGAAAAAAATATTTAATACAAATAATAAAAAAATTGTAGTAAAACTGTAAATAATACTATATTAAAATAGTAAATAACTTTTTTCTGTGACTTTATTATTTTTATTTATTTATTTAAGTGCGAACTATCCTTTTAGAGCTGGACTATTTGTAAAATAAAATAACTGAAAAAATGTAAGTAAATAAATAAATAATTAAATAAATAAAAATGTAAAATGAAATAAAAATGTAAAATAAAAATGTAAACTGGTGTAATCCTTTTAGAGCTGAACTATTTGAGGAAAAAACTTTAATATAAACAAAATAAAATTGTTAAATAAAATAATTGAAAATAAAAATGTAAATAAATTAACAAATAAATAAAATGGAAATTTTAAATTACTTAAACCCATCCTTTTAGAGCTGAACTATTGGGGAAAAACTTCAGAAATTCACATTTGATGTGCCACATTACCACTGTTTTTGATATAAAATAAGATAAAACAAAAACAGAAAACAGAAATTTTCATTTTTTATTTTTTTTTTCAAATAGTTCAGCTCTAAAAGGATGGTTTGCACTAAAAAAATAAATAAAAATAAGTACTAAAATCACTGAAAAAAGTATTTATCACATTATATCTTTTTATATATTATATATCATTACATATGTATTTATTTATTTATATTGTTTATACAAAATCACTCCAATCTAGAATTACTGATTGTAATTTCATTAAAATTTTCTAGCACATTATAAATATAAGAAAAACAAAATATTGTAATGCTAGTTGTTTTATTTTATTTTATTCTACTGTATGTTAAAAAATAGAATAAAAACTATAAAAAAATGTAAAAATTAAAATACCAAAATAAAAATGTAAAGTAAAATAAAATAAACAAATATAAATAAAATAAAATAAAGTAATTGTTATAAACAATAACTATAAACTATAAATTACAAAATAGAATAAAAACTATTTCATATGTATGTATGTATGTATGTATGTATGTGTGTATATATATATATATATATATATATATATATATATATATATATATATATATATAAATTGTACACAATAAAAATTTTAAGTAAAATAACATAAACAAAAAAAAATAATTTAATAAAATATAACTATCAAATGCTATAATTAAAACTGGAAACTTGGAAACTATTACAAAAATAAATAAAATGCAATGATATTATACTGAAAAAAATATTTAATACAAATAATAAAAAAATTGTAGTAAAACTGTAAATAATACTATATTAAAATAGTAAATAACTTTTTTCTGTGACTTTATTATTTTTATTTATTTATTTAAGTGCGAACTATCCTTTTAGAGCTGGACTATTTGTAAAATAAAATAACTGAAAAAATGTAAGTAAATAAATAAATAAATAAATAAAAATGTAAAATGAAATAAAAATGTAAAATAAAAATGTAAACTGGTGTAATCCTTTTAGAGCTGAACTATTTGAGGAAAAAACTTTGATATAAACATAATAAAAATGTTAAATAAAATAATTGAAAATAAAAATGTAAATAAATTAACAAATAAATAAAATGGAAATTTTAAATTACTTAAACCCATCCTTTTAGAGCTGAACTATTGGGGAAAAACTTCAGAAATTCACATTTGACGTGCCACATTACCACTGTTTTTGATATAAAATAAGATAAAACATTTGAATAAAATATAGGGGAAAAAATTTAATAATGATTTATGTCTGTCTATGTTTCTGGCAAATAAATAAATGTGCTGTGTGCTTCAGAGACACTAAAGTCAACCTCAAGTCAAATCAAAATCAACATTGTTTACTTTTTTAATACATAATTTTGCCTTTGTGAATGATTCATCAATGCAGCCACCTCTAAAACTACTTTTCTTGTCATCTAATGTTATCCATCTCTTACATTTCAAAAGTCTGTCATTATAGACACTTATCAGATCTTACATCATCATTTTCTAATTTCGCTCAGAAATGCATCACATTATGGAGATGTAATAGTCTGTGAGTGGCATTTAAGCCACAAATAACCCAGAAACAGGAGGCGAAGCTGCATTTCTGCTGTGACTTTATCCCTCTCTTTCATAAAACCCCACAATGAATTTGTTAGCTACGACTACATTCATTTCCATAAACGCATTTTCGATTACGCACAATATCTAGAGTTTTGTTTTTCATAAGGTAAACGGGTTATGGACTGGATGAAATGAAAATGTCCGGCTCTAAATGTAAATATGACTTAATCCGTATCCTCTAATGAAAACAGCAGCGCTTCGGCTTCAGGTTCGTCAGGTGTTTCTTTGGAAATGTTCCCTTGGCTTTTTCACACATTTCATTTCAGTTTTGAATGTAAAGCATTCGCATAGTCTTACAGCATCCTTGCTGCTTGCATATGCATTTATTACATATTTTTTTTTTAACTATTGATTCATATTCAGAAATACTCAGAATCAGTTAAAAAAATGTGATAAAGTGTGTATATATATATATATATATATATATATATATATATGTATATATGTATATATATATGTATGACACTCGTTGCACTAATTATAGTATTTTTAATATATTTATACAGTTTATTTATTTATTTATTTATTTATTTATTTATTTATTATTTTTTAAAGTTTTACCTATTTTAGTACATGAAGTTAGTTGCCAGAAATAAAAATTTACAATTTAATGTTGAATTTCAAACAATGACTTTTTAAATGGTTTTAATTTTATTTAATATTCTTGAAAATAACCGTGCAAAACAACAGCAGCCAAAAAAAAAAAAAAAAAAAAAAATATATATATATATATAAAAATAAATAAATAAATAAATAAATAAATAAATAAAACATGTAAAAAATAAATAAATAAATAAATAAATAAATAACATCTATGCTTTTTGAACTATTTGACTTTCTCCATATGTGTGTGTGTGTGTGTGTATATATATATATATATATATATATATATATATATATATATATATATATATATATAAAACATTACAGAAATAATTTTTTGGGGGGTAAATTTGCTTAATTTTCTCAATGTCAATAATGTCACAATGCAAGAAATGTCAAATAATCTTAAAAATAAAATATCATGATTTAACTCCAGTTTAACACATTTGATCATTTTTGATTAGATTTTTCCCAAAGATTTACCATAAAAAATTGCTCCTCCTGAAATTGAAAGCCATCGGGTCCAAACTCTGATGATCTGCTTTTCTCTTCTCGAACAACTCGCATTGCTTCACCGGCTCTAAAAGCTATTCAAAGTGCGCTGCTTTGATTAATTCTCTGTAAATGAATCACTGGTGTTTTTGTAATTAGGTGATGTTTTTGGCGCGCACTCTGTTTCGAGTTTTGTTGGAAATTATGCCTCAAATGTGGAGAAGGTGGAGTGAAGATGTCAAAAAAGATGCATGAATTCACTGCTGTTTTTTTCCTTTGCGCTGATGCTGAGATGTTCGTAGATGCAGTTGCAGTGTTTTGAATGGACAGCATTCGCATAGCCCTACAGCATCCCTGCTGCTTGCATTTATTTATTTTGCATTTATCTACTTGAAGTTGGCTAAAATAAAAACTTTATGAATTAATTTCAAGGAATGATTTTTATATGGTTTTCATTTTATTTAATATTCTTGAAAATAACCATGCAAAACAACAACAGCAAATAAAATTAATTAATTAATTCTAAATATATATATATATATATATATATATATATATATATATATATATATATATATAAAACTAGCAATTAGTTTTGTGGGTGTAAATTTGCTTAATTGTCTCAATGTCAATAATGTCACAATGGAAAAAATGTTAAATAATCTTAAAAATACAATATTATGATTTAACTCAGTTTAACACATTTTTAAATAGATTTTTCCCAAAGATTTACCACAAAAAAAGCAAAAATGTAATACAAAATAATTATTAAAAGAAAAAAATTAAATAAATGACTTTTTTTTGTCTGTGATTTTATTATCTTATTTAATTTTTTGTAAACTACTCTTTTAGAGCTGTCTCATGTGCCACATTCCTATTGTTTTTTATCTAAAAAAATAATAAAAATGTTACATTTAATTTTTTTAAAATAAAATTAAATACAAATGTAAAATAAAATACAAATTTGAAATAAAACGTAAATAAAAATGTAGAATAAAATAAAAATCTAAAAAAATCTCTAAAAAAGTAAATAAACGGTAAACATATTTAATTATAAAAGAAAACTACAAAATATTAATATTATCACTTTTGCAATTTATAACTTTTTTTTGTTATTTGTTTATTTTGTACAAAGTTATATATTGCAAAAGTAATATTTTGATGTATGTGTGTGTGTATATATATATATATATATATATACACACACACACACATATAATCTTTATATATAGTGACATGATTTTGCATTATAGTAATGACTTTTTTTTAGAATTAGCACAAAAAGTGAGAAAAAAGGTATTTTTTACACTCAGGAGTCTTTAAAAGTAGACAATAAATGTTGTATTTCTGCATGTTTACCACATGTTGAATTACTCGTTAGTCAAAGTGTGTTTTTTTTACCAGACACTATTAAGTTGCTGTTAGTGAAATTGTAGATAGTTTAAGACATCAACCAACCAACGTCGGACTGCACTCTGAAAATGACCTGTAGAAATATTTAAAAGGACAGTTCACCCAAAACTGAATATTCAGTCATTAATTACTCACCCTCATGTCGTTCCAAACTCGTAAGACATTTGTTCGTCTTCAGAACAAATTAAGATATTTTTTCATGAAATCTGAGAGCGTTCCGACTCTTCATAGACAGAAAAGCAAGTGACGCATCCAAGGCCCAGAATTAAAAAATAATTACTTTATCTCAAGGGTTGAGGGTTTCATTTTTGGGTGAACTATCCCTTTAATGTCCTGTTCTCTCCCACGCTGGAGGAGCTCTGTTTTCCCATCATCCAGGGGCTGAAGTTGAGATGTGCGTCTGTCCCGCTGTAGCCGAATCGATCCTCGGGTCTGTTTTCCCCGGCGGCCGCTGGCTTCCCTTCAGAGAGAGTTCAGAGAGCGAGAGATGAATAATCTAGCCGCTGTGATCCATCGCTCAGGCAGATCGCAGAAGAACGAGCGGCTGGTGTCTGTGGAGATGGGCCGCACAAGCAGATTTGTCTCCTTCAGCATTAATATACTGATCAAACGCAAACTCGCAGAGACAGGTTGAGGAGCGAGCGTCCCTCTGGATCTGGATGGATCTGTGGGTACAGTATGGGATAGGCATTAGTCACAAACCCACCGGAGCAGAGCTCTGACAGGCTTTGGGACTCAAGAGCTGCAACTTATAGATGAAATAGTGAGTGTATATACAGCATACGATGAATATGTGAAGCAGAACTTCCCATATCAACTTTATTAAGTTGGCTGCTTCTTCTTCTTCTGAGACCAAATTTTAAAATGGATCTCCTCCTAGACTTTTAAAGCTACAACCACCAAACTTGGCCCAGACCTTCAGACTGGTCTGACTTGGGTTGCTTTATCTTTTCAGACTCATCCGGCGTACGGTTTTCGTAAACCAGACTATCAAAACCACCAAAAATCCCTTAGACTTACATTGACAGAATGTTCAAATGAGCCAAGACTCGTCAAACTCCAACTGTCAAAATTCTCAACTGACAGAATCCATTGAGACTAAATCAGGCTTCTGCTCTGTGCATTATTTCTAATCCATTTAGACTCATTCAAACTCATCTATAATTTCTAATCCATTTACAATCATTAAGTTGGCTTGAAAACGCCAACTTACTGTTGTCCTATTCAAACTTATATCATCATCTTCTTCTTCTTCTGAGACCAAATTTTAGAATGTATCTCCTCCTAGACTTTTAAAGCTACAGCCACCAAACTTGGCTCAGACCTTCAGACTGGTGTGACTCGGGTTGCTCTATCTTTTCAGACTGATCCGACTTATGGTTTTCATAAACCAGACTATCAAAACCACCAAAAATCCCATAGACTTTCATTGACGGACTGTTCAAATGAGCCAAAAGTATTCAAACTCCAACTGTCAAAATTCAAATCTCAACTGACAGAATCCATTGAGACTAAATCAGGCTTCTGTTCTATGTATTGTTTCTAATCTATTTAGACTCATTAAGTTGGCTTGAAAAAGCCAACTTACTGTTGTCCTATTCAAACTTATATAATCATCTTCTTCTTCTTCTGAGACCAAATTTTAGAATGTATCTCCTCCTAGACTTTTAAAGTTTTTTTTTTTTTTAAAGCTTTTATCAAAACCACCAAAAACCCCATAGACTTACATTGACGGACTGTTCAAATGAGCCAAGACTCATCAAACTCCAACTGACAAAATTCAAATCTCAACTGACAGAATCCATTGAGAATAAATCAGGCTTCTGCTCTATGTATTATTTCTAATCCATTTAGACTCATTCACACTCATCTAATAAATCTAATATTTCTAATCCATTTAAATCCTGTTAGCAATATGCTAATCATGCTATAATCATCATAGTAACTTGCTAATCATGCTAGAAACATGCTAGTAAATAGGTAATTGTGCTAGAAACATGCACGTAACATGCTAATCATACTAGAAACATGCTTGCAACTTGCTAATCATGCTAATACCATGCTAGTACCATGCTAAACGTGCTAGTAACTTGCAAGTAACATGTTAAACTTGTTAATCTTGATAACAGCATGCTAGTAACATGCTAATCATGCTAGAATCATGCTAGTAACTTGTTAATCTTGATAGCAACATGCTAGTAACATGCTAATCATGCTAAAACATGTTAGTAACTTGCTAATCATGCTAACACCATGCTAGTAACTAGCTAATCATGTTAGAAACATGCTAGTAACATCCTACTCATGCTAGAAACATGTTAGTAACATGTTAATCATGCTAGAAACATGCTAGTGACTTGCTAATCATGCCAACACCATGCTAGTAACATGCTAAACATGCTAATAACTTGCAAGTAACATGCTAATCATGTTAGAATCATGCTAGTAACTTGCTAATCATGATAGCAACATGCTGGTAACATGTTAATCATGCTAGAATCATGCTAGTAATTTGCTAAACATGCTAGAATCAGACTAGTGCCTTATTATATATTATATATATAAATATAAAATTCTGTGTGTGTGTCTGTGTGTATGTATAAATTATTAATTAAATGAACTTTTTAAAATGTATTTTAGTCTTTAAGTTAAATTTGAATGAGAAAAGCTGTAATGACTTTTTTAAAAGTATAATTAGCTCTGCATATATATATATATATATATATATATATATATAAAAATTCAGAATTTATAATATTAATATAGTTAAATAAATTACAAACTAATAATTTATTGTAGTGCATATAATTTAGTAAAATTCTTTGTGTATATATACATTATTAATTCAATTAATTTCAGCAATATTTATTTCAGTTGTATTTCTAAGTTAAATTAAAATGAGAAAAGATGTAATGAAAACATTTTTAAATATTTTATTTCAATTAATGTTTCTTTTATTTTAAGTAATGAAACTACTTTTAATTTCAGTTTTGATCAACTATAATAAACCTGAAAACAATTGCAAAAATTGGAAAAAGGGGGAAAAAATATGAGATTTTTGACTTTCAATTGTAAGTGTAAGTCTCCATTGCGTTTTACTGAATGAGAGGAGAAACTGAGCTTTTAAAGAGATTTTTAAACCATTTTCTTTTTTGTTATTATCAAGTTTACCAAGAGAGTTTGTTTTGTGAATGCATCATTATTTATGCATATATTTCTTTTATTTTGGACTGGTGGATGATGCAATGCAAGCCTTTAGAAACATGCCAAAACCACTTAGCAGCCGCATGGCAATGCACATTTTCTTCAAGACTATTAAACCTCTGTTTGCTCATGCGACGAAGATGTTTTGAATGGGTTTTGTTGTTTGTCTGTCTGCACTGCAGTGCTGGCCTGTGTTTGAGCGGCTTACACGTGGCAGATGGAGAGATTTCACTACGCCAGGAGAGGTGTTTGTAGGTGGGAGACCCTTCAGGTCAGATTGCGCTGACCGCTGCGTTCTGCCAGCAGACAGGTTTCATGTGGAGCCAGACATTCTGCTGTCTGCCTGCTTCAGCAATAAAAGCCCAGACAAGCGACTATACCTCCACAGAAAGATAGCCTTTCACCGCTACAATGGTGTCTGTGACCAAAGTGACCATGGGGCCGTAGTGTTAAAATGTGAAGGAGGAAATCTTAAAATAGAAATGCATATTTTAACCCCAAATCAGAAGGAACATTAAGAAAATATGTTTTGTAAAGAAAATTAAGCCAAATTGCAATATGCATCCCATTGCAATTAATGTAAAAAATACTACTTATTATAATTATTAATACTTTAATTATTTTATGTAAATTATATATATGTGCACAATATGTCTAGTGTGTTAGAATGTGTTGATCTAACGTAATTTGTATATACCCATAATTCATTTATAGCAAAAAATATATTTTGTTGCAAAATTGCATAATAGTATAATTTGTTATTTAATTAATTAGTTACATTGATTGAATTTAATGTTATTTAAAAATATAAAAGTTCATGTCACACGGGGTGATTTTCATTTATTTTATTTTTTATTATTATTTATTGTTTTATTTAATTTAAATAAATAAAAATATATATATTTTTAAAAATATATTTATATAAGATGCGTAATTTGTAAAGTGTGTAATATGTAAAAATACTACTTATAATTATTTTATGAAAATTATTTATTTTTATATATAATGTCAATTATACATGCTTTTAAATAATGTACAATTATATATGTGTATATGCATAAATTCTGTCTGCATAATTTTTAGCAAAGATTTTATTTATATATCTTATTTATACAAAAATATATTTTAAGTTGTAAAATTGCATAATACTATAATTTATTTTAACTGCATTTATTTTAATGCATGGAAAAAATGTTTGTCAAATAGGATGAATTTATTTGAATTCATTTAATTTCTCTATACCCATAATTTTAAATCTAGTTTAGAAAAAAATGCTATTTTTTTATTTAAAATATATTTATATATAAACTGTATTGCAGTTTTCATTTATTTTATTACTTTTATTTTTTGTTATTAATTTATTTTTATTGCATTTTATTTTAGATGTGTAATTTGTAAAATACTGCATATTATAATGTTATTTTTAAATGCACATTTTCAATAATGTACAAATATATATGTATGTATGTATGTTAATTTAATGTAATTTATATATACCCAAAATGATTAATCTAATTTATCATATTTTTCATTGTAAAATTGCAGGAATAATTTTATTACTGCATTGCTGTTTCTTTATTTTATTATTTTTATTATTTATTATTATTATTATTATTTTTTAATTAATTTAATAATTCATTTTAATTTAATTTGTGTATACAAATATTTTTAAAATAATTTATAAAAAAATATTTGAAATATATGTGCATAAGATCTGTATATAAGATAATATATAAGATCATTTAATATAATATGTTAATAATGTGTAAAAAACAACATATTATAATGAGTAGTAGCATAATTATTTTATGTAAAAAAAATGCAGTTTTATTTAAAATGTATGTTTTCAATAATATATAATTATA
>CM065139.1:6486645-6526645 GCA_033026305.1 Cirrhinus molitorella
GCGCAAGTCCTGGTTCTTTTTAATTGCCTCTAGTAGTTCTTCTCTGAGGGATAGATGTCTCCAGATCTTTTATTTCATCTCTTCGTGTCTCGGATGGGAGATGTTTTGACGTCTTTTCAAAGCGAGCGGTGTGCTGCAGGGTTCGGTGTCGGGCCCGTTGCAGCTTTATTGCATGACGTTTTCTGCTCCAGTTGTGCTCTTTAATCTCTCTAATGCAGTAAATTTGTGAAATATTATCACTTAAAATAACTGGTTTCAATTTGAGTCTGACTCCTGAACAAATGACTCCTCTGAACTGATTCTTTTTAGTGAATCAAATTTTCAGTGCATTCAGTTTAGACTGATTTCTGAATAAATGAGCCAACTTTAGTGCATCTGCTTTACATCAACTTTTTAATTAATGTTTTGATGTCATTTCAAAGCGAGCGGTGTGCTGCAGGGTTCGGTGTCGGGCCCGTTGCAGCTTTATTGCGTGACGTTTTCTGCTATTCATGTGATGCTAAGATTTCTGAATAAATGAGCGACTCTCTCTTTTTAGAGAATCAGACACTCTGTATAAACAGTGCAGTCCAACTATCAAACAAATGACTCCTCTGAACTGATTCTTTTTAGTGAATCAAATTTTACAGTGCTTCTGATTTACACAATTTTTTAAATTAATGTTTTGACGTCTTTTCAAAGCGAGCGGTGTGCTGCAGGGTTCGGTGTTGGGCCCTTTGCAGCTTTATTGCATGACATTTTTATAGCTCTAATCGTGCTCTTGAACAAATGATTCCTATAAACTGATTCTTTTTAGTGAATCAAATTTTCAGTGCATTCAGTTTAGACTGATTTCTGAATAAATGAGCCAACTTTAGTGCATCTGCTTTACATCAACTTTTTAATTAATGTTTTGACGTCATTTCAAAGCGAGCGGTGTGCTGCAGGGTTCGGTGTCGGGCCCGTTGCAGCTTTATTGCGTGACGTTTTCTGCTATTCATGTGATGCTAAGATTTCTGAATAAATGAGCGACTCTCTCTTTTTAGAGAATCAGACACTCTGTATAAACAGTGCAGTCCAACTATCAAACAAATGACTCCTCTGAACTGATTCTTTTTAGTGAATCAAATTTTACAGTGCTTCTGATTTACACAATTTTTTAAATTAATGTTTTGACGTCTTTTCAAAGCGAGCGGTGTGCTGCAGGGTTCGGTGTTGGGCCCTTTGCAGCTTTATTGCATGACATTTTTATAGCTCTAATCGTGCTCTTGAACAAATGATTCCTATAAACTGATTCTTTCTAGTGATTCAAATTTTACAGCGCATCTGGTTTAGACTGATTTCTGAATAAATGAGCTGACTCTTTTTACAGAATTGGACACATACAGTAAAAACTGTATAGTCCAACTCTCGAACGGATCGATTTTTTTAACTGATATTTTTTAGTGAATCAAATTTTACAGTGCATCTAGTTTACACAATTTTTTTTATTAATTTGTATTAATGTTTTGATGTCTTTTCAAAGTGAGCGGTGTGCTGCAGGGTTCTGTGTCGGGCCTGTTGCAGCTTTATTGCGTGACGTTGTCTGCTCCAGTTGTGCTCTTTAAACTCTCTGAAGCAGTAAATTTGTGAAATATTATTATCATTTAAAATAACTGGTTTCTATTTGAGTATATTTTAAAATGTAATTTATTGTTATTATGTAAACGTGACTCTTTTTAGGGAATAAACACAAAGCGCAACCTATGATGTCTGACTCCTGAACAAATGACTCCTCTGAACTGATTCTTTTTAGTGAATCAAATTTTCAGTGCATTCAGTTTAGACTGATTTCTGAATAAATGAGCCAACTTTAGTGCATCTGGTTTACATCAACTTTTTAATTAATGTTTTGACGTCTTTTCAAAGCGAGCGGTGTGCTGCAGGGTTCGGTGTCGGGCCCGTTGCAGCTTTATTGCGTGACGTTTTCTGCTCCAGTTGTGCTCTTTAAACTCTCTGATGCAGTAAATTTGTGAAATATTATTATCATTTAAAATAACTGCTTCCTATTTGAATACATTTTAAAATGTGATTTATTGTTATGTAAATGTGACTCTTTTTAGTGAATAAACACAAAGCACAACCTATGATGTCTGACTCCTGAACAAATGACTCCTCTGAACTGATTCTTTTTAGTGAATCAAATTTTCAGTGCATTCAGTTTAGACTGATTTCTGAATAAATGAGCCAACTTTAGTGCATCTGGTTTACATCAACTTTTTAATTAATGTTTTGACGTCATTTCAAAGCGAGCGGTGTGCTGCAGGGTTCGGTGTCGGGCCCGTTGCAGCTTTATTGCGTGACGTTTTCTGCTATTCATGTGATGCTAAGATTTCTGAATAAATGAGCGACTCTTTCTTTTTAGAGAATCAGACACTCTGTATAAACAGTGCAGTCCAACTATCAAACAAATGACTCCTCTGAACTGATTCTTTTTAGTGACTCAAATTTTACAGTGCTTCTGATTTACACAATTTTTTAAATTAATGTTTTGACGTCTTTTCAAAGCGAGAGGTGTGCTGCAGGGTTCGGTGTTGGGCCCTTTGCAGCTTTATTGCATGACATTTTTATAGCTCTAATCGTGCTCTTGAACAAATGATTCCTATAAACTGATTCTTTCTAGTGATTCAAATTTTACAGCGTATCTGGTTTAGACTGATTTCTGAATAAATGAGCTGACTCTTTTTACAGAATTGGACACATACAGTAAAAACTGTATAGTCCAACTCTCGAACGGATCGATTTTTTTAACTGATATTTTTTAGTGAATCAAATTTTACAGTGCATCTAGTTTACACAATTTTTTTTATTAATTTGTATTAATGTTTTGATGTCTTTTCAAAGTGAGCGGTGTGCTGCAGGGTTCGGTGTCGGGCCTGTTGCAGCTTTATTGTGTGACGTTGTCTGCTCCAGTTGTGCTCTTTAAACTCTCTGAAGCAGTAAATTTGTGAAATATTATTATCATTTAAAATAACTGGTTTCTATTTGAGTATATTTTAAAATGTAATTTATTGTTATTATGTAAACGTGACTCTTTTTAGGGAATAAACACAAAGCGCAACCTATGATGTCTGACTCCTGAACAAATGACTCCTCTGAACTGATTCTTTTTAGTGAATCAAATTTTCAGTGCATTCAGTTTAGACTGATTTCTGAATAAATGAGCCAACTTTAGTGCATCTGGTTTACATCAACTTTTTAATTAATGTTTTGACGTCTTTTCAAAGCGAGCGGTGTGCTGCAGGGTTCGGTGTCGGGCCCGTTGCAGCTTTATTGCGTGACGTTTTCTGCTCCAGTTGTGCTCTTTAATCTCTCTAATGCAGTAAATTTGTGAAATATTATCACTTAAAATAACTGGTTTCAATTTGAGTCTGACTCCTGAACAAATGACTCCTCTGAACTGATTCGTTTTAGTGAATCAAATTTTCAGTGCATTCAGTTTAGACTGATTTCTGAATAAATGAGCCAACTTTAGTGCATCTGCTTTACATCAACTTTTTAATTAATGTTTTGACGTCATTTCAAAGCGAGCGGTGTGCTGCAGGGTTCGGTGTCGGGCCCGTTGCAGCTTTATTGCGTGACGTTTTCTGCTATTCATGTGATGCTAAGATTTCTGAATAAATGAGCGACTCTCTCTTTTTAGAGAATCAGACACTCTATATAAACAGTGCAGTCCAACTATCAAACAAATGACTCCTCTGAACTGATTCTTTTTAGTGAATCAAATTTTACAGTGCTTCTGATTTACACAATTTTTTAAATTAATGTTTTGACGTCTTTTCAAAGCGAGCGGTGTGCTGCAGGGTTCGGTGTTGGGCCCTTTGCAGCTTTATTGCATGACATTTTTATAGCTTTAATCGTGCTCTTGAACAAATGATTCCTATAAACTGATTCTTTCTAGTGATTCAGATTTTACAGCGCATCTGGTTTAGACTGATTTCTGAATAAATGAGTTGACTCTTTTTACAGAATTGGACACATACAGTAAAAACTGTATAGTCAAACTCTCGAACGGATCGATTTTTTTAACTGATATTTTTTAGTGAATCAAATTTTACAGTGCATCTAGTTTACACAATTTTTTTTATTAATTTGTATTAATGTTTTGATGTCTTTTCAAAGTGAGCGGTGTGCTGCAGGGTTCTGTGTCGGGCCTGTTGCAGCTTTATTGCGTGACGTTGTCTGCTCCAGTTGTGCTCTTTAAACTCTCTGAAGCAGTAAATTTGTGAAATATTATTATCATTTAAAATAACTGGTTTCTATTTGAGTATATTTTAAAATGTAATTTATTGTTATTATGTAAACGTGACTCTTTTTAGGGAATAAACACAAAGCGCAACCTATGATGTCTGACTCCTGAACAAATGACTCCTCTGAACTGATTCTTTTTAGTGAATCAAATTTTCAGTGCATTCAGTTTAGACTGATTTCTGAATAAATGAGCCAACTTTAGTGCATCTGGTTTACATCAACTTTTTAATTAATGTTTTGACGTCTTTTCAAAGCGAGCGGTGTGCTGCAGGGTTCGGTGTCGGGCCCATTGCAGCTTTATTGCGTGACGTTTTCTGCTCCAGTTGTGCTCTTTAAACTCTCTGATGCAGTAAATTTGTGAAATATTATTATCATTTAAAATAACTGCTTCCTATTTGAATACATTTTAAAATGTGATTTATTGTTGTTATGTAAATGTGACTCTTTTTAGTGAATAAACACAAAGCACAACCTATGATGTCTGACTCCTGAACAAATGACTCCTCTGAACTGATTCTTTTTAGTGAATCAGATTTTCAGTGCATTTAGTTTAGACTGTTTTCTGAATAAATGAGCCAACTTTAGTGTACTGTAAAAACAGTATATAGTCCAGCTCTCAAACAAATCTCTTTTTTTTGAACTGATCCTTTTTAGTGAATCAAATTTTACAGTGCATCTGGTTTATACAAATGTTTTAATTAATATTTTGACGTCTTTTTAAAGCGTCGGGCCCGTTGCAAATTTATTTCATGACGTTTCCAGCTCCTGTCATGTCCTTTAATCTCTCTAATGCAGTAAATTTGTGAAATATTATTAGCATTTAAAATAACTGCTTTCTCTCTGAATATGTTTTAAAATGTAATTAATTCCTGTGATGCAAAGTTGAATTTTCAGCATCATTACTCCAGCCTTCATTGTCACATGATCCTTCGGAAATCTTTCTTCGATGTATTTTTGATTAAGTAAATGCTGCCTGGTTTCAGAATCGTGACGAGGATGATTCCATTCCAGTCCTTTGAATGTTAGTGTGTTTTAGATTATCGTCAATATTGTGTTTGATGGCAGCACATTATATGATTTGAGTGCCTATTAAAGCAACGCATACGGACAGTCTAGCGGGAGCACGCACCTCTTTGATAAATTCGAGCGGCGCATTATTTGTTTATCTTCGTCTCATTACTCACCGTATGCAAATGAAGAGCGTGGCAGATACATAAAAATATATTTAATGCTCGTGTAGAGACTCTCTATGACAGTGCAGTTAATCTTAATGACCTAATGACTGCATTACCATTTTGTTTCTGCCAGGCTGAGCTTGATTTGTGTTTGCTCTCGATTGCTGGATGGATATGAGCTCGTCTCAGTGTAACATCAGAATCCCTGAAGAACCCAGGTGGGTTCATGTTGGTACTAAATATCAGGCCTCTTAGCCCATCAATCTTCATGTATCGGACAGAGATGGCAACGTGAATTTACACGCAGATCTGGATTGCTTTTCCTGGGGTCCAGACATATGCAGTAGTAGAGCATTTAAATGAGCATATTTTGTAGTTTTTAATTTAAGTATGACTCACTGTAGCAAAAGCCTGTACTGAATGGATAACCAGTCCAGTAATTGCATAATTGCAATTTAAGTTTCATGATGTATGTTAATGGTTTTGTATATTAAAATACTGCATCCTATTCCTTTTTAATATGCTGAGAGAACCATAACTAGTTCAAGTCTTTTTGACCAACTTTTTGATTAATAAGAGTCATTTGTTCATGATTTCATCTGGTGTAGACTGATTTCTGAATAAATGAGTGACTCTTTAGAGAATCTGACATATACAGTATAAACAGTGCAGTCTGACTCTCAGTCGAATGACTCCTTTGAACTGATTCTTTTTAGTGAATCAGAAGCATGCATTGCATCTAGTGTAGAGTAATTGCAGTATGAATGACTCTTTATGAGACAGCTGTTTAGTGAATCAACGCAAAACACAACCTGACTCCTCAACAAATGATTCCTATGAACTGATTCTTTCTAGTCAATAAAACTTTAGTGCAAACTGAATAATTTCTGAACAATTGAGCCAACGCTTTTTATAGAATCAAACACATGCGACATAAACAGTGCATTCCGGCTCTGAAACAAACGACTCTTATGAACTGATTCTTTCGAGTGAATCAATCTTTTCTGTGCATTCAGTTTGAACTGAATAATTTCTGAATAAATGAGCCAACGCTTTTTAGAGAATCAAACACATGCGGCATAAACAGTGCATTCTGACTCTCAAACGAATGAGTCCTCCGAACTGATTCTTTTTAGTCAGTCTGACTCCCAAAATGAATGACTCTCACAAACTGATTCTTTCTAATGAGTCAAACTTTACAGTGCATCCAGTTTAAACTGAATAATTTCTGAACAAATAAGCCGGTGATTTTTAGAGAAACAAACACATGTGGCATAAACGGTGCATTCCGACTCTCAAACGAACGACTCTTATGAACTGATTCTTTCTAGCGAATCAAACTTTACAGTACATCCAGTTTAAACTGAATAATTTCTGAACAAATGAGCCAATGCTTTTTAGAGAATCAAACACATACGGCATAAACAGTGCATTCCGACTCTCAAACAAACGACTCTTATGAACTGATTCTTTCTAGCGAATAAAACTTTCCAGTGCGGACTGAAACATTTCTGAACAATTGAGCCAACGCTTTTTATAGAATCAAACACATGCGGCATAAACAGTGCATTCCGGCTCTGAAACAAATGACTCTTATGAACCGATTCTTTCTAGTGAATCAAACTTTACAGTGCATCCAGTTTAAACCGAATAATTTCTGAATAAATGAGCCAACGCTTTTTAGAGAATCAAACACATGCGGCATCAACAGTGCATTCTGACTCTCAAACGAATGAGTCCTCTGAACTTTTTAGTCAGTCTGACCCCCAAAATGAATGACTCTCACAAACTGATTCTTTCTAGTGAATCAAACTTTACAGTGCATCCAGTTTAAACTGAATAATTTCTGAATAAATTAACCGACGCTTTTTAGAGAATCAAACACAGAAGCATACATTGCATCCAGTGTAGAATAATTCCAGTATGAATAACTCTTTATGAGACAGCTCTGTTTAGTGAATCAACGCAAAACGCAACCTGTGATGTCTGACTCAACAAATGATTCCTATGAACTGATTCTTTTTGGTGAATCTGCATGTATTGCAACCAGTGTAGACTGATTCCTAAATGAATGATTCTTCATGTACCAACTCTTTATTGAATCAAAAACAGAGCCTGTGTGATCTGACTTCAGAGTGTTTGACTCCTATGAACCGATTCTTTTTAGTGAACCACTTTTAGGAAAATTCCAACTCTCAACCAAACAACTCTTATGAACTGATTCTTTCTAGCAAATCAAACCTTACAGTGCATCCAGTTTAAATCGAATAATTTTTTGACAAATGAGTCGACGCTTTTTAGAGAGTCAAACACATGCAGCATAAACAGTGCATTCCGACTCTCAAACAAACGACTTTTGTGAAATGATTCTTTCTTGTGAGTCAAACTTTACAGTGCATCCAGTTTACACTGAATAATTTCAATAAAAATAAAGTTTTGATTCACTAGAAAGAAATCAGTTCATAAGAGTCATTTGTTTGAGAGTCGGAATGCACTGTTTATGCCGCGTGTGTTTGATTTTCCAAAAAGCGTCAACTCATTTATTCAGAAATTATTCAGTTTAAACTGGATGCACTGTAAAGTTTGATTCACTAGAAAGAATCGGTTCATACGAGTCGTTTGTTTGAGATTCGGAATGTACTAATTTCTGAATAAATGAGCTGACACTTTTTAGAGAATCAAACACATGCGGCATAAACAGTGCATTCTGACTATCAAACAAATGACTCTTATGACTTTCAAACAAACGATTCTTATAAATTGATTCTTTCTAGTGAATCAAACTTTACAGTGCATCCAATTTAAACTGAATAATTGAGCCAATGCTTTTTAGAGAATCAAACACATGCGGCATAAATGGTGCATTCTGACTCTCAAACAAACAACTCTTATGAACTGATTCTTTCTAGTGAATCAAACTTTGCAGTGCATCCAGTTTAAACTGAATCATTTCTGAACAAATGAGTCGATGCTTTTTGGAAAATCAAACACATGCAACATAAACAGTGCATTCTGACTCTCAAACGAATGACTCTTATAACTCTAAAATAAATGATTCTTATAAATTGATTCTTTCTTGTGAATCAAACTTTACAGTGCATTCAGTTTAAACTGAATAAATGAGTCAATGCTTTTTGGAAAATCAAACACATGCGGCATAAACAGTGCATTCCGACTCTCAAACAAATGACTCTTATGACTCTCAAACAAATGATTCTTATAAATTGATTCTTTCTAGTGAATCAAACTTTACAGTGCATCCAATTTAAACTGAATAATTGAGCCAATGCTTTTTAGAGAATCAAACACATGCGGCATAAATGGTGCATTCTGACTCTCAAACAAACAACTCTTATGAACTGATTCTTTCTAGTGAATCAAACTTTACAGTGCATCCAGTTTAAACTGAATCATTTCTGAACAAATGAGTCGACGCTTTTTGGAAAATCAAACACATGCAACATAAACAGTGCATTCTGACTCTCAAACAAACGACTCTTATGACTCTCAAACAAATGATTCTTATAAATTGATTCTTTCTAGTGAATCAAACTTTACAGTGCATCCAGTTTAAACTGAATAAATGAGTCAATGCTTTTTAGAGAATCAAACACATGCGGCATAAACAGTGCATTCCGACTCTCAAACAAATGACTCTTATGACTCTCAAACAAATGATTCTTATAAATTGATTCTTTCTAGTGAATCAAACTTTACAGTGCATCCAATTTAAACTGAATAATTGAGCCAATGCTTTTTAGAGAATCAAACACATGCGGCATAAATGGTGCATTCTGACTCTCAAACAAACAACTCTTATGAACTGATTCTTTCTAGTGAATCAAACTTTGCAGTGCATCCAGTTTAAACTGAATCATTTCTGAACAAATGAGTCGACGCTTTTTGGAAAATCAAACACATGCAACATAAACAGTGCATTCTGACTCTCAAACAAACGACTCTTATGACTCTCAAACAAATGATTCTTATAAATTGATTCTTTCTAGTGAATCAAACTTTACAGTGCATCCAGTTTAAACTGAATAAATGAGTTGACGCTTTTTAGAGAATCAAACACATGCAACATAAACAGTGCATTACGACTCTCAAACAAACAACTCTTATGAACTGATTCTTTCTAGTGAATCAAACTTTACAGTGCATTGACATCACGTGTGTTCTCAGTAGTATTTGATTAAAAATAAATGAATTAAATGTGTTTCTATTTGTTTTGTTGCAAATTGAGCTGCAATTTAAATCATTCAGTCTGTCTAAACGAACCTTTTGCTTTTTATTTATTTGTACCGCAATTATGCCATCATTTCTTACATCCCCATATTTATTCCTCACAAGTGCTAATGGAATCCTTAATGGCACCAGAATCGTTAATGACAATTAGAGAAGTGGTACATTCCTTGTGTTTCCTTCTTGATTCCAAACCCAAATGAAACAGCATAGGGAGTGTCTTTCATCGAACGTCTAAAAATTTTACATTCACATTTTCTGCTCTCTAAAACGCTTGATAAATCTGAAGACGGAGCCAGGGTTTGTTTGCCCACGTCTCCAGCTCCTCGCGGCAAATGAGATCATTTGTCTTGTTGAGATGGCTCGGCGTACACCCTTGTGGAAAATTAATTAACGCACTTTGTCTCCTTTTCTTTTCTGCGTTCGGTGTCGCTCCCCTCCCTCCCACTTAGACGCGGAGTCCATTGATTCATTTCGGGGCTCTTGTCTCGGCTGACGGCTCGTGTCAGCGGCTCACAAAATCAGTGTGTTCCAGAGTGTTTTCGCGTTAAAAAGCCGCGGTGTCACGCTTCCTCCTTCAGCAGCAACTCTTGTCCAGCTTCATGTAAACAGATGCAAACAGATGACAGCGAGAATTAAGATGCGATTCACATTCAAAAACATCTCCTCAAGTAAATCTACCTCACGTCTAAATACACATTCAGCTGATTTAACGCAAGTTTGACATTTACTAAACACAAATTGTACAAAACTTGGATATTTACAAACTATTTTGGATGCTTTTCTTGTTGTGTACAGTTTTTGACCGTTTTTGTTTTGGTAAATTAAAAATTTGATTTGGTTTCTCACCAGATCTGACAAAAGTGAGAGGGGGCTTTTATTTTTGGTAAATAGGACCAAGTTGTACCAAGCTTTTCTTGATAAATTGGACAATATTAGACCATTTCTGAGCAAACTAAACAAAACTGGTCTGCTTTTTTTGCTCAACCTGACAATATGAAACAGTTTTTGTTGGTAAATTGGACAATATTAGACCATTATGAGAAAACTGAACAAAACTGGTCTGCTTTTGATGGTAAATTGAAAAAAATATACAGTCACACTAAATCAGACATAAACTTGGCTATTTTGGCTAAATCTGACAATATTAAATCATTTTTGTTGGTAAATCGGACAAAGTTAGACATTTTTTACCTAAACAACAGTTTATAATGGTAAATTGGACAGAATTAGACAATTTCTGAGCAAACTGAACAAAACTGGGCTGTTTTTTTGCTTAATCTGACAATATTAAACAGTTTTTGTTGGTAAATTGGATAATATTAGACCATTTCTGAGCAAACTAAACAAAACTGGGCTGTTTTTTTGCTCAAACTGACAATATTAAACCATTTTTGTTGGTAAATTGGACAATATTAGACCATTTATGGGAAAACTGAACAAAACTGGTCTGCTTTTGATGGTAAATTGAAAAAAATATACAGTCACACTAAATCAGACATAAACTTGGCTATTTTGGCTAAATCTGACAATATTAAATCATTTTTGTTGGTAAATCGGACAAAGTTAGACATTTTCTGACTAAAACAGTTTATAATGGTAAATTGGACAGAATTAGACCATTTCTGAGCAAGATTAATCCATTTTTGTTGGTAAATCAGGCAAAGTTAGACATTTTCTGACCAAACAAACAGTTTATAATGGTAAATTGGACAGAATTAGACCATTTCTGAGCAAGATTAATCCATTTTTGTTGGTAAATCAGGCAAAGTTAGACATTTTCTGACTAAACAAACAGTTTATAATGGTAAATTGGACAGAATTAGACCATTTCTGAGCAAGATTAATCCATTTTTGTTGGTAAATCAGGCAAAATTAGACATTTTCTGACTAAACAAACAGTTTATAATGGTAAATTGGACAGAATTAGACCATTTCTGAGCAAGATTAATCCATTTTTGTTGGTAAATCAGACAAAGTTAGACATTTTCTGACTAAACAAACAGTTTATAATGGTAAATTGGACAGAATTAGACCATTTCTGAGCAAGATTAATCCATTTTTGTTGGTAAATCAGGCAAAATTAGACATTTTCTGACTAAACAAACAGTTTATAATGGTAAATTGGACAGAATTAGACCATTTCTGAGCAAGATTAATCCATTTTTGTTGGTAAATCAGACAAAATTAGACATTTTCTGACTAAACAAACAGTTTATAATGGTAAATTGGACAGAATTAGACCATTTCTGAGCAAGATTAATCCATTTTTGTTGGTAAATCAGACAAAGTTAGACATTTTCTGACTAAACAAACAGTTTATAATGGTAAATTGGACAGAATTAGACCATTTCTGAGCAAGATTAATCCATTTTTGTTGGTAAATCAGGCAAAGTTAGACATTTTCTGACTAAACAAACAGTTTATAATGGTAAATTGGACAGAATTAGACCATTTCTGAGCAAGATTAATCCATTTTTGTTGGTAAATCAGGCAAAATTAGACATTTTCTGACTAAACAAACAGTTTATAATGGTAAATTGGACAGAATTAGACCATTTCTGAGCAAGATTAATCCATTTTTGTTGGTAAATCAGACAAAGTTAGACATTTTCTGACTAAACAAACAGTTTATAATGGTAAATTGGACAGAATTAGACCATTTCTGAGCAAGATTAATCCATTTTTGTTGGTAAATCAGGCAAAATTAGACATTTTCTGACTAAACAAACAGTTTATAATGGTAAATTGGACAGAATTAGACCATTTCTGAGCAAGATTAATCCATTTTTGTTGGTAAATCAGACAAAATTAGACATTTTCTGACTAAACAAACAGTTTATAATGGTAAATTGGACAGAATTAGACCATTTCTGAGCAAGATTAATCCATTTTTGTTGGTAAATCAGACAAAGTTAGACATTTTCTGACTAAACAAACAGTTTATAATGGTAAATTGGACAGAATTAGACCATTTCTGAGCAAGATTAATCCATTTTTGTTGGTTAATCAGGCAAAATTAGACATTTTCTGACTAAACAAACAGTTTATAATGGTAAATTGGACAGAATTAGACCATTTCTGAGCAAGATTAATCCATTTTTGTTGGTAAATCAGACAAAGTTAGACATTTTCTGACTAAACAAACAGTTTATAATGGTAAATTGGACAGAATTAGACCATTTCTGAGCAAGATTAATCCATTTTTGTTGGTTAATTACGCAAAATTAGACATTTTCTGACTAAACAAACAGTTTATAATGGTAAATTGGACAGAATTAGACCATTTCTGAGCAAGATTAATCCATTTTTGTTGGTAAATCAGTCAAAGTTAGACATTTTCTGACTAAACAAACAGTTTATAATGGTAAATTGGACAGAATTAGACAATTTCTGAGCAAGATTAATCCATTTTTGTTGGTTAATCAGACAAAGTTAGACATTTTCTGACCAAACAAACAGTTTATAATGGTAAATTGGACAGAATTAGACAATTTCTGAGCAAGATTAATCCATTTTTGTTGGTTAATCAGGCAAAGTTAGACATTTTCTGACTAAACAAACAGTTTATAATGGTAAATTGGACAGAATTAGACCATTTCTGAGCAAGATTAATCCATTTTTGTTGGTTAATCAGGCAAAATTAGACATTTTCTGACTAAACAAACAGTTTATAATGGAAAATTGGACAGAATTACACCATTTCTGAGCAAGATTAATCCATTTTTGTTGGTAAATCGGACAAAGTTAGACATTTTCTGACTAAACAAACAGTTTATAATGGTAAATTGGACAGAATTAGACAATTTCTGAGCAAGATTAATCCATTTTTGTTGGTTAATCAGGCAAAGTTAGACATTTTCTGACTAAACAAACAGTTTATAATGGTAAATTGGACAGAATTAGACCATTTCTGAGCAAGATTAATCCATTTTTGTTGGTAAATCAGACAAAGTTAGACATTTTCTGACTAAACAAACAGTTTATAATGGTAAATTGGACAGAATTAGACCATTTCTGAGCAAGATTAATCCATTTTTGTTGGTAAATCGGACAAAGTTAGACATTTTCTGACTAAACAAACAGTTTATAATGGTAAATTGGACAGAATTAGACCATTTCTGAGCAAGATTAATCCATTTTTTTTGGTAAATCAGACAAAGTTAGACATTTTCTGACTAAACAAACAGTTTATAATGGTAAATTGGACAGAATTAGACCATTTCTGAGCAAGATTAATCCATTTTTGTTGGTAAATCGGACAAAGTTAGACATTTTCTGACTAAACAAACAGTTTATAATGGTAAATTGGACAGAATTAGACCATTTCTGAGCAAGATTAATCCATTTTTGTTGGTAAATCAGACAAAGTTAGACATTTTCTGACTAAACAAACAGTTTATAATGGTAAATTGGACAGAATTAGACCATTTCTGAGCAAGATTAATCCATTTTTGTTGGTTAATCAGACAAAGTTAGACATTTTCTGACTAAACAAACAGTTTATAATGGTAAATTGGACAGAATTAGACCATTTCTGAGCAAGATTAATCCATTTTTGTTGGTAAATCAGACAAAGTTAGACATTTTCTGACTAAACAAACAGTTTATAATGGTAAATTGGACAGAATTAGACCATTTCTGAGCAAGATTAATCCATTTTTGTTGGTAAATCAGACAAAGTTAGACATTTTCTGACTAAACAAACAGTTTATAATGGTAAATTGGACAGAATTAGACCATTTCTGAGCAAGATTAATCCATTTTTGTTGGTAAATCAGACAAAGTTAGACATTTTCTGACTAAACAAACAGTTTATAATGGTAAATTGGACAGAATTAGACCATTTCTGAGCAAGATTAATCCATTTTTGTTGGTAAATCAGACAAAGTTAGACATTTTCTGACTAAACAAACAGTTTATAATGGTAAATTGGACAGAATTAGACCATTTCTGAGCAAGATTAATCCATTTTTGTTGGTTAATCAGACAAAGTTAGACATTTTCTGACTAAACAAACAGTTTATAATGGTAAATTGGACAGAATTAGACCATTTCTGAGCAAGATTAATCCATGTTTGTTGGTTAATCAGACAAAGTTAGACATTTTCTGACTAAACAAACAGTTTATAATGGTAAATTGGACAGAATTAGACCATTTCTGAGCAAGATTAATCCATTTTTGTTGGTAAATCAGACAAAGTTAGACATTTTCTGACTAAACAAACAGTTTTAAATTAGACATTTTCTGATCAAACAATCAGTTTATAATGGTAAATTGGACAGAATTAGACAATTTCTGAGCAAGATTAATCCATTTTTGTTGGTAAATCGGACAAAGTTAGACATTTTCTGACTAAACAAACAGTTTATAATGGTAAATTGGACAGAATTAGACCATTTCTGAGCAAGATTAATCCATTTTTGTTGGTAAATCAGACAAAGTTAGACATTTTCTGACTAAACAAACAGTTTATAATGGTAAATTGGACAGAATTAGACCATTTCTGAGCAAGATTAATCCATTTTTGTTGGTTAATCAGACAAAGTTAGACATTTTCTGACTAAACAAACAGTTTATAATGGTAAATTGGACAGAATTAGACCATTTCTGAGCAAGATTAATCCATGTTTGTTGGTTAATCAGGCAAAATTAGACATTTTCTAAGCAAATTGGAGAAAACACACACAAAAAAAAAACCTGGGTTGCTAAAAACAGTTTTTGAAAGAGCTGCGTCCCCCTTCCTCCTTCGGCAGACTCTGGTCTGTGATGGGAAATAAATGTGTCTCTCTGATGTGAACATGCATTAGCCGTGGCATGATGGACTGCGCTGGCGATGTCGGTAAAGTCTCTTTATGATCGTACGGTGCGCCGGAGGGCGATGTCGACTCGGCCGTATACCGTTATGTTCCTCGCAGTGGTTTCTATGACTTTGGGGGCCGCTGGTTTGTTTTGCAGGGAGCGCTGAGGTCTAGGTTTAATTGTGTGTGTGGTTGCATATTATAACCACAGGCTCAGATCAGTCATGATTAAAGTCAACACAGCGTCACACTTTCTTAATTCACTTCCTCGTCTGGGATTCCATCAGATCAGAGTTGGATGGGATATTGCTGGAAACTCTCCATATGATACATTTTCTACAGAAATGCAATGCAATGACATGCACGCTTTGTTGGATTGTCAACGAAGATGATTTTTAGCGAGCAGTAAATGATGCAAAGCTTGCATTGGATTGCAGGTGTGTTTTACTGTATTTTACTTGCCTGCCTGTACATTGCAACAAAGCTTGTGTAGCATACATATGCAGTCTATACTAATTTCCTTTGCGTTTAATGTGTGCTGGCGGTTTCAGTTGTTTAAGATGTATTATGATGACCCAAATCATTTTGCAAAATATATATTGTCTCATTTAGGATAATAAACATGCATTCAGATTTTCTGAACAATGTATCCGTTTTTCAAAAAATAAATAAATAAATAAATACATACATACATACATACAAATAAATAAATAAATAAATAAACAAATAGATTTAAATGTAATGTATGTAATGTATTTTTTATTCTTTAGAATGTATTTTGTTACATTTATGTATTTGTTAGATGCTCTTTTATCTGAAGAAGTTTACACTGCATTAATGCTGTGCATTTCATGCTTGTTAGTTTTGCTGGGAATTAAATGTTGATTTTGACCAGAATTGTTTGTAAAAATAAAAAATTAAAAATTAATAAAACATTCAAAAAGAGCAAGAACAACAAAAACCCTAAAAAGAATAGAATAGTTTTTATTAAATTTATTTATTTAATACATTTATTTATTAAATTAATGAATAAATTAATAAATATAAATAAATGAGCAAATGTATGTAATATATTTTGTTACATTTACGCATTTCTTAGATGCTTTTATCTGAAGAAGTTTAAACTGCATTAATGCTGTACTTTTTATGCTTGTTAGTTTTGCTGGGAATTAAAATCTTGATATTGACCAGAACTGTTTTATTTATTTATTTATTTATTTTAAAAATGTATCTAATAAATGCATTTATTTAGTTTTTTTCTATTCTTTTTACGGTTTTTGTTGTTTTTGCTGTTTTGGAAATATTGCTTGTTTTTTTTTTTTTTTTGAAAACAGTTCTGGTAAATATCAAGATTTATTTCCCAGCAAAACTAACAAGCATTAAATGTACAGCATTAACACAGTGTAAACTACTTCAGATAAAAGAGCATCTAAGAAATGCATAAATGTAACAAAATACATTCTATTTTATTTTATTTTATTTAGTTCATCAGAACTGTTTGCATAAAAAAAAATATATATATATATATATATATATATATATATATATATATATATATCCAAAGCAACAACAACAACAAACAAAACCCCCAAAATAATAGAAAACAGTTAAAGAAATGTATTTTTAAAATAATTTAAAATAAATAAATATAGTTATTTATTAAATGCATGAATAAATAATAATAATATAACTAAATAAATAACTAAATAAATAAATGTATGCATTTGTGAGATGCTTTCATCTGAAGAAATTTACACTGCATTAATGCTGTACATTTCATGCTGGTTAGTTTTGCTGGGAATTAAATCTTGATATTCACCAGAACTGTTTGCAAAAAAAACAAAACAAAAAAACAACAACGATATTTCCAAAACAGCCAAATCCATGAAAAGAATAGAAAAAAATGAAATAAATGTATTTATTAGATACATTTATTTATTTTTTATTTTATTTAGTTCACCAGAACTGTTTGCATAAAACAAAACAAAAAACAGTATTTAAAAAAATCTATATTTCCAAAGCAACATCAAACAAACCCCCCCAAATAATAGAAAACAATTAAAGAATTGTGTTTAAAATAAATAAATAGGTATTTATTAAATGCACGCATAAGTAATAATAATATAAATAAATAACTAAATAAATAAATGTATGCATTTGTCAGATGGTTTCCTCTGAAGAAATTTACACTGCATTAATGCATTTTTATCAGTTCATGCTTGTTGATTTTGCTGGGAATCGAACCCATGATCTAGATGTTGCAGTACGCATCATAATTGATTTTCAGACGTCTTTTTAAATGTTTTAAAAGTGTTAAAAAACAAAACAATCTTAAGATTTAAATATATAATCCAAAATCCATAATACAACACATTTTAATACATATTATTTGCAATTATTATTTTTTTGTTAAACATTGGGTTTGGTCTAATATTACGTCGCAGTGTAGAAACAAAATGGATTTGACTTTCTGTAATCACTTTTTATCAGTTCATGCTTGTTCATTTTAAATAGTTCAATATTAAATAGTTTTTGTTGGTAAACTGGACAAAAGTAGACCATTTCTGAGTAAACTGAACAAAACTGGGCAGTTTTTGATGGTAAATTGTTAAAAATTTTCTGGTTGACTAAACTGGACAAGATTAAACCATTTTTGTTGGTTAATCAGGCAAAATTAGACATTTTCTGAACAAAACTGGGCTGTTTAACAGTTTCGGTGGTAAACTGGACAACGTTAGACATTTTCTGACTAAACTGGACAAAATTGGGCTGTTTTTTGCTAAATCTGATGACATTAAACAGTTTTTTTGTTGTTAAATTAGGCAAAATTATAGTGTCTAACCTAATTATACAAAAAACATGCCTGTTTTGGCAAAATCTGACAATATTAAACCATTTTTGTTGGTAAATTGGACAAAGTTAGACATTTTCTGACTAAACAAACAGTTTATGGTGAATTGGACAGAATTAGACCATTTCTGAGCAAACTGAACAAAGTCGGACAGTTTTTTTTTTGGTACATCTGAACCATTTTTGTTGGTAAATCAGAAGAAATTAGACATTTTCTGAACAAAACTGGGCTGTTTAACAAGCTTGTTTTTTGCTAAATCTGATGACAATAAACAGTTTTTTGTTGTTAAATTAGGCAAAATTATAGAGTGTCTTTCCAAATTGGACAAAAACTGAGCTCTTTTGGTTAAATCTGACAAGATTGAACCATTTTTGTTGTTTAATCAGGCAAAATTAGACATTTTCTGAACAAAACTGGGCTGTTTTTGATGGTAAATTGGTAAAATGGTAAAAAAAAAATATACAGTCTCACTAAATCGGACATAAACTTGACTATTTTGGCTAAATCCGACAATATTAACTCATTTTTGTTGGTAAATTGGACAAAGTTAGACATTTTCTGACTAAACAAAGAGTTTATAATGGTAAATTGGACAGAATTAGACCATTTCTGAGCAAACTGAACAAAGTCGGACAGTTTTTTTTGGTAAATCTGAACCATTTTTGTTGGCAAATCAGAAGAAATTAGACATTTTCTGAACAAAACTGGGCAGTTTAACAGTTTCGGTGGTAAATTGGACAACGTTAGACATTTTCTGACTAAACTGGACAAAATTGGGCGTTTTTTTTGCTAAATCTGATGACATTAAACAGTTTTTTTGTTGTTAAATTAGGCAAAATTATACAGTGTCCTTCCAAATTGGACAAAAACTGAGCTCTTTTGGTTAAATCTGACAAGATTAAAATAAATAAATGAGTACATACATACATACATAAATATATGTTTAAATAAATGTTAATCTTTTATTTTATTTAGTCCACCAGAATTGTCTGCAAAAAACAAAACAAAACAAAAAACAATATAAAAAAATAATAAATTAGTTATTTATTAAATGCACAAATAAATAATCATAATATAACTAAATAAATAAATGTATGCATTTGTCAGATGGTTTCCTCTGAAGAAATTTACACTGCATTAATGCTGTGCATTTTTATCAGTTCATGCTTGTTCATTTTGCTGGGAATCGAACCCATGATCTAGATGTTGCAGTACACACCATTTTTGATTTTCAGACATCTTTTTAAAAGGTTTTAAAAGTGTTATTTAAATATATAATCCAAAATCCATAATACAACACATTTTAATACATATTATTTGCAATTATTATTTTTTTGTTAAACATTGGGTTTGGTCTAATATTACGTCGCAGTGTAGAAACAAAATGGATTTGACTTTCTGTAATCACTTTTTATCAGTTCATGCTTGTTCATTTTAAATAGTTCAATATTAAATAGTTTTTGCTGATAAACTGGACAAAAGTAGACCATTTCTGAGTAAACTGAACAAAACTGGGCTGTTTTTGATGGTAAATTGGTAAAATTTTCTGGTTGACTAAACCATTTTTGTTGGTTAATCAGGCAAAATTAGACATTTTCTGAACAAAACTGGGCTGTTTAACAGTTTTGGTGGTAAATTGGACAACGTTAGACATTTTCTGACTAAACTGGACAAAATCGGGCTGTTTTTTGCTAAATCTGATGACATTAAACAGTTTTTTGTTGTTAAATTAGGCAAAATTATACAGTGCCTTTCCAAATTGGACAAAAACTGAGCTCTTTTGGTTAAATCTGACAAGATTAAAATAAATAAATAAGTGAATACATACATAAATGTTATTTATTTTTTATTTTATTTAGTCCACCAGAATTGTCTGCAAAAAACAAAACAAAACAAAAAACAATATATAAAAAAAATTAGTTATTTATTAAATGCACAAATAAATAATCATAATATAACTAAATAAATAAATGTATGCATTTGTCAGATGGTTTCCTCTGAAGAAATTTACACTGCATTAATGCTGTACATTTTTATCAGTTCATGCTTGTTCATTTTGCTGGGAATCGAACCCATGATCTAGATGTTGCAGTACACACCATTTTTGATTTTCAGACATCTTTTTAAAAGGTTTTAAAAGTGTTATTTAAATATATAATCCAAAATCCATAATACAACACATTTTAATACATACTATTTGCAATTATTATTTTTTGTCAAACATTACGTTTCATCCAATATTACATCGCAGTATAGAAACAAAATGGATTTGACTTTCTATAATCATTTCTATAATATCAGGAGGAATACTAACGATGGTAAGCGTTGTCTGAGGCTGTGAAGGCGACTCAGAAACCCGTTCCTCTAGTAAAATCTAGCAGGTTTGTTAGGAGCGGTGTGTTGTAGATAAATATAGACGCGCGTGACCCTGAGCGGTGCATTCAGACGTAACAGACGCCGCTGTTTAATCACTCCACCTGTGCAGCTCTGTCTGTCTGGAGAATCAGACCCATAAATAGAGCCCAGGACTTTCTCTAGGTGCGACAGGAAGCGCCGGCTAGCAGCGAGCGACCGCTGATGGCTAAGTGGCTGTCAGAACGGAGACCATCATGCCTCTGTGATTTCGGGGGTCCATCTGGTTATGGGGCGCCCCCTCAGGTGAGCAACAAATGGGACCCCAGATGGTGGTTCCCTCTCCCTGTGTGGATCCAGTGTAGCACAAATGACCTCTTCCGCTTTCTGTCTCGCACGGATTTTTGGATTAAATCCTTGGAAGGGGGTTTGGCTTACATACGGAGTCTGTTTGGAAAGGATTTTATATGACTATAGACAGTACCCTTCAGTTTGAGGTTGATTTAATGTTTTTGAAAAGTCTCTTTTGCTCACCAAGGCTGCATTTAATTGATAAAAAATACAGTAAAAACAGTAAAATTGTCAGATATTATTATCATTTAAAATATATTATTATATTCTAATAATATAATTGTGAAAACAAAATTTACAAATGCAAGTAAAAATATATTGCACAAAATTTAAAATGAAAAGTTTTCAGAATAGCAAACAACGGTCACGAAAAATAAGCGGAAAGCTAAAATTCAATAACGCATTTAAAAAATAATAAGCATGAATCTTGAGTGAAGAGAAAAAAACAGCATGAGCATACAAAAAATTAAAAATATGAGCAGAAAATGTCTAAGAGCAGAAAAAAACTGAGAAATATAACCAAGGAAACATGATTTTGTGTGCAAGTCGGAAAATATTTGAGTTTTGTCCAATATAATTTAAAATGTGTTTAAAATTTTGATTCATGCTTATTATTATTTTTAAATGCATTATTGAATTTTTGTTTTTTGTTTTTATTTTTCATTGTTTGCTATTCTTGCTATTCTGAAAACTTGTAATTTTTAATTTTTCTGCAATACATTTTTACTTGCATTTGTAAATTTTGTTTTCACAATTATTATTTCTTTTACCTGTGACTGCAATACATTTGGTGGGAAACTGATCCCATAGATAACATATCCCAGAATGCAATGCACTCAACAGCCCTTCTATTTGTAGTGTGATGAATCTCATCTTTCTGATTTGTGAACTGAATGTAAAAGGCCTTTTATAGAATATAGGATCAAAATGCACACTACTTATTGAGACGACAACCGAACGCTGCTTGTTGAATTAAACATGCATCACCTTTATTACATGCCAAAGTTACACGTTTGCACAGAATTAGATTAAAAATGTGATAATTAGACAGCACTCTCAACTAAACATGCAAAAAACTGAGAAATATAACCAAAGAAAATATGATTTTGTGTGCAAATTGGAAAATGTTGCATTAATATTTCAGTTTTGTGCAATAAAATTTAAAATGTGTTTAAAGTTTTGATTCATGCTTATTTTTTTTAAATGCATTATTGAATTTTTGTTTTTCACTTATTTTTCATTGTTTGCTATTCTGAAAACTTTTAATTTTTACATTTTCTGCAATACATTTTTACTTGCATTTGTAAATTTTGTTTTCACAATTATTATTATTATTTTTTTTTTTACCTGTGACTGCAATACATTTGGTGGGAAACTGATCCCATAGATAACATATCCCAGAATGCAATGCACTCAACAGCCCTTCTATTTGTAATGTGATGAATCTCATCTTTCTGATTTGTGAATTGAATATAAAAGGCCTTGTTTAATATATAAAATATAAAAATTGTTTAATATTGTCAGATTTAGACAAAATATCCAAGTTTATGTCTGATTTAGTGAGACTGTATATTTTTTTTTACCCTTTACCAATTTACCATCCAAAAATGAACCATCAAAAACAGCCCAGTTTTGTTCAGTTTGCTCAGAAATTGTCTAATTTTGTCCAATTTACCAACAAAAACGATTTAATATTGTCAGATTTTGCCAAAACAGCCATGTTTTTTGTATAATTAGGTTAGACACTATAATTCTGCCTAATTTAACAACAACAAAACTGTTCACATTAATATTTCAGTTTTGTGCAATATAATTTTAAATGTGTTTAAAGTTTTAAATGCATTATTGAATTTGTTTTTTTTTTGTGCAATATATTTTTTCTTGCAATTGTAAATTTTGTTTTCACGATTTTTTTTTTTAGGGTTAGGGTTACATTTGGCGGGAAACTGATCCCATAGATAACATATCCCAGAATGCAATGCCTTCTATTCGTAATGTGATGAATCTCATCTTTCTGATTTGTGAACTGAATATAAAAGGCCTTTTATAGAATAAAGGATCAAAATGCACACTACTTATTGAGACGACAACCGAACGCTGCTTGTTGAGTTAAACGTGCATCACCTTTATTACATGCCAAAGTTACACTTTTGCACAGAATTAGATTAAAAATGTGATAATTAGACTCTCAACTAAACATGCAATAATGAGGTCATGTGACTACTGTGTACCATACTTCTGTTTGCAACGCTTAGCACTGCATACTACATTTTTTTTAGTAGTCAGCAGCATATAAACTGCTCAGTATGCAGCAGTTTTCCATTCAGAGCATATGCATTGATTATGTGTGCATGCAAGCAAGCATATTTTTGTATTCATGTTTTATATGTTCTCACGTCGTATTCTGTCCATATTGTGTACATAAACTTGTGCGTCTCCCGTGCGGGTGTGTGGTGTTTGCGTGTGGAGTGTCTGGTTGTTTGAGATTGCAAGCTAACACGAGTGTTGTGATTTGTCGCCGCAGTCGGCTGGCGTTAGCCGTAGCGTGGCACTTCATCACGCGCCTCTACAGGGCGGCTGTCACATAGGTGGCGATAAGTCAGCAAATATGGGCTCGCTGGGGCTGGAAATAGCTGTGTGCTGCCTCCAAGCCTGCATATAAATGTGCAAGAAATGAACTGAGGATGCTTCATAGTTACAACAAATTGCTTATCAGTGCTTTTCATTGTCTTGTCATGGCATCGCCGGTAAATGCTGGCAGCCTCACGCTTCAGCTTTAGAGCGAGTGATGTGAAGATGGCTTCATAAAGATCTTTAGGACATCCGTAGCGTTTATGGATTCGTAGCTGCAGTGGCCTAATAAAGCGGTCTGTCAGTCGTTGTCATTTTAGCTAATGCTCTATCATTCTGTCTACAGTGTGCATACTTTTTAAGGACGTTTTACCAATTCCAAACCACTTTTTAATAATTTATAAGTGATGTATAATTGTCAGTGAAGGCTGGAAGTAGAAAACTTATTATATTCAGGTGTGCATAATTTAACTAGCCCAAATACATTTTATATAGAAAATAAGTCAAAATGTCAATCAATAACATTTTCAAAGCACAAATATCAAGGAAGGACGTTCATTTCACTATTTACAAATTTACAGTATCTGCAGAATATATATATATATATATATATATATATATATATATATATATATATATATAGTCAATTGTGTGATGCCTAAATTTTCTTTCCGACTGCATTTTTTTCATTAAAAATGGTGTTGAATTTATAAAAAAAAGATGCCATATATAAGAAGTGCCTCTTCCACATATGTACCAACTTTAACTTTTTAAAAAACATTAGTTGTTTATAATTTTTCTGTTATTCAAAGTGTCAAAACATCATGTGGTGCGACCGTCCGGCCATAGCTTTTGTTTTGGAAACATCTGTGAAATTACCCTGAATTTTTTCAGATTACGTTTTTGCACTAGTTGGCATGTTTTCCAAAGTGTTTGCATTTATATTTCCATCATAATATTCAAACAAACATCCGATAATCTCAATTTTATGAAATGTCATGTGGTGCGACCATCAAGAAACTACCATTTTGGGACTTTTACATTGAAATTCATTAAAAAATAGGACTTTTCATCATGTACCAATTTGCTAAGGACCCATAGATGCATCAAGCAGGTTTGTAACTCTTTCAAATATGGAAAAAAAATAACCTTGTTATTGGCTGTTATGTAGGTACCAAATTTAGATATCATGTGGTATGACCTCAAAACAACAAAGAAAGATATTTCTAAAAGTATTTATTTTCATTATAAATTTCATAGTGACCTTTCATGGGAACCTAGCTTGTTTTATTTAGGTGGCCAATTCTGTGCTTGTAAATTTTGGCTGAATTTGAAATATCATGTGGTGCGACTAGATGTCAGGTGGTGCAACCATTGCAGAATGTTTTTCATTAACAGATATAGTGCCTCTTCCACATATGTACCAACTTTAACTTTTCCAAAAAAAATTACTTATTTATCATTTTTCTTTTATTCAAAGTGGCAAAACATCAAGTGGTGCGACCGTCCAGCCATAACTTTTGTTTTGGAAACATCTGTGAAATTACCCTAAATTTATTCAGATTAAGTTTTTGCACTAGTTGGCATGTTTTCCAAAGTGTTTTGCAAAGCATTTGCATTTATATTTCCATCATAGTATTCAAACAAACATCCGATAATCTCAATTTTATGAAATGTCATGTGGTGCGACCATCAAGAAACTACCATTTTGGGACTTTTACATTGAAATTCATTAAAAAATAGGACTTTTCGTCATATACCAATTTGCTAAGAACCCATAGATGCATCAAGCAGGTTTGTAACTCTTTCAAATATGGAAAAAAAATAACCTTGTTATTGGCTGTTATGTAGGTACCAAATTTAGATATCATGTGGTATGACCTCAAAACAACAAAGAAAGATATTTCTAAAAGTATTTATTTTCATTATAAATTTCATAGTGACCTTTCATGGGAACCTAGCTTGTTTTATTTAGGTGGCCAATTCTGTGCTTGTAAATTTTGGCTGAATTTGAAATATCATGTGGTGCGACTAGATGTCAGGTGGTGCAACCATTGCAGAATGTTTTTCATTAACAGATATAGTGCCTCTTCCACATATGTACCAACTTTAACTTTTCCAAAAAAAATTACTTATTTATCATTTTTCTTTTATTCAAAGTGGCAAAACATCAAGTGGTGCGACCGTCCAGCCATAACTTTTGTTTTGGAAACATCTGTGAAATTACCCTAAATTTATTCAGATTAAGTTTTTGCACTAGTTGGCATGTTTTCCAAAGTGTTTTGCAAAGCATTTGCATTTATATTTCCATCATAATATTCAAACAAACATCCGATAATCTCAATTTTATGAAATGTCATGTGGTGCGACCATCAAGAAACTACCATTTTGGGACTTTTACATTGAAATTCATTCAAAGATAGGACTTTTCATCATTTACCAAATGCTAAGGACCCAAAGATGCATCAAGCAGGTTTGTAACTCTCTTTCAAATATGGAAAAAAATAACCTTGTTATTGGCTGTTATGTAGGTACCAAATTTAGATATCATGTGGTATGACCTCAAAATAACAAAGAAAGATATTTCTAAAAGTATTTATTTTCATTATAAGTTTCATAGTGACCTTTCATGGGAACCTAGCTTGTTTTATTTAGGTGGCCAATTCTGTGCTTGTAAATTTTGGCTGAATTTGAAATATCATGTGGTGCGACTAGATGTCATGTGGTGCAACCATTGCAGAATGTTTTCCATTACAGATATAGTGCCTCTTCCACATATGTACCAACTTTGAATTGAAATGCACCACATGAATTTGAAATGTCATGTGGTGCGACTAGGCTTAGCTCCCGATTTTTACTCCCGTAATTGCTGCTTGCAGCTATATTTTATATTTAGTGTTGGTTTGTTCAAATCACTTTGAGTTATATTAATAGTAATGCTTTCTTTGCAAACACTAAGAATAGGTTTTTCATTTAAACGCATTGTGCTTTGATATTGCTCATCAGTGGGAAATCCTCACGGCGTTGTAGCTTCATCCGTTTTCAATCTCAGATTGCAATAAAGAGCTCAGCCGTGCTGATAGCTTCAGCTCCACCGGCGTAATCTACTGCATTCATCACATTAATACAGACGTGCACATGATCACACATTCACACACGCTGCTGCGTGATTTAAACAGTCAGATGCTGTGGCATGCCTCTATATTCAGTAACACACACACACACACAGACAGTAAAACATAGCCGTCCTGGGATGGGGTTCTTCAATGCTCATAAAAGACTGGTTAATAATTTAAACCAATATTGTAAAAGGGGGGAGGGAGAGGGTCAGCTCTGCTCTCAATGAAGCCTGTCGTCATTATCATTGTGTGGCACACTTTATGTAGACTCTCTTCCAAAAACGAGTGACCTTCCTGTTTCTTACTGCTTGAATAGACTGCTAGCTTCAGAGCTTTCTAACTGGGATGCAGTTTAGGGGTGATCGATTTGATAGACATCATATTTCTCATTCAAAGCACACAGAATACTCAAGTCGCAATTGGTTTTAATAGTAAACTAGTATATGATACTCATATAAGCGTAACTGTGTAATACACACAGTTAGATGTGTCAGTCTTATTTTATTTAATCTAGAATTTTTTTTTTTTGCAATTTAACAATTAACAAGTTAATTTTTGTTATTTAATGAGTTTATTCTCAACATTTAATCTCAACTTTTTTTCTCAAAATTTAACAACTTTTCCATCATAATTTAACAACTTTTTCTCATAATTTAACTTTTTTTCCTCAAAAATGACTTTTCTCGAAATGTAATGAGTTTAATCTCGCAATTTAATCTAGAGTTTTTTCTCCCTATTTACCAACTTTAATCTCGTAATTTATTGAATTTATTCTCAACATTTAATCTTGACTTTTTCCCCAATGTAACAAATTTTTTTTCCTAAATTTAATGTTTAATCTCGCAATTTAATCTCAAATTTTTTCCTCGAAATGTAACAACTTTGTTTCTCAATATTTAATGAGTGCTTTAATCTTGTAATTTAATGAGTTTATTCTCAACATTTAATCTTGACTTTTTTTCTTGAAATGTAACAACTTTTTTTCCCCTAAATTTAATGTTTAATCTCGCAATGTAATCTCAATTTTTTTTCCTCGAAATATAACGACTTTTTTCTTGAAATTCTTTTATTGATATAATTGTTTCTTTTTTTTTTAAATAATATAATATAATATAATATAGTACCCCACTAATTTAATCAAAATATATTCTAGAGTTTTCTGTTCTTATTCGGCACTAATATACTTATTATTTGAAATTCTATTATATATATTTCAATTTTTATCATAATTTTTTTATTATTTATTTTTAAAACCTTAGTATGGAAAACTATATTTATCCAAATGTCAGAACCTATTGTGTTATACAGAAAAATGAGCACATGTTGTATGGTAAAGACATGCGTGTGAGTGAATAAAGACCTGAACTTCATACTCAGATGAACTTTTCCTTTAAAACACAGCCTGCGGCGACAGCTCACTGGGTTTCGCACTTAATGCGAGCCGTTAATGAGGTCAACAACTTTTTTCCTCGAATTTAATCTCGCAATTTAATCTCAACTTTTTCTCTAAATTTAACTTTTTTCTCGTAATTTAATGACTTTTTTTTCTTGTAATTTAATGAGTTTATTATCAATATTTAATCTCAATTTTTTTTTTTCGCAATTTAACAACTTTAATCTCGTAATGTAACAACTTTTTTCTCAAAATTTAATGAGTTTAATCTTGCAATTTAATCTCTAATTTTTTCTTACAATTTAACTACTTTAATCTTGCAATTATCTTGATAATAATAATAATAATAATAATAATCTTGATTTTTTTCTTGAAATGTAGCTACTTTTTTTTCCTAAATTTAATGAGTTTAATCTCGCAATTTAATCTAAATTTTTTTTTCCTCAAAATATAACGACTTTTTCTCGAAATTTAATGAGTTTGTTATCAACATTTAATCTCAACTTTTTTTCATGCAATTTAATGACTTTAATCTTGTAATGTAACAACTTTTTTTTTCTAAATTTAATGAGTTTAATCTCATAATTTAATCTTGACTTTTTTCTCGCTATTTACCAACTTTAATCTCGTAATTTAATGAATTTATTCTCAACATTTAACCTTGAGTTTTTTTCTTGAAATGTAACTACATTTACTCATAATTTAACAACTTTTTTTTCTCTAAATGTAACTTTTTTCTCTAAGTTTAATGACATTTTTCTCAATTTAAAGATGACTTCTCGAAATTTTGAGTTTAATCTCGTAATTTAATGTTTATTCTCAACATTTAATCTCAACCTTTTTTTCACAATTTAATGACTTTAATCTCGTAATTTAATGAGTTTATTCTCAACATTTAATCTTGACTTTTTTTTGCAAAATGTAACAACTTTTTTCTCATAATTTAACAACTTTTTTTCCTCTAAATTTAACGACTTTTTCCTCGAAATTTAACAGCTTTTTAAAAAGATTTTATGAGTTTAATCTCGCAATTTAATCTTGACTTTTTTCTCGCAATTTTAACAACTTTAATCTCAAGATGTTTTATATTTTTATATTGCGTGGCCCTAATCCTCTTCCGTATAAATGTGTATAATTTAAATTTATGACATTTTTAATTTCTATAATTATTTATTTATTTATTTATAAGACTTCAGAATGTAAAAGTACATTTATTAGTATATATTTATATTGTACTTCTAATCAAAATATAATTTATAATCATATTTTTTGCCCTTCTTCCTTTACTAAGCTCATCGAAATGCATTCAGGATTTGTCTATAATTTATATTTTAATAATTGCTATTTTTATTATTAATATTTATTATTTCTATAAGTGTTTCTATTTTAAATTCTGTTATATATATATATATATATATATATATATATATATATATATGTGTATGTATATATATATATATATATATATATGTATATGTGTGTTCTATTATATATTTTTATATATATATATATTCTATATTATATATATGTATATATACATTTTTTTAATGAAGTCAAGGCTGCATTTATTTTATCAAAAATACAGAAAATAAACTGTAATATTACAAAATGTTATTACAATAGAAAATAATGTTTTTTATTTTCATATACTTTAAAATATAATTTATTCCTGTGATGCAATGCTGATTTTTCATCAGCTGTTACTCAGTTTCCCAGGTTTAAGTGTCACATGATCTCTCAGAAATCATTCTGATATTCTCAATTATCAGTTTTGGAAACAGTTGTGCCACCAATGTTTTTTGTTTTTTTTTCAAGAACAACATTTATTCAAACTATAAATCTTTTCTAGCAATGTAAATCTATTATGTCACTTTATTCATTTCTTTCAAAAAAATTTATGTATTCATTTCTTTCAAAAAAAAAAGAATGAATAAACATTTACTGACCCCAAACTTTTGAACGGTAGTGTGTGTATATATATATATATATATATGTGTATATGTGTGTATGTATGTATGTATTTTTAAAACCTTAGTATGGAAAACTATATTTATCCAAATGTCAGAACCTATTGTTTTATACAGAAAAGAAAAAGAGCACATGTTGTATGGTAAAGACATGCGTGTGAGTGAATAAAGACCTGAACTTCATACTCAGATGAACTATTCCTTTAAAACACAGCCTGCGGCGACAGCTCACTGGGTTTTGCTCTTAATGCGAGCCGTTAATGAGATCATTGACTCAAACGACGGTCGTTCCTCTTCTAACGTCCGCAGAATGAGCGACGCAGACGCAGACGCAGACGCAGACGCAGACGCAGAGACCCGTTGTGTTTGAGGAGCAGAGAGAGCGAGGAGCAGCATCTCGAGGGCCTGCCTATTAAATTTCCAATCAGACGCTGGCAGTGGGATGGCAACCATAAAACACAGATTCCCCCGACGAAGCAAGCCAACCGAAAGAAAGGCCGCTCTGTGGAAACGGAGGATTTCTTGGCGCCGTTCGGAAGCGAGAAACAGGAAGCGTTTGGGTTTTGTCGATTCGAGAGGTTTGATCGCGTCCTCATCATCCCTCTCCGCAGATTAGGACTTAATCGCACTAATTGAGTCGCCAGATGGATTTTTAAAAGGCTGAAAAATCAAAATGGCTCTGTAGTCATTAGTATTTGCGCTGTATAAAGACACGCGTGATAATGCCGAGTGTTTACTCTGACAACATGCAGAACAAAGCGCTTTGATGATTGCTTCTGAGCTTCTGAAGTACATTCGAAATCATTCAAGATAACGTCAAACGCAATTTGCAATGCAATTAACTCGCGGACTGTCGTTTTTCCTGTGAAACTGAATATTCAGATGAAATAATGCATTTATTAGTCGGGGTTTGATTGGATTGACATGTAGGCTGTGATATTTTTAGTTTATTAAGTAAAGCATCTTTATTACTTGGGTTTGTGCGTGGGGTTTGTTAAACAAATGTCTAGCGCTATGGTTTTATTTTTCGTATGTACAATGTGCCTTCGTGAAAAAAGTAAGAGGTGGCGATTTTAATTTTAAAAGATTTTTGGAAATTAATTTTTTTGTTTGTTTGTTCAATCCGTGATACTCTATGTGTAATTAGGGTTTTCTGTTATGTGTGTGTTGTTTTATATTTGTTTATTTTACTAGTATTTTCGTATTTATTTTTTACATTTTGTACACACACATATGTTTGAAGGTGATTAAATGTTGGTTATAAATATTATTTTCAATTTAATTTTATTTAAATTGTATATCATTTTATTTCTTTAATTTTAGTAACAAAAAAATTGTATTCCATATATATATTTAATTATTATTTTGTATATATATATATATATATATATATATATATATATATGTTTTAAGTATATCAAATAAAATAAAAGTGAAAATATAAAATGAAATATAAAATAAAATAAAATAAAAATGCAACAAAAATATAAAATTAAACTAAATATAAAATACAATATAATATATAAAATGAAATAAAAATTTAAATGAAATATATAAATTCAAATATAAAATAAAAGATATAAGTTCAAATATAAAAAAATATGAATTCAAATATAAAATGAAATAAAAATAAAATAACGTTAATAATAACAAACTAATATACAGCTAAAAAGTTATAAAAATATAAAATGAAATAAAATGTAAAATATATAAATTCAAATATAAAATAAAAAATAAATTCAAATATAAAATGAAATAAAAATAAAATAACGTTAATAATAACAAGCTAATATACCGTTAAAAGTTATAAAAATATAAAATGAAAAAAGCACAATATAATATATTAAATGAAATAAAATAAAATATATAAATTCAAATATACAAGTGTGTGTGTGTGTGTGTGTTAATATGAAAATTATATATCTAATAAATTATAATAAACATTATAATAACTTTATATATATATATATATATATATATATATATGTGTATATATATATATATATGTGTATATATACTTTCTATATACATGTTAATATTTTATATTCATATATATATATATATATCGTCGCTGTCGGGCGGAATCCTCGTATCTCCAAAACCGTCATTTTTCAGGAAATGAAAAAAACTGCATATTTTTTGAGTTATTAAATATTTTATCGTTAAAGTTGGTATTATACCATATATTGCTATCATACACTGTTGTGTACCAACATTAAGACAACATTTCCCCAAAATCATGTTTTAATCGGAGATACGAGGTTTTATGACTTGGGAGCAGGGAGATACGAGATTACGCCGTCATTGATAAGAATGGCACAGACACAGACTTCGCTGCTGCCAGCAGTGTTCATCAAAGTCTGCGGTCGCGTTGAGCCTTTTGACAAGAGAAAAGGCTTCAATAGTTAACCAAAGCTAACGACTGTGGTTACATACATTTTCCTAAACTCTATTTTAAACGTTAGAGCTATGAGTGATGCAATACCAAAATAAAGCGATAAACTGTCTAATAGGCGGAAATTAATCTGCAGGCAAACAAAGTCTGCGGTCGCATTGAGCCTTTTGACAAGAGAAAAGGCTTCAATAGTTAAGCAAAGCTAACGACTGTGGTTACATACATCTTCCTAAACTCTATTTTAAAGGTTTAAGAGCTATGATGCAATACAAAAAAACTGAGTCCGTCTTTTTTCCCCTTAATTCTTCCAGAACAGCTTATACTACTGTTTCAGCTATTAACATAGTTACGTTTTGTATGTAATGCCAAAGTGGTTATATTTCGTTTCGTTTTCTTATTAAGTTAATTTAGAAAAACTATTGGAGCATTTTTTTGTTCGTTAAATATCAGTTTGTTTGTTTGTTTGTTTTTTTTTACGAACATCGGCCAGCGGAAGACTTTTGCCTTTTAAATCATTACGACTTGCATAAAATAAAATCTATAGATCTAAAACAGTTAATGTAGCTATAGAACAATTTTAGTTTAAACATTAAACCTAGATAAATGTGCGCTATTATGTGAATATTGTTTTTGAAGAGGAGAAGATGAAATCGCTTTGCAGGACATGAGGAGCCGCGATCACATTTTTCAGCGAATAGGCTACATGCCTCACAAACATGACAAATAAATAAATAAACAGAAAGCTTTAAATTATTACTTAACGAAATAAAACAAATCAGAAAAAAACGCTTTCATTATGTAATCCGGAAAGATGCTTTCCTTCAAAAGTCGCGTCCAAAGAAGAGATTGCGAGTCAGGGTCTTTGCGACATTATCTCAGAATACACTAGTTTATTAATGGATCATTCAAATATCTCCTTACTGTTTCCACCGACACATTCAATGCTAATTATTTTTGCCGGTGCTTTGTGACAAGAAGATGGAAGGGGACATATGCCCCGACGCTCCAGCGGAGTGAAGAAAAGGTGGAGATACGAGCTCTTCTCAGACAGTTGAAGTGTTCAAATGAGTTAAGAGATTTGCTCTCAAGCTATTTTCAACACTTTAGATTGGTTAATAATTTGTAAAAATTACAGATCCACGTGGGCACTGACCAATAGCATCGATTTGTGAAAAAATATGAAATTTACAAAATTTGGACATACGAGGTTTCCGCCCGACAGCGACGATATATATATATATAACATTTTAGCATTTATCATATATATTAAGTTATCATATATTTATCATATATTTAAGTTAGCTCAAAAAATGTTTAAACAAACCCCTTATATTGAGCTTTTTTCATTCGCCATTCTTACTTTTTTAAGAAAGTAAATGGGGTTAATGTTGTTTTCATGTTCTTTTTTTAGTCTCTCAATGGTATTTTTTCTACTCTACATCTTTGACCTCTGACCCCTGATTCATCCTCAGTGATTGGCCCTTTTGCAGTTCCATCTCTGTCCATTTCTCCATTTCTGCCCACAATTGAGCCTCTATTTGCAGCGTATTGATCTGCAGCTGCGCTCCACGCTCGGCCTGAGGGGTGTTTCGGTTTAAAGTTTTTCTGGGTTGTCAATATGCTGCGTCAGAAACTCACAGAGGGACAAATATTTTCCTTGTGCGACACTTCAGTGGTGATGCTGGGTCTGTATCCATTCAGCTTAATTACTTTTAATAGAAGACACTGGCAGGGCTGTTTGTAAAGCGGTCCTCACCGAACGTGTAGCTTGCTTTTCTATATATGCCATTGATTATCCTGATTGATAAGCCGTGCAATGATTTTACTGGATATATAAATAAAAATAAATAAAATATGAAATTAAATAAAAAAGAAAATAAAACAAGTAATAAAAAATACATATGTATGAAATAAAATATAAATTAACAAAAATAAAAAAATTAAATCATCTGAAATAAAAAAAATTATAATAAAAATAAAACAAAATAAATATTAGTAACTTATTTCTTTTTCTTCAAATAAAACAAAAAAAACTGAACATTTTAAAATAAAATATGAAATAAAATATTAAATGAAAAAACAAAACAAGAAATAAAATAAAAAGAATACTATATGTATATAAATGCATGAAATTAAATATACAGTAAAGAATAAAATAAAATAATATGAAATATAAAATAAAAAAATAAAAAAGTATGAAATCAAATATAAATTATAATATAAAATAAAATATTAGTAACTTTGTCATGTCTTTTTCCTTAAATAAAACAAAAGTTTAAATAAAAGACAAAATAAAAATAAAATAAAGAAATGCATGTAATAAAATATACATGAACAAATAAAATACAATAATATGAAATCAAATAAAAAAACTTATGAAATAAAATATAAATTATAAAAAAATAAAATAAAATAGCAGTAACTTTTTCATGTCTTTTTCCTACAAAATGTTAAATAAATAAAAATGTATGAAATTAACAAATAAAATGAAATAAAAAAATAAAAATATGAAATAAAATAAAAATAAAACAAAACAAAAAATAATATAAAAATAATACAAAAAATATATTATATTTGCAATATATATATATATATATGCAAAAATGCATGAAATAAAATATAAAAAAAAAAAAAATGAAATAAATAAATGTATAAAATAACATAAATTAACAAATAAAATTAAAAAAAGAAACAAAATAAAAATAAAAATAAAACAAACCAAGAAATGAAAGTCACACAAAACATATTAAATAAAAACATTAAAAATACAATATATATATGAAGAAATGCATAAAATAAAATATAAATTAAAAAATAAAAATGAAATAAATAAATAACATAAATTAACAAATAAAATTCAATTAAAAAATGAAACAAAATAAAAATTAAAAATAATACAAACCAAGAAATAAAGTAAAAAGTCATACAAAAAATATTAAATAGAAAAATTAAAAATACAAAATTAAATGCATGAAATAAAAATATATATATAAAAAAAATAATAATAAAATATGAAATAAAACATAAATTATAAAAGAAAAGAAAATATTAGTACATTTCATATCTTTTTCCTCAAATAAAGCAAAAAATGTTAAATAAATCAAAATAAAATAAATGTATGAAATAAAATTAACAAATAAAATGAAATAAAAAAATAAACATATGAAATAACATAAAAATAAAACAAAACAAAAATAATATAAAAATAATACAAAAAATTATATATATATATATATATATATATGCAAAAATGCATGAAATAAAATAAAAGTCATACAAAAAATATAAAATAAAAAAATTAAAAATACAAAATTAAATGCATGAAATAAAAATAAAAATATAAAATAATAATGAAATATGAAGTAAAACATAAATTATAAAAGAAAAAAAATATTAGTACATTTCATGTCTTTTTCCTCAGATAAGTTTTTTTTCCCAGTTACTTTTATTGACAATTCAGAAGGGTTTTCTTTATTTCTCTAATGCATTTAGTTAATATATGTTAATTATATACAATATATAACATCATTTGCTACATACATGACTTATACAAATATATACGTGTCCTAAAGCGCACATGATCACACTGGGACACAAAAACGCACTTCAGCTGCACACACACACACTCTCTCTCTCTCACACACACACACACACACACACACACACACACACACTCACTCACCTGCCACAGGGCTCTCGCTCTATCACTGCCTCGCTGTTAAACAACCTTGTTGCCAATATGCGGTCAATCACGATGCATGAGATGTGTGCGCGTGTGAAATGGAGAGTAATGACGCGGGTCAGCGGCGGCCGTCTGCAGTAAATGGAGGCTCAACCAGGCTGACCCTTAACACAACCAGATAAATGAGGCCCGGAGCCCCAGCGTACGGCTCCCAAACACCGCAGCGCTGAATCTGAGCGTGTGCGCTGCATTTAAAAGCCTCATATTCACCTCACGAGCAGTTTGCTTTTCCCCTCAACTCCACTTAAAAACTAGCGAGCTGAATTTGAAGAAGCATGTGAGGCCCTGTGTGCACCAGTGTATTGTCTTCATGGAAAGCGTCTTAAAACGTCCTACGATCGCGGTGACAATCGTCAGACAGACAACAGGTGAGAATCTGGTGCACACCTCGTGTGATTATATCTGTCAGACAGAGAAAGCTGGCTCAACTTTGTCCCGTCTCGGCTGCCAGCCCATCCGCCCACGAAAAGAGACGCTCAAATAAAATGTAAATTAAAAAAAAAAAAAAAAAAAAAAAAAATATATATATATATATATATATATTTATTAAATAAAATGTAAATTATAATATAAAATAAAATAAAAAAAATTATATTAAAATCTAAAATGCAATATAAAATATAAAATAAAATTAAATAAAAATATAAATTTAAATATATGTAAAAATAAAAGTTTGAATAAAATTATATAAAAAATAATATATATATATATATATATATATATATAGTCCAATATAAAATTTTATTAAATTAAATGTTAAATAAAATGAAATATAAAAGAAATTAAATATAAATTATAAAATAAAATAAAATAAAACATAAAGATGAAAAATTTATATTAAAATATAAATTCCTATATAATTTATAAAATAAAATATAAATTAAAAAATAAATAAAAATATGAAATAAAATAAAAATAAATAAAATAAAAATATATTAAATAAAAATGAAAAATGAATATTAAAATCTAAAATACAATATAAAATCTAAAATAAAATGTATTAAAAATATAAATTAAAATAAATACAAATATAAATTTAAATATATGTAAAAATAAAAGTTTTAATAAAATTATATAAAAAATGATATATATATATATATATATATATATATATATATATATATAGTCCAATATAAAATTTAATTAAATTAAATGTTAAATAAAATGAAATATAAATAAAAAATTACATATAAATTATAAAATAAAACATAAAGATGAAAAATTAATATTAAAATATAAATTCCTATATAAAATAAAAAATAGAATTTATAAAATAAAATATAAATAAAAAAATAAATACAAATAAGAAATAAAATAAAAAATGTTAAATAAAATTGAAAATAAAATTAAAAATTAATATACTGTTTTACTAAATATTTGTGTGAACCATGAATTTTATATGAGACTTTTTTGATATACTAAATTCAATGCACGCTTGCTGAATAATGTGTGTGTGTGTGTATAGTCTAATATAAAATTTAATTAAATTAAATATTACATAAAATGAAATATAAATAAAAAATAAAATATAAATTCTAAATTAAAATAAAATAAAACATAGATGAAAATTAATATTAAAATATAAATTCCTATATAAAATAAAAAATAGAATTAAAAAAAAATAAAATATGAATAAAAAAATAATTACAAATATGAAATAATAAAAATAAAAATGTTAAATAAAATAAAAATGAAAAATTAATATACTGTTTTACTAAATATTTGTGTAAACCATGAATTTTATATGAGACATTGTTATATATGAGACAACAGGTGAGAATCAGGTGCGCCGCTGCAGAGATTACATCTGTCAGACAGAGAAAGCTGGCACAACTTTGTCCCGTCTCGGCCGCCAGCGCATCCGCCCACGAAAAGAGACGCTCAAATCCCCGCAAGCTGTTTCCTCGGGCGAGCGTCGCGCGTTTGGTGCGGCGTAAGCGGCTCCGCTCCTGAAACACAACCCTGCCAGAGAGGCCCTGAGCTGAAATTGCATGCGGCATGCGTCCTATCAATAATGCAGCGTCTTGGTTATTTGTTTACGCTCGTGGCTGGTGCCACTTCATTGTTTTTTCATGAACACCGTTAACCGCATATTTATGGCGAGTAACTGAGCGCAAACATCCGCGCATGCAAATGCTGAAGACACTGGAGCTCGCAAAATACAGCTGCGGATTTCTTTTCATTCTATTTTTATTTAGCACTACAGATGCATTTCCTCTGAAATTACTCTGTTGTTTAGAATTTGAAGCCATTTACAATATAAATGTTTTGAGAATTTTTTTTATTGTTTAACAGTTTAGTTGATTCTTACTCTAGTATTCTTATTTTTTTGGATATTATTATAATATATTGTATTATATTATATTATATTATATTATGTTATGTTTTGTTATGTTATGTTATGTTATGTTATATTATATTATATTATATTATATTATATTATATTATATTGTGTTATGTTATGTTATGTTATATTATATTAGGTCATTTTTAAATTAGAACTTGTAGTAAATTACAAAAAGAAATGTTTCAAATGTTTTAAGCAAAATTTCAAATGTTTAACTTCTTTTTATTTTTTGCTTTTATTAATACTTTTTGGTATTGTATTATATTATATTATAGTAGATTATATTATATTATAGTAGATTAAGTTATATTTATAGATTTGCTTTGGGAAAAAATAAATAAATAAATAAAAATAAAATAAAATATGGTTAAAAAATACAGGTAAAAAATACAATTGGATTTTTTTTTAATAATAATAAACCCTAACCCTAAAAAAAACCTTGTTAATAACATTAACTAATACTACATTAACTAAAAAAAATTTTAAATTAATAAAAACTGAAATAAAAAGTATTTTAAAAAATGTAAGTTTTAACAGTATTACTGTATTTTTTATTGGGTTTAGTGGGAAATATATATATATATATATATATATATATATATATATATATATATATATATATATATATATATATATATATATATATATATAATATATATTTAATAACCTAAAAATTAATTTTTAATAACATGAACTAAAACTACAATTAAAATCAAATAAATCCAATTTCAAATAAAACCTATTTCAAATAATGACAAATTACTAGTAATTTTTATGAATACTTTTTAGTATTATTATATTATATTATATTATATTATATTATATTATATTTATGGATTTGCTTTGAAAATATAAAAAATAAATAAAATAAAATAAAATGTGGGTAAAAAATACAATTGAAAAATGTTTATTTTTTAAATAATAGTAAACCCTAACCCTAAAAAAAACCTTGTTAATAACATTAACTAAAACTACAATGAAAATCATTTTAAAAAAATGTTTCAATTAATAAAAACTGAAATGAAAAGTATTTTAAAAAATGTAAATGTAAATATTTTTGACTGGGTTTAGTGGGATATATATATATGTGTATATATATATATATATATATATATATATATATATATATATATTTAATAACCTAGAAGATACATTTTTAATAACATGAAGTAAAACTACAATTAAAATCAAATAAATCAAAACTTAAAAAAAAGAAGACTAATAAAACTATATACATATATTTCAAATAGTGACAAATACTTTTTAGTATTATTATATTATATTATATTATATTATATTATATTATATTATATTATATTATATTATATTATATTATATTATGGATTTGCTTTGAAAAAATAAAAAATAAAATAAAATAAAATGGGGGGAAAAAAAGAAAAATCTTTATTTTTTTAATAATA
>CM065139.1:6531645-6539145 GCA_033026305.1 Cirrhinus molitorella
CATTGATTGTGATGCGGATGTAAACAATGGCGCGCCTCTAAAGGCCAGCAGACGTTCTCCGGAGGAAAGGAAGATCTCCTGTTCGCTCGTCTTCTGTCTTTGTCTCTGCCAGCTCCACGATGCCAGAGATGTTTATTGATCAGTGGCACACCTGAGCTTCTTGTAAACACTGTTGCTGGAGTTTACTGGAGGAATTAGGGACGCCAAACTCTAGCGCACAGGAGCAGATGGTTTCCAGCAGCCAAAGGCAAACGCCGCTAACACTAGCTAGAAAGTGCTGTTACTTTATTAAACAATCAGATTTAGAGCTTTCACCTGCTACATGAAAACATGGGCGAAAGAATTGCACAGACAAACATTTTGTGTGTGTGCATATATATATATATATATATACAATTCTTCTTCTTCTATGTATTTATTAAGCGCCGATAAACACAACAGCAGTTGTCCATAGTGCTATACAAAATAAAACAGTGGAACAAAATAGAAACAAAAGCAGACAACATTATAAAAAACTGAAATTTGACATATAATTTTTTTTTTAAAGCCAAGCTAAGAAAGTGTAATACAATACAATATATAATAATAATAATAATAATAATAATGTATACATTTATTTTATGCATTTATTTTTTAGTTGGTTATGTATTTGTTTTTATTTTATTATTAATAATAATAACAATAATAATAATAATAATAATAATGTATACATTTATTTTTTGCATTTATTTGTAGTTGGTTATGTATTTGTTTTTATTTTAATAATAATAATAATAATAATAATAATAATAAATTATGCATACATTTATTTTTTGCATTTATTTTTTAGTTGGTTATGTATTTGTTTTATTTTAATAATAATAATAATAATAATCATAATAAATTATGCATACATTTATTTTTTACATTTATTTTTTAGTTGGTTATGTATTTGTTTTTATTTTAATAATAATAATAATAATAATAGTAATAATAATAATAAATTATGCATACATTTAGTTTTTGCATTTATTTTTTAGTTGGTTATGTATTTGTTTTTATTTTAATAATAATAATAATAATAATAATAATAATAATAAATTATGCATACATTTATTTTTTAGTTGGTTATGTAATAGTTTTTATTTAAATAATAATAATAATAATAATAATATGTTGGTTATGTATTTGTTTTCAATTCATTTGCTTTAATTAATTTACTGATGTATTTGTAATATGTAATATTATGTAATAATAATATTATGTATTTACTTACAACATTTGCGAATAATATATGTATTTATAAACCTGTTTATTTGAAATGTGTGTGTTTGTTTTTATTTATAATAATAATAATAATAATAATAAATTATGCATACATTTAGTTTTTGCATTTATTATTTAGTTGGTTATGTATTTGTTTTTATTTAAATAATAATAATAATAATAATAATAATAATGTATACATTTGTTTTTGGATTTATTTTTTAGTTGGTTATGTAATTGTTGTTATTTTTATTTAAATATAATAATATTAATAATAATAACGTATTTGTTTTTATTTAAATAATAATAATAATAATAATAATAATAATGTATACATTTATTTTTTGTATTTATTTTTTAGTTGGTTATGTAATTGTTTTTATTTTTATTTAAATATAATAATATTAATAATAATAACGTATTTGTTTTTATTTAAATAATAATAATAATAATAATAATAATAATAATGTATACATTTATTTTTTGTATTTATTTTTTAGTTGGTTATGTAATTGTTTTTATTTTTATTTAAATAATAATAATAATAATAATAATAATAATAATAATAATAATAATAGTAATAATAATTTATTTATTAGACATCTATCATTATTGTTTTTATTCGTTTTTATTTATTGTTATTTAAAAAAAAAACAGATTAGGCTTGTCATTGTGAAAAAAATCTAGTAATTGTCCAGTGAAAATAACTACATTAACTACTGTATCTAGTAACAATGTTCTGTAAGGGACGACAGTGTCATAGACATACGCAAACCCATATATAACATAATAGTTTTTTCTCTCTCTGTTGGAATGAAGATCATCTAGTCAGCATTGCTGAAGTGAAGCGGGATCCAAATAGTTGAGGGGGTCTGGAGAATGTAGGATGGATGGCTCGTGGTCCGTTGTGTCCTGTCTCTGGACTGGATCTCGGAGTAAAATGTTGAATCTGGCTGATAAAAACAACACTATGTCTCTCTGTCGCCGCGGAGACCGGGGGCGACGTTCTGCCTGTTGCCATGGAGACGTAATAGTTTTCCTTCCTGTAATGTGATCTGTCTTATCAGGTTCAGGTCGAGAAAAAATTCTTCTCAGCTTTTTTTTTTTTTTATTTCACGCGTCGTTAAACATTTTTCAGCGCGCCGCGTCCGTACATCAAAGCGTGAGGAAACAGCTGCGCGCGTGGCTTTAATAAAGCGCTTTGTTTTTCTTTTACACGCTTTTAACAGAAACATCTCAGCGCTTTAATATCCGCTTTAATTCAGAGCTGCTCCGATTCAGACAGACCTTCAGTCACGGGAACTTTTTTTTAGTTTTATATGGTACATTATTATAGCTTTTACTCATTTATAAATCATTTATTATTTATTAAATAAAAAAAAAGCTATTCAAACATAAAAACTGACATGAATTAGAAATTTATAAAACAATTCATAAATTAAAAACAGAAAAATTAAATAAATAATGATTTATAAATAAATAAATTGATAAATAGAGTTAAAAAATACAGTAAATCTATATAGTTAATAGTAAGTATATAGTAAATTATTAATTAAATGTTAATAAACATTATTTGTTTAAATAAAACATATTAAGAAATACATAATTCATAAATTAATTCATTCATTAATGCATACATAAATACATTAGTGAATACATAATAAGTATAAATACGCTATAAATAATGTATTTATTTGTAAATCTGTTTAGTTTAAAAATATTTGTAATTAATTGACATTTTATTGGTTAAATAAAATAGATTTATAAATGCATGTATTTATTTTTAAATGGTGTCTTTATTTATACATTTATTTTTAAAAATAAATTATTATTATTAATAATAATAATAATGTTTTGATTTTTTTATATTACTCATTGTTTATGTTTTGTAACTATTTATCTATCAATTTATTTATTTATAAAAAAATTATTTAATTATTCTGTTTTTAATTTATGTATAGTTTTATAAATTTATATTTCATGTCAGTTTTTATGTTTGAATTGTTTTTTTATTTCATAAATATAAAAAAACATTTATAAATAAGTATAAATACGCTATAAATAATGTATTTGTAAATCTGTTTAGTTTAAAAATAATTTTAATTATTTTAAATTTTTTATTGGTTAAATAAATAAAATAGATGTATAAATGCATGTATTTGTTTTTAAATGTTTTCTTTCTTTCTTTCTTTCTTTCTTTCTTTCTTTATATGTCTATTAAAAAAATAATAATAATGTTTAGATTTTTTTTTCTATTACTCATGGTTTATTTTTTGTAACTATTTATCTAAATCATTCATGTATTGTTGTATGAATTTATATTTCATGTTTGAATTTTTGTTTTATTTAATAAATAAGAAATTATTCAGAAATAAGTATAAATATGCCATAATTTTTTATTTATTTGTAAATCTGTTTAGTTTACAAAATATTTTTTTATTAATTTACATTTTATATTGGTTAAATAAATAAAATAGAGTTATAAATGCATGTATTTATTTTTAAATGCTTTCTTTCTTTATTTATACATCTATTAAAAATAATGATGATAATGTTTTGAATTTTTTATACTACTATTTTATTTATTTATACAGATTTAAAGGGTGTCATTATATAACTTGTTTATTTTTCAAACTGTATTTATCTATGTATTTATTGATCAGTTTTTAATTTATGAATTGTTTTTAATTAAGTACATAACTGATTTATAAATAAATACTTTCATTTACCTATATAATAATAATAATAATAATAATTATTATTATTATTATTATTATTATTATTATTATTTATTTTTTTTTTATATATATTTTTTTTGAATATATTTTTTTATTTTTTTATGATTACATTAGACTAACTCTTTGGTTAGTTAAATTTTTACATTTTTAAAATGTATATTTTTAATAACATTACAATTATTAACAACAGAGGCATAATTCATTATAATAGAAATAAGGGCAGTTTGAAAACTAAAAGTTTAGAAATGACACTTTTTAAAAAAAAATTATCAGATCTAAAAGGTGTCATTAGGTGAAAATGTGATCATTTTGTTCAAAAACAGTCGGTTTCATCTTTTTAGTTGACTCCAGGACTTTCTAGTTTCACTTGTTGCGTTAGTCCAAGGCTTTTTCTCCAGAAACTGAAAAATCGATGTCAAAATGCAGCTGAAGGTTGATGGAGGCCAAGTTGTGATCTTTATTCAGGGACATGGAGTGATAAATGTTTGAACACAGGTGAAGCGTTTTGAAGAAGCTTCATTTTTCAAGCGGTCAGGCTGAAGAATCGCTCACAGACCGCTTGAGTTTGTCAAACCATCACCCAATGATTGAACACATGGAGCTCAGTGATCCAGACAGCTGTGAGACAGGTGCGCCAGTGTTTCTCCTCAGGTCAGAGGTCAGCGCTGTGAGATGTTTGGGGTCACAGAGAGCTGTCTTTGAGTAGTTCATGTGAGCACTGAGGTCTTGTGGATGGGTTTAATGCTGCTCAGCTGTTCTGGGGCCCATTGCAGCCATTATATTAACATGTTTCTGACCAATTAATGTTTCTTTCAGTTTCTGTGCCACTTACCCAGTATTTAATGACTTTTTGTCATCTATTAGCATTTAATAAATATAAAAACACACAAAAAATATCATTATATATCATTATCATTTGTTAACAAATAATAAATTAATAAATGTATTTATTTATAAATATGTTTTGGTTACTAAAAAAACAACTTGAGTAAAAACTGATAAATAAAATGAATTTGTTTTGTATGGTTTTAGTTGACTATAATAGAAAATGCAAAAAAAACAAAAGTAAAAAAAAAAACAAACATAAATAAATAAATAAATATACATATTCAATATTTAATCCTAGAGGGTAAAACGCACATATACACATACACATATACATACACACACACACACACACACACACACACATATATATATATATATATATATATATATATATATATAAAGAAAAGAAAATACAAAAAATATGATTTGTAAAAAACACAAATAATAATTAAATAAATTTATATTAATTTTAAAAATAAATATTTACTATTTAAATCCAACAGATTATATAAATAAAATACATTTTTGCATGTTTTTGTTAACTGTAATAGCAAAATAAATGCTTATTTGTAAAACTAAAATGGAAAATAATAGAACATACAAAAATAATAATTAGTTTAAAAAAGTTTACAAAAATATACTAATAAATGTATGTATAAATAAATAAATAAACATTTAATTAAAATAAAAACACATTTATTTTAAAAAGCCTGATATCTAAACCCAACATATTTATATAAAATATTTATTTCTAAATATATATAATATTTATAAAAAATTTTGTTTACTAAAATATCGACTTATGAGTAAAAAACGATAAATAAAATGTATTTTATTTTTTATTTATTTGTTTTGTATGGTTTTAGTTAACTATAATAGAAAATATAAAAAGTAAAAAAAAAAAAAAAAAGCATACACAAATAAATAAATATACATATTCAATATTTAACCCCAGAGGGTAAAACACGCACATAAATATAAATATAAATATAAATATAAATATAAATAAATAAAAAGAAAACACAAAAAAAATGATTTGTAAAAAAATACAAATAATAAATAATTTAACATGTAATTTAAAATAAATATTTACTATTTAAATTCAACAGAGTGTATAAATATTTTTTACTTAATTAAGTTTAATTAAGAAACCAACGGATAAATACATTTTTTTTTTCTAAACGAAGAGGGCCATAGTAAAAAAAAAAGTGTGCATTTAGTAATTTAGATGAATCGTTCATCAATAAATTAGTCAATAGATGAATCGATATAAAAATAGTCATTAGTGGCAACCGTTCTGCTCCTCATTGGTCGAGGCCAGCTCTCTCTGGGCGGTTTCGTCCAATTAACCCTTTAACTGTCACTCCCTATTGTGAACATAGACATGAAAATGCACTATCCAAATGTAATTTTTTATAATTCATGAACAAAAACATTTTGTAATATGATTTTCATGTACAATTTCCATGATAATGCAATGTCTGATTTTAAAATGGTTTCCAAAGGATGAATTTTGAAATTTTAAGTCTTCAAGTGATATATAATTTCTTATGATTTCTAAAGCGTGATAGAAAAAAAGGCAACAAAGAAAGTCTTTTTGTGAAAAAGGTCTGAACTCCTGTTATGAAGTACATTTTTTGAGGTGCACTCTTGTCATAAATTAATCTATTACTTTTCCTACATAATTTGTAACACAAAACAGTGGTAAAATATCAATTTAGGAGTCTTAGACCTTTCCAACGATATATAGTTTGTCATGATTAGATTAAGATTTATTTGAAATATGGTGAAGTAAACGTAGGCGTCCCGGTGACGGGACGGTGACAGTTAAAGGGTTAAAAGCGGATGCTGGAGATCAATACTGGCGCGGCTGGAACGGCAAACTCCATCTCTAAAGGTCTGTGGCACTGGGCAGCTCTCTCTGTCCAATTAACACACAATGGTGTAGATGCGATATCCGCTGTGAGCCGTTTACCGCCGTCGACGGGCGCCGATTAAAACCAGAGAGGAGCTCACCTTGATTGCGTTTGCGTGTCGGTGAGCGTCGGTGTGTGGGACGCTGCTGGCTGCCGTCTAAAGCTCATGGAGGCTGATGCAAGGAAATCATAAAAGATGGTTTTCAGACTCGCTGGATTGTTGCTTCTAACCTCCTTATGGGCTTTGAGTCTGCTGTCTTTCCTCGTCTGTGTGCTGCATTCTGTAGTGTATGCACTATATTAAATATATCATATGATTTGTGATGTTATCTTTTTATGATGTTTTTAGGACTGTTTTCAAGTCAGCTGAACAGCCAAAGGACAACGAATGGGGCGTTATTTACTCTCTTGTGTTTCTGAAGTAGGCCCTGTGTGCAAACATATGCGTTCTGTAGGGTTTTGAACTGGGATTTAATTGTAATTTCAGAAATAAAATGTAATTATGATATACAAATATACTAATAATTTTAGTAATAGAGCGTCAGTGTTTCTCCTCAGGTCAGAGGTCAGCGCTGTCAGATGGATAGTCAATTAAAATGTCATTGAATGCTTTTTTGTAATATAAATAAATAAATAAAAAAATAAACCCTGATATTTAAATGTAACATATTTTTATATAAATATTTATTTATTTATATTATTTATTATATATTTGTTTTTATATAGAATACATTTCTTTGTGTGGTTTTAGTTAACTATATTAGAAAAAATAA
>CM065139.1:6544145-6841645 GCA_033026305.1 Cirrhinus molitorella
GTTATATTAAATATATATTCAAAGGTTCTAAATGTTATTGTTAAAGTAATTATTATTCAAATAAGTAATAAAATAAATAATTAATACTTTTTAAATCGCGAATATTATTTTTTTTGTTGACATTTTTAATTCAAAAATTTGTAATTTATATTTGGAATCAAAAATAAATAAATAAATAAATAAATAAATATTCTAAAATAAGAAGTATTCTATAAATATTCTAAAATAAAATGTAACTAGAACAAAATTAAAAATGTTGTTGTTGTTGTTGTTGTTGTTATTATTATGAATAATAATTAATAATAATAACTTATATTAAATAACATTAAATAACTTGTTATATTAAATATATATTCAAAGCTTCTAAATGTTATTGTTAAAGTAATTATTATTCAAATAAGTAATAAAATAAATAATTAATAATTTTTAAATCGCGAATATTATTTTTTTTGTTGACATTTTTAATTCAAAAATTTGTAATTTATATTTGGAATCAAAAATAAATAAATAAATAAATAAATAAATAAATATTCTAAAATAAGAAGTATTCTATAAATATTGTAAAATAAAATGTAACTAGAACAAAATTAAAAATGTTGTTGTTGTTGTTATTATTATGAATAATAATTAATAATAATAACTTATATTAAATAACATTAAATAACTTGTTATATTAAATATATATCCAAAGCTTTTAAATGTTATTGTTAAAGTAATTATTATTCAAATAAGTAATAAAATAAATAATAATTTTTAAATCACAAATATTATTTTTTTAATTAAAAAATTCGTAATTTTTATTTGGAATTAAAAATAAATAAATAAATAAATAAATAAATATTCTAAAATAAGAAGTATTCTATAAATATTCTAAATTACAAAAAATAAAAATATTCTAAAATAAAATGTAACTAGAACAAAATGTAAAATGTTGTTATTGTTATTGCTGTCGTGTTTTATTAGTATGCAGTGTGTGTGTGTGTGTGTGTGTGTGTGTGTGAGCATCATCTGTGTGTGTTTTCCAGGGATGAGTGCGTTTGTGTGTAAGTGTACATGTGTTTGTATAATGAAAACAGCCGTGAGCCGCTGAATGGACCGGCGCTGATGGCTGCAGTCACAGCTGCTGTTCCCCGGAGGGGGTTTTGGTTCCAGCTCACTTCCTGTGGGGGAACAGGAAGTTGGCCGCATTGTGTGGAGAAGCGAGGGAGGGCCGCTTTCTCTCTCGCCTCATCCGGCTTTCCAAATTCTGCTTTCATCCGTGCTTTTGGGTTCCTACACAATGCTTTACACGGCCGTTACATCAGACCGCGTTTGCCAAGACACAGCATCACTGCAGGAACTCAGCGCTATCAGCGGGATGATGGGAAATCTGCTTCCCGTTTTGATTCCGACAGACGATTGCGTTAAGGATTGCTTTAGTCATTTGGTCGAAGCCTTGGTTTTTTTGTTCATTGCAGTACTATTTTCTTTAACACACAACGACTGATATACAACTAAAAGCTAAATCTATAAAAAATATTTTTTGAGAGACAAAATAACGTTAAGATGCTAAAATATGATTTCAGATTATATTCTCAGATTTATTTTTTTAATCAGGAATATTATTTATTTTATTGACATTTTTGAGTTGTGAAATATTTGTAATTCAATAAATAAATAAATAAATATTCTAAAATAAAAAAAAATGCTATAAATATTCTAAAATAAAGAAAAAATATAAAATCAAATATAACTAGAATAAAATAAATGTTGTTAAATATTTGTTATTTAAAACAGAGAAAAAATATCATAAATAAATAAATATTCTAAAATAAAAAATGCATTCTATAAATATTCTAAAATAAAGAAAAAATATAAATATTCTAAAATAAAATATTATTAATAATAGAATTATATAAAATATAATTATTAATAATAACATATTAAATTGCATATAATATAACTATTAACTACTAAAACAAAAAATATAATAAATAAATATTCTATAAATATTCTAAAATACAAAAAATCGATAAATATTCTAAAATAAAATATAATTAGAACAAAATAAAAATGTTGTTATTATTATTATTATTATTATTAATATGAACTTATATTAAATTAAATGTATTATAACTATTAACTATTGTTGTATTAAATATATATTCAAAGCTTTTAAATTTTATCATTAAAGTAATTATTATTCAAATAAGTATTAAAAATAAATAATTAAGTATTATTACAAATATTTAAAGATAAAGATTTGTTATATACATCTAAAAGCTAAATCTATAAAAATATTTTTAAGAACCAAAATAACGTTAAGAAATGATTTCAGATCATATATTCTCAGGTTTCTTTTTTAAATCAGAAATCTTATTTATTTTGTTAACATTTTTAATTCAAAAATGTGTAATTTGTATTTGTAATTAAAACAAATAAAATAAAATAATATATATATATATATATATATATATATATATGTATGTATATATACATATACATATATATATATATATATATATATATATATATTATAAATATTCTAAAATACCAAAAAAATCTATCTAATAAATATTTTAAAATAAAATATAACTAGAACAAAATAAAAAATGTTGTTGTTGTTGTTGTTGTTATTATTATTATTATTATTATTATTATTATTATTATTATTATAAACTATTAACTATTGTTATATTAAATATATATTCAAAGCTTTTAAATGTTATCATTAAAGTTATTCAAATAAATTTATTCATTATAAATTATTCAAATAAGTAATAAATAAAAATAAAAAATTAAATATTATTATGAAAATGTAAATAAAATTAAATATTATTCAAATAAATAATAAGAATAAAAAATAGCAGTTTAATTTGAGAAGTTTCATGTGCTTTTATTTTTGTAATTTTAGCAAGTTTAGTTTTTTTCTCATTTTCGTTTGACTTTTTCCATCTAATATTTATATTTTATTTTATTGAGTTAGCAAAAATGATTTGAATAGTTTGAGTTTTTCTTCTGTGATGATGTTCAGTGAACTCTGCTCAGGTTTGTTCGGCACGTCTCTCGTCTCGTTCGCTTTCCAGCGTGAGGTTTCCCTGATCAAAATGAACATGTCACCTAGACGAGCGGACGCAGCTCGCGATTGGCCGCCGGCCGGCTGTCAGGGGGCGGGGCCGAGGTGTGATTGATGACTGGTGCGCCGCTGAAGAGCGGGGCGTGAAATGCGCGACACGAGAGCGAAAAGCCCGAATGCCATTCCTGACAGGAACAGAAACAACGCCAAGATGAAGCCTGGGATACGCTGACAGGATGCCACCTTTACAAAACCTGCCTGGCTATTATTTTTTGATTCGCACTTCCACATACCTCCCCGCATTTAATGACATTCGCTGCGTTCTTCAAGGAGTCGTCGTCGTGTGCCGTAGTAGAGCGGCTTACTTTAGACCTGATAAAGAGATTCCTTTAAACTGACTGATTGATGTCAACATTAATCTTTCAATTCCCATGAGAGCCTCTTACAACACAAGCACAAAGGAGGAGCTTTGATCATAAGGCTAGATTAAGCTGCGCTCACACACACACACACACACACACACACACACACACACACACACTCACTCACTCATATATAAACGTGAGCGGCACAGGGCCCTTTACACCCGCGGGGCTCATTTTTCAGTCGTGGTAAATCGAGATGACTTGCGACTCCTCACTCATCAACTGCTTTGCTGTAAAGTTACACACTAAACCGCTATTGTAGATCTTTCAAGGGCCAAAATGAGCTTTCATCTACCTGAAATTTATATTGTATAGTTATTGTCAGAGGTGGAAAGTTTCTAATCGATTTTTAATTTTAACGAAAAATCATCTCGTTATTACAAGAAAAGATGTTGTTGTAACGAGAAAACATCTCGTTATTATAAGAAAACATCTCGTTATTACGAGAAAAGATGTCATATCTCGTTATTATGAGAAAAAAATTTGTTGTAATGAGAAAACATCTCGTTATTATAAGAAAACATCTCATATCTCGTTATTACGAGAAAAGATGTCATATCTCGTTATTATGAGAAAAAAATGTAGTTTTAACGAAAAATAATTTCGTTGTTACGAGAAAAGATGTCATATCTTGTTATTATAAGAAAAAATGTTGTAACGAGAAAACATCTCGTTGTTATAAGAAAACATCTCGTTTTTACGAGAAAGATGTCATATCTCGTTATTACGAGATAACCGCTATTGTAGATCTTTCAAGGGCCAAAATGAGCTTTCGTCTACCTGAAATTTACCAGACATATATTGTATAGTTATTGTCAGAGGTGGAAAGTTTCTAATCGATTTTTAATTTTAACGAAAAATCATCTTGTTATTACGAGAAAAGATGTTGTTGTAACGAGAAAACATCTCGTTATTATAAGAAAACATCTCGTTATTACGAGAAAAGATGTCATATCTCGTTATTATGAGAAAAAAATTTAGTTTTAACGAAAAATAATTTCATTGTTACGAGAAAAGATGTCATATCTTGTTATTACGAAAAAAGATGTCATATCTCGTTATTATAAGAAAAAATTTTGTTGTAATGAGAAAACATCTCGTTATTATAAGAAAACATCTCGTTATTACGAGAAAAGATGTCATATCTCGTTATTACGAGAAAAGATGTCATATCTCGTTATTATGAGAAAAAAATGTAGTTTTAACGAAAAATAATTTTGTTGTTATGAGAAAAGATGTCATATCTTGTTATTATAAGAAAAAATGTTGTAACGAGAAAACATCTCGTTGTTATAAGAAAACATCTCGTTATTGCGAGAAAAGATGTCATATCTCGTTATTATGAGAAAAATGTAGTTTTAACGAAAAATAATTTCGTTGTTACGAAAAAAGATGTAATATCTTGTTATAAGAAAAAATGTAACGAGAAAACATCTCGTTATTATAAGAAAACATCTCGTTATTACGAGAAAAGATGTCGTATCTCGTTATTATGAGGGAAAAAATAATTTCATTGTTACGAGAAAAGATGTCATATCGTTATTACGAAAAAAGATGTCATATCTTGTTATTATAAGAAAAAATGTAACGAGAAAACATCTCGTTATTATAAGAAAACATTTCAATATTATGAGAAAAGATGTCATATCTCGTTATTACGAGAAAAGATGTCACATCTCATTACGAGAAAAGATGTTGTAATGAGAAAACATCTTGTTATAAGAAAACATCTCGTTATTATGAGAAAAGATGTCATATCTCGTTATTATGAGAAAAAAATGTAGTTTTAACTAAAAATCATTTTGTTATTACGAGAAAAGATGTCATATCTCGTTATTTCAAGAAAAAATGTTGTTGTAACAAGAAAACATCTCGTTATTATACGAAAACATCTCGTTATTATGAGAAAAGGTGTCATATCTCGTTATTACAAGAAAAAATGTTGTAACAAGAAAGCATCTCGTTATTATGAGAAAAGATGTCATATCTTGTTATTACGAGAAAAGATGTCATATCTCGATATTATGAGAAGAAATGTAGTTTTAACGAAAAATCATTTCGTTATTACGAGAAAAGATGTCATATCTCGTTATTACAAGAAAAAATGTTGTTGTAACAAGAAAACATCTCGTTATTATGAGAAAAGATGTCATATCTCGATATTATGAGAAGAAATGTAGTTTTAACGAAAAATCATTTTGTTATTACGAGAAAAGATGTCATATCTCGTTATTACAAGAAAAAATGTTGTTGTAACAAGAAAACATCTCGTTATTATAAGAAAACATCTCGTTATTATGAGAAAAGGTGTCATATCTCGTTATTACAAGAAAAAATGTTGTTGTAACAAGAAAGCATCTCGTTATTATGAGAAAAGATGTCATATCTTGTTATTACGAGAAAAGATGTCATATCTCGATATTATGAGAAGAAATGTAGTTTTAACGAAAAATCATTTCGTTATTACGAGAAAAGATGTCATATCTCGTTATTACAAGAAAAAATGTTGTAACAAGAAAACATCTCGTTATTATAAGAAAACATCTCGTTATTATGAGAAAAGGTGTCATATTTCGTTATTACAAGAAAAAATGTTGTAACAAGAAAGCATCTCGTTATTATGAGAAAAGATGTCATATCTTGTTATTACGAGAAAAGATGTCATATCTCGATATTATGAGAAGAAATGTAGTTTTAACGAAAAATCATTTCGTTATTACGAGAAAAGATGTCATATCTCGTTATTACAAGAAAAAATGTTGTTGTAACAAGAAAACATCTCGTTATTATAAGAAAACATCTCGTTATTGTGAGAAAAGGTGTCATATCTCGTTATTACAAGAAAAAATGTTGTTGTAACAAGAAAGCATCTCGTTATTATGAGAAAAGATGTCATATCTTGTTATTACGAGAAAAGATGTCATATTTCGATATTATGAGAAGAAATGTAGTGGTGCTAAAATCACAAGAAAGATGGATACGGACACAATGGGTGTTAGTGCAGCGCAGACCTAGCTGAAAATGAAACTTGAACTCAAAGGAAATTAAGTGTACGGTGACGCATAGCTGCCACACACATATTATTTTTTTTCACTCAATATAATAATAATGAGATACGTTGTTTTAACGAGATCTTTTCTTGTTAAAACAACATCTTTTCTCAACATCTTGTAATAACAACATCTTGTTATTACAAGAAAACATCTCGTTATTACGAGAAAAGATGTCACATCGTTATTACGAGAAAAGATGTAGTTTTAACGAGAAAAGATGTCATATCTCGTTATTACGAGAAAAATGTTGTTTTAACAAAAAACATCTTGTTATTACGTTTTTAAGAGAAAAGATGTTTTTATGAGAACAGATGCTGTTTTAACGAAAAATCATCTCGTTATTATGGAAAAACATCTTGTTACGAGAAATTATATCGTTTTTATGAGAAATTATGTTTTTACGAGAAAAGATAGTTATTGTCAGAGGTAGAAAGCATCTAATTGCATTTACTCACGTTACTGTAATTGAGTAGCTTTTTTGTGTACGTCTACTTTTTAAAGTAAATTATTCGCTACATTTTAAAACAAAAAATCGCACCCTCAATTTTTGCAGTAAATATTGGGCAGGAGAACAAACTGGTGCTAAAATCACAAGAAAGATGGATACGGACACAATGGGTGTTAGTGCAGCGCAGACCTAGCTGAAAATGAAACTTGAACTCAAAGGAAATTAAGTGTACGGTGACGCATTGCTGCCACACACATATTATTTTTTTTCACTCAATATAATAATAATGAGATACGTTGTTTTAACGAGATCTTTTCTTGTTAAAACAACATCTTTTCTCAACATCTTGTAATAACAACATCTTGTTATTACAAGAAAACATCTCGTTATTACGAGAAAAGATGTCACATCGTTATTACGAGAAAAGATGTAGTTTTAACGAGAAAAGATGTCATATCTCGTTATTACGAGAAAAATGTTGTTTTAACAAAAAACATCTTGTTATTACGTTTTTAAGAGAAAAGATGTTTTTATGAGAACAGATGTTGTTTTAACAAGAAAACATCTCATTATTATGAGAAAACCTCATTATTACAAGAAAACATCTTGTTATTATGAGAAAATATGTCGTAAAAACAACAGAACATCTATGACATAATTGACAGTAAAAAAAATAATATGTATGTGGCAGCAATGTGTCATATGCGGCACATATTCCGCAATAAGTTTAGGAAGAAAAGCGGCTATTGTTCATTACCTTTGAGTTTAGCTCCTTTGAATAGCATATTAGTAGTATTTATTTGAGATATTGATCATATGAAGATAGATGCTTTATTTGTGATTTTTTTTTAATGAGAAAACATCTTGTTATTATGAGAATAGATGTCGTTTTAACAAGAAACATCTCGTTATTACAAGAAAACGTTATTCTGAGAAAAGATGTCGCATCTTGTTATTTTGAGAAAAGATGTCGTTGTAAAGAGAAAACATCTTGTTATTACGAGAAAACATCTCGTTATTACGAGAAAAGATGTCATATCTCGTTATTATGAGAAAAGATGCTGTTTTAACGAAAAATCATCTCGTTATTATGAGAAAAGATGTTGTTTTAACAAGAAACATCTCGTTATTACAAGAAAAGATGTCGCATCTTGTTATTTTGAGAAAAGATGTCGTTTTAAAGAGAAAACATCTTGTTATTACGAGAAAACATCTCGTTATTATGAGAAAAGATGTCATATCTCGTTATTATGAGAAAAGATGCTGTTTTAACGAAAAATCATCTCGTTATTATGAGAAAAGATGTCGTTTTAACAAGAAAACATCTCATAATTACAAGAAAACGTTATTACGAAAAAAGATGTCACATCTTGTTATTTTGAGAAAAGATGTTGTCTTAACGAGAAAACATTGTTATTATGAAAAAACGTCTCGTTATTATGAGAAAAGATGTCATATCTCGTTATTATGAGAAAAGTTGTTGTTTTAACGAAAAATCATCTCGTTATTATGAGAAAAGATGTCGTTTTAACAAGAAAACATCTAGTTATTACGAGAAAAATTGACGCTTTAACGAAAAATCATCTTGTTATTACGAGAAAAGTTGTTTTAACGAAAAATCATCTCGTTATTATGAGAAAAGATGTCGTTTTAACAAGAAAACATCTCGTAATTACAAGAATACATTATTACGGAAAAAGATGTCACATCTTGTTATTTTGAGAAAATATGCCTATTTTATCGAGAAAACATCGTTATTACGAGAAAAGATGTCATCTCGTTATTATGAGAAAAGATGTTTTAACGGAAAATCATCTCGTTATTATGAGAAAAGATGTCGTTTTAACAAGAAAACATCTCGTTATTACAAGAAAACGTTATTACGAGAAAAGATGTCGCATCTTGTTATTTTGAGAAAAGATGTGGTTTTAAAGAGAAAACATCTTATTACGAGAAAACCTCTCGTTATTACAAGAAAAGATGTCATATCTCGTTATTATGAGAAAAGATGCTGTTTTAACGAAAAATCATCTCGTTATTATGAGAAAAGATGTTGTTTTAACAAGAAACATCTCGTTATTACAAGAAAATGTTATTACGAGAAAAGATGTCACATCTTGTTATTTTGAGAAAAGATGTCGTTTTAACGAGAAAACATCGTTATTACGAGTAAACATCTCGTTATTACGAGAAAAGATGTCATATCTCGTTATTATGAGAAAAGATGGTGTTTTAACGAAAAATCATCTCGTTATTATGAGAAAATATGTAGTTTTAACAAGAAACATCTCGTTATTACAAGAAAACGTTATTACGAGAAAATATGTCGCATCTTGTTATTTTGAGAAAAGATGTCGTTTTAAAGAGAAAACATCTTGTTATTACGAGAAAACATCTCGTTATTATGAGAAAAGATGTCATATCTCGTTATTATGAGAAAAGATGCTGTTTTAACGAAAAATCATCTCGTTATTATGAGAAAAGATGTCGTTTTAACAAGAAAACATCTAGTTATTACGAGAAAAATTGACGCTTTAACAAAAAATCATCTTGTTATTACGAGAAAAGTTGTTTTAACGAAAAATCATCTCGTTATTATGAGAAAAGATGTCGTTTTAACAAGAAAACATCTCGTAATTACAAGAAAACATTATTACGGAAAAAGATGTCACATCTTGTTATTTTGAGAAAAAATGCCTGTTTTATCGAGAAAACATCGTTATTACGAGAAAAGATGTCATCTCGTTATTATGAGAAAAGATGTTTTAACGGAAAATCATCTCGTTATTATGAGAAAAGATGTCGTTTTAACAAGAAAACATCTCGTTATTACAAGAAAACGTTATTACGAGAAAAGATGTCGCATCTTGTTATTTTGAGAAAAGATGTGGTTTTAAAGAGAAAACATCTTATTACGAGAAAACCTCTCGTTATTACAAGAAAAGATGTCATATCTCGTTATTATGAGAAAAGATGCTGTTTTCACGAAAAATCATCTCGTTATTATGAGAAAAGATGTTGTTTTAACAAGAAACATCTCGTTATTACAAGAAAACGTTATTACGAGAAAAGATGTCACATCTTGTTATTTTGAGAAAAGATGTCGTTTTAACGAGAAAACATCGTTATTACGAGAAAACATCTCGTTATTACGAGAAAAGATGTCATATCTCGTTATTATGAGAAAAGATGCTGTTTTAACAAAAAATCATCTCGTTATTATGAGAAAATATGTAGTTTTAACAAGAAACATCTCGTTATTACAAGAAAACGTTATTACGAGAAAAGATGTCGCATCTTGTTATTTTGAGAAAAGATGTCGTTTTAAAGAGAAAACATCTTGTTATTACGAAAAATCATCTCGTTATTATGAGAAAAGATGTCGTTTTAACAAGAAAACATCTCATAATTACAAGAAAACGTTATTACGAAAAAAGATGTCACATCTTATTTTGAGAAAAGATGTTGTTTTAACGAGAAAACATTGTTATTATGAGAAAACATCTCGTTATTATGAGAAAAGATGTCATATCTCGTTATTATGAGAAAAGTTGTTTTAACGAAAAATCATCTCATTATTATGAGAAAAGATGTCGTTTTAACAAGAAAACATCTAGTTATTACGAGAAAAATTTACGCTTTAACGAAAAATCATCTTGTTATTACAAGAAAAGTTGTTTTAACGAAAAATCATCTCGTTATTATGAGAAAAGATGTCGTTTCAACAAGAAAACATCTCGTAATTACAAGAAAACATTATTACGGAAAAAAGATGTCACATCTTGTTATTTTGAGAAAAGATGTTGTTTTAACGAGAAAACATCGTTATTACAAGAAAAGATGTCATCTCGTTATCATGAGAAAAGATGTTTTAACGAAAAATCATCTCGTTATTATGAGAAAAGATGTTGTTTTAGCGAAAAAGATAGATGCTTCATTTGTGAAATTTAAATAATCAGAAATACTAAACTTTTGTGTCTTTTACTTTTAGATTGTTGTGGGTTTTTTTGTGCATATGTCTGAGAAGCGGTGCATTTAAGAGTCTCTTTGTCTGGATGGAGCTGTCACAGGAACCCATCGTGATTTTAGTTTTGGTGTCTTAATGTCAGAAATCTTCCACGTTTGTGTCACCGCATGAAGCTCTGGTGGAAAAGCAACACTTTAATCATCTCGCATGATGGTAAATGTCTCAGCGAGGTAAACGTCTGAAGTTCTGCGAGTTGTGATTTCTCATCGCTTACATCATCAGGGTTTTTCTTACTACTCGAATGTCATAGTTCTTAATAAACCAGCACTGATGAGTGCTCGTCTCGGACGCTGGCGTCATCTGGATCTCAGGATGTCGTGTTTTGGGGCCGGTAGCTGTCATGCTCGGTCTGTTCTGAGCGGGCCGTTAGTTCACGCTCTGACAGCTCCAATAAAAGTGTCTGTGTCTCCTGTAGCAGCACTTCCCTCCAGCGGGAGCCTGGCAGGACGTCCTCGTGTCCGACTGTCGCCTTCAGCTCTGTCCCTTCATCCTGACCTCCGCGGGAGCCTTTGGCTGGAGCTGATCAGTCGGGACAGGTGAAGTCACAGGCCTAGCGGGAGCTCAGTGTCATGGAGGCCGTGTGACTCAGTCAAACTTTGCAGAGCAGTGCTACGAACTCAATAAAGCAGTCATGCTGCTGTCTTAAGTTGAGTTTTCAGTAGCATAACTGCAGCTCACTAGTGTAGTTTTGTTTTTTGACAATTTGCAGTTTACCATTAACATAATTTATAATAATATATTAATAAAATTAAATATATTAAACATATATATATATATATATATATATATATATATATATATTCAAAACTTTTAAGTGTTATTATTATTATTATTATTCAAATAAATAATAAAAATAAATAAAAATAACTATTATTAAAATTATATTAAATTTATATTAAATGTATTTATTTATATTCAAATAAATAAAAAAAATCCAAAATGCATGTCTCTCTCTCTCTCTCTCTCTCTCTATATATATATATATATGAAAATATTTACATAATTTATGTAATTTTTATTGAGATTTATCCTAAAAAAAAACTCTGCAGAGGTTAAACATTATTTTACCTCTGTTGAATTAAAACATTATTTTAAAAGAGGTTTTTATTCGAAGAATAATTACTTTAATAATGAAAATTAAAAGCTTTGAATATATATTTTATATAATAGTTATAATAGATTTAATTTAACATAAATATTATTATTATTATTATTATTACACTTTTAATAATAGCTATTTCTATTTATTTGTATTATTTATTTGAATATATATATATATTTTTTAATTCTATATATATATATATATATATATATATATATATATATATATAGGTTATAAATAGATACATACATAAACCATATCTTAATATATTTTGCAATATAATAAATTGATATTTAGTCTTAATATATATTTAGCAATTTGTCTCCAAAAAAATTCACACACTGTATATATAAATAAGTTATGTTTTAGAGGTTTTCAGGTATTTGAATTGTAATTAACTTTTTTTTATTTAAATATTAAAAAAAATAAATAAAATTAACATATGTGCCTGAATATATCTAAATATATTTAGCAATTTTCCTTTTCCAAAAAAACAATTATATATATATATTTTTTTTTTCTGATATATATATATATATATATATATATATATTGCAAACAAGTATATTAATAATAATTATTATTAATTATTTTTGTCGATGATGATGATAATTAAAAATAATAGTACTACTACTAATAATAATATATTCAATTAAATACCTTAAAACTATTATATTACATTAAATATATATTCAAAGCTTTTGAATATCATTGTTAGAGTAATTATTGTTCAAATAAATAATACAAATAAATAAAAATAGCTATTATTAAAATAATAATAACAATAATATTTATGTTAAATTAAATATATAGGGTAGGAAAATAGATAAAAAAAACTACTTAATAAATAACTAAATAATGTTTTAGAGGTTTTAGTCAGGTCAGCATCATGATTAATCTATGACAGGAATGAAAACAACCACATTCTGCTGACAGATGACTTTCAGTAGACAAAAAAACTCCATGAAACAGTTTTGACAGTCCTGAGTTTTGAGAGATCATGTGACCTAGAGCTTTAATACAGCATATGGCGTTATAAAGACAGATCTGTGTGTTTCTACAATCCTCTCGCTCATCAATTACCATCCCACTTTCCACCTGCGTATCGATGGACATGTGGATCCAAACCGCGTTACATAACCAGCCATCTATTTCTCTCCCAAAAAGGCTTTGTATTTGATGGATGCTTTAATTGAAACGAATAGCAGAGCAGTGCAGGTCTGCTTGTGCTTTCGGCTTGAAATGCAGACGTTTCTGTCAGGAATTTCTCGTTTCTGTAGTTTTCACGTGGTCATGAAATATGCACAGCGCTCTCAGCTCCCGCCGGACCGCCTCGCAATAACTTCCTCCACCTGATCAATGCTCTCGTCGCTCATAATAACGCCGTTTGCGGTGGCGAGCTGGAAGGCGATTAGATTATGGAGCTGGATGTGTTGGTTTGTCTCGCTCCGGCGCGGCGCAGGCCTATTTGTTTAATAAATGTCCTTGTGTGGTCTGCAGGCCTCCAATCATCCTGTTAGACTTGTGCGACTGTTTTAGTTAAAGCAGCAAATTAAAGTCCTTAAACTTTTAGACAAATGGAAGGAACCAGGAATACATTTTCCATTATGCAGTGTGATGAGACGGCCGTTCTGGGTGTAATTAGTTTTTAGAGCCACACTGGAATCATTAACGTTACATAAAGGGAAAATTGTGTTTGTTTGAATTTTCAAAACATTCAGCTGATTGTTTGAATGAGTGATTTAGAGCTGTGACCTGATATCATATGCTCTCTCTGTCTGTCTGTCTGTCACATTGCATTTTTAATTTTTTATTACACAAATTATTTAATTAAACAAATGATTTAATTAAACTAATCATATAATAATTTCACATCAAATTTGGCTGAGAAATCGCCCCAAATTTTTATTTATTTATTAATTTATTTGTATTATTTGGGGGAGCAATAGCCCATTAATTAATTTTAGTTTTGTTTTGTTTTATTTTATCTTAGTATTTTCTTCTATTTTTTATTGTTTGTATAAATAAATATGAAATACTTTTTAATTAAGTAAAAATAAGTAACTAAAACTGCCATGTCAAATAATAATAATAATAATAATAATAATAAATATTCTATCTATCTGACATTTTAATTTTATTATATTATTATTTTTATTTTTTTATTAATATATAAATAGGAAAAAATAATGAAGTAAAGATAAGAAACTAAAACTGTCATGTCATATAATAATAATAATAATAATAATAATAATAATAATAATAATAATAATAATAATAATAATCTTTTTTCTTGTATTTTTATATTAATTTATAAATATGATTTTTTTAGTGAAGTAAAAATAAAACTGACATGCCATATAATAATAATAATAATAATAATAATAACTAAAAGTTTATAAATATAAAAAAATATTCCATTTGTTTATTTTATTATTTTTATTTACTTTTATTAAGATATAAATATTAAATATTTTTTAATGAAGTACAAGAAACTAAAACTGCAATTTCATGTAATAAATATTCTATCAATCTAGCTATCTTTTATTTTTATTGTATTATTTTATTTGTTGATTTTTTATTAATATATAAATATAAATATTTTTAATGAAGTATAAATAAGAAACTAAAACTGTCATGTCATATAATAATAATAATAATAATAATAATAATAAAACTAATATTTTTTTCTTGTATTTTTTAAATTATTTTATAAATATGATTTTTTAATCACATTAATAAAACTGACATGCCATATTATAATAATAATAATAATAATAATAATAATAATAACTAAAAGTATATAAAAATAAAAAATATATTCCATCTGTTTATTTTTTTATTTTATATTTAATTTGTATTAATATATAAATATTAAATATTTTTTAATAAAGTACAAGAAACTAAAACTTTTATTTCATATAATAAATATTCTGTCAATCTAGCTATCTTTTATTTTTATTATTTTATTGATTTTTTTATTAATATATAAATATAAATATTTTTAATGAAGTATAAATAAGAAACTAAAACTGCCATTTCATATATTAATAATAATATATAATAATAAAAATATTCTATTCATCCATCCAAATCTGCTGATGATATTTTTGATGGTTTAAAGAAAAATCAACTTAATTGTGTGTGTGTGTGTGTGTTTATTTTCTTTTCTAGCATCTTTACAATGACCAGTGGGCAGGCGTTTATGTGAAACAACCTCCTGCTTCTTTCTTATTCCGAGAGTCGCAATAACCTCTGCGACAGAAAGAAAGAGAGCAAAAATAAATAAATAAATAAATAGCCGGGAAAGAATAGCAGGAAAAGTTGGTGTGCTGCAATCACATGAACAGGCGTGACAAATAGAGCTGCCAGAGAGAGCCGAAACATTTCATGCTTGTTAACTCAGAGAAGCCGCTTTTTCCCACAGCCACAAAAGGGGGATTTTACTTATTATCAGGTTCAAGACTTTGATACTAACCTCAAGCCTGCTTTAAGCCCATTACGGCCCAGCTCCCCACGCACACGCGGAGAAAGACACGAGCGACGCGCATTCGCTCCGACATGAAAGAATGAGAGAAGGGAGTCGATCTGACACAGAACAGCGCTGGAGTTCAAAGACAAAAGAGGGGCGGAAACACTTCAGCTCAGGCTTATTTACGGCTGGAGAAAGAGCTTTGCAGGTCTTTCTAACCTTTCATTTCTCTTACAGAATGACAGCAGGGTCAGGACGAATAGTAACAGCCAGAGAACCAACACAATGCATAGCAAAGCGCCAGATGTTACTTTATTTAGCGCATTACTAAAATTGTTTATCGTGTAGACGTTGCATAAATGTCCTTAGTATCAAACATGGAGTGTGTTTGCATGCACCATCTTACTCCAATCTGCTTAACTGCCCTGACAGCGTATAAGGTCATGTAAACCTTTTAAACGGTGTTGATTTAGCAGATAAAGGTCATAAATGGTTTCGTCAAAACTTAATCAGCCTGATTTCGCTGCATGTAAACACAAGAGCGTTCAGCTTGTGCAGCATGAGAAGTCTGGTGTTAATGTTTATTATTTGTATAAATATTAGGGCTGTTAATCGATTCGAATATTTAATTGCGATTAATCGTGTGAGTCAACTCACGATTAAATGTTTTAAATGTACTTTAATACATTTTAAGTTATTAATACTCTAATCAACATGGACATTAGGGCTGGGCGATATATAAATATCTTGATCTTGTCAGTTTTTACGATATTCGATATATATCTCGACATGTTTGTGTTTGTTTTAAATAATAAAAAACATGATTTTCTTTCGCTCTGTTAAAAAAAAACTACAACAAAAATAGAACAGCTGTTGTTACAAAGTAAATACAAAATGTTTAGTGGGAATTTAAGCAGTTAAAAAAAATCTAGACCAAATGATCACTTACTGCTTTTTATAAAATGAACACATGTATAACTGAAGTATACTGCAAAACAAGTACAGAAAGTGCATTCTGTCAAAACTTAATCAGCCTGATTTCGCTGCATGTAAACACAAGAGCGTTCAGCTTGTGCAGCATGAGAAGTCTGGTGTTAATGTTTATTATTTGTATAAATATTAGGGCTGTTAATCGATTCGAATATTTAATTGCGATTAATCGTGTGAGTCAACTCACGATTAAATGTTTTAAATGTACTTTAATACATTTTAAGTTATTAATACTCTAATCAACATGGACATTAGGGCTGGGCGATATATAAATATCTCGATATTGTCAATTTTTACGATATTGTATTTTAAATAATAAAATATATTTATATATGTTTTTAAATAATAAAAAAACATGATTTTCTTTTGCCCCCATTAAAAAAAAACAACAAAAATAGAACAGCTATTGTTACAAAGTAAGTACAAAATGTTTAGTGCAAATTTAAGCAGTTAAAAAAAAATCTAGACCAAATGATCACTTACTGCTTTTTATAAAATTAACACATGTCTAACTGAAGTATACTGCAAAACAAGCACAGAATCGCAATTTATATCTGTTTTAAATGTACTTTAATACATTTCAAGTTATTAATACTCTAATCAACATGGACGTTAGGGCTGGGCGATATATAAATATCTTGATCTTGTCAGTTTTTACGATATTCGATATATATCTCGATATGTTTGTGTTTGTTTTTAAATAATAAAAAACATGATTTTCTTTCGCTCTGTTAAAAAAAAACTACAACAAAAATAGAACAGCTGTTGTTACAAAGTAAATACAAAATGTTTAGTGGGAATTTAAGCAGGTAAAAAATCTAGACCAAATGATCACTTACTGCTTTTTATAAAATGAACACATGTATAACTGAAGTATACTGCAACACAAGCACAGAAAGTGCATTCTGTCAAAACTTAATCAGCCTGATTTCGCTGCATGTAAACACAAGAGCGTTCAGCTTGTGCAGCATGAGAAGTCTGGTGTTAATGTTTATTATTTGTATAAATATTAGGGCTGTCAATCGATTCGAATATTTAATTGCGATTAATCGTGTGAGTCAACTCACGATTAAATGTTTTAAATGTACTTTAATACATTTTAAGTTATTAATACTCTAATCAACATGGACATTAGGGCTGGGCGATATATAAATATCTCGATATTGTCAATTTTTACGATATTGTATTTTAAATAATAAAATATATTTATATATGTTTTTAAATAATAAAAAAAACATGATTTTCTTTTGCCCCCATTAAAAAAAAACAACAAAAATAGAACAGCTATTGTTACAAAGTAAGTACAAAATGTTTAGTGCAAATTTAAGCAGTTAAAAAAAAATCTAGACCAAATGATCACTTACTGCTTTTTATAAAATGAACACATGTATAACTGAAGTATACTGCAAAACAAGCACAGAATCGCAATTTATATCTGTTTTAAATGTACTTTAATACATTTCAAGTTATTAATACTCTAATCAACATGGACATTAGGGCTGGGCGATATATAAATATCTTGATCTTGTCAGTTTTTACGATATTCGATATATATCTCGACATGTTTGTGTTTGTTTTTAAATAATAAAAAACATGATTTTCTTTCGCTCTGTTAAAAAAAACTACAACAAAAATAGAACAGCTATTGTTACAAAGTAAATACAAAACGTTTAGTGGGAATTTAAGCAGGTAAAAAATCTAGACCAAATGATCACTTACTGCTTTTTATAAAATGAACACATGTATAACTGAAGTATACTGCAAAACAAGTACAGAAAGTGCATTCTGTCAAAACTTAATCAGCCTGATTTCGCTGCATGTAAACACAAGAGCGTTCAGCTTGTGCAGCATGAGAAGTCTGGTGTTAATGTTTATTATTTGTATAAATATTAGGGCTGCTAATCGATTCGAATATTTAATTGCGATTAATCGTGTGAGTCAACTCACGATTAAATGTTTTAAATGTACTTTAATACATTTTAAGTTATTAATACTCTAATCAACATGGACATTAGGGCTGGGCGATATATAAATATCTCGATATTGTCAATTTTTACGATATTGTATTTTAAATAATAAAATATATTTATATATGTTTTTAAATAATAAAAAAACATGATTTTCTTTTGCCCCCATTAAAAAAAAACAACAAAAATAGAACAGCTATTGTTACAAAGTAAGTACAAAATGTTTAGTGCAAATTTAAGCATGTATAACTGAAGTATACTGCAAAACAAGCACAGAATCGCAATTTATATCTGTTTTAAATGTACTTTAATACATTTCAAGTTATTAATACTCTAATCAACATGGACGTTAGGGCTGGGCGATATATAAATATCTTGATCTTGTCAGTTTTTACGATATTTGATATATATCTCGATATGTTTGCATTTGTTTTTAAATAATAAAAAAACATGATTTTCTTTCGCCCCATAAAAAAACTACAACAAAAATAGAACAGCTGTTGTTACAAAGTACGTACAAAAGGTTTAGTGCAAATTTAAGCAGGTAAAAAATCTAGACCAAATGATCACTTACTGCTTTTTATCAAATGAACGCATGTATAACTGAAGTATACTGCAAAACAAGTACAGAAAGTGCATTCTGTCAAAACTTAATCTTTTTTTTTATATTTAATCGCGTTTAATCACGATTGTCGTGAGTCAACTCGCGATTAATCTCAATTTATATCTGTTTTAAATGTACTTTAATACATTTTAAGTTATTAATACTCTAATCAACATGGACATTAGGGCTGGGCGATATATAAATATCTCGATATTGTCAATTTTTATGATATTCGATATATATCTTGATATGTTTGCGTTTGTTTTTAAATAACAAAAAAACATGATTTTCTTTTGCCCCATTAAAAAAAAACTACAACAAAAATAGAACAGCTGTTGTTACAAAGTAAGTACAAAATGTTTAGATAGAATTTAAGCAGTTAAAAAAAATCTAGACCAAATGATCACTTACTGCTTTTTATAAAATTAACACGTCTAACTGAAGTATACTGCAAAACAAGTACAGAAAGTGCATTCTGTCAAAACTTAATCAGCCTGATTTCGCTGCATAACTTGTGTTAATGTTTTTTTTTATTTGTATTAATATTAGGACTGTCAGTGGATTCAGATATCTAATCGTGATTAATTACGATTGTCGTGAGTCAACTCATGATTAATCGCAATTTATATCTGTTTTACATGTTTTAAATACATTTCAAGTTATTAATACTCTAATTAACATGGACGTTAGGGCTGGGCGATATATAAATATCTCGATATTGTCAATTTTTGCGATATTCGATATGTATCTCGATATGTTTGCATTTGTTTTTAAATAATAAAAAACATGATTTTCTTTTGCCCCCATTAAAAATTTGCTGATTTTGCAAATTTGGGGAAATGTGCCTCGTTGATGCTCCACCACCATGAACACAAATCAATGTGGACTCATACATGGTGTATTTGACCTCATCTAGTGTACTGATTCATTATAGGCTTTATGTATATACAACGCATATATATATATATATATATATATATATATATATATAAATGAATACCAAAGACGTATGCACTCTCTCTGCCTACATTATGAAAAACATTACAACAGTGAAATTCCTAATAGTAATTCCAAATTGCAATAGCCTATGTTTCTCTATTCAAACTACAGCGCTTGAATAAATGCATGTATAAATAAACCTCCTGAATGCCCACTGCTCCTCACGTCTTCATTTTCTCCTAAAGCGGCTGTCAAACGGCTTTCACACACCCGGTAAGAATCAGATAGCGGTGAGACTTACACGTTTTACATTAAGCGTGGTGTGAGCACCAGGTGTGTGAGGGGCTGTGATGATTTCGAGTCCTCCTCCGAGTTCGGTTTTGTTAGTAGAGGCATGTCCGAGGGCATCACGTGTGCCGTTATCTCAATGTCGGGGTGATAAATCGAACATATCCTCCCTCACACGCACGTCTGATACACGTCCGATTATAAATGAGAGCCGTGAGTGATTCGTCCGATCCTAGCCTTGATGCTAGCGCTGGAATTTGACCCTTGTAGTTTCTCTTTGAAGAATTGAGAGCTTAGCTTCACTTTAAAGATCACGTAAATTCAGTTCTGTGCATTTCAGTCTGTGTTTGTTATTATTGAGATAGTATGTGTGCTTAAAGTTACCAAAATTCTGTTTATGAAGATATAATGAAGACTGGAGTAATGATGCTTAAAACTCAGCTTTGCATCAAAGGCATATATTAAATGTTAAAATATATTTACATAGAACTTGTAATAATATTTTGCAGTTCCTAAGGTTCGGTGCCATCTTCAGCTGTTGCTAAGATGTTGCTATGCGGCCAGTAAAGTGTTCTGAGCAAATTTAGAAGTTACTAGGGTGTTGCTATGTGTTGAGCTGTTTTAGCAGTTTCTTGGGTGTTCTGAACCATTTCAATCATTACTAGGGTTGCTTAGGTGTTCTGAGCCATTTTTGGTAATTGTTAGGGTGTTGCTGTGTGGTTGCTAAGGTGTTCTGAGCTGTTTTAGCAGGTGTTATGGTGTCCTGAGCCATTTTCAGCTGTTGCTAGGGTGTTTCTATGTGGTTGCTAAGGTGTTCTGAGCTGTTTTAGCAGGTGTTAGGGTGTACTGAGCCATTTTCAGCAGTTGCTAGAGTGTTGCTATGTGGTTGCTGAGGTGTTCTGAGCTATTTTGACAGTTGTTCGGGTGTCTTGAGCCATTTCAGTGGTTGCTAGGGTGTTTCTATGTAGTTGCTAAGGTATTCTGAGTTGTTTCAGCAGGTGTTATGGTGTCCTGATCCATTTTTAGCAGTTGCTAGAGTGTTGCTATGTGGTTGCTGAGATGTTCTGAGCTATTTTAGCAGTTTTTAGGGTGTCCTGAACCATTTCAGTGGTTACTAGGGTGCTGCCATGTGGTTGTTAAGGTGTTCTGAACTGTTTTAGCAGTTCCTAAGGTTCGGTGCCATGTGTTGCTATGTGTTGAGCTGTTTTAGCAGTTTTTAGGGTGTCCTGAACAATTTCAGTGGTTGCTAGGGTGCTGCTATGTGGTTGTTAAGGTGTTCTGAACTGTTTTAGCAGTTCCTAAGGTTCGGTGCCATGTGTTGCTATGTGTTGAGCTGTTTTAGCAGTTGTTAGGGTGTCCTGAACAATTTCAGTGGTTGCTAGGGTGTTTCTATGTGGTTGCTAAGGTATTCTGAGTTGTTTTAGCAGGTGTTGTGGTGTCCTGATCCATTTTCAGCAGTTGCTAGAGTGTTGCTATGTGGTTGCTGAGATGTTCTGAGCTATTTTAGCAGTTTTTAGGGTGTCCTGAACCATTCCAGTGGTTGCTAGGGTGCTGCTATGTGGTTGTTAAGGTGTTCTGAGCTGTTTTAGCAGTTCCTAAGGTTCGGTGCCATGTGTTGCTATGTGTTGAGCTGTTTTAGCAGTTTCTAGGGTGTTCTGAGCCATTTTTGGTAATTGTTAGGGTGTTGCTGTGTGGTTGCTAAGGTATTCTGAGTTGTTTTAGCAGGTGTTGTGGTGTCCTGATCCATTTTCAGCAGTTGCTAGAGTGTTGCTATGTGGTTGCTGAGATGTTCTGAGCTATTTTAGCAGTTTTTAGGGTGTCCTGAACCATTCCAGTGGTTGCTAGGGTGCTGCTATGTGGTTGTTAAGGTGTTCTGAGCTGTTTTAGCAGTTCCTAAGGTTCGGTGCCATGTGTTGCTATGTGTTGAGCTGTTTTAGCAGTTTCTAGGGTGTTCTGAGCCATTTTTGGTAATTGTTAGGGTGTTGCTGTGTGGTTGCTAAGGTGTTCTGAGCTGTTTTAGCAGGTGTTATGGTGTCCTGATCCATTTTCAGCAGTTGCTAGAGTGTTGCTATGTGGTTGTTGAGGTGTTCTGAGCTATTTTAGCAGTTTCTAGGGTGTTCTGAACCATTTCAGTGGTTGCTAGGGTGCTGCTATGTGGTTGTTAAGGTGTTCTGAAGTGTTTTATTTCACGCGTTGCCATGGTGTATTAATATTTTGTATTTTTAATCAAATAAATGCAGCTTTGGTGAGCGTGAGAAACTCAAAATTTTCTAAAATCTTACTGACTCCCAACTTTTTTTTTTTTGCAAACGGTAGTGTATCTCAACATTGGTTAAGTGGCGAATCTAAAAATATCTACTTGGGTCTAATGTGTTAGATGCTGAGAACGTGGGATATTTATTTGGCTTTTTGGACTAACAGCCACATTAGGCCGAACACTTCACACACACACAAACACACATTTAAAGCCATAAACACACACACACACACACACACACACACACACACACACTAACTTGTAAATGCTGTTATCTCTGCCAACACCAAGGGACCCACACAAACCCTCGGTTTCTCTTTGTTTGCGTCTTCAGAGTGCGTTTGTGGCTCCGCTGTGCTGTGTTATTATTGATCTGGGTTCAGATGAAACCCGACTGCTCTTTAACAGCCGTGTTGATTTAAACAGCATGTTGAACTCCGTTACATCAATATCCAGTGCAGATGAATTATTAAACGCAGCTTTAAAGGGCCGTGTGTTTTTGCATAAAGTATTTTTATATAAATAGCGTCTCTTTGTAGATAAACGGCACTGCGTTCATTATCGTAATTGGGAATAGCTGTTAGAACTAGGAAAAGAAAATTGTCCCAAACTAGAATTTTGAATCTTTCTCTATGTATGTATGCAAAATGTGCTGCTACAAAACTAACATGTTGTAGGTGGTGCAGTTATGTGGTTGCTAAGGTGTTGAGTCATTTTGCCAGTCACTAAGGTGTCCTGAGCCAGTTTCAGCGGTTGTTAGGGTGTTGTTATGTGGTTGCTAAGGTGTTTTGAGCTTTTTTTCTAGCAGTTACTAGGATACTTTGAACCATTTTAGCCGTTGCTAGGTGTTGCTATTTTGCTAAGGTGTTCTGAGCTGTTTTAGCAGTTGTTAGGGTGTCCTGAGCCATTTTCAGCGGTTGCTAGGATGTTTCTATGTGGTTGCTAAGGTGTTCTGAGCTGTTTTAGCAGGTGTTATGGTGTCCTGAGCCATTTAAGCGGTTGCTAGGGTGCTGCTATGTGGTTGTTAAGGTGTTCCGAGCTGTTTTAGCAATTCCTAAGGTTCGGTGCCATTTTCAGCTGTTGCTAAGATGTTGCTATGTGACCAGTAAAGTGTTCTGAGCAATTTTAGAAGTTACTAGGGTGTTGCTATGTGTTGAGCTGTTTTAGCAGTTTCTGGGGTGTTCTGAACTATTCAATCATTACTAGGGTGTTGTAATGTGGTTGCTAGGGTGTTCTGAGCCATTTTACTGTTTGCTATGGTGTGCTATGTTGTTGCTTAGGTGTTCTGAACCATTTTAACAGTTGCTAGGGTGTTGCTATGTGTTTGCTTAGACGTTCTGAGCTGTTTTAACAGTTGCTAAGGTGTTCTAAGCTATTTCCAGAAGTTGCTAGGGTGTTTTTATGTGGTTGCTAAGGTGTTCTGAGTCATTTTAGCAGTGACTAGGGTGTTGCTATGTGTTTGCTTAGCTGTTTTAACAGTTGCTAAGGTGTTCTAAGCTATTTTCAACAGTTGCTAATGTGTTCTGAGCCATTTTAGCAGTTACTAGTATGCTCTGAGCCATTTCAGCCGTTGCAAAGGTGTTACTGTGTGGTTGCTTAGGTGTTCTGAGACGTTTTAACAGTTGCTAAGGTGTTCTAAGCTATTTCAGGTGTTGTTAAGGTGTTACTATGTGTTTGCTTAGATGTTCTGAGTCGTTTTAACAGTTGCTAGTGTTCTAAGCTATTTCAGCTGTTGTTAAGGTGTTACTATGTGTTTGCTTAGATGTTCTGAGTCGTTTTAACAGTTGCTAGTGTTCTAAGCTTTTTTCAGCAGTTGCTAGGGTGTTGTTATGTGGTTACTAAGGTGTTCTGAGCCATTTTAGCAGTTGCTAAGGTGTTCTAAGCTATTTTCAGCTGTTGCTAAGGTGTTGCTATGTGGTTGCTAAGACGTTCTGAGCCATTTTAGCAGTTGCTAAGGTGTTCTAAGCTATTTTCAGGTGTTGCTATGTGGTTGCTAAGACGTTCTGAGCCTTTTTAACAGTTGCTAAGGTGTTCTAAGCTATTTTCAGCTGTTGCTAAGGTGTTGCTATGTGATTGCTAAGACGTTCTGAGCCATTTTAACAGTCGCTAAGATGTTCTAAGCTATTTTCAGCAGTTGCTAGGGTGTTGTTATGTGGTTACTAAGGTGTTCTGAGCCATTTTAGCAGTTGCTAAGGTGTTGCTATGTGATTGCTTTGGTGTTCTGAACCGTTTTCCTGTTATTCTGGTTTCTTGTTATGGCTTGAGGGGCTCTTTAATGTTTAATTAATATATATTTTTTGCTTTTTTTTTTCAGCTGTTTTGTGGATAACTGTTTATCTGCTCTCATAGAAAAGTACAACGAAGGATGGTTATTCACCAAGGTTTAATATGCAGGGTAAGAGGTTTAGTATTAGCAATAGAAATAGTTATAGTAATGCTTGCCTTAGGTAGCTAAAGCAACTAATTAAGTCTCTATATCTACTAGAAAGACAAATAGTGGTCATTACCAGAATGTAAAGTGCAGCTGTAGTGGAACGTAAAGCACAAAAACAGAATCCCATCTCTTCGGTGTTTTCTCTGAGAGGTGGAGGTGCTCTGTTTACAACATCCGTCTCATCAGCCTCATTTTCTCTAATGGCGTCGCCTCGTTTTAATGGCAGATATTCATTTGGTATCTTAACAACAGTGGCACCCTTGGGACTGAGCCGTAAACAGGGGTGATGGGAAAATCCTCGACATTTGTCAGAGCGGCGCAGTGTGTTTGACAATATATGAATTATTGATTAAACTGTTGAATTTTAAACGAGGCTTGTGTCGTGTTGAGGCCCCGCAACATAAATGCATAATTATGCATATTCTGGAAAAGATATTGAGCGGGAAGAGGCCCGAGTCTTTAGTCTATATTTTACTTTTCAAGAATAAACCGAGTTGTTTGCTTTGTATTGAACCGTTCAAGAATAAATCGAAAGAAAGAAAAACACAAACCCATGCTTCCGCTAAAAACAACAATAGTACAATCAGATCGAAGGCTGTTTTTATGGACTGATGGTGCTACACAATGGTGGCAGCGCTCCAGGAGGCCATAGAGTCTCACACAGTCAGTTTGAGCTCGCTGCAGTGTTTACAGGCCTAAACATAGCCAGGGCGACACAGCAGCATGCAGCCTTGAACTGATTGAAAAAGACCCAGAGAACTGAAGGTAATTCTACTGTAAATCTAATTGCCCTCGGAGTCATTTGAGTGGCCTGTGGCAGAGGCAAATAATCTGTCTGTAAGGTCAGCTTATCTAATACTTCACAGAACCAAGAACCAGTATTTTAGACTTTATGTAGTAGTTTTAAGACATAACATAACCTATATTTTACACTTTATATAACAAATGTTGGACTTTACAGAACTAAGAAATCATTATTTTAGATTTCATGAACCAAACAAACAAACAAAAAACAATATTTTAAATGTCACACAGTAGTTTTAGACTTTACAGAACCCAGAAACTAATATTTTAGTCTTTACAGAATAATTTTTTGACTTCACAAATCCAAGAAATCAATATTTTAGACTTTACAGAACCCAGAAATCAATATTTTAGACTTAATATAATAGTTTTAAACTTTACAGAACCCAAAAACCAATATTTCAGTCTTTACAGAATATTTTTTTGACTTTACAAACCCAAGAAATCAATATTTTAGACTTAATATAATAGTTTTAAACTTTACAGAACCCAAAAACCAATATTTCAGGCTTTACAGAATAATTTTTTGACTTTACAAGACCCAAGAAGCAATATTTTAGACTTAACAGAACCCAGAAACCATTTTTTAGACTTTACAGAACCCAGAAATCAATATTTTAGACTTTACAACACCAATAAACCAATATTTTAGTCTTTACAGAATTTATTTACTTAACAGAACCCAGAAACCAATATTTTAGACTTTATAGAACCCAGAAATCAATATTTTAGACTTTACAAAGCCAAGAAACCAATATTTTAGACTTTACAGAACTCAGAAACCAATATTTTAGACTTTACAGAGTAATGTTTTGACTTTACAAACCAAGTAAATCAATATTTTGACTTTACAGAGCACAAAAACTATATTTTAGACTTAACAGAACCCAGAAACCAATATTTTAGACTTTATAGAACCCAGAAACCAATATTTTAGACTTTACAAAGCCAAGAAACCAATATTTTAGACTTTACAGAACCCAGAAACCAATATTTTAGACTTTATAGAACCCAGAAATCAATATTTTAGACTTTACAAAGCCAATAAACCAATATTTTAGACTTTACAGAACCCAGAAACCAATATTTTAGACTTTACAAAGCCAAGAAACCAATATTTTAGACTTTACAGAACCCAGAAACCAATATTTTAGACTTTATAGAACCCAGAAATCAATATTTTAGACTTTACAAAGCCAAGAAACCAATATTTTAGACTTTACAGAACTCAGAAACCAATATTTTAGACTTTACAGAATAATGTTTTGACTTTACAAACCAAGTAAATTAATATTTTGACTTTACAGAGCACAAAAACTATATTTTAGACTTAACAGAACCCAGAAACCAATATTTTAGACTTTATAGAACCCAGAAACCAATATTTTAGACTTTACAAAGCCAAGAAACCAATATTTTAGACTTTACAGAACCCAGAAACCAATATTTTAGACTTTACAGAACCCAGAAACCAATATTTTAGACTTTACAAAGCCAAGAAACCAATATTTTAGACTTTACAGAACCCAGAAACCAATATTTTAGACTTTATAGAACCCAGAAATCAATATTTTAGACTTTACAAAGCCAAGAAACCAATATTTTAGACTTTACAGAACTCAGAAACCAATATTTTAGACTTTACAGAATAATGTTTTGACTTTACAAACCAAGTAAATTAATATTTTGACTTTACAGAGCACAAAAACTATATTTTAGACTTAACAGAACCCAGAAACCAATATTTTAGACTTTATAGAACCCAGAAACCAATATTTTAGACTTTACAAAGCCAAGAAACCAATATTTTAGACTTAACAGAACCCAGAAACCAATATTTTAGACTTTATAGAACCCAGAAACCAATATTTTAGACTTTACAAAGCCAAGAAACCAATATTTTAGACTTTACAGAACCCAGAAACCAATATTTTAGACTTTATAGAACCCAGAAACCAATATTTTAGACTTTACAAAGCCAAGAAACCAATATTTTAGACTTTACAGAACCCAGAAACCAATATTTTAGACTTTATAGAACCCAGAAACCAATATTTTAGACTTTACAAAGCCAAGAAACCAATATTTTAGACTTTACAGAACCCAGAAACCAATATTTTAGACTTTACAAAGCCAAGAAACCAATATTTTAGACTTTACAGAACCCAGAAACCAATATTTTAGACTTTACAAAGCCAAGAAACCAATATTTTAGACTTTACAGAACCCAGAAACCAATATTTTAGACTTTACAAAGCCAAGAAACCAATATTTTAGAGTTTACAGAACCCAAAAACCAATATTTTAGTCTTTACAGAGCAATTTTTAGACTTTACAAACCCAAGAAATCAATATTTTAGATTTTACAGAACAATTTTAGACTTTACAGAATATTTTTTTTTTAACTTACAGAATCTGGAAACCCAAATGTTAGAAGTTAAAGAACCTAGAAATTAATTTTTTAGACTTAATAGAATTCAAAGCTCTAAGAGTCTCACATGGTCAGTTTGAGCTCGCCACAGTGTTTACAGACATCAACCAGCTAAACTTAGCCGGTGCGGCAAACCAGAAAACAGTCTTGAACTGATTGAATTAGCAGTCGTATTGTGAGAGTGAAAGACCCAGAGAACTGAAGGTAATTCTATTCTAAATCTAATTGCCCTCGGGGTCATTTGAGTGGCCTGTGGCGGAGGCAAATAATCTGTCTGTAAGGTCAGCGTATCTAATGCTGGGTGACGGTTTGATGGTGCTCTAAGAGAGCGTTTCTCCTCAGGGATCTGTTCCCACCGGTCTGTATCTTTGCTTGGTTGAGCGCGCTCTTGAAAATAAAGCCTCCAATTAGAGGATTTTACAGCCTGATGTCATACGAGAACCTTTTGAAAGGAAAATTCTGTCATGGTTTACTCACCCTTGTGTGGTTTTGAAACCAGTGTTCGTTTCTTTCTTCTCATGACCGCAAAAGCAGTGTGTCCAAGATGCCATGTTATGTGTAATTAAGATATAAAGTAGCTCTCATATCTCACTTACCTTCATGTGAAGATCATCAGTTCAGCGCAAGCTTGCATATGCAAAATGTGCATCAGATTTGATTATCAGTGAATGGCGATGTGCATTTCAATCTTTTCTTTAAGATTTTTTTTTCTTTCTATACTTATTTTTTTTATGTATCTATGTAGTCAACATTAAACTAGGAAAATAATTGGAAGAGTCTTGATTTCATCCACTAGGACTTGATTAATCACGAACAGTGGGTTAAAAAATAGTCAAGTTAGGACAATTCTTAGACTTACTTTTTTCCCCATTTTGCAAAAACCTAAAAAACAGTATTTTTTTCCTTTACAGAACAATTTTCAGACTTTACAGAACCAAGAAATCAATGCTGTAGACTTTTTTTAGAACCAAGAAACCAATATCTTAAACTTAACTGAATGGTTTTAGACTTTATTGATCCCCCCCAAAACTATATGAAACTCAGAAACCAATATTTTAGACTTTATAGAATGATTTTAGACTTTACAGAACCCATAAACCAATATGTTAGTCTTTACAGAACAATTCTTAGACTTAGACCGAACCAAGAAATCAACATTTTTGAGTTTAAAGTACCAATAAATCAGTATTTTAGAGTTTAAAGAACCTAGAAACCAATATTTTAGACTTTATAGAATACGGAAATCAATACTTTAGATTTTACAGAACATTTTTAGAATTTACAGAACTCAGAAATCAATATTTTGTCCTTATAGATTAATTTGTAGATATTACAGAACCCAGAAAACAATATTTTGTCTTTACAGACCAATTTTTAGACTTTACCAAACCCAGAAACCAATATTTTAGATTTTACAGAACAGTTGTACAATTTACAGAACTCACAAACCAATATTTTAGACTTTATAGAATCCAGAAATCAATATTTTAGATTTTACAGAACAATTTTAGAATTTACAGAACCCACAAAATAATATTTTGTCTTTACAGACCAGTTTTTAGACTTTACAGAATCCAGAAATCAATATTTTAGACTTTACAAAACTCCGAAACCAATATTTTGGACTTTACAGAACATTTTTAGAATTTACAAAACTCCGAAACCAATATTTTGCCTTTACAGATGAATTTTTAGACTTTACAGAACCCAGAAACCAATATGTTAGATTTTACAGAACAATTTTATACTTTACAGAACCCAAAAAAAACAATATTTTATCTTTACAGACCAATTTTTAGGCTTTACAGAATCCAGAAACCAATATTTTAGATTTTACAGAACAGTTTTAAATTTTACAGAGCTCAAAAACCAATATTTTAGACTTTACAAAACCATTTAATCAGTATTTTTGAGTTTGTAGAACCTAGAAACCCATATTTTATATATTACAGAACAATGTTAGACTTTACAGAAACCAATATTTTAGATTTTACAGAACAATTTTAGAATTTACAGAACCCAGAAACCAATATTTTAGACTTTACAAAATGCAGAAACCAATATTTAGGACTTTACAGAACATTTTTAGAATTTACAAAACTCCGAAACCAATATTTTGTCTTTACAGATGAATTTTTAGACTTCACAGAACCCAGAAATCAATATTTTAGATTTTACAGAACAGTTTTAAATTTTACAGAGCTCAAAAAACAATATTTTAGACTTTACAGAACATTTTTAGACTTTACAAAACTCCGAAACCAATATTTTGTCTTTACAGATGAATTTTTAGACTTTACAGAACCCAGAAACCAATATGTTAGATTTTACAGAACAGTTTTAAAATTTACAGAGCTCAAAAACAATATTTTAGACTTAACCATGAAATCAATATTTTAGCATTTATAGAACCTAGAAACCCATATTTTATATATTACAGAACAATGTTAGACTTTACAGAAACCAATATTTTAGATTTTACAGAACATTTTTAGAATTTACAAAACTCAGAAACCAATATGTTAGATTTTACAAAACAATTTTATACTTTACAGAACCCAAAAAACAATATTTTGTCTTTACAGACCAATTTTTAGACTTTACAGAATCCAGAAACCAATATTTTAGATTTTACAGAACAGTTTTAAATTTTACAGAGCTCAAAAACCAATATTTTAGACTTTACAAAACCATTTAATCAGTATTTTTGAGTTTGTAGAACCTAGAAACCCATATTTTATATATTACAGAACAATGTTAGACTTTACAGAAACCAATATTTTAGATTTTACAGAACAATTTTAGACTTTATAAAACCCAGAAACCAATATTTTAGACTTTACAGAACATATTTAGACTTTACAAAACTCCAAAACCAATATTTTGTCTTTACAGAACAATTTTTAGACTTTACAGAACCCAGAAACTAATATGTTAGATTTTACAGAACAGTTTTAAAATTTACAGAGCTCAAAAACAATATTTTAGACTTTACAAAACCATTTAATCAATATTTTTGAGTTTGTAGAACCTAGAAACCCATATTTTATATATTACAGAACAATATTAGACTTTACAGAAACCAATATTTTAGATTTTACAGAACAATTTTAGAATTTACAAAACACCGAAACCAATATTTTGTCTTTACAGATGAATTTTTAGACTTTACAGAACCCAGAAATCAATATTTTAGATTTTACAGAACAGTTTTAAAATTTACAGAGCTCAAAAACCAATATTTTAGACTTTGCAGAACTATGAAATCAATATTTTAGCATTTATAGAACCTAGAAAACCATATTTTATATATTACATAACAATGTTAGACTTTACAGAAAGCAATATTTTAGACTTTATAGAATCCAGAAACCATTATTTTAGATTTTACAGAACAATTTTAGATTTTACAGAACCCACAAAATAATATTTTGTCTTTACAGAGCAGTTTTTAGACTTTACAGAATCCAGAAATCAATATTTTAGACTTTACAAAACTCCGAAACCAATATTTTGGACTTTACAGAACATTTTTAGAATTTACAAAACTCCGAAACCAATATTTTGTCTTTACAGATGAATTTTTAGACTTTACAGAACCCAGAAATCAATATTTTAGATTTTACAGAACAGTTTTAAATTTTACAGAGCTCAAAAAACAATATTTTAGACTTTACAAAACCATTTAATCAATATTTTTGAGTTTGTAGAACCTAGAAACCCATATTTTATATATTACAGAACAATATTAGACTTTACAGAAACCAATATTTTAGACTTTACAGAACATTTTTAGACTTTACAAAACTCCAAAACCAATATTTTGTCTTTACAGAACAATTTTTAGACTTCACAGAACCCAGAAACCAATATGTTAGATTTTACAGAACAGTTTTAAAATTTACAGAGCTCAAAAACAATATTTTAGACTTTACAAAACCATTTAATCAATATTTTTGAGTTTGTAGAACCTAGAAACCCATATTTTATATATTACAGAACAATATTAGACTTTACAGAAACCAATATTTTAGATTTTACAGAACAATTTTAGAATTTACAAAACTCAGAAACCAATATTTTAGATTTTACAGAACATTTTTAGAATTTACAAAACACCGAAACCAATATTTTGTCTTTACAGATGAATTTTTAGACTTTACAGAACCCAGAAACTAAAATGTTAGATTTTACAGAACAGTTTTAAAATTTACAGAGCTCAAAAACAATATTTTAGACTTTACAAAACCATTTAATCAATATTTTTGAGTTTGTAGAACCTAGAAACCCATATTTTATATATTACAGTACAATATTAGACTTTACAGAAACCAATATTTTAGATTTTACAGAACAAGTTTAGAATTTACAAAACTCAGAAACCAATATTTTAGACTTTACAGAACATTTTTAGACTTTACAAAACTCCAAAACCAATATTTTGTCTTTACAGAACAATTTTTAGGCTTTACAGAACCCAGAAACCAATATGTTAGATTTTACAGAACAGTTTTAAAATTTACAGAGCTCAAAAACAATATTTTAGACTTAACCATGAAATCAATATTTTAGCATTTATAGAACCTAGAAACCCATATTTTATATATTACAGAACAATGTTAGACTTTACAGAAACCAATATTTTAGATTTTACAGAACATTTTTAGAATTTACAGAACCCAGAAACCAATATGTTAGATTTTACAAAACAATTTTATACTTTATAGAACCCAAAAAAACAATATTTTGTCTTTACAGACCAATTTTTAGACTTTACAGAATCCAGAAACCAATATTTTAGATTTTACAGAACAGTTTTAAATTTTACAGAGCTCAAAAACCAATATTTTAGACTTTACAAAACCACTTAATCAGTATTTTTGAGTTTGTGGAACCTAGAAACCCATATTTTATATATTACAGAACAATGTTAGACTTTACAGAAACCAATATTTTAGATTTTACAGAACAATTTTAGACTTTACAAAACCCAGAAACCAATATTTTAGACTTTACAGAACATATTTAGACTTTACAAAACTCCAAAACCAATATTTTGTCTTTACAGAACAATTTTTAGATTTTACAGAACCCAGAAACTAAAATGTTAGATTTTACAGAACAGTTTTAAAATTTACAGAGCTCAAAAACAATATTTTAGACTTTACAAAACCATTTAATCAATATTTTTGAGTTTGTAGAACCTAGAAACCCATATTTTATATATTACAGAACAATATTAGACTTTACAGAAACCAATATTTTAGATTTTACAGAACAATTTTAGAATTTACAAAACTCAGAAACCAATATTTTGTCTTTACAGATGAATTTTTAGACTTTACAGAACCCAGAAATCAATATTTTAGATTTTACAGAACAGTTTTAAAATTTACAGAGCTCAAAAACCAATATTTTAGACTTTGCAGAACTATGAAATCAATATTTTAGCATTTATAGAACCTAGAAAACCATATTTTATATATTACATAACAATGTTAGACTTTACAGAAAGCAATATTTTAGACTCTGTAGAATCCAGAAACCATTATTTTAGACTTTAAGAGCACAGACAGAAATTATTCTGCAACCAGGGTACTGTAGAACCACTGAAGATTATTTGAGGGTTGCATGTACGTAGATCCCACCTTCTCCATGGTTCCCCAACTGAGGCCTAACGATGAACAGCCGGATCAGGGATGTGTCCTCCTGACCCCCAACTGTCCCTCACGCACGACTTACAGCAGAATGCGACCCTTCTGACCTGCAGCTTCCTCCAGGGAATTAGGCTGCATCTCCAGGGCACCCAAGAACTCAATACATCTTCATCAGAGCGGGAGGGTTCAATTGAGAGCCATTAGTGGGGTTGAGAGTAAAGGTGGAGCAGCTGTTGGGTCTTAGAAAGGCTTGTTGCATCTTTTGTGTTTGGAGAGCCGAGGTGTCTGTTTCACGCCCCCTCCTCCTCTTCTTCGTCAGCGCGCGAGAGAGTCTTGCTGCCGTCTGAAGATAGAGCCGCTGTGGCTGTGAGATACGCCGCACAACATTAATTAGCAGCTCTCATTATAGCCCGCGGCCTCGGCGCTCTGTCGAGCCGCGTGTGTCGCATGCGCACGCTCACACGCTCACGCACGCCGATGTTTCCCAAGGACTTGCAATCTTCACAATATGCTTGAATATTCTTGTTTACCAAGTCGCTTTAAACAGTTCTGTGATTCATTTGGGTGAAACAAACCTAGAGGGATTTTCAGCAAATAACATTGAGCTCGCTGCTTTGACTCGGTGCATTATTTTAAAACTGTACCCGAAGAAATGCGACTGCAAATTTTGTTTTCTTAGCGCTTTATTAAAAACGACATGCAATCAAAATTGGAGTTTTGTGGCTTTTAGTTCACGTCATGCATTTTCCAGTGTGCTGCTAAATATACATATTTAAAATGTCCAAATGTCTTCAGAGACCAAAAACACTAACTCATTTTGTTTGCATGAGCATATATTATATTTTTCCCAGTGAAATCCTTTCTAAAATAAGGACTTTCCTCATAAAACCTCCCACCTGTGATATCAGGAATTGCAATTGTGATTTGCATTAAAGGGATAGTTGAAAATTCTGTCATCATTTTCCTGTATGAGTTTTCTTGTTCTGCTGAACACAAAAGAGGATTATTTGATGAATGTTGGTAGCCAAACAGTTGATGGTAGCCATTGACTTTTTTTTCCATACTATAGAAGTCAAATGTTTGGTTACCATTATCCGTTAAAATATCTTATTTTGTGCTCAAGCAACTTATAAATATGGAATTGCAACTTTTAATCTCACAATTCTGACATTTTCTCACAATAGCAATTCTGACTTTTTTTTTCTCAGGATTGTTCTCGAAATTCGAATTATAGAACTTTGAGAAAAAGAACTTTGAAAGTCAGAACTTTGAGAAAAAGTCGCAATTCTGACTTTATAACGTGATTTATATTAAGCAATTCTAACTTCGTTAACTCACAATTGCAATCTTGCAATCCTGACTTTTTTCTTGCGATTGCAAGTTAATATCTCATTCTTTTTTATCAGAATTGTGTGACAAAGTTGTAATTTATATCTTGAATTCTGACTTTCTAACATGCGATTGCACCTTTAAATCACATAATTCTGACTTCATAATATTGCAATTTTGATTTTTTTTCTCAGAATTGCCTGACAAACTCGCAATTGTAAGTTATAAAGTCAGAACTGTGAGAAAACGTGAGATATAAACTTGCAATTCTGACTTTTTTCTTGTGATTGCACGTTAATATCTCACAATTCTTTTTTTATCAGAATTGCGTGACAAAGTTGTAATTTATATCTTGAATTCTGACTTTCTAACATGCGATTGCACCTTTAAATCACATAATTCTGACGTCATAATATTGCAATTTAGATTTTTTTCTCAGAATTGAGTGTCATAAACTTAAAACTGTGAGAAAAAGTTGCAAGATATAAACTTGCAATTCTGACTTTTTTCTTGTGATTGCACGTTAATATCTCACAATTCTTTTTTTTATCCGAATTGCATGACAAAGTTGTCATTTATATCTTGCAATTCTGACTTATAACATGGGATTGCACCTTTAAATCACATAATTCTGACTTCATAATATTGCAATTTTGACTTTTTTTTCAGAATTGTGACAAACTTGCAATTTCTAGTAATAAACTGCGAGAAAAAGTTGCAAGATATAAACTTGCCATTCTGACTTTTTATCTTGCAATTGTGAGCTAACATCTCACACTTTTTTTATCAGAACTGCATTACATAAAATCGCAATGTATAGCTTGCAACTCTCACTTTATATCACGTAATCTGACCTAATAACTTGCAATTGCAAGTTTACATTTTGCAATTCTTTTTTCTTAGAATTGTGCGTTGCGAGTCAAAGTCAGAACTGCGAGAAAAAGTTGTGATATAAACCTAAATTTAGACTTTTTTTGTTGCGTTTGAGTTTACATCTCACAGTTCAGAATTGCATGATACAAAGTCACAATTTATAGCTTGCAATTCTAACTTTATATCACGTAATCTGACTTAATAACTTGCAATGTTCATTTGGGTATACATTTAGCTGTTCATAAGGTGGATTGCCTAGGGGAAGAAACTGTTCTTGTGCCTGGTCGTCCTGGTATTTGGGGCTCTGTAGCGCCGGCCAGATGGCAAAAGCTCGAAGAGGGGATGGCTTGGATGTGAGGGATCCAGAGTGATTTTCTGAGCTCTTTTCCTCACTCTGGATGTATAAAGTTCTTGAAGGGTGGGCAGGGGATCACCAATAATCTTGCACTCCGAACCATTCTCTGTAATCTTCTGATGTCTGATTTTGTAGCTGAGCCAAACCAGACAGTTATTGATGTGCACTGAACAGACTCGATGACAGCTGAGTAGAACTGTTTCAGCAGCTCCTGTGTTAGGCCTTTGTTGAGCCTTTTTTACAATGGAGTCGATGTGAGTGTCCCACTTCAGGTCATTTGAATTGTTTCTGAATTCTGAATTTTTTCTTGGAAAAGTTAGAAGTGCAACAAAAAGTCATGAGACATAAACTTGCAGATCAGACTTTTTTCTTGCAACTGAGTTTACACCGTTGTATCAGGCATTTCTGACTATAACTCACAGATTGCGATTTTACATCTTGCAATTATTTATTTTTTTTTTTTGCAGTTTTTGCATAACTTGTAATTGTGAGTTATAAAGTCAGAATTGTGAGAAAGTCGCAAAATGAACTTAAAATTCTTTAAAAATGCATATAAAGTTCTGACTTGATAACATACGTTTGCGACTTTACATCAAGCAATTCTGACTTTATAACTCACAAATTACGATTTTACATCTTGCGATTCAGTCTTTTTTCTTCTGAATGCATGACGAACTTGTAATTGTAAGTTATAAAAAATGTACTTAAAATTCTGACTTTTTTATCAGAATTGTGTGATTATAAAGTTGCAATTTATGTCTTTATAACATGTGATTGTTTCTTTGCAAATCAGACTTTTTTTCTTGCAACTGTGAGTTTACACCTTTATATCATGCATTTCTGACTTTATAACTCACAAATTGCGATTTTACATCTTGCAATTATTTTTTTTCCCTCAGAATGCATGACGAACTTGTAATTGTAAGTTATAAAGTCAGAATTGTGAGAAAGTCGCAAAATTAACTTAAAATTCTGACTTTTTTTATCAGAATTGCATATAAAGTTTCAATTTATATCTTGCAATTCTGACTTGATAACATGCGTTTGCGACTTTACATCACGCAATTCTGACTTTATAACTCACAAATTGCGATTTTACATCTTGCAATTCAGTCTTTTTTCTTCAGAATGCATGCCGAACTTGTAATTGTGAGTTATAAAAAAATGTGCTTAAAATTCTGACTTTTTTTTAATCAGAATTGTGTGATTATAAAGTTGAGATTTGTGTCTTTATAACATGTGATTGCTTCTTTGCAAATCAGACTTTTTTTTTCTTGCAACTGTGAGTTTACACCTTTATATCATGCATTTCTGACTTTGTAACTCACAAATTCTGATTTTACATCTTGCAATTCTTTTTTTTTTCCCCTCAGAATTCATGACAAACTTGTAATTGTGAGTTATAAAGCCAGAATTGTAAGAAAGTCGCACAATGAACTTAAAATTCTTTAAAAACGCATATAAAGTTGCAATTTATGTCTTGCAATTCTGACTTGATAACACGTTTGCGACTTTACATCACACAATTTTGACTTTATATAATTTTTTTTTTCTCAAAGTGCATGACAAACTTGTAATTGTGAGTTATAAAGTCAGAATTGTGAGAAAGTCGCAAAATTCTGACTTTTTTTTATCAGAATTGTTATATAAAGTTGAAATGTATGTCTTGCAATTACAACTTTATAACATGCCATTGTACCTTTATATCACTGACTTTATTACTCGCAATTTCTCTTTTACATCTTGCAGTTTAGATTTTTTTTAATAAAAATTGCATATGAAGTCGCAATTTTTATGTTTAAAACATGATTGTGACTATATATCACACTATTCTGACTTCATAACTTGCAGTTGCAAGTTTACATCTTTCAGTTCAGTTTTTTTTCTTAGAAAAGTTAGAACTGCAAGAAAAAGTCGTGAGACGTAAACTTGCAAATCAGACTTTTTTTTCTTGCAACTGTGAGTTTACATCTCGCACTTCTGACTTTTTTTATCAGAATTGCATGATATAAAGTTGCAATTTATGTCTGACTTGATAACATGCGTTTGCCACTTTATATCACGCAATTCTGACTTTATAACTCACAAAATGCGATTTTACATCTTGCAATTCAATTTTTTTTTCAGAATGCATGACGAACTTGTAATTGTGTTATAAAGTCATAATTGTAAGAAAGTTGCAAGATTAACTTCAAATTATTATTTTTTTATCAGAATTGTGTGATATAAAGTTTAAATTTATGTCTTGCAACATGCGATTGCACCTTTATATCACAGAATTCTGACTTTATTACTCGCAATTTCAATTTTACATCTTGCAATTCAGATTTTTTAAATAAGAATCGCATATGAAGTCGCAATTTTATGTTTAAAACATAGAATTGTGACTTTATATCACAATTCTGACTTTATAACATTTTGCAGTTCTGACTTTTCTTTCGGAATTGCGTGATATAAAGTCGCTATTTATGTCTTGCAAATCTGACGTTATAACATGCGATTGTGACTATATATCACACTATTCTGACTTCATAACTTGCAGTTGCAAGTTTACATCTTTCAGTTCAGTTTTTTTTTCTTAGAAAAATTAGAACTGCAAGAAAAAGTCGTGAGACGTAAACTTGCAAATCAGACTTTTTTTTCTTGCAACTGTGAGTTTACATCTCGCAATTCTGACTTTTTTTTATCAGAATTGCATGATATAAAGTTGCAATTTATGTCTTGCAACATGCGATTGCACCTTTATATCACAGAATTTTGACTTTATTACTCGCAATTTCAATTTTACATCTTGCAATTCAGATTTTTTAAATAAGAATTGCATATGAAGTCACAATTTTATGTTTAAAACATAGGATTGTGACTTTATATCACAATTCTGACTTTATAACATGCGATTGCGAATATATATCACACTATTCTGACTTCATAACTTGCACTTGCAAGTTTACATCTTTCAGTTCTGAATTTTTTCTTAGAAAAGTTAGAACTGCAAGAAAAGTCGTAAGACATAAACTTGCAAATCAGAATTTTTTTTCTTGCCACTCTGAGTTTACATCTCGCACTTCTGACTTTTTTTTATCAGAATTGCATGATATAAACTTGCAATTTATATCTGACTTGATAACATGCGTTTGCAACTTTAAATTTCTGACTGTATAACTGACAATTGCAAGAAAAAAAATTACCTTTTTGATTTTATTCAGTGGCACAAACAATCTTAGATTAGGATTAGGATTTTTTTTTGTTTACATCACACAATTCTGATTTTATAACTCACAAAATGCGATTTTACATCTTGCAATTCAGTCTTTTTTCTTCAGAATGCATGGCAAACTTGTAATTGTGAATTATAAAGTCAGAATTCTAAGAAAGTCACATATTGTAAAATTATAAATGAATAACAATAATAAAAAAAAAGAATTCTAAGAAAGTCACAAAGTTGAAATTTATGTCTGGCTTGATAACATGCGTTTGCGACTCTATCACGCAGTTCTGGCTTCATAACTGACAATTCCAAAAAAAATTACCTTTTTGTTTTTAATCAGTGGCACAAACAATCTTGGATTATTTTTTTTTTTGTTTATTTTGAGAGAGAGGATGGGGGCAGGGGTTGAGGTGAACTGTCCTCTTAAAGTAATTCATGGTACAAAAGTCAATAGATTTTCATTGATTTTAAGGCTATTTTAAAAGGACAAGGAAATGCATCAACACAGGAAAGAAAATCACATTGCATGCGGTCTGTGGAAGCGTAGGTCAGAGAGTTTGTGTGTAATCTCTCCTACATGAGCACACACTATACACTCCTGTCTGTCACTCGCCGTATCTCTGTAATGCACTTTTCCTATATCCAGTCTTTCATTTCTCCGTCTGCCAGTCCTTTCAGTAGAATGAGAGCGATTGAGGGTTTGCGACACAGAAAAACATACAGATGCTGAATGTTTCTCCTAAATCACTAGGAGAGCTTTCAGAAAGCCCGTGTCTGCTGTCCTGTGCTGACCTGATGGGAAAACCAGAGCTCAGCTGGAGTTCAGAGAATCGTCATTTTTACTCGTCTGTGTTTCCCGTCTCTGTTGTGCTTGTAAACTCACTCCGGTTCGGGCCAGGCCTCGATTTCTTCAGGTGTTTTTAGTAAATTTAAGAGCATGCTAATGCATTAGTAAGTTATTTAGGGTGCTTTCTAGGGGGTTCTGCTTGATTGCTAGGGTGCTAAGTATTAACAGCTGATGTTTGAACTTTTGTGAGAGTTCATTAAATGACGTAACTCTTATTAAATCCCGATATCAAACTTTATAACATGCAATTGTGAGCTATAACGTCATGAGATATAAATTAGCAATTTTGAGGAAATAGCTTTTCCCCCTTCAGGATTGGACTTAGTAACTTGCAATTGAAAAGAAGTCAGAATTGGTAGATATAAACTTGCAATTGCTAGAACATAGTCAAAATTGTGAGAATTGTGAGAAAATCTGAATTGCAATTTTTATTTCTCATGATTCTGACTTATTTTCTCTGCATGATATAGACTCACAATTAAGTTATGAAGTCTGAATTGTGAGGTGTAAAATTGCAATTCAGTTTTTTAATATATTTCGCAATTTTGACTTTTGTCGCAATTACAAGTTTACATCTTGCGATTCTGGTCAAATATCTACACGATAAAAAAAACATTCAGAATCGCAAGATGTAAACTTGCAATTGCGACAAAAGTCAAAATTGCGAGATATATAAAAAAATTTGCAATTTTATATCTCACAATTCATATTTCTTGACTCTCAATTGTAAGTCTGTTATGCAATTCTGAGAAAATCAGTCAGAATCGCAAGATATAAACTCATAATTGCAAGAAAACGTCAGAGTTGCAAGATATACATTTGCACTTGCGAGAAAGTCAGAAATGCAAGGAAAATCTGAATTGCAGTTTTATTCTCATGATTCTGACTTATTTTCTCAGAACTGCATGATACAGACTCACAATTAATTTCTGAAGTCTGAATTGTGAGATATAAAATTGCAATTCAGACTTTTTTTTATATATTTCGCAATTTTGACTTTTGTCGCAATTGCAAGTTTACATCTTGTGATTCTGATCAAATATGTACACAATAAAAAAAACATTCAGAATCGCAAGTAAACTTGTAAACTTGTAATTGCGACAAATCAAAATTGCGAAATATATTAAAAAAAATAGAATTGCAATTTTATATCTCACAATTCAGACTGCATAACTCTCAATTGTAAGTCTGTTATGCAATTCTGAGAAAATCAGTCAGAATCGCAAGATATAAACTCATAATTGCAATTGCAAGATATACATTTGCACTTGCGAGAAAGTCAGAAATGCAAGGAAAATCTGAATTGCAGTTTTATTTCTCATGATTCTGACTTATTTTCTCAGAACTGCATGATACAGACTCACAATTAATTTCTGAAGTCTGAATTGTGAGATATAAAATTGCAATTCAGACTTTTTTTTATATATTTCGCAATTTTGACTAATATATTATAATATTTATAATATTTTCGCAATTTTGACTAATATATTCTCGCAATTCAGACTGCATAACTCTCAATTGTTATGAAGTATGAGTTGTGAGACATAAAATTACAATTAAATTTTTTTTTTATATATCTTGCAATTTTGACTTGTCGCAATTGCAAGTTTACATCTTGCGATTCTGATTAAATATCTACACAATAAAAAAAACATTCAGAATCACAAGATGTAAACTTACAATTGCGACAAAAGTCAAAATTGCGAAATATATAAAAAAAAATTGAATTGCAAATTTATATCTCACAATTCAGACTGCATAACTCTCAATTGTAAGTCTGTTATGCAATTCTGAGAAAATCAGTCAGAATTGCAAGACATAAACTCATAATTGCAAGAAAAACATCAGAGTTGCAAGATATACATTTGCACTTGCGAGAAAGTCAGAAATGCAAGGAAAATCTTAATTGCAGTTTTATTCTCATGATTCTGACTTATTTTCTCAGAACTGCATGATATAGACTCACAATTAAGTTATGAAGTCTGAATTGTGAGATATAAAATTGCAATTCAGACTTTTTATATATATCTCGCAATTTTGACTTTTGTCGCAATTGCAAGTTTACATCTTGTGATTCTGATCAAATATCTACACAATAAAAAAAACATTCAGAATCACAAGATGTAAACTTACAATTGCGACAAAAGTCAAAATTGCGAAATATATAAAAAAAAATTGAATTGCAATTTTATATCTCACAATTCAGACTGCATAACTCTCAATTGTAAGTCTGTTATGCAATTCTGAGAAAATCAGTCAGAATCGCAAGATATAAACTCATAATTGCAATTGCAAGATATACATTTGCACTTACGAAAAAGTCAGAAATGCAAGAAAAATCTTAATTTAACAATTTTGACTGTATAACTCTCAATTGGGAAGTCTATATTACGCAATTCTGAGAAAGTAAGTTTGTTATGTAATGACTTTTTAAGTCAAAGTAGTGTAACTGGCAGTGTTTTTCTTGTAATTCTGCCCAGCGGCTGTTCTGATGTGTACAGGTTGTTTTGGCATTTCATTATACAGCAGCTCATTTATTGGAAAGTGACCTGATATTATTGCATATCATGGCATTCGACAGGCGCTGCTCTGATGAAATGTGCTTTTAATAAGGTTTTATTGCTGATGCATGAATAAATAATGCGGCGGTAGTTTATCTTCATTGTTGGTTAACAATGTCCAATCTGTCCCTTTAAACTGCAGCTGAAGCAACATCTGTGCTTTTATTCTGAGGTGACACTGATGGAGGTCATTTATATCAGTTCAAACTTGTAACGTCGTTATAGAGCTGATGTGTTTGTCTCTCTCCTCTTATTATCCTCAGCCGTGCCTGTCTTGTCCTTTATTTGACATGCTTGTTTCTAAAGACCCTTGAATAAAAAATTAAAAAAGGTCATTGCAACTTTTTCCTCACAATTCTGTTTGCACAGAAAACTGGAGTTTCAACTTTATAACTTGCATAACAGTTATAACATCATGTGATATAAATTTGCAATTCTGAGGAAATAGTCTGTTTTCCCCCATCAGGATTGGACTTAGTAACTTGCAGTTGAAAAGAAGTCAGAATTGCGATTAAAACAAAGTCAAAATTGGTAGATATAAACTCACATTTGTGACAAGATTGTGAGAAAATCTGAATGGCAATTTTTATTTCTCATGATTCTGACTTATTTTCTCAGAATTGCATGATATAGACTGACAATTGAGTTATAAATAAAGATATAAAATTGCAAATCAGATCTTTCTTGCATTTCTGACTTTCTCACAAGTGCAAACGTATATCTTGCAACTCTGACGTTTTTCTTGCAATTATGAGTTTATATCTTGCGGTTCTCAGAATTGCATAATATAGACTGACAATTGAGTTATGCAGTCTGAATTGCGAGATATAAAATTGCAATTCAGACGTTTTTTTATATCTTGCAATTCTGACTTTTGTCGCAATTGCAAGTTTACATCTTGCGATTCTGAATGCTTTTTTCTAAACTGAGTAATATAGACTCGCAATTGAGAGTTTTGAAGTCTGAGTTGCAAGATGTAAACTCGCTGTTACAAGAAATAAGAATAAGAAATGCAAGAATAAAGTCTGAGTTGCAATTATATATCTCGCAATTCAGACTGCATAACTCAATTGTAAGTCTGTTATGCAATTCTGAGAAAGTTAGTCAGAATCGCAAGATATAAACTCATAATTGCAAGAAAAACGTCAGAGTTGCAAGATATAGGTTTGCACTTGTGAGAAAGTCAGAAATGCAAGAAAGATCTGATTTGCAATTTTATATCTTACAATTCGGACTTCATAAATAAATCAGAATTGCGAGATTTAAACAATTGCGAAATACAAACTTGCAGTTTTGAGAAAAAAGTCCGAATTGTGAGATATACTATAAATTTGCGATTGTGGAAAAAGTCAGAAATGCAAGAAAAATCTTAATTGCAATTTTATTTTCAACAATTTGAACATCATAACTCTCAATTGCGAGTCTATATTACACAATGCTGAGAAAATAAGTCAGATATAAACTTACAATTGCGAGAAAAGTCAGAATTGTGAGATATAAATTTGCAATTGTGAGAAAGTTTGAAATGCAAGAAAAATCTGAATTGCAATTTTATATCTAACAATTTGGACTTTATAACTCAAATGGGAAGTCTATGTTACGCAGTTCTGAGAAAATAAGTCAGAATCACAAGATATAAACTCATATTTGCAAGAAAAACATCAGAATCGCAAGATATAAGCTCAATTGCGAGAAAAAAGTCAGAATTGTGAGATATAAATTTGCAATCACTAGAAAGTCAGAAATGCAGGAAAAATCTGAATTGCAATTTTATACCTCACAATTTGGACTTCATAACTCTCAGTTGCAAGTCTATATTATGCAATTATGAGAAAATAAGCCAGAATCGCAAGACATAAACTTACAATTGCGAGAAAAAAGTCAGAATTGCAAGATATAAAGTTGCAATTGCGAGAAAGTCAGAAATGCAAGAAGAATCGGAATTGCAATTTTATATCTTACAATTTGGACTTCATAAATTGAGAGTCTATATTATGCAATTCTGAGAAAATAAATCAGAATCGCAAGATGTAAACTCACAATTGCAAGAAAAACATTTTTGTCTTAAAATTCTAACTTTATTTTTCACAGCTCTTAGTTTATCTCACATTTCTGACTTCAATTGTGAGTTTCTATCATACAATGAGAAAAAAAGTCAGAATAATGAGATTTAAACTTGCAATTGTGAGAAAAAAGTCAGAATTGCAAGATATAAACTCAGTTGTGAGAAAAGTTTCAGAATTGTGAGATATAAATTTGCAATTGTGAGAAAGTCAGAAATGCAAGAAAAATCTAAATTTCAATTTTATTTCCAACAATTCGGACATCATAACTCTCAACTGTGAGTCTATATTATGCAATTCTGAGAAAATACGTCAGAATTGCAAGATGCGAACTCACAATTGCAAGAAAAAAGTTTTTGTCTTGAACTATTTTTCACAGCTCTTAGTTCATATCTCACATTTCTGACTTCAATTGCGAGTTTCTATCATGCAATGAGAAAAAAAGTCAGAATAACGAGATTTAAACTTGCAATTGTGAGAAAAAAGTCAGAATTGCAAGATAAACTCAGCTGTGAGAAAAGTTTCAGAATTGTGAGATATAAATTTGCAATTGCGAGAAAGTCAGAAATGCAAGAAAAATAAAAATAAAAATTTTATTTCCAACAATTCGGACATCAGAACTCTCAGTTAGGAGCCTATTTTAAAAATAAGTCAGAATCGCAAGACATGAACTTACAATTGCGAGAAAAAAGTCCGAATTGCAAGATATACATTTGCAATTGCAAGAAAGTCAGAAATACAAGAAGAATCGGAATTGCAATTTTATATCTTACAATTTGGACTTCATAAATTGAGTGTCTATATTATGCAATTCTTAGAAAATAAATCAGAATCGCAAGATGTAAACTCACAATTGCAAGAAAAACATTTTTGTCTTAAAATTCTAACTTGTGTGTATATATATATATATATATATATATATATATATTATAGATATAAACTCAGCTGTGAGAAAAGTTTCAGAATTGTGAGATATAAATTTGCAATTGCGAGAAAGTCAGAAATGCAAGAAAAATCTAAATTTCAATTTTATTTCCAACAATTCGGACATCATAACTCTCAACTGTGAATCTATATTACGCAATTCTGAGAAAATACGTCAGAATTGCAAGATGCAAACTCACAATTGCAAGAAAAAAGTTTTTGTCTTGAACTATTTCACAGCTCTTAGTTCATATCTCACATTTCTGACTTCAATTGCGAGTTGCTATCATGCAATGAGAAAAAAAGTCAGAATAACGAGATTTAAACTTGCAATTGTGAGAAAAAAGTCAGAATTGCAAGATATACATTTGCAATTGCAAGAAAGTCAGAAATACAAGAAGAATCGGAATTGCAATTTTATATCTTACAATTTGGACTTCATAAATTGAGAGTCTATATTATGCAATTCTTAGAAAATAAATCAGAATCGCAAGATGTAAACTCACAATTGCAAGAAAAACATTTTTGTCTTAAAATTCTAACTTGTGTATATATATATATATATATATATATATATATATATTTATATTATAGATATAAACTCAGCTGTGAGAAAAGTTTCAGAATTGTGAGATATAAATTTGCAATTGCGAGAAAGTCAGAAATGCAAGAAAAATCAAAATTTCAATTTTATTTCCAACAATTCGGACATCAGAACTCTCAACTGTGAATCTATATTACGCAATTCTGAGAAAATACGTCAGAATTGCAAGATGCGAACTCACAATTGCAAGAAAAAAGTTTTTGTCTTGAACTATTTTTCACAGCTCTTAGTTCATATCTCACATTTCTGACTTCAATTGCGAGTCTCTATCATGCAATGAGAAAAAAAGTCAGAATTGCAATCAGTAAACTCAATAATCTCACAATTCTGGCTTTTTTCTCTTTTCTCAATTTTTCTTAAGTTAATATTCCTCAATTCTGACTTTATACTTGTAGTGAGTTTGTATCTCGCAATTCTGAGAAAGAAGTCTGATTGCCAGTTTATATCACGCAATCCTGAGATAAAAAGTCACCTTGTTTTTGATTCAGTGGCAAAAAGATTCAATAAAATGCACAGTGGGCAGGTGCAAATGTGTTTTGTGTGTATTCTGTTGTTCCATTGTGCAGATGTGTAATGGAGTAACTAATGTCTATAATTCACGCTCTAGGAAAACAATGCGTTTTGTGTGCAAATGCAGGAAATTACATCGTGAGACGTAGCTCTACTCTCTTCCTGTCTGTCTATTTTGAAATCGGACCTCGGAATAATATGTGACCCCGGACGACGAAACCAGTCTTAAGTGTAAATTTTTCAAAAATGAGGTTTATATATATTCTGAAAGTTGAATAAATAAGCTTTCAATAGATGTATGGTTTGTTGAGATCGGACAATATTTGGCTGAGATACAACTATTTGAAATCTGCAATCTGAGGATGCAAAAAAATAAAAATACTGAGAAAATTGCCTTTAAAATTGTCCAAATGAAGTTCTTAGCAATGCATATTACGTATCAAAAATTAAGTTTTTATACATTTACAGTACGAAATTTACAAAATATCTTAATGGAACATGATCTTTACTTAATATCCTAATGATTTTTGGCAAAAAAATTTTTTTGATAATTTTGACCCATACCATGTATTTTTGGCTATTGCTAGAAATATTTCCCAGCGACTTAAGACTGGTTTTGTGGTCCAGGGTCACATATTATTAAAGGATCACGCCAGTTTGGTAAGCGGAGACACAGGGACTCGTCTAAATCTCTCCTAAGAAGCACAACAGCAAGGCAAACAGGCAGAGAGATGAATCTTTAAAGACGTCCGGCGGTGGACAGAACAGGTGTCATATTACAGAGCTATTTTCAGCAGGGAATGCAGTAATTGATTTTGCTTTTATCAACACACTGAACCAGTCTAAGGAAGTCCAGTGCCTGAAATAAATCTTGAGGATGAATGCGGAAAAAACACACTGCTGTTTGTATGAACTGTAATGTGACGCCTTCATATAAACCACATTCATTCATCTCCCAATACTGTGATCCTACACAATCATTTTCATTAATAAGCCATTAACAAACATCATTGCATTGTATAATTCTTAACAGATCATTAGCTAATGTACATTTAGATTAGAAATTGCATGTGGCTTTAATTTACAGTATCTGTGTTTGAATGTGTATGAACTAATGATCTGTTATGTATTACGTTTTATAATGTTTCTTAATGACTTTATAAGCACAAAAGTTATTATGAGTCACCCACAAATGTATTGATTTATCATAACCATAACACTTTGGAGTCAAAAAAAAAAAAAAAAAGTCATATAAAGATGTACATTTGCAGTTGGGATAAAAGAAATGCAAGGAAAATCTGAATTGCAATTTTATGTCTCACAGTTGAGAGTTTATAACTCTGAATTGTGAGTCTACGCAATTCTGAGAAAATAAGACAATTGCAAAATTTAATATCACATTATGTGAGAAAAAAGTCAGAATTGTGAGAGATAAATTTGCAATTGTGAAAAAAGAAGTCAGAAGTGTAAGAAAAATATGAATTGCAATCTTATATCTCACAGTTGAGACTTATTAACTCTGAATTGTGAGTCTTTATTACACAATTCTGGGAATAAAAGACAGAATCGCAAGATTTAATATCGCAATATGTGATAAAAAGTCAGAAAGGCAAGAAAAATCTGATTTGCAGATTTTATATTTCACAGTTCGGACTTTATATTTCTGAATTGTGAGTCTATATTGCGTAATCCTGAGAAAATAAGCCAGAATCGCAAGATTTAATATCACATTATACGAGAAAAAAGTCACAATTGTGAGATATAAATTTGCAATTGCGAAAAAAAGTCTGAAAAGCAAGAAAAATCTGATTTGCAGATTTTATATCTCAATTTATACCTCTGAATTGCAAGTCTATATTACGCTGTTTTCAGAAAATAAGCCAGAATCGCAAGATTTAATATCGCATTATGTGAGAAAAAAGTCAGAATTGTGAGATATGAACTTGCAATTGTGATAAAAAGTCAGAAAGGCAAGAAAAATCTGATTTGCAGATTTTATATTTCACAGTTCGGACTTTATATTTCTGAATTGTGAGTCTATATTGCGTAATCCTGAGAAAATAAGCCAGAATCGCAAGATTTAATATCACATTATACGAGAAAAAAGTCAGAATTGTGAGAGATAAATTTGCAATTGCGAAAAAAAGTCTGAAAGGCAAGAAAAATCTGATTTGCAGATTTTATATTTCACAGTTCGGACTTTATATTTCTGAATTGTGAGTCTATATTGCGCAATCCTGAGAAAATAAGCCAGAATCGCAAGATTTAATATCACATTATACGAGAAAAAAGTCAGAATTGTGAGAGATAAATTTGCAATTGCGAAAAAAAGTCTGAAAGGCAAGAAAAATCTGATTTGCAGATTTTATATCTCAATTTATACCTCTGAATTGCAAGTCTATATTACGCTGTTTTCAGAAAATAAGCCAGAATCGCAAGATTTAATATCGCATTATGTGAGAAAAGTCAGAATTGTGAGAGATAAATTTGCAATTGCAAAAAAAAAGTCAGAAATGCAAGTAAAATCTGAATTGCAATTTTATATCTCACAGTTGAGACTTTATATAACTCTGAATTGTGAGTCTTTATTTCGCATTTCAGAGAAAATAAGCCAGAATTGTAAGATTTAATATCAGATTATATGAGAAAAAAGTCAGAATTGCGAGAGAGAAATTTGCAGTTGCGAAAAAAAGTCAGAAATGCAAGAAAAATCTGAGTTGCAATTTTATATCTCACAGTTGAGACTTTATATAACTCTCAATTGCAAGTCTATATTACACAATTCTGAGAAAATAAGACAGAATAGCAAGATTTAATATCACATTATACGAGAAAAAAGTCAGAATTGCGAGATATGAACTCGTAATTGCGAGATATAAATTTGCAATTGTGAAAAAAAAGTCAGAAATGCAAGAAAAATCTGAACTGCAGATTTTATAACTCTCAATTGCGAGGCTATATTATGCAGTTCTGAGAAAATAAGCCAGAATCGCAAGATTTAATCTTGCAGTTGGGAGGAAAAAAAATTCCAAAAAGTGAAAAAATAAAACAATAAATCTAGACTTTTGATCAAATAAAATAACATAAAATAAATTCCTTTATTCAGCAAGTAAATAAAAAATGCAGCCTTGAATAAAAGATTTAAAAAAATAAAAATAAATAAAAATACAAAATATTCTAAACTTTGGATCAGCAGTGTATATTAAAAGGCACTACAAGATTGTAAAATGTGTTTTTAGTAATTATTATGACGTAACCACAGTTTTTATTGATTAAACCATAATCATAATAACACTGACTGATTTTATTTTATTCTTTCTTAAAACTTAAAATGCACAAATTATTCTAATATGTGACCCTGGACCACAAAAAATAGTCATAAGTGTCAATTTTTTGAAATTTTGAATAAATGAGATTTCCATTGATGTATTGGTTTGTTATGGACAATATTTGGCCAAGATACAACGATTTGAAAATCTGAGGGTGCAAAAAAATCTGAAGATTGATACAATTGCCTTTAAAGTTGTCCAAATGAAGTTCTTAGCAATGCATATTACGTATCAAAAATTACGTTTTAATATATTTATAGTAGGAAATGTACAAAATATCTTCATGGAACATGATCTCTACTTAATATCCAAATGATTTTTGGCATAAAACAAAAATCTATAATTTTGACCCATGCAATATATTTTTGCCTATTGCTACTTTTGTGATCCAGGGTCACATATACAAAAAAATAGTATGTGTACGTCAATAAAATACAGTTTGAAATAGTTCTAAGTAAAAAGTCTATTATTATAGTGCTATTTTGACTAGTTAATGGAATTTTTAGATTAGCTTTTAATGGAAATACTCTCAGTATGTTTACAAAAGCAAACACATATTATAATAATTCCAATATATTGCTGTATTTAGATCATTCTGTTCAAAATATACAGCCGTACCTTGTAATAAACCATAGTTGTCATATTCACAGTAAATTAAAGGCATGACAATACACATTAAACCTAAAACAAGCCCTTTTCTCTCTTTGAAAATATGACTCGCTTTATTTATTTATTTATTTTTCCTGAATGTTTGACCCAATGTCATGACTGGACAGTTTATGGTTTTGGGCGTGTAAAGGTTTGTGCTCGAGTACTTTTATCCTCTTTGTGCAGCAGTGGGCTTCATAAATCCAGATTATATGTGTGTGTGTGTGTGTGTGTGTGTGTGTATCCGGCGGCTCTATGACCCCGCGGACTCCTCCTCTCCTCCTCTCCTCCTCCTCCTCCTTCTCTCAGCGCAGAGGAGCAGCGGGGAAGGAAGTTATTAGTGTTCTGCGCTCCAGTTCTGCGCTGTCGGAGGATATCCTTCTCCGTCCAACTCTCAAATTCCAAGGATTTTTCAGCTTTTCTTTCCCACTCCTCCTCCTTCTCCTCCTCCTCCTCCTCTTCTTCTTCTTCTCTCCAACCGGATCCGTCTATTCCTGCGCGTCTTCGAGGTTTTTTTTTTTCTTCTTCTACGCGCGTGTATTGTAGAATTACGCATCATCTCTGGAATCTCGATCCAGTGTGGATTTTTGGGGAATATTTTCCATCAGCGCGTTTTCGCCCAGAACTTTTCGTCGTTTGCCGGCGTTCCAAACACTTTACGCGGAGCGTTTAAAGACTATTTCGAGCGAAGGATCGCCTAGCGTTTATCAGAACGGAAAGTTTTTCTTCTCTCTCCCTCCGTGCGAGGCACATCAGCCGCTGTCACGATGGAGAGCGAATGTCTCCGCATATAGCGTGCCAAGTGTCCCTTCTGCGTTTTGACGATCACAGCAATCTTTTATCCCGCTTTTAAAACGGACACAAACTACCAGTTGACGGCGATATCCCCGGACAGCGAGTGTTGGATTATCGGGAGGACACTAGAGGCTCCAGAGCTCTGCGCTTTTACGCACGTTTGCGCGCCTGGAGCGCGTCATGAATCTGCCGTCCGGAGACGCTGTGACTTTATGTCCTCATCCTGAATCCTACTTCTCTGCCGTCGTGATGTTTTGATGCTGTTCATTTTTGCTTTACAAATATGATGAAATGGCAGCCCCGGAAGAAGGTAAGACCGAGATTGGAGATTTACGCGTTTTCTGAGTTTGGCAGGAGATCAGGAAGGGGGAAAGACCTCTGCGTGAACATGATCTTGAAGGTTGTGCGGTGAATTTGCGCTTTGGTGTTGAACTGCTTGAGTGGAGGATTTGCACGCATAGACTAGAGTGTGCTTATCATTGGTCTGTTCAGAGATTATATCGCATGCTAGTGTTTTTTCTCGCTTTGTAATGCGTTTTACCCTCCATTCGTGTCTGATTTGATCATTAAATGCACCAACAGTTTGACTTGTGCATTTATTAGATATCATCTTACAGTCTGGAACTTTACTACAAGCGCTATATCATTGAAGCTTTGCTCATATGGTCAATACAGCATTGCATAAACTCCGGATTTCATAGTTTTCCAGCTCCAAGTCGATTTTTAAGCTGTTTTGATGTCTTATGTTGGTTTTGAATGAACTAAATGCTGAGTGTGCCATTGCCTTGGGCCCTTTGAACGCCGTCCAAAGCTTGCAGTTGCACCTTTAAGTCCACTAGAGGGCAAACCCCCTCAGATCACAGAAACATGTTCTTCTGAGAAGAAAAAAAAAGGAAAAAAAATTTAAATAAATCCATGACATTCCTCTGCTTTTGTTTAAGCGGAGATTTTGATTAGTTCACGTCGTGCCTGTAATTGCATTTGCTGTATTGTTGCGTCTCCAAGATTAAAGGGCCCTAAATGGCTCTTTTGTGAATCAAAGATGATGACGTTCGCCGAGTGACTCATTGCTACAGCTGCCGAACACCTCTTAGGGTTTGTAAATAAGACCTCCGTGGAAGATAAAACCTGATACGCAGCTGGAGATCGCGGGCCGCAAACAAACTCTGTGTTCCTGCGCCGGGGTTCCTGCGTTTGGGCCGTCGTTGTTCAGTTCGCCGGCGACTTAAAGTGATGATGTGACAAAAGAACTTGATTATTTTGCTCTCAATAGACGACAAAGAGTATTCAGCGGGAGTCAAAATGCATTCGGCTCATTAGGGTTCCCACTTTTCTCCTCTATTGGAGGCATATTGTTTGGAGCTGCAGCTAATCAAAAGGCACCGCAGGCCGCACTCGACTACAAACAGGCACGGCATGGAGTTTGTCGTGACTGTTCGCGAGGCTAAAACCGTGTGATTTTGACTTGCGTGACCTGTTGTTTTAATGCTGGAGCCCTTTTGATTTGACGGAAACATTTAGGCAGTTTAAAATTTGATTTGGATTCAAAAGAGTCGTGTTCCAAAATGATTCCTGCTGCAGAACTGCAATCATCAGTCTGCGTTTGAATGGACTCCTAATGGTTTAAGAAGGAATCGCGGTGTAGGTATGTTTAAGGGATGGTTTTGGCATGGCCGAGATCGCCCAGGTTTTTGGCACGGTCGTGCTTACAGTTGGCCGACTGCTCGCATTCTTTTCTGGGTTGGCTCAACACGTTTCCGAAAGGGTTTTGCGTTGCTGCCATTAGCGGAGAACACTCACAACACCATCACATTCACTATCGTTCAAAGGTTTGAGGTCAGTACGATTATTTTTGTGCTTTTTTTAATAGAAATTGGTACTTTTATTCAGCAAGGATGCATTAAATTGATCAGGTGTGACTGTAAATACATTAATAATGCTTGCCAAAGAATTCTAAAAAAGAAAATTATAAATTAAAATTTCCAAAAAATATTTTCATAAATATTTAAAAAAAATATTTTATATATATATATATATATATATATATATATACCAAAAAAAACGACAAATACAACTTTAATTTATATTTATATATATATATATATATATATATATCAAAGTTGTTTTTGTTGTTTTTTTGTTTTTAAAAAATATTTCTTCATAGCTTATATTAATTTTATTTATTTTCATGTATTCATTTGTATTCTTTGATTTATTTATTTATTTTAGGTTTTTTTGTGTGAATGTAGTTTTAATTATTAATAATATTCCTTATAAACTTTTTATAACTTTTTGATTTCAATTGCTTCCACTGTTCTCCTTTGGATAAAAGCGTCTGCTAAATGTCTAAATGTAAATGTAAACAATTCTTGAGCAGAAGATCAGCATATTATACTGATTTCTGAAGGATCATGTGACACTGAAGACTGGAGTAATGATGCTGAAAATTCAGCTTTGCATCACAAGTATAAATCACATACAAGTTGTAATAATATTTCACAATTTTAATATTTTTACTGTATTTCGGAACAAATGCATGCAGCTTTGATGAGCAGAAGAGACTTCTTTCAAAAATGTGATCAGTAATGATCAGTAATATCCCTAATAAACAATTCTTGAGCAGCAAATCAGCATATTAGTTGTTTTCTGGAGGATCATGTGACTCTGAAGACTGGAGTAATGATGTTAAAAAATTCAGCTTTGCATCACAGGAATAAATTACATTTTAAAGTAAATTAATAATTTAAAGGTTTAATAATATTTCACTATTTCTACTGTATTTTTAATCAAATAAATGCAGTCCTGGTGAGTAGTGTTGGGGAAAGTTACTTTTAAAAGTAATGCATAACAATATTGCATTACTCCCTAAAAAAGTAACTACGTTACGTTACTGAGTTACTTTTTATTACTTTTAATGTGTTGCATTACTTTTGCGTTACTTTTTAAATCTGGGCAGGTCTTGCTTGTTTGTTTTTAATATAAAAGGTTTGATTTTTAGCAATTGTAAAAGCCCTTTCACACCAAAATAAATAAAGTGATTAAGCCTAAGGCTGAAGGAAAAGTAAACTCACATCTGTACAAAAGAAAAAGAAAAGAAAAGAAAGTTCAACACTCTTCAGCAATGAGAAAAAAAGCACAAATGTTAGTTAATATAAAGTACGTTTTGCTTATTTATTACACTGCAAAAAATGCTTTTCGTACTTAGATTTTTTGTCTTGTTTCTAGCCAAAATATCTAAAAATTCTTAAATCAAGAAGGATTTTCTAAACAAGTAAAACATATTGTATTGTTTTTTTCTGAAAACAAGTCAAAATTAAGTGTGTTTTTGCTTGAAACAAGTGAAATAATCTCCCAATGGGGTAAGCAAAATAATCGTGTTTTCTGTTTGAAATAAGATTGTTTTTTTCTTACCCCATTGGCAGATTATTTTGCTTGTTCTAAGCAAAAACTCAATTTTGACTTGTTTTTTCTGAAAACAAGAAATTATTAAATAATTAAATAATTTTTGCTTATCTAGAAAATCCTTCTTGAGTTAAGAATTTTTTGATATTTTGACTAAAAACAAGACAAAAAATCGAAGGAAGAAAAGCATATTTTGCAGTGTACAGTTGAATTGGATCAACAAAGGTCAGCAGCAAAGTCATTGGTTAATAAAATGGGATTAAATACATAAAGGAAGCAATAAGTAACTCAGATATTTTCTTGTAAATGAAAAAGTAATGCTTACTTTACTAGTTACTTCAAAAAAGTAATATTATTATGTAACTCGCGTTAAAAATCTCAACACTGCTGGTGAGAGACTTCTGTCAAAAACAACTGTTAAACTGTTTCCAGGAAAGGCATGCCTGAGGTATTTGTCACCCAGGACCACAAAACCAGTCATTAGAGTCCTGTTATTTGAGCCTTAGCTTTCTATTGATGTATGGTTTGTTAGAATAGGACAATATTTGTCTGAGAATCTGAAAATCGAAAAATTGAGAAAACGGCCTGCATATTACTAATCAAAACGTCAGTTTTTGAAAGGAAATATGTAAAATGTCTTAATTGAACATGAGCTTTACTTAATATCCTAATGATTTTTGGCATAAAGGAAAATCTAAAATATTTTGGCTATTGCTACAAATATACTTGTATTACTTAAGACTTAATTTTTAGACTGTTTTATTGTCCAATATTATAAATCAGATCACTTTTAATCAACAAGCTATGATTTGTTGCGTAATTCATCTGTAGCACAAACATATTTTAGTATTTAACTGGTTAACATCATGTTTTAGTAGCTCATAAACTTCTTATCCCTCCTTTTATCATTCCTTACGCTCTTGTTTTCAATATAAATCAATATAAAGCAGCACAACTGTTGTCTCTGGAACAGTAAATACTGGGAAAATTCAGCTTTGCATCACAGAAATAAATTAAGTTTTAAAACATATCCAAATAGAAAACAGCAATTTTAAATTGTAATAATATTTCATAATTTTGCTGTATTTTTGATCGAATATATGCAGCCAGACTTCATACTGTACATCTGGAATCTGAAAATCAAAATATTGAGAAAATGGCCTGCATATTACTAATCAAAACATACGTTAATAAAAGGAAATTTGCAAAATGTCTTAATTGAACATAAGCTTTACTTAATATCCTAATGATTTTCGGCATAAAAGCAAAATCTAAAATATTTTTGGCTATTGCTACAAATAAACTTGTCTCACCTAAGACTGGTTTTGTGGTCCAGAGTCACATTTTTAGACTGTTTTATTGTCCACTATTATAAATCAGATCACTTTTAATCAACAAGCCATGATTTGATGAGTAATTCATGTCTGTAGCACAAACATATTTTAGTGTTACCTGGTTAACATCGTCTTTTAGTACTAAGTAGCTCATAAACTTCTCATCTCTCCTTTTATCATTCCTTACGCTCTTGTTTTCAGTGTAAATCAATATAAAGCAACACAACTGTTGTTACTGGAACATTGAAGACTGGTAAAATTCAGCTTTGCATCATAGAAATAAATTGCGTTTTAAAACATATCCAAATAGAAAACAGCAATTTTAAATTGTAATAATATTTCATAATTTTGCTGTATTTTTGATCAAATATATGCAGCCAGACTTCATACTGTACATCTGGAATCTGAAAATCAAAATATTGAGAAAACGGCCTGCATATTACTAATCAAAACATACGTTTATGAAAGGAAATGTGCAAAATGTCTCAATTGAACATGACCTTTACTTAATAAAAGCAAAATCTAATATATTTTAGGCTATTGCTACAAATAAACTTGTCTCACCTAAGACTGGTTTTGTGGTCCAGAGTCACATTTTTAGACTGTTTTATTGCCCACTATTATAAATCAGATCACTTTTAATCAACAAGCCATGATTTGATGAGTAATTCATGTCTGTAGCGCAAACATATTTTAGTGTTACCTGGTTAACATCATCTTTTAGTACTAAGTAGCTCATGCACCATGTTGTTTTTCCTTTGCATCCCTTCTTTGATCATTCCTTGTTTTTGCAGTCCTCCTGCTTTAGTTTTACTAGCGTTTGTCCTACATGCATCTCTCTTGTCCCTTCCGGTATTAAGACCGTCTGGCCTGAAGATGTTTATCTGTGCGCTCCAGCTTTTAAGTCACACATAGTAATGCTCTTTAAAAAACCAGGCCTCTCGTGCCGTCCCCGAAGATGAATCCCACATTCGCCTCTCGGTGGAGATCAATAAAGCGCCTCAGAGTTTGCCGAAGACCTCTTGGGCGCCTCTGCTCCGGATTGGATTACACTAATATGTTCAAAAGCACTTGATATTTTCCCAGCGCCACAGTCGGTACGCGCCGATAAAGCTGGAAGAGGGGAAGACTTTGTTTACCGCGGATTACAAGGATTACGGCGTTCTCGCTCGCTCTCCCGGTATCGCTACCTCAGCAGATTAAACATCCCATCCATTACTCACTCAGAAGGTCTCAGAGAGCGGCCCTGTGGTTATCTATTACCGAGGGCAGATGTACAGGGTGCTTATTCACGCCGTCAGAGCGGCTGATTCAGGCCTACGGAGGCCGGTGGGCCCGACCCCGCGAGCGCTAATTCTCTCAAACGCACGCTCTTTTAATCATTTAGCCGCCGTAATAATTTGGAGATGATGAAAGTTGCTGAAAGACAAGAACCTGGTGAAGTTTTGTGCTTTCTGGGGCATCCGCGATGAAAGCGGCGGCAGAGCGAGGAGCTCATCCTCAGAATGGGTTTTATTTTTAGCCGGCTTTGTTTCGTTCCGTCTTGAAGCGTTTTTGGACTGTGTAGATTCTCCGTTAATGATCTGCTTTGCAATTTAGGGTGTTTTTTTTAACTTTTTCCACACATCAGATGTTGTCAGACGCCAGTCAAGCGTCTTTATATCAGGTATTCGCATTTGTGTTTCATTAGGATCTCTTTCAGACAGCACACTATTGTTCAGAAGTTTGGGGTTAGTAGGATTTTTATTGTTTTTGACTGAAATATATGCTTTTATTCAGCAAGGACGCATTCAATGGATTAAAAGTGACAGTAAACATATTTAGAATTTAGCAAAAGATTGGATTTCAAGTAAATGCTGTTCTTTTCAACGTTCTATTCATCAGAGAAGCATAAAAATACAATGTATCATTGTTTCCACAATGAATATAAAGCAACGCAACTGTTTTCACTGGAACAGGGATGACTGGGAAATTCAGCTTTGCATCACAGAAATAAATTACATTTTAAAACGTATCCAAATAAAGCACAGTTATTTTAAATTGTAATAATATGTCACAATTTTACTGATTTTACTGTATTTTATATCAAATATATGCAGCCTTAGTGAGCAGAAAAGACTTTCAAGTGAACTTTAATATTGATTTACATGCACAATAAACTTTTTTTAACTTTCAGCTCCTTTCCTCCAATCACATGCACTATTTTGGTTTATAAAATCAGTGTTTCACGGTCTAATCAATAAATATAAACACAATACATTTATACTGAACCAACACTGGACCACTGAAGACTGTTGTAACGGCTGCTGAAAATTCAGCTTTGCATCACAGAAATAAATTACATTTTAAAACATATTCCAATAAAGCACAGTTTTTTTAAATTGTAATAATATTTCACAATTTCTACTGATTTTACTGTATTTTATATCAAATATATGCAGCCTTAGTGAACAGAGAAGTCTTTTAAGAGAACTTTAATATTGATTTACATGCACAATAAACTTTTCTTTTTTAGCTTTTCTAGCTCCTTTCATTCAATCACATGCAATGCTTTGGTTTATAAAATCTGTGTTTCACGGTCTAATCAATAAATATAAACACAATACATTTGTTCTCATCAAAAATCCTTTTTATCTCAGAAATGTGTCACATTGTAGAAGTAAAATGGGTTGCGAACTGCGTTTTTACTTTGATTTTACTGCAGATGTTTGGCTAGCAGATGTTTGGCTAGCAAATGTTGGCGTAAACAAACCTTACCTATTTTGTAATTCACAAAACTGCTCTTTAATAAAAGGCAGCACAACTTTCACTAAAACAGTGAAAGCTGTTGTAACGGCTGCTAAAAATTCAGCCTTTCATCACAGAAATAAATTACATTTTAAAACAAATTCAAATAAAGCACAGTTATTTTAAATTGTAATAATATTTCACAATTTTACTGATTTTACTGTGTTTTATATCAAATATATGCAGCCCCGGTGAGCAGAAAAGTCTTTGAAGCGGACATAAAAAAAAGTCACTTGATTTACATGCAAATTTTAAAGATACAATACAAAATGTTTTGTTTGGAACATCTCACTGTGAACAGTTCATTAATGCACGTTATTTCAAAAGGAAAAAAAAAAGTTTTTGTAATATTTCATTGGCTCCGTCTGAAGCAACTTTCCCTTTCTGATGACATCATCAAGCCCTTTTAACTTCAACTACTTTCCACCAATCTCATGCGCTATTTTGTTTCGTAACGTCAGTGTTTACTGTCTAAATCAGTAAATAATAACGTGTCACATTTTGGAAATAAAATAGGCTTTTAAATGCATTTTTACATTGATTTTACTTCCCAGATAGCACACGTACGTCTGCAAGATGTCTGTTAAAGATCTCTTGATCTGGAAAGCATCTGCTGTGTACAAACGTTTGGCAGACATCTGTAAGATGTCAGTTTTACATACATTCTAAATCAGAAACATCTTAAACACATCTAATAGACGTCTATTTGAAATGTGATAGGAAATGTCCAATAGACGTATTGCAGATGTGTTGTAGATATAAATGCAGATGTCAAATAGACGTCTGGCAGACATCTGTAAGATGTCAGTTTTACACACATTCTAAATCATAAACTTCTTAAAGATATCTAATAGGTGCCTATTTAACATCTGATCGGAAACGCCCAATAGACGTATTGCAGATGAGCAAACTACGTCTTGCAGATGTCATGCAGATGTAAATGCAGATGTCAAATAGACGTCTCCGAGATGTATGTGTGCTATCAGGGATACAGTTGAGGTCAAAAGTTTACACCCTCCTTTAAGAATCTGCAAAATGTTCAGATAGCATACATACATCTGCAAGATGTCTGTTAAAGATCTCTTGATCTGGAAAGCATCTGCTGTCTACAAACGTCTGGCAGATATCTGTAAGATGTCAGTTTTACATACATTCTAAATCATAACCATCTTAAAGACATCTTAAAGACATCTAATAGACGTCTATTTGACATCTGATTGGAGACGTCCAATAGACGTATTGCAGATGAGCAAACTACGTCTTGCAGATGTCAAATAGACATCTCCGAGATGTACGTGTGCTATCAGGGTTTAGATGTTTGGCTGGCAAATACTTTTTCACTTGTGTAATTCGCAAAGTGCTCTTTCTAAATATTGAACGCTGTGATGATATTGTTAACGGCAGCAGGAAGAGCTACAGATGTTGATATCTTCCCATAGAGATGGAGTGTTTTTTTTTTTCCTCTCTCGGTTTAATAAACGATACTCCAGTCCGATGTGATTTAGCGGCAGATTCACTGAAGTGGGCTTAACCCTTATCGGAGGCGATACTCCTGCGCTAACCTCATTTAGCAGCTCTTAACCTCTGGGGAGCTGCAAAACCTTATCTCCATTTGATTCCTGCGTTATTTATTAGATCTCTGCGGGGAGGCTATCGTTCTCTCGCCATTATATCCATCACCGGAGCCGCTCGTGTCCCGCGGCATCCAAACACAGCTTAGCGAATTCTCCGTGACAAACACGCTATCGTCTGCCGCACCTGTTTGGTTGGTATGTGGCCGCTGATTTTTGATTTTGACTGAGCGCTTTCCGTGTCGACGGGGCGTTCGCGAGTGTGGATCTTGATGAGGAAGGTGTTTTGAAGAGCCTCCCGCAACGAGAAAGGAAGCGCGCGGGGAGACAGGTGGATGATTAACCGCCAGCGGCCGACGCACCTGCTGGGTTTATGATTTGCCAGCGTATTTACAGCCTTCCACGATGGGCAGAAATGCTCCGATTCAGACGCCCAGGCAGACGGCCAGGCCTGCTGCGGGTCTCGCGGCTCACCTGCGTGTGAATGCTTAGCTGCGTTTTGAGGAGCCAGCGGGGGGAGTTATTAGGCAACCTTGAATAGATTCCCTCTGGTTCTCATCTTTCAGCCGCTGACACCAAGATGAACTTTCTGTTCTCCTTGTTCCCTCTGGTTTTACACCTCCCAGATTGGCTCGTTTCTCCTGCAAGATGGTCCTATGTTTATAAAACTGAGAGGAAAGTTACATTTCTATGGGAAGATACATTATACTCTTTCTACCAATTACTGCCTGCTTTAACAAATGTGACCCTGGCCCACAAAACCAGTTATGAAGGTGCATTTTTTCAAACTGATATTTATACATCATCTGAAAGCTGAATAAATTAGTTTTCCATTGATTGGTATGGTTTGTTAGAGACACAACTATTGGAAAATATGAAATCTGAGGGTGCATTGAGAAAATCGCCTTTAAAGTTGTCTAAATGAAGTTCTTAGCAATGCATATTACTAATCAAAAACTGAGTTATGATATACTTACGGTAGGAAATGTACAAAATATCTTCATGGAACATGATCTTTACTTAATATCCTAATGATTTTTGGCATTAAGTAAAAATCTATCATTTTGACCCATGCAATGTATTTTTGGCTATTGCTATAAATATACCTGTGCTACTTAAGACTGGTTTTGTGCTCCAAGGTCACGTATTAGTGTGCTTTATATTTACAAATAGCATTCTATGACCCATTTCAAGTGAAAAAGTGTATTTAATGGGAATAAATGTAGGGAGACCAAGAAACTTTGGCGTCACAACTCTGAATAGAGCATGTGATTGGAAAAATCCTTCTCACTTTAGAAAATTTAATATTTAGAAATAGCATTTTGTGAATTGCATAATGACAGCTTTTTAAAAAGTTGTCAGCTGTCATAAAATCAGTGTGAATGCCATTCGTAACCCATTTTACTCCCATAATGTGACCCATTTCTAGGTGAAAAGGATATTAGATGAGAATAAACACAGGGTGTCCAATAAACTTTGGTGTTACAAACTAGAATAGAGCATTTGACTAAAAATTCTTGTTGACTTTAACAATATTAGAGCATTTAATATTTACTGTGAGTGCTTTGTGACTCATGGTGTGCTACTACTTTTTTGTAAGCATTTATGTGCCCTCATACATCAACATTTGTGACCCTGGACCGCAAAACCAGTCATAAGTGTCAATTTTTTGAAATTGAGATTAATACATCTGAAAGCTAAATAAATAAACGTTCCATTGATGTATGGTTTTGTTAGGATAGGACACTATTTGGCCGAGATTCAACTGTTTGAAAATCTGGAATCCAAATATTGAGAAAATCGCCTTTAAAGTTGTCCAAATGAAGTTCTTAGCAATACATATTACAAATCAAAAATTAAGTTATGATACATTTGCGGTAGGAAATGTACAAAATATTTTCATGGAACAGGATCTTTACTTAATATTCTTTTTTTCTCAATTTTTGGCATAAAAGAAAAATCAATAATTTTGAACAATACAATGTATTTTTGGCTATTGCTACAAATATACCTGCGCTACTTATTACTGATTTTGTGGTTAAGCAGTTTGTGACCCATTTCTAAGTGAAAAAGTGTATTTAATGGGAGACCAAGAAACACTGGCATCACAAACCAGAATAGAGCATGTGATTGGAAAACTTCTGCTCACTATAGAAGATTTTTTATATTTAGAAATAGCAGTTTTTGAATTACATAATGACAACTTTTTAAAAAACATTTTATGTATGTATTGACCAGTTGTCAGCTGTCGTTAAATCAACATGAAATGCCATTCATAACCCATTTCTAGCTTGATACAATAAATGTAGGGTGTCCAGTAAACGTTGGTGTTACGAACCAAAATAGAGCATTTGACTAAAAAAAATCATGCTGACTTTAACAATATTAGATCATTTAATATTTAGTAGGTCTTTGTGACCCATAGTGTGCTACTACTTTTTGCAAGACAACATTTTGGCAACAACATTTTACCATGTTTTTTTTTTTTTAAATGATGAAACTTCTATAAAAAGCAAGGGTCATTTTTATCAGCGGTGATGTCTTGAAGTTTCTAAACTGTGTCTGATTGTGTTCCTACCAGATGCTACAGAATCTAATATGACTGATAATGTTTTTGATGAAATCAATTTAAGCTGCTCCCTGGAGCTCATTAGATAGATGAAGTGTGTAGTACACAGCCCTTATCAAGAACGAACCTTCAGAATGCATGCAAATAGACTCTGATACTATTTCTGCACGTTTATTTCTGCTTACTGTACAATTTTCCTGCATGCATGGAGTACCTGGATGACCTACTTCATCTACCCAAATCTGCAGAACACAACCAAAGCACAGAGTGTATCCTGAGGCAATGTACTCGACTTGACCTTCCATTTCCAGTGTGACGAACGAACCAGAACTGTGATTTAGCATCTCTGTGACTCATTATTAAGTCAGACTGCCAAAAGTGAAGTCATTTTTACGCTAAATTGGATTAAAATGCAAAATAACCTTAGTACCGAGATGATAAACGTGCATCGTGAGGCCATGCAGCATGCTACTGTTTAAGACGTTCATACTGAGAGCATAATGCAATAAGCAGTCAGTATATACTATGTTTGTATTCTATTTACATTCGCCATGGATGTTTCATCATGTAATGACTCTGCTGATTGCTATTGATTAGCATGTGTGTGCATGAGCGCGTGTGGCGTGAAGATAGCAAAAGAGGCCAGAACTGCTGTTAGTCAGACCCTTGAGCAGACGCAGCGCTGCGTGAATAAGCACGCAGGACCATTCTGCAACGCATTTCCTTGTGTGATGAGGTGGAAAAACTGCTCAAATGCAGCAACCCGGGAGGATCCTGCATTCAGACCTGCTGTAGCGCAGCTCATCCGCACTACAAAGACAAACACCGCCGTTTGATCGCGCCTCTGACCTACTATTCTCCCGGCTCCATGTGTTGCTTTATTTTGCTGCTGATTGCGTTTGATGCAAAATAAGGTGACTGCATAAAGGTGGGCGAATGACCAAACTGTGAGGAATTTTAGTTCACAAACAAAGTATTTCTATTTACCTTGTGTGTTTTTGCTTTTACAATGAAAATGTTTCCAAAGAAAGTTGAGCAGAATTACCTGTGGCATATCTCTGTGAAACACACATTAGGTCCGTTTCTATACGAATCAGTGTTTTGGAATGAATCGGTTGAGTGAATGATTCAGCGACTTGCTCATAATGGCATTAACTTGCGCTGTTCTTGAATGAGTAACTGTGTTTGAACAAATTGGTTGAGTAAATTATTCAGTGACTTGCTTATAATTACAGTAACTTGCGCTGTTCTCAAATGAGTCACTGTGTTTGAACAAATTTATTAAGTAAATAATTCAGTGACTCAGTTATAACAACAATCATTTGCATTGTTTCTGAAAGAGCCATTGTGTTTGAACGAGTCAGTTGAGTAAATGATTCAATGACTCGCTTATAACGTAAATCACTTGCATTGTTTCTGAAAGAGTCATTGTGTTTGAACGAGTCAGTTGAGTAAATAATGGCAATAACTTGTGTTGTTCTTTGAATGAATCATTGTTTTTGAACAAATCAGTTGAGTAAATGATTCATTGACTCTTTTATAATGGCAGTCACTTGCTTTGTTCATGAATGAGTCATTGTTTTTGAGCAAATTGTTTGAGCTAATGATTCAATGACTTGCTTATAATGACAGTCACTTGCTTTTTTCATGAATGAGTCATTGGTTTTAAACAAATCCGTTGAATAAATGATTCAGTGACATAGGGTTAGGGTTATAATGGCTGTAACTTGTGTCGTTCTTGAATGAGTCATTATGGATAAAACAAATAAATTATTTAATAACTCTCTAATAATGATAGTCACTTGGCAGTCACCTGTTTGGTTCATGAATAAAGTAATTGTGTTTGAACATATCGGTTAAGTAAATAATTCAATTACTTGTTTATAATGGCTATAACTTGTGTTGTTCTTGCATGACTCATTGTGGGTAAACAAATAATTTGAGTAAATGATTCAATTACCTTCTTATAATAGGAGTCACATATGTTGTTCCTGAGTGAATCATTGTGTTTGAACAAATTGAGTAAATGATTCAACGACTTACTTATAATGGAAGCCACTTGCTTTGTTCATGAATGAGTCATTGTTTTTGAACAAATCGGTTGAGTAAATAATTCACTGACTCGTTTTTAATGGCAATAAATTGTGTTGTTCTTGAATGAGTCACTGTGGATAAAACAAATCGGTTGAGTAAATGATTCAATGACTCACTTATAATGGCAATCAGAATGTTTTATATAGACTTTTGTAGTTGTATGCTATATATATATTTAATGTTTAATGAAAAATAATTATTAAAGTTTATATTGATTACATTTTAATAACCATATGATTATATCACCATTTTTAAATGTTTCAAAAGCAAATTTATTTCTCATAATTTACTTTTTTCAATATTCTTTTCATGAAATTGTTGTTTTGTTCTTTTTCTCACATTTACCTCTAAGTTGGAAAAGGGCTTCCACACATGTTTGCAGTCATGCCACCCAGCTTTACATATCCCTAGCATTTATTAATTTCTAGATAATAAGCATTATCTCCTGCAGTGCATGCAATTCCAATTGCATTTCACAGGCTTTAATGAGTTTTTCTGATGTCTCTGGGTCGAGTCCACAACACACCAACTCTTGTTTCGCCATCGGCGTGTGGAAACACATGACAACCGCCAAGCAATAAATCCTCAAATCCCACTAATTCCATCAGAGTTTGTCAGAGATGGGGAGATTTTGAGCTGCGTGACCCGGTGAAAGCGCCTCTTTCAGGAGAGCAGAGAGCCGTTTCTGTCGGCCGCCTTTGTACGCGGCCCGCTGACTTTCTTGACAGGTAAATTGAACGGTAAATGCTACAGCTCTGCATTTCACACGCAGATTGATCGGCTGTGCCTCGCCGGACACATTAAGCTGCAGGAGTTTGGCACGCTGGATCTGCTGTTTGAGTCGTCCGTCCGTAACAAAACGCTGCTGTTTGTTTCCAGTTCGTGTCACGTATTGGCAATGTATTGCACATTTAGAATATATTTGCAATAACTTTTTTTCTTGTGTTGTGACTTGCGGATGTTTTAATAGCATCTCTGATTTGAACTTGGCATTTGAATGGAGTTAGAGTTGGTAAATGTGATTAATTTTACATTAGGTAAATATGAGTCAGTTCAAACTGCCCGCTTTAGTGAATCGTGATTCTTCAGTTCATTTGCATTATAGTTCAAAAGCGGGGCTCACATCGGAGTAAATGCTGTAGAATGGGTACTTGCCAACTCTTTTTGTTCTTCCTTGCGTTTGAGCAGCTCATTGCAGCAGCTGCAGCGGCGGCGTACTGTATTCATCAGCTGCCAAACTGAGAGAGAAGAGCGGGAGACAGAAAGGTCTGCTGAAGGGCGTAGGAGGAGGAAGGGAAGGCATTTGCTCTCGATGCAGCTCTCAGCTGGTTCACCTTGAGCTACGCCGGTTTGCCCATTTGCTAGCGGAGCAGGAAGTGTCAGTGTGCTTTGAGGCGAAGTAATGAGCAAGTAGGACGTCTGTTTCGTGGATGAGCACAGGCTGACTTGAACTTTTAAAAATAGTTTTCTTTCACTGAAATAAAATATAAATATTAGATGAAGACTTGCAGTTTAACTATGAGTAATCAAATGACTTGGAGCTTAACTGATTCATCAAAACATCTTGATTCGGAATCATTTTATTAAAAAATGTGATTCAGTGTTCATATTTTAATATTTCATTTTGAATGTAAACGCTCATTTACCATGATATTAAAAGGAAATTAAACTCAAAAGTCAAGAATCGTTTTGGAAATATCACTCTCTGAATCAGGATTGGATTGAATCGTGAGGTGTCAAAAGATTTCCACCCTTATATTTTCATGCTGAAATATTTGGCGGATTTTATGCACCTAGATTTGATTAGGTCATAAAAAGTTATGTTGAAAATGATCTTGAATGAGTCATAGTTGATAAAACAAACCGGTTGAGTAAATGATTCAATAACTTGCTAATAATGACAGTCACTTTGGTTGTTCCTGAATGAGTCGTTGTACTTGAACACTTGAGTAGATTATTCAATGACTCGCTTATAATGTCAGTCACTGGTTTTATTCATGAATGAGCCATTAAGTTTGAACAAATCGGTTGAGTAAATGATTCAGTGACTGTCTCATAAATGCAGTGACTTCTTGTTCCTGAATGAGTCGTTGTATTTGAACACTTGAGTAGATGATTCAATGACTCACTTAAAATGGCAGTCACTGGTTTTATTTATGAATGAGTCATCAATTTTGAACAAATCTGTTGAGTAAATGATGCAGTGACTCTCTCATAAATGCAGTGACTTGTTCTTGAATGACTCATTGTGGATAAAACAAACTGGTTGCGTAAACGATTCAGTAACTTGCTAATAATGACAGTCATTTTGTTTTTTTCCTGAATAAGTCGTTGTATTTGAACACTTGAGTAAATGATTCAATGACTCACTTTTAATGGCAGTCACTGGTTTGATTCATGAATGAGTCATCAATTTTGAACAAATCTGTTGAGTAAATGATTCAATGACTCTCTCATAAATGCAGTGACTTGTTGTTCTTGAATGAGTCATTGTGGATAAAACAAACCGGTTGAGTAAATGATTCAATAACTCGCTAATAATGACAGTCACTTGGATTGTTCCTGAATGAGTCGTTGTATTTGAACACTTGAGTAGATGATTCAATGACTCACTTATACTGGGAGTCACTGGTTTTATTCATGAACAAGTCATCAATTTTGAACAAATCTGTTGAGTAAATGATTCAATGACTCTCTCATAAATGCAGTGACTTGTTCTTGAATGACTCATTGTGGATAAAACAAACCGGTTGCGTAAATGATTCAATAACTTGCTAATAATGACAGTCATTTTGTTTTTTTCCTGAATGAGTTGTTGTATTTGAACACTTGAGTAAATGATTCAATGACTCACTTATAATGGCAGTCACTGGTTTGATTCATGAATGAGTCATCAATTTTGAACAAATCTGTTGAGTAAATGATTCAATGACTCTCTCATAAATGCAGTGACTTGTGTTGGTCTTGAATGAGTCATTGTGGATAAAACAAATCGGTTGAGTAAATGATTCAATGACTGTCTCATAAATGCAGTGACTTCTTGTTCCTGAATGAGTCGTTGTATTTAAACACTTGAATAGATGATTCAGTGACTCACTTAAAATGGCAGTCACTGGTTTTATTCATGAATGAGTCATCAATTTGAAGAAATGGGTTGAGTAAATGATTCAATGACTCTCTCATAAATGCAGTGACTTCTTGTTCCTGAATGAGTCGTTGTATTTGAACACTTGAATAGATGATTCAGTGACTCACTTAAAATGGCAGTCACTGGTTTTATTCATGAATGAGTCATCAATTTGAAGAAATCGGTTGAGTAAATGATTCAGTGACTCTCTCATAAATGCAGTGACTTGTTCTTGAATGACTCATTGTGGATAAAACAAACCGGTTGCGTAAATGATTCAATATCTTGCTAATAATGACAGTCATTTTGTTTTTTCCCTGAAAAAGTCGTTGTATTTGAACACTTGAGTAAATGATTCAATGACTCACTTATAATGGCAGTCACTGGTTTGATTCATGAATGAGTCACCAATTTTGAACAAATCGGTTGAGTAAATGATTCAGTGACTCTCTCATAAATGCAGTGACTTGTTGATCTTGAATGAGTCATTGTGGATAAAACAAACCGGTTGAGTAAGTGATTCAATAACTCGCTAATAAAGTCACAATAATGATTAATGAAGACATTGTTTTAATACAATAAGACCACAAACCTTTATTGAGAAAGTGAATTGTGTCAATTTTGATTTCATATCTGTGTCTCATGGTTGAGTAGTGCACCAGCTGTCTAAAATGGGTTTTTACTATTGAACAGATTCACACATTCAGAGACTGAAAGCTATTTGTGGTTCTCCAGCAGCGTGAGCGTGTAAGCAGCCAAACTGAGCACGAACACCCCGAGACGTCTCACCCACCCGCCGCGTCCCTCACAGATCAAACCAGCTCTCCGCTTCTGGAACGTGTGAAATGATGAAATAATGGAGGGCCACAGGGCAGCGCTCGCCTAGGCTTCACAACACCCGCTAATGTAATTGGTTTCAATTCCCAGCACTGCTGCCGCACCCTTCGTACCCACAATGCCCCTCCACACTTGTCACTTCCTGCGGCGCGAGGACGAGCACATGAGAATACAGCCATTTAGATTTCAGACACCTTTGTTGCGAAAGTGTGAATCTCTCTATTTCTGTTTAGAGAGACTGCGATAGGATTGTTCGCTCTATTCTGAAATAGAAACATGTTATTATTACATTTATTGGCAAAATCATTAGGATATTAAGTAAAGATCATATTCCATGAAAATATTTAGTAAAATTCCTACCGTAAATATATCAGAAATAAATTTAAAGGCGATTTTCTTAATATTTAGATTTTTTTGCACCCTCAGAATCCAGATTTTTTTAAATAGTTGCATCTCAGCCGAATATTTAATGGCATCAATGGCAAGCTTGTTTATTTAGCAAAAAATGTACCCTTATTACTGGTTTTGTGGGCCAGGATTTATATTTATATTATTATATACTACCTAGATAAATACATTTAATTTAATAAATAACATTATATATAATGTATTGTAATTAAAATAATTTATTTATGCAATTATTACTCGTTAAATCATTAATAAAGTGATTACATAAATTCCTCCATTAAATTATTACTCTATTGCTGTCAAAATAGCCATTCGATGTTTCCATAGTGAGCCGCAGTCGTTTGTTTGCTTGGGAAAACTGAACATGTTTTTGGTCTCGGGAAATATTTCAACATCCGATTGCTTTTTCTCCAATCAGAGAGTTTGTGTGTTTCTGTGCTGGGAAAAATGTGTTTATTGCCTTTGTTTATAAACTTTGCTCGATTTGGACATCGGAACATTTCAGTCTCCAGACCCAAACAAACACATTGATTTGCACCTTTTCCGGAGGTTTGTAATAGATTTGTTGCTATGTTTCTTTACAGAATTGACAGAACTGGTGTCAAACAGCAGAATATTTATCACATAAACAGTTTAACCAATCATAGATGAGTCTGAGATGCATTAGGCTTGTCCTGTCAATTTGCACTCCATTCTTTTTCATTGCTGTTAACACTTGTTTTTTTTTTAGATCAGTTTGATACGTTACTGAAATCATATGAGTTTTCCATTTTTGTCAAATTTAAATCTGAGAAGTCCTAAGATAGCATCTTGCTCTCCATTCAATCTGAAAGGTTTCTGAAGGTTCATGTGACACTGAAGACTGAAGTAATGATGCTGAAAATTAAAAATATGCTGAACATTTTCAAATATATGTGACCCTGGACCACAAAATGCCAAAAATCATTAGGATGTTGAGTAAGGATCATGTTCCAAATTTCCTACCATAAATATATGGAGACTTAATTTTTGATTAGTAATATGCATTGCTAAGAACTTCATTTGGACAACTTTAACCCTTTAACTGTCACCGTCCCGTCACCGGGACGCCTACGTTTACTTCACCATGTTTCAAATAAATCTTAATCTAATCATGACAAACTATATATCGTTGGAAAGGTCTAAGACTCCTAAATTGATATTTTACCATTGTTTTGTGTTACAAATTATGTAGGAAAAGTAATAGATTAATTTATGACAGGAGTGCACCTCAAAAAATGTACTTCATAACAGGAGTTCAGACCTTTTTCACAAAAAGACTTTTTTTTTGTTGCCTTTTTTTCTGTCACACTTTAGAAATCATAAGAAATTATATATCACTTGAAGACTTAAAATTTCAAAATTCATCCTTTGGAAACCATTTTAAAATCAGACATTGTATTATCATGGAAATTGTACATGAAAATCATATTACAAAATGTTTTTGTTCGTGAATTATAAAAAATTACATTTGGATAGTGCATTTTCATGTCTATGTTCACAATAGGGAGTGACAGTTAAAGGGTTAAAGGTGATTTTTTTTTCAATATTTAGACTTTTTGCACCCTCAGATACCAGATTTTCAAATAGTCGTATCTCTTCCGAATATTGTTCTTGTCATGTTATTTTTATTGCATTTTCTCAAAAAACTTACAAAGACTGACATGTACATATTGTGTCAGTAACAACACTTACCATATACAAAAACAAAATGAACAAAACTAACAAAACAAACACTAGGGACTCATATCACATGAAAATTAGAATAGAACAAACCAACATTAGGTCAATACAGTATGTACTTTGGAAGTTAGATTTAATAAACCATTACAAACAATAACAACCACAGCTGCAAGGGGTTAAAATAATGTATATTACAATTTTTAATACCTAATCAAGAGTTTTCTGAATATTGTTCTATCCTGACAAACCATTTGGATTTCAGAAGATGCAAAAAATTGACACTTATGACTGGTTTTGTGGTCCAGTTTTAGATTGTAATAATATTTCACAATGTTACTGTTTCCACTGTATTTTTGAGCAAACAGATGCATCTTTGATAAGCAGAAAAGACCTATTTTAAAAACATCTTACCAACCCCAAACCTTTGAATCGTACTTTAAACATTTACTAGATCACTTTCTTCAGATGTCCTTGCAGATTTAGTGCTAGAGGAAATGTCCTCACCACTAGTATAGAGGGGGAAGGGTGTGTGTGAGTTTTAATTGGAGAGCTGCAGACGGCCGGCCAGCAGAAATTAGAGCTGGAAGCCCCCTGCAGTCCACATACGAGCATGTTACACACACACACACACACACACACACGCGCGCTTAGCAATGCGTATAAATCCTGTCTCAGAGGAGCTGTGAAAAATGACGGGATCGGAAAAAGCGAGCAGGAGAGGGAGGCGAAGAGACTGCCAGAGAAATGTTTGTAGGCTTCTGGTGCCACAAATACATATGGGCATCCGAGAAACGATGTCCCTGTAGGAAAAGGCTGTGATAGGATCACTCGCTCTATTCGGAAATACTTGTGGAACTCATAAAATTATATATATACTGTATTATATATATCTGTTCTTCAGAAAAATCCTTCAGCTCCCACAAATTCTTTGGTTTTCCAGCATTTTTGTGCATTTGAACCCTTTCCAACAATGACTGTCTGATTTTGAGATCCATCTTTTCACACTGAGGACAACTGAGGGACTCATATGCAACTATTACAGAAGGTTCAAACACTCACTGATGCTCCAGAAGGAAAAAACATGCATTAAGAGCCAGGGGGTGAAAACTTTTGAACAGAATGGAAATGTGTACATTTTGCTCATTTTGCCTAAATATCCTTTTTTTTTCATTTAGTACTGCCCTTCAGAAGCTACAGAAGATACTTACATGTCTCCAAGAAGACAAAAAAGTTAAACTTACCCAAAACTTCAAATTTCAAAAGTTTTCACCCCCTTTTCTTAATGCATGTTTTTTCCTTCTGGAGCATCAGTGAGTGTTTGAACCTTCTGTAATAGTTGCATATGAGTCCCTCAGTTGTCCTCAGTGTGAAAAGATGGATCTCAAAATCATACAGTCATTGTTGGAAAGGGTTCAAATGCACAAAAATGCTGAAAAAACAAAGAATTTGTTGTATCTGAAGGATCCAAGGGAAACAACTATCGCTAAACAAAAAAACACAGCTGTGGATCATTCAGGAAACAACACAGTATTAAGAATCAAGTGTATGTAAACTTTTGAACAGGGTCATTTTTATAAATTGTGGACTATATGTGAACATCTTTTATTTTAAATATCTTATTCAGGTCAGATAACACTAAAAAATAACATGCATTTTGCATGTTCTGCAAGGTGTATGTAAACTTTTGACTTCAACTGTGTATATATATATACAGTGTTGGGGAAAGTTACTTTTAAAAATAATGCATTACAATATTGCGTTACTCCCTAAAAAAGTAACTAATTACGTTACTTAGTTACTTTTTATTTAAAGTAATGCGTTACATTACTTTTGCGTTACTTTTTACATCTGGGCAGGGCTTGCTTGTTTGTTTTTAATATAAAAAATTCTTAGCTAATGTAAAAGCCCTTTCACACCAAAATGAAATGAAGTGAATAAGCCTAAGGCTAAAGGAAAAATAAATTCCCATCTTTACAGTGGAACTGTAGGAAAAGAAAGTTCAACATTCCTCAGCAATGAGAAAAAAAGTAAAGTAAGTTTTGCTTATTGGTACACTGCAAAAGATGCTTTTCTTTTTTTTTTTTTTTTTGATTTTTTTGTCTTGTTTCTAGCCAAAATATCTCATAATAATATATTTATAATATATATTTCTTAAATCAAGAAGGTTTTTCTAGAGAAGTAAAAATTCTTGTCAAAATTTAAGTGTTTTTGCTTGAAACAAGCAAAATAATCTCCCAAATGGGGAAAGCTAAATTATCTTGTTTTCTGTTTGAAATAAGATTTTTTGCTTACCCCATTGGCAGATTATTTTGCTTGTTCTAAGCAAAAAGTCACTTATTTTGACTTGTTTTTTTCTGAAAACAAAAAAATAATTATTTACTTCATTTAAGTTTTTTTTTTATATATATATATTTATATATATTTTGGCTGTAAACAAGACAAAAAATCTAAGTAAGAAAAGTATTTTTGCAGTGTACTGATGTATTGGATCAACAAAGGTCAGCAGCAAAGACATTGGTTAATAAAACGGGATTAAATACATAAAGAAAACAAAAAGTAACTGGTGTTACTTTAAAAAAAAAAAAAGTTTATTGGAAATTAAAAAGTAATGCGTTACTTTACTAGTTACTTGGAAAAAGTAATATTATTACGTAACTCAAGTTACCCCCAACACTGTATACATATATATATATATAATACTCTGAGAGATATGTTCTTCATATCTATCAAGTGCCGCCTATCCAATCCCTCCTGCCTCCTCCAGCAGGTAGTGAGGTCATATGTCAGGTTAACATCACAGCCGGGTGGAAAATAATAGCGCGAGACTGCTGCGCTTAGCATTTCCCAGCCTGCCGGCTTCATTTTCAAACGCCGATGGCCTTGAACAACTGAACTCTGAACTAGATTTTCCCCCGCCTGAGATGCCCTTTAACGGGAGCGTTTCTGATAAATTGGGCCGCGCCGAGACCAATGGAGCCTGACGGAGTTTCGTTCAGCGTCTCTCTCTCTCTCGCTTTATGACATGTTCGCTGGTTCGCCCGCACCATATGCTTCTCCCGTGGGTTCGGCGAGCCGTATGCGGCGTGTCTTGGGGTAGTTTGTTTGAGTTTGCGAACAGACTGTTTTGTTTGTCGAGACCAGGTGTTTCTGATCAAGCCAAATTAGTTGGTGGCAAACGCCGCTGCCAGACACTCAAGTACATGTTCTTTGGGAGGGAAGTTCCTCATTTGGACGTGTGTTGTGTTTGTTCATTTGTCGAAACTAGGGATTCAGCAACAACATGTCTTTCAAATCCGACTCGGCTGCCTGAATGACTCTTTTACTAGTCAGATGTAAGGAAATCCTGTGAAGTTGTACTGGTCATCTATCTATCTATCTATCGTTTGTTTGTACGTTTCTTTGTTTGTTAGTTTAATTATCCATCTATAGATGATAGGACAATAGATAGGTAGATACATATAGATAGATAGATGGATAGATAGATCGTCTGTTCATTTGTTAATTTGTTCCTTTGTACGTTACTTTATTCTATCTGTTTGTCTGTTATCTATTTATCTATCTATCTAAACAAAGGAACAAACAAATGATAGATAGATAGATAGATAGATAGAGAGTCTGTTAATTTGTTCCTTTGTACGTTACTTTATTCTATCTGTTTGTCTGTTATCTATTTCTATTATATCTTATATTCTATTATATCTGTTTGTTCATACAATAGTTTCTTTTGCCTGTTCAGTCATTCATTTGTCCCTTCATTTGTTACTTTATCTATCAAACTATCTATCTAAACTAACTAACAAAGGAACAATAGATAGATAGATAGATAGATAGATGATAGATCGATAGATCAGTAGATAGTTTGCCTGTTCATTCATTTGTTTCTTTGTTCGTTACTTTAGTCTATCTGTGTGTTATCTATATAACAGATGATAGAACGATAGATGAACAAATGATAGACTGTTCCTAAAATAGTTTGTTCTTTCGTCTGTTCAGTCATTCATTTGTTCCTTTGTTTGTTACTTTATCTATCTATCTAGAGTAACAAAGGAATGATAGATAGATAGATAAATAGATAGATTTGTTAGTTCGTAACAGTTTGTTCTTTCATCTCTTTATTTGTCCCAATATATCTATAATTCATTCGTTCACTTGTTCTACCATTCTATCGTTCCTTTATCTATCTATCTATCTATCTATCTATCTATCTATCTATCTATCTATCTATCTATCTATCTATCTATCTATCTATCTATCATTCTATTTTCATTTTGTTCCTTCCTTCCTTCCTTCCTTCCTTCCTTCACTTGTACTACCATTCTATCATTACTTTATTTGTTAGTTTATTCTATCCATCTATCTTTCTATTTTTCTGTCGTTCTATCGTTCTATTTTCGTTTTGTGCGTTCGTTTGTTCCTTCCTTCCTTCCTTCACTTGTACTACCATTCTATCATTACTTTATTTGTTAATTTATTCTATCCATCTATCCATCTTTCTGTCATTCTATCGTTCTATTTTCGTTTTGTTTGTTCGTTCCTTCCTTCCTTCCTTCCTTCCTTCCTTCCTTCCTATCTATCGTTCTATCATTCTATTTTCGTTTTGTTCGTTTGTTTGTTCCTTCCTTCCTTCCTTCCTATCTATCGTTCTATCATTCTGTTTTCATTTTGTTTGTTCGTTTGTTTGTTCCTTCCTTCCTTCCTATCTATCGTTCTATCGCTCTATCGTTCTATCATTCTGTTCGTTTTGTTCGTTTGTTTGTTCCTTCCTTCCTTCACTTGTACTACCATTCTATCATTACTTTATTTGTTAATTTATTCTATCCATCTATCCATCTTTCTGTCATTCTATCGTTCTATTTTCGTTTTGTTTGTTCGTTCCTTCCTTCCTTCCTTCCTTCCTATCTATCGTTCTATCATTCTATTTTCATTTTGTTCGTTTGTTTGTTCCTTCCTTCCTTCCTTCCTATCTATCGTTCTATCATTCTATTTTCGTTTTGTTCGTTTGTTTGTTCCTTCCTTCCTTCACTTGTACTACCATTCTGTCATTACTTTATTTGTTAATTTATTCTATCCATCTATCCTTCTTTCTGTTATTCTGTCGTTCTATTTTCGTTTTGTTTGTTCGTTCCTTCCTTCCTTCCTTCCTTCCTTCCTTCCTTCCTTCCTATCTATCGTTCTATCATTCTATTTTCGTTTTGTGCGTTCGTTTGTTCCTTCCTTCCTTCCTTCACTTGTACTACCATTCTATCATTACTTTATTTGTTAGTTTATTCTATCCATCTATCCATCTTTCTGTCATTCTATCATTCTATTTTCGTTTTGTTCGTTCCTTCCTTCCTTCCTTCCTTCCTTCCTTCCTTCCTTCCTTCCTATCTATCGTTCTATCATTCTATTTTCGTTTTGTTCGTTTGTTTGTTCCTTCCTTCCTTCCTTCCTATCTATCGTTCTATCATTCTGTTTTCATTTTGTTTGTTCGTTTGTTTGTTCCTTCCTTCCTTCCTATCTATCGTTCTATCATTCTGTTCGTTTTGTTCGTTTGTTTGTTCCTTCCTTCCTTCACTTGTACTACCATTCTATCATTACTTTATTTGTTAATTTATTCTATCCATCTATCCATCTTTCTGTCATTCTATCGTTCTATTTTCGTTTTGTTTGTTCGTTCCTTCCTTCCTTCCTTCCTTCCTATCTATCGTTCTATCATTCTATTTTCGTTTTGTTCGTTTGTTTGTTCCTTCCTTCCTTCCTTCCTATCTATCGTTCTATCATTCTATTTTCGTTTTGTTCGTTTGTTTGTTCCTTCCTTCCTTCCTTCCTTCCTTCCTTCCTTCCTATCTATCGTTCTATCATTCTGTTTTCATTTTGTTTGTTCGTTTGTTTGTTCCTTCCTTCCTTCCTATCTATCGTTCTATCGCTCTATCGTTCTATCATTCTATGTTCGTTTTGTTCGTTTGTTTGTTCCTTCCTTCCTTCACTTGTACTACCATTCTATCATTACTTTATTTGTTAATTTATTCTATCCATCTATCCATCTTTCTGTCGTTCTATCGTTCTATTTTCGTTTTGTTTGTTCCTTCCTTCCTTCCTATCTATCGTTCTATCGTTCTATCATTCTATTTTCGTTTTGTTCGTTTGTTTGTTCCTTCCTTCCTTCCTCCTTCCTTCCTTCCTATCTATCATTCTATCGTTCTATTTTCGTTTTGTTTGTTCGTTCCTTCCTTCCTTCACTTGTACTATATCATTCTATCATTACTATATTTATCTATCTATCTATCTATCAATTTGTCAAATTCTACAACTTCGTAAAGCAGTTGTTTTGTGTTCTTACTTGCTCAAAGCGACTAAGCGAGTCATTAACGGAAGCATTACGGAGTCATTTAGTGAAATCAGAAACTGAACTGCAATCGATAAACGAATCAGCCTCTGGCTCACCCCTGAGTAGATCACTGGAGTAGATGTGAGCGTTTTGTTGTGGTTTGGCTTGAAATGATCTCGGCTCATTACGCAGAGTCTCTCAGTGATGTGATATCAGCTGTTTCCAGCAACTCCGTGACCCGCCGCTCTTCCCCCGGCTCTCGGAAAAACAAGCGGTGTCTCAGACGGCTGTCTGACTCTTCAACTCTCAGGTAAACAATCGGGAGAGAGCGCGGATGGCGCGTAACACTTGTCTGCCCAGAGAACACTTCCCTGCCGCCAGACGAATCCCGCTGCGGTTTCACATCACCTCCCTCATTACAAACGAGAGCGTTTTCTTGAACAGATGCCTGTTCGCGATGCGGCTTCTATTCAAATAAATGGTGTAGTTGATGTACCTCATTGCTTATTGATACGCTTGGTTCATTCCCGTAAATAGGTGCGCGTCTCCAGCGCGCTTCTGTTTGGGAAATTAGTGGCAGAATGATCTCATTTGAAGGCTCGGGCACCTCTCATTACCCTGATCCCGTGTCCCGGGGGTATGGAGCAGGGGCGGATTGGCTTCTTCTGCAAACCTGATTAGAATAGTGTTTCAGTTAATCAAGGATGAGCTCGTTCTCTTCCCTCCTTCTTTTTTTTAAAATGACTTTTGTGTAATGTAATTACGCCATGTCGTTTTTCCAGCTCTATGAAATGTAATTTTGATCGTCCCGTTGGGGAATGGGTTAAAAGTGGCGTCGTCTGGAAAGCAGTAATGGACCAAGATGTGGCCACTCAAACATTTTATATTAGTGGTGTTTTCTAACTCAAGCATGTTAATAGTGCGCCGATGTTGTCATTTAAACAATATTTATATAAAAAATAAACACTTGAGTCATTTTCTGATATTTAACCTGCATCTACTTAATATGTGATGCACTAGGCCGCTCCTGTTTTTAATTCAACCCTTTCAACTATTTTACAACTCGTCCACGGCTGAACTATGTTGACATTTAAAACGGTTCGGAAAGATTACGTGAACGGCTAGTAAATGTCAGGCTAATACTGTGATTTCCCTTAAGAATCCCAGCACCTGCATTTCAGCCGATTTCCAAAATCCCGAACTCTCCGAACGGACGTATTAGAGGATGTTTCTGTGGATTTGTCATAATATCACCAGCGTTCCGCGCAGAGATGGCGAGGTCCTGCCTTTCTACACTGGAACCTGTGTGATCGCATTCATTTATTTTCTGCCGGATCTCTGGGTTAAATATCATGAGCGTCTTTAAAAGGTTGCTGTATCTCCCCAGAAAACATTCGGTTCCGGAGGAAATGAAGATGAAAGAAGTGCAATGCAATTCTAACACGTTTCTATTGCTTTGAGCTGATTGATATCTCCATCCGCATCCCCAGAGATGACCCTGAAGGGTGGGGAGCGCTGCTTTCTTATCTGAACTGTGACTCCAAATTGATGTGTGCTTTCATCTTATATTAGACGTCTGGTCCAGAGATTTTCAGAAATGACAAAGTCACTTAAATCAAATCACAACCTCGCTGAAATCTCCATGCGGATGACTTACAAAGGGATGTGTCATCGAAAGCAGGATTTCACTTGCGCTTTTGAAATAAGAGTTTGATCTGCTGTGTAGATGAATTATAATATTCACAATGCAAAAGTTCACCGTCCACCCATGTATTGTGCACTTTGGTGTCTAGTTTACCTATACTTAACTATATTTGCATTTATATATTTGCACTTCTAACATACAGTATGATATTATTCCAAAGTTTGAGTAGGTAAGATTTTTTTGTGTGTTTTTGACTCTTATGCTCACCAAGCATTAATTATTAAATATTAATAAGTATCAGAAATGAGTGTTATCTATTTGAAAATATTTTAACATCTAATTTATTTTTGTGATGCAATGCTGAATTTTCAGTGTCATTACTCCAGTTTTTGCTGATTCGATTACATCATTCACAGTACATCATGCTATGAGATTTATGTGCAGTCTTGTACCTTTTGACATTTTTATGTTCTTCATGCACTTTTTCGCTTTGACTCAGAGTTTGTGATGTTATGATTCATCTCCGGGTGGTTTGCTTCAAGGCTCAAAACTCTTTGTTGAAATCCCTGTTGAGAAAATAAATGAGAGGCAGAGATCCAGAACCAAGGCTCGCTCTGTTGACGTCAGAAACATGAGCTCATTAACATGTGAGGTCTATTATTATTTACATATCAGCTCCTTTTTAGTAATTAGCCACTTTATAAATCATAATCATAACATTTTTAATCCATAAATGGCTTGTTTGATTCTAAAACTCACCACACCCTAGAAACCCCCTAGAAACCACCTAGAACATCACTATGTCAATCATAAACACTCAGAACACTCTTAACAACCACCTAGCAACGCCCTAGAAACCACTTAGAAGAACTGTATATCAATCATAAATGCTCAAAACACCCAAACAACTACCTAGCAATGCCCTAGAAACCACCTCAAACATTATTGATTCAATCATATACACTTAGATTATCCTAACACCCACCTAGCAACACCCTAGAAACCACATAGAACATCATTATATCAATCATAAATGCTCAGAACACTCCTAACAACTACGTAACAACACCCTAGTAACCACCTAGAACATCACATCAATCATGAGTAATCAGAACACTCTTAATAACCACCTAGCAACGCCCTAGAAACCAATTAGAACTTCTTTATATCAATTATAAATGCTCAGAGCACCCTAAAAACTACCTAGCAACGCCCTAGAAACCACCTCGAACATCATTATATCAATCATAAGCACTCAGAATACTCTTAACAACCACCTAGCAACGCCCTAGAAACCACTTAGAACTTCTTTATATCAATTATAAATGCTCAGAGCACCCTAAAAACTACCTAGCAACACCCTAGAAACCACCTAGAACATCTTTATATCTATCATAATCACTTAAAACACTCTTAACAACCACCTAGCAACGCCCTAGAAACCACCTAGAACATGTTTATATCAGTCATAAGCACTCAGAACACTGTAATAACCACCTAGCAACACCTTAGAAACCACCTAAAACGTCACTCTATCAATCATATGGAGTCAGATCACCCTGGAAATGAGCTAAAGGACTTTTAGCACCCTAGTAACTGCTTTGCAACACATTAAAAACAATTGTCAACCCTTTATCAACCACATAGAAACACACTGTAAAGACACAACACCCTAGCGACCACCTAGAACGTCATTATATCAATCATAAACACTCAGAACACCCTAGCAACCACATAGCAGTTCTGTAGTAGCAAAGGTTAGCCAATCATAACAGATTTAATTACATATTGAAGCATAAACTCAAAAAGAAGATGGAAAATTGGGTTGAAAAACCAAATGATGTCTGTTTTATAAATGGATTTCAAAATAGTGTCGATTATGACCTCTTTATTGCACAGCCGGTACCTTTGTCCTGTTTAAGACGGACTCTTTCCAGGCTGCGGTTGTGTCGATTACCCAGCATCCTTTGCGCTAAGTCTGCTCCGATAGCACTGTAGGTGTCCCAGTTTTTCCCTCCACGAATGTAGAGCAGATCCTGGTTTTGCAGAACATGATTTAATGGGGAACGGGCTCACATCAAGTTTGGGTATTTTTCAAACACTCTCTTAAGACCAGATCTCAGCATAATTAAGTACGTCACTGCAGAGGATGTATAGTTATCTTACATGCTGTAGTTTTGACTTAATCGAAATGGCAGCTGTATTATGAAACATTTTCCATGAGGTTTACTTTTCTTAACAGTCTGTCTCGTTTCTCCAGACACCATTCGGGTCAGGTCTTGTCATTTCAATTTGGTTCAGCTTCAGTCTTTGATAGGGAGCAGAGGCTGCTTAGAGCCTGGAGATACGTTTCGGCTTGCTAATTTCATGGAAATCACTTTGTAGATTTTTCTGCTATGATAGCATCTGCAGACGAGTAGTGTAAGTCCCATCCTGTCTCCATTTTCCATTTTATTCTATTTTCAGTTCTACGGTTTCAAGTTCTATGCGTGATTAGTACTGTTTGCTCAAACTTTGGGTTAGTAATTTGAACAAACCTCTAATTCTAAGTATTAAAGCTGAGTCCATTTTGTGTTTCAAGACTCTTGGGGTTGTAAGCACCCACCTATCAGCCACCCAGAATACCCTTGAAAATGTATAGCAACATACTCAAAAGCCACTAGCTATGAACACCCTAGGAACTACCTAGAATATCACACAAGCAGCCATATGCACTCAAAACACCATAGCAACTACACAGAAGAGCTAAAGAACTCTTAACATTAAACATCTTAACAATGTGAAAAACTCAGAATGCCTTAGCAACACCCTGGAAACAACCCAGGGCTCTACATTAGCCACATAAAAACAGTGAAAGGTCACAACACTTTAGCAACTACCTAGAAATGCCTTAGAAGCCAGCTATAACATCATAATATGAACCATATATACTCAGAACACCTTAGCAACTACATGGCAACACCCTAGAAACCACCTAGAATATCACAGTAGCAACCGTATGCTCTTAGATCACTCTAGCAACCACATAGGAATGAGCTGAAGGACTCTGAATGCCCTAGCAACTGCACAACAACACATTAAAAACAACTCAGAATGCCTTAGCAACACCCTGGAAACAACCTATGACTCTTTACTTGTCACATAGAAACACCCTAGTGACCACTTAGCCACACACTAGAAACCATCTAGAACGTCATTGTATCAGAACATATTAACAAGCACCTAGCAATGCCCTAGAAACCACCCATGGCCCTTTATAAACCACGTAGATGCACTGAAAAGTCACAAAACCCTAGCAACAACCTAGCAATGTCCTAGAAACCATCGTGAATATTGTTATATCAATCATATACACTCAGGTCACCCTATTAACTACCTAGCAACACCCTAGAAACCCCCTATCAACCACCCTTGGCTCTTTACCAACCACATAGAAACACACTGAAGAGTCACAACACCCTAGCCACCACCTAGCAACGCCCTAGAAACCACCTAGAACATAATTGTATCAATCATATGCACTCAGAACACCCTAGAAACCACCTAGGAACACCCTAGAAACCAGTAATGAGCTAACAAACTGTTAACAACCTAGTATCTGCATTGCAACACATTAAAAACATCTCAGAGTGCCTTAGCAACACCCTGGAAACAAACCAGGGCTCCTTATCAACCACAAAGACTCTTAAAACCCTAGTATCTGCATTGCAAAACAAACAAAAAAAAAAACTCAGAATGCCCTAGCAACACCATAGAACCCACCTAGGACATCATTGTATCAATCATATGCACTCAGAGCACCCATGAAACCACCTAGCAACACCTCAGAGAGAACTTTGAATAATATAGCCTATGGCCACAACCTAGAAGCAACCTATGGCCCTATATATATCCAACTTTAAATATCATAGTAGCAACCGTATGCACTAAAACCATCCTAGCAACCAGTAACAAGCTAAAAGACTCTTAAAACATGAGTATCTGCATTGCAACAAATGAAAAACAATTCAGAATGCCTTAGCAACACCCTAGAAGCCACCCTTGGCCCTTTACCAACCACATAGAGAAACACAAGATCATTGTATCAATCATATGCACTCAGAACACCCTAGAAACCACCTAGCAACACCCTAGAGACAACTTTGAATATCACAGTAGCAACCATATGCACTGAAACCACCCTAGCAACCAGTAATGAACTAAACACCATTAACACTCAAGTAACTGCATTGCAACAAATGAAAAACAACTCAGAAGGCCTTAGCAACACCCTAGAAACCACCCTTGGCCCTTTACCAACCACATAGAGAAACACAAGATCATTGTATCAATCACATGCCCTCAGAACACCCTAGAAACCACCTAGCAACACCCTAGAGACAACCAGTAACAAGCTAAAAGACTCCTAAAACCCTAGAATCTGCATTGCAGCAAATGAAAAACAACTCAGAATGCCTTAGCAACACCCTAGAAACCACCCTTGACCCTTTACCAATCACATAGAGAAACACAAGATCATTGTATCAATCATATGCACTCAGAACACCCTAGAAACCACTTAGCAATCTAGCAACTCACCTAGCAACACCCTAGAGACAACTTTGAATATTGTAGTATCAACTATGTGCACTCAGATCACCATAGCAACCAGTAATGAGCTAAAGCACCATTAACACCCAAGTAACTGCATTGTAACACATTAAAAACAACTCGGAATGTCTTAGCAACCACCTAAAAACATTTTGAATGCTCACAACATCCTAGCAACCACCTAAAATATCAAAGTACCAACAATATGCCCTCAAAACACCCTAGCAACCACATAGCAGTGCCCTGAAAAACCATAGCAACAGCATTGTGGTAGCAACTTTTGAAACATTTTCTTTCAAATATGTAAAAATATTCTTTTTTCTTCTCTCTCTGTGAAAGCATCTGCAGGCGAGTAATGTAAGCCCCATCCTCTCCCATCTTTTCTTTTATTCTCAGTTTTTTTTTTCTGTTTCAGTCTGTCTCTCATTGTCTGGATCTGCTCTAGGGAGATCTCAGCAGAGGTTCTTCTCTTTCATGTTGTCCGAGCTCAGATCTTTAAAAGGCCAGCGTCCCCAGACAGGGAGCGGTTAAGTGTGGGCTCCGCGGGGTCCCGTGGCCCCTAAAGCACAGGTGCACGAGCGCCGGGCCCCGGCCAGCCGCTAACTTCAAACGCCGCTGGACTCTGCTGAATCCCCAAACAGTTCTGGCCTTTCCAACAGTGTGTGTTTTCACTGCTTTCCCACAAGCGCTCTGCTCTTTCTCAGCTCTGAAATGTAGGAGGGATGTGTGCTTACAGGAGTGTCCACAGCACTGGTGTGAATTACCAAAGAAATTAATTTGACTCAAAAGTTGCCCTTACAGTAATGCACTTGCAATAGAAGTAAATAAAGTAAATAAACAAATTTTTAGTTTGGTTAAGTTGTCTAACACATTTTTTTCCCAATATTATTTACATAATCATAGTATTTTTAATTTTTTTTTTAAAATTTATTTATTTATTGTTTGTGATTTTTGTCAATTTTTAGTTCAATTTTTTTATTGATCTTGTTTTTTATTTTATTATTTCTATTTAGCTTTCATTTATTGTAATTATTATTCTAGTTTTAGTCATTTCAGTAGTTAATCTTAAACTTATTTCAGTTAGCTGCCAAGGCAACATCTGTCATTTTTAAGTTTCATTTTTCATCTAATATTTATAGTTTATCTAATTTAAACCTTATTTCAAATGAATTTAAAGCTAATTTTAGTTTTCTTGTTAACATGGCTGAAAACATGTTTTATTTTTTATATTTTTTGTTTTTATTTTTTAGTTAAAGTTTTAATATTTTATTTTATTTTATTTTATTTTATTTTATTTTTTTTTTTTTTTATTATTTTTTTTTTTGACTACTTTATAATAACCCTCACATGAAACAAGAGAAGAGCTCATTTCTGTGTAGATTGAAATAATTGTCTGTCCTAATCAATTATGCTGATAATTATGCAACCAACTGCACTGTGAAATGTTTCAAACCTAAAATATTAAATTTAAAGAGACAGTTCAACCAAAAATGAACATTCAGTCATCATTTACTCATCCTCAAGTTGTTTCAAACCTCTATGAGTTTCTTTCTTCTGCTTAGCACAAAAGACGAAATGTTGAAGGATGTTGGTAACTAAATAGTTGACGGTACCCATTGACTTCATAGTATAGTAGAAGTCAATGGCTACCGTCAACTATTTAGTTACCAACACCCTTCAACATTTCATCTTTTGTGCTAAGCAGAAGAAAGAAACTCATAGAGGTTTGAAACAACTTGAGGAGAAGAGAAGAGCTAATTTCTGTGTAGATTTAAATAATTTTCCATCCTAATCGATTATGCTGATAATTATGCAACCAATTGCACTTACATTTTTCAAACCTAAAATATTCCACTAATTTAAAGAGACAGTTCACACAAAAATCATTTACTCGCCCTCAAGTTGATCAAAACCTGTATGAGATTCTTTGAGCTGTTAAACACAAAAGAAAATATTTTTTCAACCAAGCAGTTGACGGTACCCATCGACTTCAATAGTATAGTAGAAGTCAATGGCTACTGCCAACTCTATTTTTTTTTAGAAAGAAACTAGAGGTTTGAAGTCAAGTCAAGTCAGCTTTATTTATATAGCGCTTTTTACAATACAAATTGTGTCAAAGCAACTTTACAGTATCAAATGGGAAAGTAATATATCAATAATTCAAAAGAAACTTTAAACAATTTTAATTTGAGGAAATTAATCAATAGTTCCAAATTAATAAATAGTTTGTCCCCAATTTAGTTGTTGTCCCCAACTGAGCAAGCCATAGGCGACAGTGGCAATGAACCGAAACTTCATCTGTGACACTGATGGAGAAAAAAAAACCTTGGGAGAAACCAGGCTCAGTCGGGGGGTCAGTTCTCCTCTGACCAATAAACAAGTAGTTTATACTCCCATACAGACCTGTAGAGGTGGTCTATATGTACTGACCCACCATCTGGATACAAACTGGATCAAGGGAAACTGCAGTGGCCAACTGTTCAGGATTCATACTGGATCTGACCACGGAATAAGCAGGAGACAGACAATATTAGCATAGATTCCATTTTTCTTGCATCAGGTGTTATGGGAAGTGTTCCCGGTTCCGGTTGACCTAATTAATGCAGCCTAACAATCCTTTAACGGATTTGAATATTAGAAATATTTAAATGTGTTAAGTGTATGCCAGGTTAAAGAGATGGGTCTTTAGTCTAGATTTAAACTGACTGAGTGTGTCTGCCTCCCGAACAGAATTAGGTAGATTGTTCCATAGTTTCGGTGCTAAGTAAGAAAATGATCTGCCGCCCGCAGTTGACTTTGATATTCTGGGTATTATCAGATTGCCAGAGTTTTGAGAACACTGTGTGAGGGACTATAATGTGATAAGAGCTCCCTCAAGTACTGAGGAGCTAAACCATTGAGGGCTTTATAAGTAATTAGCAAGATTTTAAAATCAATACGATGTTTAATAGGAAGCCACTGCAGTGTTGACAGAACCGGGCTAATATGCTCATAAAATGCTGTTTTGCAAATGCTAGAAATGTGGTTTTCGAAGGAAAGATTGCTATCAAATAACACACCTAGGTTCCTAACTGATGATGATGAATTTACAGAGCAGCCATCAAGTATTAGGCTGTGTTTTAAGTTATCTGTGCACTGTAAAACCCGATAAGTTCAGAAAACTCAAAATTTTTGTGGACACCGATTACCTCAAAACTTTTGAGTAAACATTTCAAAATTTTTGAGTAAACACAATTTATAAATGATAACAAATAAAAACTTACATTTTTAAATTTCATTTTATTTAATATTTAAGTACAGTATACTTAAAAATACTGTTTATCATATTTAATGTTTTAATTTAACCAGATATAAAAAATTTAATGCAAAAATACTTGGTACTAATTAGCTATAACACATCAGCACATGCTAAAGTGGTTATCAGAAAGACTCTTAATATATACTTGCATTCAAATTGTCAAAGAACGTGCAGTATATGTAGTCTTCAAATTTTGTTGTCCATCCTCAACCTAACCACAGGCTCTACTCTTTACCACAACGGTAACACAACAAATTCAACAAAACAGAAACCTATGTAAACCCTAACATAACACAACATTTAAGTACTAACTAATGTCTCCCTATGTTAATCTTGTGCAAAAAAACACAAAATAACACTTAATTTCAACATTTATTTTCCATGTCGTCTGATGCAAAGCATGCTGGGAACTAGAAAACTCAATCATTCTAAGTTCAGTTTACTACAACGACATTTTGAGTTTACAGAACTTATTTCAATTAAGTCCAATGAACTTTTCATTTATTTGAGTGAAAATAACTCATTTAATTTCAGTAAAGTTCACTGTTTGGGTTTACAGTGTGTATTAGGCTGTGTAGTTAAGTTATTTAAGTTTGAAGCAACTTGAGGATGAGTAAATGATGACCGAATGTTCATTTTTGGTTGAACTGTCTCTTTAAAGCCACACGAGCGCCAGACCTCACACAAAGTGTAGTCGAGTTTGCCGTCCACTGCTTTGACTTTAAAGAACATCTGTCAACATGACCGTCTCTGTGTCAACACTGCTATCGGTGCGCTCTGTGGCTACAGTAAATAGGATCTCTTCTCGGCAGATCGCGCGACTCGATACGTCCGTCAATACGGCAGGTAAACATATCAGCTATGTTACCATGGCAGTCAGACTTCACGTCTCCCTCCGTCATCCAGTCCACGGTGGAATTTCAAACCGAGCCATTAAATACGGGCCGCATTAAAGGACTGCCGACCACATCGGCCGCGCCGTCTTTCATGGAGGGAATGCTGGGAAAGAGGTGGGCATATAATTAAGGGGCTGTGGACATTTTAGGAGACAGAGGAGCGATATTTACTCGTTCCGTTTGTGGGTAAGGGTGGAGTCGGGCTTGCGGCGCGGGGCTAACGGGAGCCAGGCTGCGGGTGCGAGAGGAAAGCTGTGGTGACTTACAGAAGAAAGCCAATCCTCTGGAGAAACATGACTTAGATGAAGCATGGGAAGGCACTGAGAAACAAGTCAGATAAGACTTGTGGATGTTGCGAGTGTGCATGTTTTCCCTTACTGTATGTTTATCATATTCACATGCGGTCGTATGTACAGATTTTCTTTCTTTTCTTAGTATTTTTGTGCTGTTTTCCATTACAAATATCTAAAATCTCTTAAAGCAAAATGATTTTTTAATGCATTTGTATGCATTGCATTTGTATGTTTATGCTTACAACAGAAAAAAAATATTTGTCTTTGAAGTTTATTTTTCTTATATTATTGGCAGAGTTTTTTTTTTTCTTCTTGTTTTAAAATATCGAAATTAAGTTTATGCTTAAAACAATACAAATATCTGATACTGGTAAGAAAATATATATATATATATATATATATATATATATATATATATTTAAACTGTGTTCGATACGTTCGATACGTTTAATTTTCTTTCCCCATTGGCAGATTTTTTTTTTTTTTTTGTGTGTGTGTTTTAAGCCTCAAAAAATGTAAAATTATAGAAGTTTATTTAAAACAAGAAAAAAAATCTGTCAATGATTTAAAAATATTTTATTAATATATAAATATTTATTTTTTTATTTAAACTGTTTAATTTTCTTTCCCCATTGGCCGATTTTTTGTGTGTGTGTTTTAAGCGTCATAAAATTTTAAATTAGAGAAGTTTGTTTAAAACAAGAAAAAAACTGTCAATGAGGTAAAAAGATTTTATTAATATATAAATATTTATTTATTTATTTATTGTTTAAACAGTTTCATTTTCTTTCCCCATTGGCAATTTTTGTGTGTGTGTTTTAAGCATCATAAAATGTAAAATTAGAGAAGTTTGTTTAAAACAAGAAAAAAACTGTCAATGAGGTAAAAAGATTTTATTAATATATAAATATTTATTTATTTATTATTATTTTTTATTTATTTAAACTGTTTAATTTTCTTTCCCCATTGGCAGATTTTTCTTTCTTTCTTTTAAGCGTCATAAAATTTTAAATTAGAGAAGTTTAAAACAAGAAAAAAAAATTGTCATGAGGTGAAAAGATTTTATTAATATATAAATAAATATATATATTTTGCTTGTTTTAAGCATGATAATTATTAAAATTAAAATTGTGCATGCTTAAAACAAGAAGACATATCTGCTGTTTGGGTAAGAAAAATAATTTCCCTTTGAAATTAAGCATTTTTTCTATTGACAGATATTTTCATGTTTTAAGCATAGACTCACTAAATATTTATATATTCTTAGAAAAGAAAACTTGATCTTTTCATTGTCATTTTTACTCTTGTAAAGATATTAATCTTGTAATATCTTGTCTTCAAAAAGTTTAGATTTGTACTGAAAAATATGAAAATATTACAAAAATACTAAGAAAATTATTTTTCGCAGCGTGGAGCTTTTCTAAATGTCTTGAAATGGCACAACTAGCAGTTAGCATGACTGTTTTTCATCATTTTCATATTATTTTGTGTAGACAGTGTTGCAAACCAATTATAATCATAGCTAGACAGTTCATTTTTATGAACCGGTTCAAAAAATGATTCACTGATTCATTTGAATCATTTAAATTATTTAGTTAAAGATTGTTGTTTGATATCTACTAATTCCTAAACACATGCATCAATTTCTGTATATAATAACTATTTAAAAGATACCACCCTTTTAGATGGCTTCTATGTATTTAGCTACTTTATATTTGTATGTTGTAATGTAGCTAGCTTTTGTAAAATGTAAGCTTGACTGCCCTGAAGTAGTTTGTAGACTGAATTTCTAAAACAAAGTAGTTTCCCCAGCACAGTTTTAAAGAATACCAAAAGTATTACCGTCATATTAATGACTAAAAACATTAAAGCACCATGGGATATCATCTTTCCTTCTCTTTTCAGAGTGCTAGCGTGCTAGTTTGATTGCAGTGAAGTCATTTGTTAAGGGATTTGACTGCTGCCCTCCTTCTGGAATTGAATGTTTAATTACAGTGAATATACAAGATTGGTCGTGACTTGTTGGAATTGAACGTTTATAGCAGTGAAAGTGACCTTCTTGATGGGGTTTCAAGAGCGTGTCATTCTCTAGTATCATTACGTCTGTGGGGATCTGGGAGTCTGTGCCCTGCATGTCGATGCCAGACCAAATGTGCTTCATTATCGGCTAGAATAATAAAATTTGGCTTGGGAAGCATCAGAGGCTGTGCGTGTAGGAATAGGACACGATGGTTGTTTTTCAGCAGCTTTGGAAATGTTTTTCCCATTCATTTACTCCATAGGGATTTTACAAAATCCTTTAAATGCAGAGTTCAAAACCTTGAACCGAGATGAATCACAGCATCACAAACTTTGATTTGAAGCAATAACAAATTTAAGGCAAGACAGCAATTAATAAATATCACCATATTTACACAGTTGACGAATTATAATTTTCTGAAATGTTTACATTGCACATTACACATTTTTTAATTAATATGCACTAATTTGATAAAATGTACAGAATTTATATCTGAACATTAGATTGAACAGCTTGTTTTATTTTGTTGACATATTAGAGTTAATGGTCTTTACAGAAGGGATTTTGGATATCTCTTATTATCACTTCATTAGTTAGAAAATACTGTCAACACTCAGAAAAACATATTTTCAGCATGATTTTAGAAATAAAATGTGAAATATTCATCAGGCGAGTGATACATTAACAAACCCTTCAGTAAAAACCTTCAGAATATAGATAGGAATAAAATTGTAAGTTTTGGTGAATGTAAGTGCTGCTGAAGTGGAGAAAAAAAAACACTATAAAAACATTCTAAAAGTACTCCATATGACTTCTATTCTATTCTACTCTATTCTATTCTATTCTATTCTATTCTATTATTTTGCACTATAAAGGCATCATAAAAGTTGTCTAAATGACATTGATTCAATTATATTCTATTCTTTTATTAATATGTGCTAATTTAAAAAAAAAAAAAATCCAGAATTGACATGTGAACATTGGATTTAACCACTCGTTTTGTTTTGTTGACATATTAGAGTTAAAGGATTTTACAGAAGGGATTTTGGATATCTCTTATTATCACTTCATAAATTAGAAAATATTGTCAACAGACAGAAAAACATATATTTTCAACATGATTTTAGAAATAAAATGTGAATATTTATCAGGTGAGTGATACATTAACAAACCCTTCAGTAATAACTTTCAGAATATAGATAGGAATAAAACTGTAAGTTTTGGTGTATGTAAGTGCTGCTGAAGTGGAGAAAAAAGCACTATAAAAACATTCTAAAAGTACTCCATATGACTTCTATTCTATTCTATTCTATTCTATTCTATTCTATTCTATTCTATTCTATTATTTTGCACTATAAAGGCATCATAAAAGTTGTCTAAATGACATTGATTCAATTATATTCTATTCTTTTTTTAAATTAATATGTGCTAATTTGAAAAAAAAAATTAAAAAAAATCCAGAATTGACATGTGAACATTGGATTTAACCACTCGTTTTGTTTTGTTGACATATTAGAGTTAAAGGTTTTTACAGAAGGGATTTTAGATATCTCTTATTATCACTTTTTAAATTAGAAAATACTGTCAACAGAAAGAAAAACATATATTTTCAACATGATTTTAGAAATAAAATGTGAATATTTATAAGGCGAGTGATACATTAACAAACCCTTCAGTAACAACTTTCAGAATATAGATAGGAATAAAACTGTAAGTTTTGGTGTATGTAAGTGATGCTGTAGTGGAAAAAAAAACAAAAAAACAATCTAAAAGTAGTCGATATGAGTATTGGGTATTCTGTTCTGTTCTATTTTGTTATTTAGCACTATAAAAGCATTCTAAAAGTGTTCCATATGACCTATATTCTATTCTATTCTGTTCTATTCTATTCTTTAGCACTATAAAGGCATCATAAAAGTAGTCCAAATGACATTGATTCAATTCTATTCTTTGATTTAATTAATATGTGCTAATTTACGAACATTTCCAGAATTGATATCTGAACATTGGATTAAACAGCTTGTATTATTTTGTTGACATATTAGAGTTAAATGTTTTTACAGAGGGGATTTTGGATATCTCTTATTATCACTTCATAAATTAGAAAATACTGTCAATGGACAGAAAAACATTTATTTTCAACATGATTTTAAGAATAAAATGTGAAATATTTATCAGGCGAGTGATGCATTAACAAACCCTTCTGTAAAAACCTTCACAATAGAGATGGGAATAAAACTGTAAGTTTTGGTGTATATAAGTGCTGCTGAAGTGGAGAAAAAACTCAAAACGCAATTAAAATCGACAGAATCGTATAGAAAAAATTTATAAAATCAACATTTTATTAAGTATTTTGGATGTTTTCTTTCCACTAGTCTAAAAAAAGACAAAATAAAATCTTAAATCTAGAAAATGTTATATATACACATCTTAAAATTGACTAGTGCATGAAAAAACCTGTAGTAATACTATAAAAGACTAATGCAGCACTTCGAAGAGAAACATCATATTTGTAGCTTTTACGAAAGTGTATATCCTCATTAGAAACAGTTTCTCTGCTGAACAAATGAATGGGATTTTTTGTAAAAATAGAGCAAACATATAAACAGCTCCAGCTGCATCATGGGATATTGGTCGGTACTCGTTCGTCACGTGCCTCTCAAAACACGACCGGTGAAACTGACTGCTTCTGCAGATGTGCCGAAAACAATGACACTCGTAGAGTCGGCGTGCTCGTGTTTCTGCAGGTATGGCTGCTCAAACGCTCCTTCCAAAGAGGGAACGTCAGGCCGTAGGGCTGATGAGAAAAGCAGAACGAGAGAAAGGGAGAGCAGAACGAGAAGTCTGACTATTTTTAGGTCGCTGATCGTACCTGTGCCAAGTCTCTGGAGAAGCGCGTACTGCCTTTCCGCCCAGGGTGTTCTCAGGCCCCGCTAACCCCGTGGTCGCTGCTGGTGAATGAGGGCCGCCCGCTGGAGGCTGGAGGTTGGAGGAAGGTTTCCCCCAACCGGTGGCCTCCTTTCTTGCGGCTCTCTAGAGGGAAGGGAGGTAATTATGCAGAGGGAATGAAACGGGAATATGGAGCGCTTTTTTTTTACAGAATACACTCCTCTGGCGTCTTATTCTGCCCTGAGAGAAAGAGGCAATATGAAAGAATGTAAAAGAGGGAAAATCAACGCAATGAGAAAGCTAATTTTAACATGTTAAAAGAACATTTCACCCCCAAAAAAGAACTCTTTCATCATTTATTCACTCTCATATTATTCCGAACCTGCATAACAAATGTTCTACATATTCAGGTTACACTGTTAACGTAGTCTTTATGAGAGACTCATAAAGTGAATCATTCGTTCAACTGATTTGTTCAAACACAGATTCATTCAAGAATTATACAAGTGAGTCATTGAATCATTCACTCAAATGTAACCTGCAGAAAGATTCACTAAAAAATTAAGCAATTAGAGTGATACAAACAGAAAATATAATATAATATAATATAATATAATATAATATAACAATTAATATTTATTGCAATAAAGGTATCATAAAAAGAATCCAAATAACATCTATTATTTTCTATTCTATTCTATTCTATTCTATTCTGTTCTGTGCTTTTAGCACTATAAAATCATTCTAAAAGTATTTCTACTGTTTTCTATTCTGTTCTATTATTTAACACTATAAAATCATTCTAAAAAAAACTCCAAATTACTTCTTCTCTATTCTATTACTCATAAAAGCATTCTAAAAGTAGTCCATATGATGATCTATTCTGTTCAAATCTGTAATTTAGCACTATAAATGCATCATAATAGTCAATGTAACTTCTGTTGTATTCTGTTCTATTCCATTCTATTCTATTCTATTGTTTTATTCTATAGCCTCATAAAAGCATGCTAAAAGTAATCCATATGACTTCTATTCAGTTCTGTTATTTAGCACTACAAACGCATCATAGTAGTCAATGTAACTTCTATTCTATTCTATTCTATTCTATTTAGCCTCATAAAAGCATTCTAAAAGTAGTCCATATGATGATCTATTCTATTCAAATCTGTAATTTAGCACTATAAATGCATCATAGTAGTCAATGTAACTTCTATTCTATTCTATTCTATTCTGTTATTTAGCCTCATGAAACTTTTCTAAAAGTAATCCATATGACTTCTATTCTATTCTTTTCTATTATGTTATTTAGCCTCATAAAAACATTCTAAAAGTACTTCATATGACTTCTATTCTATTCTATTCTATTCTATTCTATTCTATTCTATTCTATTCTGTTATTTAGCATCATAAAAGCATTCTAAAAGTAGTCCATATGATGATCTATTCTATTCAAATCTGTAATTTAGCACTATAAATGCATCATAGAAAAGTAGTCAATGTGACTTCTATTCTATTCTATTGTTTTTAGCACTATAAAAACATTGTAAAATTATGACTTTTCTTCTATTCTATTCTGTTATTTAGCCTTATAAAAGTGTCATAAAAGTAGTCGATGTGACTTCTATTCTATTCTATTCTATTCTATTCTATAGCCTCATAAAAGCATTCTAAAAGTAGTCCATATGATGATCCATTCTATTCAAATCTGTAATTTAGCACTATAAACGCATCATAGAAAAGTAGTCGATGTGACTTCTATTCTATTCTATTCTGTTCTATTCTATAGTTTTTAGCACTATAAAACATTGTAAAACTGACTTTTCTTCTATTCTATTCTGTTATTTAGCACTATAAAAGCATCATAAAAGTAGTCGATGTGACTTCTATTCTCTTCTACTCTATTCTATTCTATTCTATTCTATTCTTTATTTTAGCACAAGCACATCATAGAAGTAGTCTATGTGACTTCTGTTCTATTCAGTTTTGTTATTTGGCATTATAAAAGCATCATAAAAATAGTCCAAATGACATGGATTCTATTCTGTTCTATTTTATTCTATTCTGTGCTTTTAGCACTATAAAAACATTGTAAAACTATGTGACTTTTCTTCTATTCTATTCCACTCTGTTATTTAGCACTATAAATGCATCATAAAAGTAGTCTATATGACTTGTGTGCTATCGTTTATTCTCTTCTGTCATTTAGCGCTATAAAACGTCATGAAACGTCTTGTGTGCTATATTTCAAAGCATTTGCATGAGGACAAAATAAGTCACTATTCACTAAATCTTGCATACATTTTATACATGCATAACATTTTGTCAGTTTGTGTTCCACAGAAAAGAATCCACAGGTTTGGAACGACATGAAAGTAAATATTAACCGAATGTGACTTTCTAGGTGAATTATTCCTTTAAAGAGTCATTCATGTAAAAACTGAAGGGGTGAATGAAGCTGACGGGACAGAAAGTGACAGAGAAAGAGAAACTGAAGTGAATAGGATTGTGGGAGAATCGGGTCAAGGTCGGGGAGACAGGAAGAATGGCGCACGAGAGAGCAGCGGAGCAGGAAGTGCAGCCGGTGGAGATTGGAGGGAAGGGAGGGTCTGGCATCGTTCCTTTTGTTGTGTTTTCATTCTGCTGCCTTTAACAAGTCTCATTTGGGGATCAGGGCAGGATTAGACGCTACAGGGGGGCATTTGATTGGTCTTGCCATGGATAAATGCTCCTCTCAGCGGGAGACGGGGGCAATAGCATGATGAAAACCCACTCTGAGCGCTGATAGACTAGCAAATAACATTCTTTTGTTCAGCTAAACGCAGCGGAGAAGTCGCCCCACCACTCCAGAGAGACAATATGTTAACACTTTACTGAAATGATGCACTTGACGCTCGATGATAACCCGGCTTTGCATTGACTGTATTCGTGCGACGCAGCTGTAAGCCTCATAATGCTAGCGCTTTTGCTATTTCATCGGTTTGCATTGCAAAGAAAAGCGGGCGGAAAAACGATTTTTCCAGCAGACAACAAAAATGAGCAGTAGAAGCAGTTCATAACAAACCAAAACACTGCCATCAGTCACTTAGCATAGAAAAATCCAAGCGGAGCACAGGAAGTCATTTTCTTATACAGTATTTCAGATGTAAAAATATAATCTAAACATTTTAAAACTTTTACATTATATTATTTTAATTATATCACACAACATAAAAAGTAGTCCATATGACTTGCGTACTATATTATAAAATGTATATTAAATAAAATATTATGTATGTATTTTATTTTAGGCCTAAACTTAAATTTAATGGTGTTCAAGTTTAAAACAAGCTTAAAATGAGTGATACAAACAAAGCATATATTATAATATATTATATTATTTTATATTACATTATTTCATACTAAAAAAACAACATAAAAGTAGTCCATATGACTTGCGTACTATGTTATAATATATATATATATATATATATATTAAATAAAATATTATATATTATATAGGTATTTTATTTTAGGCCTAAACATAAATGTAATGTTTTTAAAAGTTTAAAACAAGCTTAAAATTTGTGATACAAACAAAGCTTATATTATATTATATTATATTATATTATATTATATTATATTACACTAAAAAAACAACATAAAAGTAGGCCGTATGACTTATGGCGTACTATATTATAAAATATATATTTCATAAAATATTATGTATGTATTTTATTTTAGGCCTAAACTTAAATTTGTTAAATTTTAAAACAAATTTAAAATACAAACAAAGCATATATTTTATTTTATTTTATTGTGTTTTATTTTATTTTATTTTATTTTATATTATATTATATTATATTATATTATATTACACTAAAAAAACAACATAAAAGTAGGCCATATGACTTATGGCGTACTATATATTATATTATATTATATTATATTATAATTATATTATATTATATTATATTATATTATATTATATTATATTATATTATATTATGTTATGTTATGTTATATTATATTAGGCCTAAACTTCCATAAATTGTTCAAGTTTAAAATGAGTAATACAAACAGAACATATTTTATTATGTTATCTTATATTTTGCACTATAAAATGATCAAAAGTAGCCCATATGACTTGCATACTATGTCATATAATATTTAATTGAATATATATTTCATACTATGCTATTTATGTCATTTTCATAGGACTTTCTGTATTTCAGTAATCCGTACAAATGTAAACATGCGTTTACTTGAGAGGCAAAACTCTTAATTTTGCTTACCCATATTTTGCATGCAAAAAGCCTTATCTTAGGCATAAACTGCCCCAAATTTAATGAGCTTCAAGTTTAAAACATGAAGAAATACTTGCAAACTGGCTGAGGAAAAGAAACTTTATTCAAGATAAAAGCGAAGTCTTAATATCTTCCTCTGAACCACTCAGAATTTTAAAGATGTTTAGATGTTTTTTACCGAAAAACAAGGCAAAATATCGACATGAATCTGCTGTTTTGCAGCGATCAGAGAAAGTGCTGTTTACTCGGGCTGTGTGCTTCTCTGCAGGCTGGTCATGTGGCGACGAGAGCCGCAGAAACAGTGGGGCGTTTGTCACGCCGTCCAGATGAAACGCGCCGGTAATGACACCAGACGAGGGAATCAAACTGCTCCAGCGGCTCAGTCTAGAATCACGTCTACCCTCCTTTTTTATATTATTATTAATGCACTCCGCAAATTACCAACGGCCCTCCAATTTGGCTTTAATTTAGATGTTGGATTACGTGTGATCTCTCCTGCAAATTCCGATGTCACGGTCATTGTCTGCCTATTAGAATTCAATTTGAGCAGTGGAGATGGTTTGAAACGTGATTATGTGGAGGAGAATTAAAGCGAACACGGCGGATCAGAGGTGGGAATATTGCAGGAGAGCCTATATTCCACACAGAGAGAGTTTGATAGTAGAATGCTGCCTGAAAAGTGTATTGAAGACAGACCTTGAACATAACACCGAATGGGGGATTTCGGTCTTGTTTAATGAAAGATCCTTCATGTTTGTTATGTCGGAGCAGGAAGGACTAGAGAGTACTAGATGCATTCAATACCCTAGTGAGCTGCCTAGTAAAGAACTGTATGTATTTATTTATTTTTTGCATGATTTTTAAAAAACAAAATCAGTTTTGATAAATTTAGGATTGGAAATGTATTGTTTTTGATTTTTTTTTTGCATTTGATTACTTTTGAAGTCATCCAACACTAATTTAAAATGATAAAATGGATTATTTAGACATATTTTATGTGACCCTGGACCACAAAACCAGTCAATTTAAAAAAAAATAAATAAAAATTGGACAATATCAATATTAAAATCTTTGGGATATTTGAAAATCTGCAATCTAAAGGTTGCAAAAAGGTTGCATGTTACTAATGAAAAATTTAATTTTGATATATTTACAGTAGGAAGTTTAATATTCGAATTATTTTTGGCATAAAAAATGCTATACAAACATTATTTTAATATTTATTTCCAAATTATATATACCTAATAAAAATAAATAAATAAATAAATGAACCCCAACAAAATTAGTAACCATTTAAATTTAAGATAAAAATGTAAATTTTAGGTTTGGAAATGTGTTGTTTTTGAATATTTCTAGTGTTTGATTACTTTTAAAGTCATCCAGCACTAATTTAAAATGATAAAATTGATTATTTAGACATATTATATGTGACCCTGGTCAATTAAAAAAAAAAAAAAAATTGGACAATATCAATATTAAAATCTTTGGCATATTTGAAAATCTGCAATCTAAGGGTTGCAAAAAAATTTAAATATTGAGAAAATAGCCTTTAAAGTTCTTAGCAATGCATATTACTAATGAAAAATTTATTTTTGATATATTTACGGTAGGAAATTTATAAAATATCCTCATGCAACATGATCTTTTCTTAATATTCTAATTATTTTTGGCATAAAAAAATGCTATACAAACATTATTTTAATATTTATTTCCAAACTATATATACCTATTAAAAATAAATAAATAAATATTTAAATAAATTAACCCCAACAAAATTAGTAACCATTTAAATTTAAGATAAAAATGTAAATGTAGGATTGGAAATGTATTGTTTTTGAATATTTCTATTTAAAATGATAAAATTGATTATTTAGACATATTTTATGTGACCCTGGACCACAAAACCAGTCAATTAAAAAAAAAAAAAAATTGGACAATATCAATATTAAAATCTTTGGAATATTTGAAAATCTGCAATCTAAAGGTTGCAAAAAAATCTAAATATTGAGAAAATAGCCTTTAAAGTTCTTAGCAATGCGCATTATTAATCAAAAATTATTATTTTTTTATATATATATTTATGGTAGGAAATTTACAAAATGTCCTCAGGCAACATTATCTTTTCTTAATATTCTAATGATTTTTAGCATTAAAAAATGCTATATAAACATTATTTTAATATTTATTTTCAAAAAACATATATATATACCTATTAAAAATAAATAAATAAATGAACCACAACAAAATTAGTAACCATTTAAATTTAAGATAAAAATGTAAAATATAAAAGCAGAAATTTTATACAAAAATTGATTTTCAAACTATATATACCTACTAAAAATAAATGAATGAATTAATAAACCCTAACAAAATTAGTAACCATTTCAATTTAAGATAAAAATGTAAAATATAAAATCAGAAATTCTATACAAAAATTATATTTAATTTTTAAATATTTAAAATAAATAAATATGTTTTATAATTATAATTATTTATAAAAAAAAAAATAATTTTGAGTCATACAATGTATTGTTGGCTAATGCTACAAATTTACCTGTGCTACTTACGAGTGATTTTGTGGTCCAGGGTCACACATTTTATATTCTGTTATATTATTTAGTAATATAAAAGCTTCATAAAAGTTGTCCATATGACTTGCATGCTATATTATATATATGCCATATTATAATTTAATTTAATTTAATTTAAGTTTAAACACATTTAATATGTTCAGCACAAAGTCATTTAATCATCATTTCGGATGTAAAAATATATAAACTTATCAAAACAACATGCATTAAATTCAAAGGCAAAGCTTTTTAGATTTTTCTCCTGCACTTTGTTTTCTAAGCGATAAGCAGAGATTTTTCAAGGACTTTTCAAGGCATTTTTCAAGAGGTCTTTCATCTATTACGAGGACGTCTTTTTCCCATTTTTATATGCATATTTATCTATGCTTATTTATTTATTTATTGAAATAGCAGTTTCCAGTACTGCTTAAAATATATTAATATTTTCCTCACCTCCGTTTCAGGCATTTCATAGAATATTAGAGATGCACTGTATTAAAAATAATGAAATATGACTTTTATTTTCAAATCTTTAAAGTTTTAATACAAGGGATGCTGGTGAAGGATCTCTATGATTTTGCTACACATTTTAACCACATTACATATTTTAGAAAGCAGCATGAGTATATTTAATTACTGTTTTGAACAGTTTTTCCATCAGTAGTGCGCCTATTATGCTTGACAGTGCTGTCTAGGTAGGCAGCTCACTAGTGTTTGTAAGAGAACTTGTGTGTGTATTTGTGTATGGCAGCTGACAGGAGCCCATCTCTTAGAGAAAGCAATTCTCCACTGAGCTGGACTCCTGGCCTTTATAGCGTGTGTGTGTGTGTGTGTGTGTGTGTTGGTGCTTGTTTATGAGTGTGTGTGAAGGGTAAAGGACCTCCTGGAGTTGCTCGGGCCTTCTCATGTCAGCTGAAATTAGCTGGAGCAGCCTGTGCCAGTTCAAATAATAAGCTCCAGTGTCTGGAGGCGTCTTACAGCAGACCTCTTCACACGCCACAGCGGCCGCTCTCCTGTTGCTGCGCTCTTAGAGGCCGTTGCTCTTATTTTCCACAAACACCTAGGGAAATGCGTCCGATATGGAAAAAACCTGTCCGAAAATCATTTTCACCACATTGCATTTTCCTTACTACCATTCTGTCCCGCAGTAATGAGGATTTATGAGGTCACAGAGGTTGCAAATGCACGTGCGACAAATCGGTCAAAGCATCCATCATCTTCGGGAGCGCTGCGTCAGCGCGTCTAAACCGGCGCATGCATGATTTCGCAATAGAGTGATCGATAATTAAATCACGATTCGTTTATGCGTCCGAAAACAGCGCCGGTTTTTATTTTATCATCTGGCCCGTCTTTGTTCTTTAGCCCAGTCATTCAGAGCGCATTAAAATTGCATGCTGTCAATACAGCCGCCTTTTCTAATACACATGCGTGCGACCGGGGTGCTAACATGCCTATATGAATTATTAACTACGACAAATGACTTGTCACAGCATGTCTGGCAGCGTCCCATCACGTCTGTCGCGCTAACAGCCAGCGTGAGTCTACAAGCGTCGCAATGTCAAACCGCAGGGACCTGAGCTGCGTATTGCAGGGATCCTTTAACATATTGCAGTGCGGTTGGCTGAGGTTTTTAAAGCAAGATTTTTAAGATGCTAAAATGGTCCAAAAATGGCTTTAACACACTGTGTGGTTCCTAAGGTGTTTTATGGAACTCTTAGCATATTATGTGGATGTTAAAATGGTCCAAATAGCTTTAGCATTTTGCTATATGAATGCTAACTTGATCCAAGTAGCTTTTAGCATGTTATCCCTGCTGAAAAAAAACAGCATGTGCTGGTTAAATAGATTTTGATGACCAGCAACGGACTAGAATAAACCAGCAAAGAACCAGCATAAACCAGCATAAACCAGCTAAGGACCAGCATAAACCAGCTAAGGACCGGCATAAACCAGCAAAGAACCAGCTAAGGACCAGCATAAACCAGCAACAGACTAGAATAAACCAGCAAAGAACCAGCATAAACAAACTAAGGACCAGCATAAACCAGCAAAAACCAGCTAAGAACTGGCATAAACCAGCATAAACCAGCTAAGGACCGGCATAAACCAGCAAAGGACCAACTAAGGACCAACATAAACCAGCTAAGGACCAGAATAAACCAGCAAAGAACAAGCTAAGGACCAGCATAAACCAGCAAAAACCAGCTAAGGACCGGCATAAACCAGCAAAGGACCAACTAAGGACCAACATAAACCAGCTAAGGACCAACATAAACCAGCTAAGGACCAGCATAAACCAGCAAAGGACCAACTAAGGACCAACATAAACCAGCTAAGGACCAGCATAAACCAGCAAAAACCAGCTAAGGACCGGCATAAACCAACATAAACCAGCAAAGGACCAACTAAGGACCAACATAAACCAGCTAAGGACCAGCATAAACCAGCAAAAACCAGCTAAGGACCGGCATAAACCAGCAAAAACCAGCTAAGGACCGGCATAAACCAGCAAAGGACCAACTAAGGACCAACATAAACCAGCTAAGGACCAGCATAAACCAGCAAAGGACCAACTAAGGACCAACATAAACCAGCTAAGGACCAGCATAAACCAGCAACAGACCAGAATAAACCAGCAAAGGACTAGAATAAACCAGCAAAGGACCAACAACCAGCATCAAAACCTACCTAACCAGCATATGCTGTTATTTTCAAATGGGATGCTGATGTTAAGATGTTCGAAGTAGCTTTAACATGCTGCTATAAGGTGTTTTAATTCTATTTTAGCTTGTTATGCAGATGTTAAGATGTTACAAATAGCTTTAGCATGTTTATATGCATTTGCTAATGTGTTCTAAATAGATTTTAGCATGTTATGCAAATGGTAAGATGTTCCAAATAGTTTTAGGATGTTGATATGTAGTTTCTAAGGTTTTCTGAGTAGCTTTTAGCTTGTTATGCAGATGCTTAGATGTTCCAAATAGCTTTAGCAGCTATTTTAAGTAGCTGTTAGCCTTTTTACGGATGATAAGATGTTCCATATAGCTTTAACATGTTGTTACATGGTTGTCAAGGTGTTTTAAGTAGCTTTAACTTGTTAGACAGATGCTAAGATATTGCATATAGCTTTGGGATGTTGCTATGCATTTGTTAAGACGATTTAAAAATAGCCTTTAATGTGTTTACAGATGGTAAGATGTTCAAAGTAGCTTTAACATGTTGCTTTGAGGTTGCTAAGGTGCAATTTTAGCTTGTTATGGAGATGCTAAGATGATGCAAATAGCTTTGACGGGTATTTTAAGTTGCTGTTAGCCCTTTATATGTATATTAAGATGTTCCATATAGCTTTAGCATATAGCTATGAGGTTGTCCATTTGTTTAAGTAGCTTTCAGCTTGTTATGTAGATGCTAATATGTTTCAAATAGCTTTAACAGGTATTTGAAGTACCTGCTAGCCTTTTATACAGACATTAAGATGTTCCATATAGCTTTAGCATGTTGCTATAAGTTTGTCAAAGTGTTTTAAGTAGCTTTTAACTTGTTATGCAGATGCTAAAGTGTTGCAAATAAGGTGTTCTGAATATCTTTTAGCATGTTATGCAAATGGTAAGATGCTCCAAATAGCTTTAGGATGCTGCTGTGTGGTTGTTAAAGTGTTATGAGCAGGTTTTAGCATGCAAGGTGAATGTTGAGATATTCCATATAGCTTTAGCATTTTGCTATGCATTTTCTAAGGTTTTCTGAATAGATTTTACCATGTTATCAGATGGTATTATGTTCCAAAAAGCTTAATGATGTTAATATGGGCTTGCTAAGGTGTTATGTGCTGTAATGTGTAGCTGTTAAGATATTCCAAATTCACTGAAGCTAAGGTGCAGTTTTAGACACATTTTAACATTCAGCAATGCTTAATGTAATGCAGAGGTGTAGATTTCATGAAATCATAATGCACATACGTTGCAGAAAAAACATCTCTTAATGAAGTTTGGATATCCATCTCTCTTTGGGAAGCACAGCGCGTTGCAATCTCAAGGCTGCACTAGAGCACTTTTTACTCATTTAGTATGAATGCAGCATTCGTTTACGAGCATTGAGCCTCTTTTAAGACTCCTTCAGTGCCAGAGAGAGAATATATATTTGTTTAACGCTCTCTCGCCTGACTTAAACCACGCTTTGTTCTGTCGGATCTTGCGATTGTTGACAAACCGCTCTCTTCACAAAAGTCGCCCGTACCTTGTAGTGATTAAAACAAGTCAAATCTCCTTGGTTCTTTTTTCCAAGCGTCCCCCACCGCAGTAAATCCAAGAGATCTGCCGGTAATGATGGCTCTTAACATTCTTTTCCTTGGCTCTGAACGAGCCGTGCATTGTGGGATTAGAAGGGAGGGGTTGGGAGAGTGGGCTTTTGGCTTTGTTTGATGTTTCTAGTACAGATGGCAGTGAGCGAGCACTGGGATAATGAAGCTCACTCCTCGAGCGGATTGTTAAACTCTGCGCTGTTTAAACACACCATGATTGTTGGGTGAAGTTACCGCGTTAAGTCGTGTGTAGGGGGCTGTGTTTTTATTGTGGACAGACCACACAAGCCCTCTGTGGAGTTAAGATGGCATGATCTAGTCGCTCCCCGTCCTCTGTAAGCCACAAATTGAGAGTGAAGCATCACAGGGCCGCTTATGTTTATGATTTAATTCATTACCTGTAAAACAATATCAATATCACACCCAATTAAACCCTGGTGGTCTCTTGATGTGACACTCCACAGAAGATAAAGCTTTAGGTGGCTTTAGCGATGCTTGCTAAAGCAAATATTACTATGACTGTTGCTCATACTTAGTGCTAGTGATTTAAACAAACTGCTAACACTCAGTGTGTAACTCGTCCTTGCTATTTTTGCCCTAGCAGAGGATAAAATTGGCGCAATCCAAGCAGAAATGAATAGCAAACGTGCTGAAGCAACTTGGAACATCTTAGCATCTACATAATATGCTAAAAAGCTACTTGAAACACCATAGCAACATGCTAAACCCTGATAGCACACGTACATCTTAGAGATGTCTATTTGACGTCTACATTTACATCTGCAAGATGTAGTTTGCTCATCTGCAATACGTCTGTTGGACGTTTCCTATCAGATGTCAAATAGACATTTATTAGATGTCCTTAAGATGTTTATGATTTAGAATGTATGCAAAACTGACATCTTACAGATGTCTGCCAGACGCTTGTACACAGCAGTTGCTTTCCAGATCAAGAGATCTTTAACAGACATCTTACAGACGTCAGTTTTACAAACATTCTAAATCACAAACATCTTAAAGACATCTAATAGATGTCTATTTGACGTCTGATAGGAAACGCCCAATAGATGTATTGCAGATGAGCAATCTACGTCATCCCTGATGGCATACATACATACATCTCAGAGACGTCTGTTTGACGTTTGCATTTACATCTGCAAGATGTAGTTTGCTCGTCTGCAATACTTCTTGGACGTTTCCTATTAGATGTCTAATAGACGTTTATTAGATGTCTTTAAGATGTTTATGATTTAGAATGGATGTAAAACTGACATCTTACAGATGTCTGCCAGACGTTTGTACACAGCAGATGAAGAGATCCAATTCAAGAGATCTTTAACAGACGTCTTGCAGATGTATGTGTGCTAACTGGGATGCTAACAGGTTTTGAAAGGATAAGCACTACTCAGATCTCTTTTAATATTTGCTGTAATTACAAATCAGAGACTGACCTATAGATCAATATTAGACTAGTGTAGCAATGTGTCACAAATGAGGAGGTGTTTTTGATCTAACTATTGCCAAGGCTGTGCATATGTCAGGCATGTTCTGTGGACGGATCAAGTGTATCATCAAATGTGAGGGAGGAGAGACAGTAGCAAGGGCCGTTACTGCCCGCAGGCAGGCCGCAGGACACACTCTCACAGGACCCAATGAAGACACGCTTTCATGACAAGCCAGATGGTCTTTTTACTAGCAAGTACTGGCCTGTGCCCTTCATTTCCCACTGTTTTAAGCTGGATTTTCACACTAATCTTTTTCTTATTAGTGGTGGTTGCTCAAATTAGGGTTAATGATTTTAACAAACCTCTAACCTTAAGCCAGTGTGTATCAGATTATGTTTGCAACCAAATAGCAACATACTAAAACCACTTACATTTGAGGTCAAAAGATTATACCCCCCTTTCAAAATCTGCTAAATGTTAACTATTTTACCCAAATAAGAGGGCTTATACAAAATGCATGTTATTGTTTGTTTAGTACTGACCTGAATAAGATATTTAACTTGAAATATGTTTGCATATAGTCCACAGGGGAAAATAAGATAAATAGTTAGAAATAATAGTTGAATTTATAAAAATCCCTCTTATCATTTTGCAGATTCTGAAAGGGGGGTGTAAACTTTTGACCTTAACAGTAGCATACCTAGCATGTTTAAAATCGCTCAGAATACCCTGATAGCACACGTACATTTTAGAGACATCTATTTGACGTTTGCATTTACATGTGCAAGATGTAGTTTGCTCATCTGCAATATGTCTATTGTACGTTTCCTATCAGATGTCAAATAGACGTCTATTAGATGTCTTTAAGATGTTTATGATTTAGAATGTATGTAAAACTGACATCTTATAGATGTCTGCCAGACGTTTGTACACAGCAGATGCTTTCCAAATCAAGAGAGATGTAAGTGTGCTGTCTGGGACATGTTACAGACAACTTGAAACATGTTTGGAACAACATAGCAATATGCTAAGTACCACTCAAAACACCCCTAGATAGCACACGTACGTCTGCAAGATGTCTGTTAAAGATCTCTTGATCTGGAAAGCATCTGCTGTGTACAAACGTCTGGCAGACATCTGTAAGATGTCAGTTTTACATACATTCTAAATCATGAACATCTTAAAGACATCTAATAGACGTCTATTTGACGTCTGATAGGAAACATCCAATAGATGTATTGCAGATGAGCAAACTACGTCTTGCAGATGTAAATGCAGACATCAAATAGACATCTCCAAGATATACGTGTGCTATCAGGGCCCTAACGACCACATAACATGCACTTAACGTGTTAAGCATGCTAAAAACACTCAGAACACATAACATGTTAAAAACCACTCAGAACACTTCAGCAACTGCATAGCAATATGCTAAAAACACACCAAACACCTTAGCATCTGTATAGCAACATGTTAAAACACTCAGAAAACTTTAGCAACTACATAGCAACATGTTAACACCTTAGCGAACAATACATGGCTCGTACTTTTTTTTTTTTTATTTTGGTTAGTGGTATTAAAAAGACACAGTATTGGTAAATAAGCGCAAGTTGTTCTGTCGTACTGTGAGGATTAGCATCCAGGCTGATTTGTCGCGCTCCTCCTTGAGGAATTGTGCGATGTGATAGTGTTTGTAGTTTCCTCCAGGGCAGTAATACATAAAGAATCACTGCGCGGCAGTAATTCGGCCCTCACAATGAAGCGTTGGTTTATCCAGTGGAGCAGCTTAGTCCTATTAATCTCTTGTAACCAAATAAAGTGTGGCTGGCCTTGTCGCGGCGGCTGCCAGCTAAGGCCAAGGACTCGTGTCCTCTCTTTGGGTCATTACTAAGCTTGCACCCCCCAGGGCTCTCCATTTCCATTGCAGCCCCTCTGTTCCCCCGCTCCGCCGCGCTCCCCGACTCTCCACGGCTTATCGTTTGGAAGCAGATGTGTTGTGACAGTGGGCATTTTCCATATGAGCTGCATAGTTATGACAGAGAGCAAAGCACCGTATGATCCAGGGCCGGTCAAACCGCCACATTCATCCCCTCGGTTCTCGGGGCTCTTCTTCTCTGATATGGAAAGCCGTTTAAACAGCCAATCGTGAAACACCTTCCAATCCTCGCCAGCAAAGCCCTGGCCTGTGCATTCAGGCCGTGTCCCAATTCGTGAACTACACAGAATGCAAGATTAGCACATCCCAAATCATAGTATGTTAACCTAGATTTTATTTTCTAAGAAAAAAATTATGTTTGCCATGCATAAGGTTGATATGTAGTTGCAAACAGATTTTTATCCATAAAATTATACTAAAAATTTTAGATTTTATGTCTAAAACTCACCACCACAATGCCAGGTTATTCCTATGGTTTCTGGGAGGTTGCCACAATGTTGATATTTAGTTGCCAAAGTGTTCTGAGTGATTTTTCTTCTCATAAAATGACAAAACAACACATTTATTGACCAATACAGTCTCTTTTTAATATTAATAACAATATAGATAAAAAAACGTTGCCATAATGTTGATATATGGTTGCCAATACGTTCTTAGTGACTTTTACCCTCATAAAATGACAAAACAGCACATTTATTGACCTGTATTGTCACTTTTTAATATCAATAGCCAATATAGTTAAAAAAAAGAGTGTTTGCAGAGGATTCAGGTTGGTTGACACAACGTTGATATGTGGTTGCTGATATGTTCTTAGTGACTTTTCTCCTCATAAAACAACAAAGCAACACATGTATTAACCAGTATTGCCACTTTTCAATATCAATAGTCTATGTAGTTAAAAAAAATGTGTGGTTGCTAGGGATTCTGGGTGGTTGCCACAATGTTGATATATGGTTGCCAAAGCGTTCAGCGTGATTTCTCTCCTCATAAATTGACAAAACAACACATTTAGTGACCAATATGGTCTCTTCTCAATATCAATAGCCAATATAGTTAAAAAAAGAAGTGTGGTTGCTGAGGATTCTAGGTGGTTACCACAACATTGATATATGGTTGCTGATGCATTCTGAGTAATTTTTCTCCTCATAAAATGACAAAACGACACATTTATTGACCAATATTGTCACTTTTCAATATCAATAGTCTATGTATTTAAATGTGTGGTTGCCACAATGTTGATATACGGTTGCCAAAGCGTTCTGAATGATTTCTCTCCTCATAAAATGACAAAACAACACATTTTTTGACCAATATTGTCTCTTTTCAATATCAAGAGCCAATATGGTTAAAAAATGATGTTTGCTAAGGTGTTCTGGGTGAATTCCTACATGGTTTCTGGGTTGTTGCCACAATGTTGATATATGGTCATTAAGTGTTGTGAGTGCATTTTCTCAGGTTAAGTCAGCTTTGTGTGATATTTCACCTGTTTTATAGTCCCACAGATAAAAATGTTGCATCTAATAGCACACTTCTTCTCAACAGCACATTCATTCATGTTTGGAGTTACATGTTAACAGTAACAGGTTTGTTAAAAATCACTTGACTTAGCAGAGATTTTAAGTATGCATGTTATTTTTTGGCTAACTAGTATGTCTCAAAACTGTCATACTGCTACATACTCCAAAGTATGTGTTTTTATCTTTAGTGAAGCAGCAGTAGTAGAAAATACATGGATTTGGATGCATCCCCAGACTAGCGGTGACCTTTACAGCTGTTTTAAACCAATATCTGGAGTGTGAGCATCACATATGCCGCAGGACTAGGTGCGCTGAGCTCGCAGGGATTTGTGTAGAGCTCCGGAGCGTCAGACCATAGCTAAAACCTCTCGTGTCAACTCCGTGAATACACCCAACACTGAGCGAACGGCATGCTTTTGAAATCATATGTCTGGGGGTGGTAGCTTATCCTCTGCTATGTGAACGCACTGAATTCTGGCTTATCGTGCTGCGCTGTAACACTGACGCATACGCTTCCCTTGCAGACGATGAGCGGGGATCGCTCTTTGAGCGATAATTACTCAATGGAACTGATTCAATTAATTGAGGCCAGGAGCAAAAACTGGAAAGATTGGAACAAATTAAATCATAATTATCAGCTACTTAGGAGAGGCCACACCTGAGTAATTTCAAATTAAGATAAGTGTATGTACATAGCAGTTGTCCTGCTGTAGGAAGCAGACAAGCTCTGACACTATTAGCGTATGGCGTGCGACGCTAATCCAGTGAAATGAATCTGAGCTGGATCAAACTAACTGTTTTTGATGCTAACTAAATTAGGAAGAAATTATATCGGTTGTGTCTGACTTTTTCTTCCTCTTAGTGCTGTGATGCATTTGAGAGTTTGTGTTTGTTTGTCAGCGATTTTGAACATATCTAATGCATACTGCAGAGTGTACTGCATACTTGGTTCCTAAATAGTATGTGAAACAGTGTGCAATTTCCTAAACACATTCATTTTACATAGAGATGCAAAAAGCTAGTCAGTTTTCCCAATGTTTTGAGTCTTTTGCTCTTTTTTTAATGGCTGTAGGAAAGTAAAGTGTCCATTGGATGCACTTCATATATTAAAAAGTGTGGTGGCTGAGGATTCTGGGTGGTTGCCACAATGTTGATATATGGTTGCCGATGCGTTCTGAGTAACTTTTCTCCTCATAAAATGACAAAATGATACTTTTATTGACTAATATTGTCTCTTTTCAATGTCAATAGCCAATATAGTTTAAAAAAGTGTGGTTGCTAATGATTCTGGGTGGTTGCTACAATGCTGATATATGGTTGCCAAAGCGTTCTGAGTAACTTTTCTCCTCATAAAATGACAAAACAGCATATGTATTGACCAATATTGTCTCTTTTCAATTTAAATAGCCAATGTAGTTTAAAAAATGTGTGGTTGCTGGGGATTCTGGGTGGTTGACACAACGTTGATATATGGTTGCTGATGCGTTCTGAGTAACTTTTATCCTCATAAAATGACAAAATTACACTTTTATTGACCAATATGGTCTCTTTTCAATATCAACAGCCAATATAGTTTAAAAAAAAGTGTGGTTGCTGAGGATTCTGGGTGGTTGACACAACGTTGATATATGGTTGCTGATGCGTTCTGAGTAACTTTTATCCTCGTAAAATGACAAATCAGAATATTTATTGACCAATATTGTCTCTTTTTAATATAAATAGCCAATGTAGTTTAAAAAAAAAGTGTGGTTGCTGATTATTCTGGGTGGTTGACACAACGTTGATATATGGTTGCCAAAGCGTTCTGAGTAACTGTTCTCCGCATAAAATTACAAAATGACACTTTTATTGACCAATATGGTCTCTTTTCAATATCAAGAGCTAATATGGTAAAAAAATAATGTTTGCTAAGATGTTCTGGGTGAATTGCTACATGGTTACTTGGGATTCTGGGTTGTTGCCATAATGTTGATATATGGTTGCCAAAGTGTTGCAAAGAGATGCAAAAAGCTAGTCAGTTTTCCCAACATTTTGAGTCTTTTGCTCTTTTTTTATGGCTGTAGGAAAGTAAAGAGTCCATTGGATGCATGCTTCATAATATTAACATGCGTATTTGGATGGGTTATGTTATTCCTTTTATGTTTTAGCTTACTATATAACAGGAGAATTGACATATTTGACATAATTTGTCTATATAATGCACATTTTTGCAAGTATGTTCTGCATATGGCAAAAATAGTATGTCATTCTGAATTCTTTGTGATTTAATGGATGCTCTCAAACAGGCATGTAGGAAAGCAGGTGGATGTTTAGGACGCAGCTTCATTATGAAGTTCACTTGTGGTTTCTGCCAATTACCGTCTCCGTCGAGCGGCGCAGCTGGGATCTTTAGCACCGACGTTCACTAAGGTCACTCTCGTGCGTGTAGTAATTGTATTCTTGTGTGATTCCAGGTCAGTCTCCCGCAATCGATGACATTCCAATAAACAAGGTGGCAGTCGTCCAAGCTATTGTTTCACTGCGGTGCGGCTCGAGAAATTCCTTAATCCCCCGTCTACAGCAGAGCTCAGGAGAAGAAAAACCGTGTTTTTGTTCCAAGAGAGCTTTGCCGGTCTGGCCTCCCTGCTGGCTGGAATCCGTAGCACTGTCACAGCGGCCTGATTTACGCCCCTGCTTTTCCTGCATTTTCTCCGCAGCCTCTGCTGTCCTTATATCCTATGTGACCACATTGAACTCGGCTCGTCTGTGCTGTTTTTCGCTGAATATGTGTTGCATTTGATTTCAAAAACAAGAAGACCACACTGACTGTGACAGTGTGAAAGTGAACAGTAAAATTAATTGCAAATTTATAAAACTGTTCTGAGATCAGGTAAAAAAAACGTGGCTTCACAGTGATCGAACCATTTGAAACCATTATGATGTAACAAAGCCTTGTTTTCTGAAATAACTCAACCTTGGCAGTTTTACATGTGCTCTGAATCGCTCGTTTTAACAAAATGATTTGCAAATGTTTAGAATTCCCTTCCTTATACACATTTGCCATTAAAATGTCTACAAATGTATAAAACTGATCCAAGATCAGGTAAAAATCATATAGACACTGAGATCGAAATATTGAAATTTCGTAATGTTGCGAAACACTTTAGCAGTTTGAAACATGCTCCGAATCACTGGTTTGAACCAAATGACTTGCAAAGCTTCATAGAGCAGTGTCTTGAAAGTGCCCATCACTTTGCATTATTTGATTTAGTCGAGTTAACTTAGTTAATATTTAAATTAAACCGCAATTAACATGTCTGTTTAGGAAGTTCTATTAACTTAGCTTGTGAAAGCTCAACTGTTCACCTCAATATTTTGAGATCTGCCAATTTATTAGGGATTACATTTCGGATTATTACAGTTAGCTTGGATCATTTTATCAATTTAGTAAGTACATAATTTAGCTCTCATTAAATCTGGAAACAGAGCTGAAAGCCACATTGTGTCACATATGTGTCACATATTTATAAAATAAATAAGCTGTATAAATTATACATTATAGTACGTTATTTATTATTACATGTGCTATATATTTATATATTATTTATTCTTTTTTTTATGTGGCACAGATGCACATAATAATTAGCTACAACCAATATAGCTGTTTATATTATATTATATTATATGGTATATTATATTATATTTTATATTAAGTTACAGCTACAACCAATTATTTAAGTACAGTGTTATTTTTAATTATGATTTAATTGCAATTTATATCTTTATTTAAGATTTATAAGATTTGTAGCTTATTTATTAATGTAATAAAAAATATTTTATATAATTTAAAATAATTACTTCTTTTAAGTGTTCAGTGATTGTTTAGTTCAGATCATTTTATCGACTCATTTTGATTTCAGCAAAATGAACAAATCTTTTTTCGAGTCATTTCGTTCATCTTAGCAAAATATAATTAAAATGTTATGTTACTTCCTTAACACATCTACTGTGTACACAAACGCTGGTCACACTACAAACAAGAAAACTATAATCCTATAAGAAACAGAAATGATTAATTAATTGTTTACCTGGGTCTTGTTTACTTCAGTCTATGATTAGCTCACCTCACCTCTTATCTGACAGAAAGACTCGAAACAGGTGATCTAACAGACTCGTTCTTCCCGAGTCACATTAAAGATTCATTCAAAAGAACGACCCATCACTATCCAGATAGTACATATGTCTGCAAGATGTCTGTTAAGAATCTCTTGATCTGGAAAGCATCTGCTGTGTACAAACGTCTGGCAGACATCTGTAAGATGTCAGTTTTACATCCATTCTAAATCATGAACATCGTAAAGACATCTAGACGTCTATTTGACATCTGATAGGAAACATTCAATAGACGTATTGCAGATGAGCAAACTACGTCTTGCAGATGTAAATGCAGACGTCAAATAGACATCTCTGAGATGTACGTGTGCTATCAGGGATACAGTTGAGTTCAAAAGTTTACACCCCCCTTTAAGAATCTGCAAAACATTCCCAGATAGCACACATACGTCTGCAAGATGTCTGTTAAAGATCTCTTGATCTGGAAAGCATCTGCTGTGTACAAACGTCTGGCAGACATCTGTGAGATGTCAGTTTTACATACATTCTAAATCATGAACATCTCAAAGACATCTAATAGACATCTATTTGACATCTGATAGGAAACGTCCAATAGACGTATTGCAGATGAGTAAACTACGTCTTGCAGATGTAAATACAGACGTCAAATAGACATCTCCGAGATGTATATGTGCTATCAGGGATACAGTTGAGTTCAAAAGTTTACACCCGCCTTTAAGAATCTGCAAAACATTCCCAGATAGCACACATACGTCTGCAAGATATCTGTTAAAGATCTCTTGATCTGGAAAGCATCTGCTGTGTACAAACGTCTGGCAGACATCTGTAAGATGTCAGTTTTACATACATTCTGAATCATAAACATCTTAAAGACATCTAAAAGACGTATATTTGACATCTGACAGGAAATGTCCAGTAGATGTATTGCAGATGACCAAACTACGTCTTGCAGATGTCTTGCAGATGTAAATGCAGATGTCAAATAGACATCTCCGAGATGTATGTGTGCTATTAGGGATACAGTTGAGTTCAAAAGTTTACACCCGCCTTTAAGAATCTGCAAAACATTCCCAGATGGCACACATACGTCTGCAAGATGTCTGTTAAAGATCTCTTGATCTGGAAAGCATCTACAAACGTCTGGCAGACATCTGTGAGATGTCAGTTTTACATACATTCTAAATCATGAACATCTCAAAGACATCTAATAGACATCTATTTGACATCTGATAGGAAACGTCCAATAGATGTATTGCAGATGAGCAAACTACGTCTTGCAGATGTAAATGCAGACGTCAAATAGACGTCTGCATTTACATCATTACTGCATGTAAGTGTGCTACCAGGGATAGTTTCAAATGGTCAGAAGGACAAAAAAGCGAGCGCGTGGGCGGCCGTATGTTTACGTCAGGGCCGAAAAAGGCGCAAGCCAGCAGCGGGAGTGGAATATATTTGGAGCCGTGATAGCGAGGGATAAATAATGCGGCGTTTGCAGGAGGCCTTCGCCCCACACACGGGTAAATCTCCCCCACTTCGCCGCTCAAATAATCCTTCAAAGCCATCCTGAGGTTTTGAGGGAATGATTGGCTTTTGTGTCGCCTCCCGTCGCCTTCTTTCTGCGAGCACCGGCGGCGACTGTTTGCGGCGAGTCTATTCAGACTGCAGAACGTCGCTATTAAATCACCACATTTAAGACGGCTGCCTCGACAAAGCCCTTCTCCACTTCTGAAAAGACCCGAGCCCGGCATACTGTCACGGATCGACTGACGCGCTTAGCATTCCGCCGCATTTCCAATTCCCTGCCATGTGCCGCTTCTGCAGGGGAAAAGCGGGGCAGGAGGCTGTCTTGGCCGAGGAAAGGTTTGGTTTCAGGGTTAGTGCAGGAGCAGAGCTCTCATCTCTGATCTCGGAACTGTATGAGGCCGTGTGAGAGGCCATCGCCGCTGTAAAGAGAATAACATATGGGGAAAAAAAACACAATGTGCTTTGGAATGTTGCATTTTTCCCTCAACAGCTGCAGTGCTCAGAACAGGGTCAAGAGAGAGAAAAGACAGGCGGAGTTGCGGTATAGAGATGTTTGGGTTTGTCAGGTTGTTGGGTACTGAGCAGTGCTTTATCTAAATGCTCTTCTAAGCATTTTTAGTAGTTAAGCCACTCTTTTTGTGCCTGCAAAAACAGAGATCTGATTAAATGATCAATTATATGTTTGGATGGATACATTTTTATGTTTATAGACACAAAGTGGCGCCTCAAGTATTCGTTTTTTTAGCTTTTTGTGTGGCAAACTACTTTATTAAAACAGCTGAAAATACTTTTTTCTTTCTTTTTTTTTACTTTCAGGGTTACTTTCATAGTTGTCATGGAATTTCTGGAAAATCATGGAATTTTCAAAGGTCTATTCCAGACATTGAAAGTCATGGAATTTGAAACTAATTTTGTCCAAATCATGGATTATAATATATATTTATGTTTATTGCTTTCAATTTTTGTTTCCAAAATGTACTTTTTCTATACCGTATTTTGTTTTATGATGTTGTTTCATGCATTTTGCCTGTTGTTATGGTTATGAAAGCCTGAAAATTCATTTAAAATAAATTAATTTCTGTAGAATTAGTACAGAAAAATATCAGTGCATTTAACGGGTAAAAGACAAACAGAGCAAAAAAGTAGTGTATATGTGTGTTTTGCACTATAAAACATCTGCGATCAAGTGAATAAAGCTTGTAAATGGATGGATCTGTTCATTATAGGTCATGGAAATTCATCTTTTTAGTCAGTGAAAAGTCAGGGAATTTGACATTTGGCTTCGAGTGGGAACCCTGTACTTTGAAATCTCACTTAAAACTACTTTATAAATATACAGTTGAGGTCAAAAGTTTACACCCCCTTTAAGAGTTTAAGAGTCTGCAATACATTAATTATTTTAGCAAAATTAGAGGGATCGTACAAAATGCATGTTATTGTTTATTTAGTACTGACCTGAAGAAGATATTTCACATAAAATATGTATACATATAGAAAAAAAAAAAGTTGAATTTCTAAAAATGACCCCGTTTAAAAGTTCACATCCTCTTGTTTAATATTGTGTTGTTACCTGAATGATCCACAGCTTGTTTTTTTGTTTAATGATAGTTGTTCATGAGTCCCTTGTTTGTCCTGAACAGTTCAACTGCCTGCTGTTCTTCAGAAAAATCCTTCAGCTCCCACAAATTCTTCAAGCATTTTTGTATTTGAACCCTTTCCGACAATGACTGTATGATTTTGAGATCCATCTTTTCACACTGAGGACAACTGAGGGACTCATATGCAAATATTACAGAAAGTTCAAACACTCACTGATGCTCTGGTGAAAACTTTTGAACAGAACGGAGATGTGTACAATTTTCTTATTTTGCCTAAATATCATATTTCTTTTTCATTTAGTGTTGCCTTTCAGAAACTACAGAAGATAGTTACGTGTTTCCCAGAGGACAAAATAAGTTACATTTAGCCTGATCTTCAAATTCCAAAAGTTTTCACCCCCCGTTTCTTAATGCATGGTTTTTCTTCTGGAGCATCCGTGAATGTATTTTAGACAGAAGCCTCTTTTGCTCACCGAGGCTGCATTTATTTGATCAAAAATAAGTAAAAGCTGTAACTAATATTCTAATTTAAAATAACTCTTTTTTTTATTTAAATATATGCTAAAATGTAATTCATTCCTGTGACGCAAAGCTGAATTTTTCAGCATCATTACTCTAGTCTTCAGCGTCACATGATCCTTCAGAAATCAGTGTAATATGCTTTTCCTGATAAATTTTAATGCATATATGCATATTAAGTCCTACCAACCAACTAGAACTAGTCAGTTTTGTAAATATGCTGCATTGCACATTCCTATTAGTATTCAGGTCCCTCAAATTCTTAGGTTTTCCAGCATTTTTGTGCATTTGAACCCTTTCCAGCAATGACTGTATGATTCTGAGATCCATCTTTTCACACTGAGGACAACTGAGGGACTCATATGCAACTATTACAGAAGGTTCAAACACTCACTGATGCTCCAGAAGGAAAAAACATGCATTAAGAGCCGGGTGTGAAAACTTTTGAACAGAACGGAGATGTGTACAATTTTGTTATTTTGCCTAAATATCATATTTCTTTTTCATTTAGTGCTGCCCTTCAGAAACTACAGAAGATAGCTGCATGTTTCCCAGAGGACAAAATAAGTTACATTTAGCCTGATCTTCAAATTCCAAAAGTTTTCACCCCCTTTTCTTAATGCATATTTTTTCTTTTGAAGTGTATTTTAGACAGAAGCCTCTTCTGCTCACCGAGGCTGCATTTATTTGACCAAAAATAAGTAAACCTGTAAATAATATTATAATTTAAAATAACTTTTTTAAATTTAAATATATAGGCTACTACTAAAATGTAATTCATTCCTGTGACGCAAAGCTGAATTTTCAGCATCATTACTCTAGTCTTCAGCGTCACATGATCCTTCAGAAATCAGTGTAATATGCTTTTCCGATTCTAAGTGTTGAAAACAGTTGTGCTGCATCATATTTCTGTGATTACAGTGACTTTCCTGATCAATTTTAATGCATACGGACCAACTAGAACTAGTCAATTTCGTAAATATGCTGCATTGCACATTCCTACTACAGAAAGAAATAAAAAAGAACAATTTTGTCAAGTGGCGTTTTCAGAATGGTGCACGTCTCTTTCTGTTCATTAGCCGGCTGTGTCTTAACGTCTGGAAAAGAAACAGCGACGCAGCAACAAATTTCTAATGAGCTTGACTTTTTCATCAGCAGCGAGAGTGTGTGTGAATTGCAGTCTGGGGGAAAGCGCTCGTATACATGTGCGTCGTCCTCGGTGTGCAATAACGCGCTTTGGCCTACACCTGCGGCGTCTCTCTCCGCAGCCCTTAAATTTGCGTGAAGGATTCATGCGAAATTATCTTTTGTCCCCGGAAAAGCGCTGAAGGAGGCGCTCCGAGGCCCCAGTGTTGTTCAGATGCATTCTTTCAGATGATCGCCGCATAAATGTTTCAGCTTTTTTTTCAAATGCACAATAATGTCAGACATAATTTGAGCCGGCCCAGCATGCTTTGCAGTCATCGGGGGTTGTTTCCTTTGATCATTAATGTGCAATCCAAAGCATTTCAAAAGAGCTCCGAGCTTTTTCACACCGCTGGAAATGGATGCTAACGAGGCTGCCGACGAACGCGGTTGCGCTGCGGTAAACGCTAAAGAACTGTTAATTAGCGGATGCCTGCTAATAGGCCACGCTGTCACACAATCGACAGCGCAACCCTCCGCCATCCTGTTTGGACCTTTTTTTTTTTTTTTTTGGCTGGGATGCAAAACAAAACACTTCATTATTCGAGAAAACGACACGTTGTTCAACCCGCATTCGTAATTGCATTGTGCTCGGTGAAGTTGCACTTTGATGCTTTGATGAAGTCCTGAAATATGCATCGGCTTGTAGTCTGAGGTGATGCGAAGAGCCAAATTTCCGCCCCTTTGGGCCTGAATGGGCTAGATCGCTCAGTTACGCTTAGTAAGTAGATAATTTAGCTCTCATTAAATGTGGAAACAGAGCTGAAAGCTGCAATGCCTGCACATAGGTGTCATATATAAATGTGTAGCTTATTTATTTATTTATTTATAAAATAAGATGTATAAATTCTACTAGTTTATATGTACAATTTTTTATCTATATATATCTATTATCTATATTTATCTATATGTACTGTATATTTTCTATATTATTTATTCTTTTTTTATGTGGAACAGATGCACAGTCTAATAATATATATATATATATATATATATATAATGAATTTATTACATTTTATAGCTGATTTATTATTTATTATCAATTATTTAATTACAATATTTTTTTAGAGGCACATTTTAGCAATTGGATGTCGATTATTTATTTGTATTATTTATGATTTAATTGCAATATATAGCTTAATTTAAGGTTTATAAGATTTGTAGCTTATTATATATAAGTAATGTAATAAATATTTTATATAATTTAAAATATTTTTTTAATGTGGCACAGATAATAAACTGTGCGTCTGTGCACATTACAATAAATAATTATTTAAAATGATATGACTATTTACAGCTTATTTATTATTTTTTATATATTATGTAATTATTATTTTTTTATTGTAGTGTGCAGATTTTAATGTGTAATTTAATAATAAATACCCAAGTTTATTTATTTAGAGCCACATTGTAATAATTGGTTGTAGATTATTTATTTTTAATATATATAATATTATATAATATATATATATATATATAATATATATTAATATTATATATATATAATATTAATAGAATAATATTTTTAATTTTATATATATATATATATATATATCTGGTTTAATTCCCTTTTATAGCTTATTTTAAAAATGTAAAGTTAAAAAAATATATATATAAATTTTGTAGCTTATGTATTTATATTTATATTTTATTCAAATAAACTTTTTTTCTGTTTTAGTGTGATGTTAATGTATAATCTAATAATAAATACTATATATATATATATATATATATATATAAGTAATCATATACATAATATAAGTAATATATATCAAATAAAATTATTTTAAATAACATGTATTTATGAGTGTCACAAATAAGTGTGTATAAAGTATAAGTGTGTATTGATAGCTTATTTAATATATAATATATTTATAATTTATTTATTTACTTAGAAGCACATTGTAATAATTGTTTGTAGATTATTGATTTTTATTATATATGCTTTAATCCCATTTTATAGCTTATTTCGAAATTTGAAAGATAAAAAAATATATTATATATAAATTTGTAGCTTATTTATGCATTTTATAAATATTGTATTCAATTAAATAGTATTTTTTTTACTATTTTAGTGTGATGTTAATGTATAAGTATCTATATCTATCTATCTATCTATCTATCTATCTATCTATCATCTATATGTGTATATATATATATATATATATATATATATATAAAATTAATTCCATTTTATTAGTTTTATTTATTATATATAAATGTGTAGCCTATTTATTTATTTATTTTTATATTTAATTTGTAATTAAATTGTAATACATAAAATTAAATTATTTTAAATAACATATATTTATGAGTATGTCACACTCATAAATACATGTTATTTCAAATTATTTTATAGCTTATTTATGGAGGTGATTCAAAGAGCCAAATTTCCATCCCAATGGGCTGAATGCACTCGATCTTTCAGTTACACTTAGTAAGTAGATAATTTAGCTCTCATTAAATGTGGAAACAGGGCCGAATGCCACAATTCACCGACGCCAAATCTTTCAGCAGCTCAAAAAATGCAAAAAAAAGGTTTTTTTCTGCTTTGAGAGGGACATAAAAGGTGGCTCGGTGGAGATGCCTGTCGTTTCAGGCCCTGTCCGTCCCTCAGGACCGAGACTCATTAGCTCTTGACTTCAGAGCGGCCCGGTCCTGCTTCTCCGGCTCTCAGATGTGGATAGAAGATGCCGGACTGAGGGTCCGCAGCCGCTTCCCATCCCCTCCGCTCTCTCGCTATCCCATCACCCCCCACTGTTTGTTCAGTTTGACTGACAGCTGGTTGAAGTTCAAGGCACTGGGAATACTGCTCTGCTCTGGGTTTATTGAAGGCGGTGAGGGGATGACAAAAGATAAATGTGAAGTGATAAAACTTTTAGTGCCTGGCTGATCACAAGGATAGTTCGCGTCTCAGATGTTGCTCATATTTGTAGTGTTACGCAGTCTTGGGCCTAAATCATATTTCTAGGAAAGTCCAGTAACGGATATATGATAGATCTGTTAGATATATAGATATAGATAGATAGATATCTCATCTATTTAAAATAATAATACAAATAATAATAATAATAATAATAAATGATAAAATAAAAATGCCAGAAATGCCAGACAATGTAAACAAATAATGAAATAAAATAAATACATTTTATTATTACTTATATTACAAAAATAAAATGAAGAAATGTGGACAAAAGAAAAGTTTGGAGAAACTGAAAGAAATTATAACAGAATAAAATAAGAGTAAAAAAATATTATATATATATATGTACATACATACACACACACACACACACACACACACACACACACACACACACACATATATATATATATATATGTATTTTATTTTTAATTATTGATTTAATAGATTATATATATATATATATAAGTTTGGAGAAACTGAAAGAAATTATAATGAAATAAAATAAGAATAAACAAATAAAATGAAATGATATATATATATATATTATTTTTAATTATTGATTTAATAGATTAGATATTTTTATTTCTATATTAATATTTATATTTCTATTAAATGCATATTGTAATAATTGTTTGTAGATTATTGATTTTTATTATATATGCTTTAATCCCATTTTATAGCTTATTTAGAAATTTGAAAGATAAAATAATATATTATATAGAAATTTGTAGCTTATTTATGCATTTTATACATATTGTATTCAATTAAATAATATTTTTTTTTACTATTTTTGTGTGATTTTAATGTATAAGTATCTATATCTATATCTATATATATATATATATATATATATATTTATCTATCTATCTGTCTATCTATCTCTCTATATCTATCTATCTATATATATATATATATATATATATAATTAATTTTTTAAATTTGTAATGCTACTAATTTCTAGGAAAGTCCAGTGACGGATCCTGCTTTATTTTTTGACTTTTTCCTCAAATAGGTGCATACTTTATATACTTTATACGGTTTGCGAGTTGTATGGATTTTAAACATTTGATTCTGGTTTGTGTTGCTTATTTCTAAATCATTGGAGGGTCTGGCTGTGAGTAGATTGTGTTCAGATGATCTGATCAAAGCGGCTCTACAGCTTGAATCCCTGCAGCAGCATTATACTGTACACCAGCAGCGCTTCTGTGCCTCATATATGTTCTGTAGGATAAAAGGAATGGGAGTTCATAGTGCTCTTATTAGGCCTCGTCTGCTTTATTCTTTCAGCAAATGATGCCTACAGAAAGATCTGTGTGTGCAGCTTATTTTTGTGGCCTGATGCTTCACACTGTTCTAGCAAAAAATATGATTTTTGGTGTTTGTATAGTAGGTGCGATTATTTAAATTGAAGCTTTTGCATTTTGTGAGTGCTGTTTTCTGATACTAAACTCACTGTGACGTTAACTATCTTCCCTAGAGCCTAATGAAATTTGTTTTATTTTATGTTTTTTATATAATTCCATTTTTCCCCCTAAATTCTGTTTTATGTTACTCAAAGTCCAATTAAATTAATAAAATTAATAAAATTGATCAATTGTTATATTTCTGTTATAATGTCTTCACATTAAACCAAACTTTTTTTATTTTATTTAATTTTATTTGTTTATATTCTCTGGTATTTTTATTTTTTATTTATGTATTTATTTATTTATTTATTTATTTTTTAATAGATGAGATAAGATGAGATGTCTTAACTGATAAATATTCACATATTTTTTTCATATTTCAAATTTAATGTTTAAATATTTTTATTATTAATATTAATATATTTTAATATAATCAAGTGAAATATGAAAATCAAAGTGCACACAGCAGAGTTTTACTGTTTAAATGAACACTGTAATAAATTTTTTTATTTTATTTTGGCGGGTTTTTTATTTTATTTTATTTTATTTTATTTCTCCAAACTTTTATTTTGGTTTGTTGTTACAAAGACATTTGAGTGTCCACATTTTTTTACATTTTATTTTTGTAATATAATATAATTAATTATTATTATTATTATTATTATTATTATATATATATATATATATATATATATAATTAAAAATAATAAAATCTAAATACTTTATATCAAAATCAAAATCAAAATACAAATATTTTATTTTATTAGCAGGCATTAATATATATATATATATATATATATATATATATATATATTAGTATTTTATTATTTAGAATTATTGTTTAATAGATTAGATATGTTTATTTATATATTGATATTTATATTTATACGTCTATTAAATTCCTTTTTTTTGTATTTCAAATTTTATTTTATTAGCAGATATTATTATTAATTTGAATATTTGAATGAAATATTCTAAATGAAATAGATAAATGAATTTATCTATTTTTTCGTGTTTATTTGTAATATCTTTCATTTGCACTGACTCTCAGAGCAGCTCTTCCTGTTTAAAAATCAGTATTTATGCACTTTAACAAACAGTACAGCTCTTCGTTAGATTTCTTCATCTAAAATCGGCCAAATTCTGTGATATTCCACATTAAACAGTAAATTCCATTCCATTACGACCAGATTCTGCAATTTCCATCCATGCATTCTTCCATTTTCGCCCCTATATACCTTCATCATGACCTTACATACTACACACACTTAAACAATACAGGCCGCTCTCTCAGAGGTCATTTATGAAAGGCTTGATTGACAGCCTAATTACCCAGTCCAGCAGTGGGAGCTCTCTGCTGTAAGGACGGACCGATGGATGGATGGAGGAGGTGAATTTGTCCTCTCTCCGTCCATCCAGGCTGTCAGGGGACCGGCGAGTGTGTTTACACGCTCAAAACGGCCGGGCAAATGGCCCAAGCAATCAAGTGCACAGATAAAACGGAAACAAATAATAGGTGAGGAGAGGAGAATTGCGTGCGTCCGCTGGGGCGGATAAGACAAATATGTGCCGGTGATTGAGCGGTGCATTCAGGCCGGGTCTGGCGGGCTTTGTTTGCTCCGATTCAGCCGCTGATGGGCAGGTCGGGGAATGTGAGGGGCTTTAACTAGACAGCTGCCGACGGGACGAGTGGCACTGGCACTTTCAGCTGTCCGCTCTCAAAGACAAAAAGAGGTCGCGTTCCTCAAGGGCAGCGACGGACGGACGGATATTTTTGCCTCGTGCGCGAGCGAGTCTGGCGGTGCAGGCGCCAAGAATTCATCTTTAACCACCTGTTTAGTGATTTATTTCAGGTTTATGATGATTACTGTAATTAAAGGAGTAAGCCGTGACATTAGACGGGTTAAAGCGCATCCATTCCTCGTAGAGCTGTATCGATCTGGAGATGAATTAAATTGCATCTTTCATAACACTCGCTGGATGTTGGCAACACTCTGAAATTAGTTAGAGAAAAGGCTGAAAATGATGTTACTATGTATGCAATCCCTTTTTGCCTTTTGATTTGAGATCAATATTACAACATTTATGCAAACCGACATTATTGCTTAGTATATCCAAAAAAGTTTAATGCAGTAAATAAAATATGGAAAGCATGCAATTCAAGTCAAAAGGCAGAAAAATATTGTTGTAATGTTTTTGTTGTATATGCAATATTGCAAAAACATAATTTCTGCCTTTTGATTTGATGTAAATATCACAATATGTTGTATTTGCTTAAAAAAAGTTATTAATATGTCTTTTTTTCTCCATAAAAGAGACATAATTTCAACTAAACAGCTGTTTTTGCTTAATAAATAAAATATGGAAAGCATGCAATTCAGGTCAAAAGACAGAAAAATATTGTTGAAATGATTTTGTTGTATATGCAATATTGCAAAAATGTAATTTCTGCCTTTTGATTTGATGTAAATATCACAATATGTTTGTATTTGCTTAAAAAGTTATTAATATGTCTTTTTTTCTCCATAAAAGAGACATAATTTCAACTAAACAGCTGTTGTTGCTTAGTATATCCAAAAAAGTTGAATGCAATAAATAAAATATGGAAAGCATGCAATTAAAATGATGTTAATTCAACTGAAAAGCAGAAAAATATTGTTGAAATGATTTTGTTGTATATGCAATATAGCAAAAACGTAATTTCTGCCTTTTGATTTCATGTAAATTTCACAATATGTTTGTATTTGCTTAAAAAAGTTATTAATATGTCTTTTTTCTCCATAAAAGAGACATAATTTAAGTAAACGGTTGTTTTTGCTTAGATATCCAAAAAAGTTTAATGCAGTAAATAAAATATGGAAAGCATGCAATTAAAATGATGTTAATTCAGGTGAAAAGGCAGAAAAATATTGTTGTAATGATTTTGTTGTATATGCAATATTGCAAAAACATAATTTCTGCCTTTTGATTTGATGTAAATATCACAATATTTTTGTATTTGCTTAAAAAAAGCTATTAATATGTCTTTTTTTCTCCATAAAAGAGACATAATTTCAACTAAACAGCTGTTTTTGCTTAATAAATAAAATATGGAAAGCATGCAATTCAGGTCAAAAGACAGAAAAATATTGTTGAAATTATTTTGTTGTATATGCAATATTGCAAAAATGTAATTTCTGCCTTTTGATTTGATGTAAATATCACAATATGTTTGTATTTGCTTAAAAAGTTATTAATATGTCTTTTTTTCTCCATAAAAGAGACATAATTTGAACTAAACAGCTGTTGTTGCTTAGATATCCAAAAAAGTTGAATGCAATAAATAAAATATGGAAAGCATGCAATTAAAATGATGTTAATTCAGGTGAAAAGGCAGAAAAATATTGTTGTAATGATTTTGTTGTATATGCAATATTGCAAAAAACGTAATTTCTGCCTTTTGATTTCATGTAAATTTCACAATATGTTTGTATTTGCTTAAAAAAGTTATTAATATGTCTTTTTTCTCCATAAAAGAGACATAATTTAAGTAAACGGTTGTTTTTGCTTAGATATCCAAAAAAGTTTAATGCAATAAATAAAATATGGAAAGCATGCAATTAAAATGATCTTAATTCAACTGAAAAGGCAGAATAATATTGTTGAAATGATTTTGTTGTATATGCAATATAGCAAAAACGTAATTTCTGCCTTTTGATTTGATGTAAATTTCAAAATATGTTTGTATTTGCTTAAAAAAGTTATTAATATGTCTTTTTTTCTTCGTAAAAGAGACGTAATTTCAACTAAACAGCTGTTTTTGCTTAGTATATCCAAAAAAGTTGAATGCAATAAATAAAATATGGAAAGCATGCAATTAAAATGATGTTAATTCAGGTGAAAAGGCAGAAAAATATTGTTGTAATGTTTTTGTTGTATATGCAAAATAGCAAAAACGTAATTTCTGCCTTTTGATTTCATGTAAATTTCACAATATGTTTGTATTTGCTTAAAAAGTTATTAATATGTCTTTTTTCTCCATAAAAGAGACATAATTTAAGTAAACGGTTGTTTTTGCTTAGTATATCCAAAAAAGTTTAATGCAATAAATAAAATATGGAAAGCATGCAATTAAAATGATCTTAATTCAGGTGAAAAGGCAGAAAAATATTGTTGTAATGATTTTGTTGTATATGCAATATTGCAAAAACGTAATTTCTGCCTTTTGATTTGATGTAAATGTCACAATATGTTTGTATTTGCTTAAAAAAGTTATTAACATGTCTTTTTTTCTCAGTAAAAGAGATGAAAATTAAAATGATGTTAATGGAGCTGAAAAGGCAGAAAAATAAAGTAGTATTGGTTTTGTTATATAACTTAATATTTTTCTGCCTTTTGATGTGATAAATTTCACAATATTTATATATTTGCTCAGAAAAGTTATTAATGCAGTACATTTTTTCTCCTTCTTAAGAACCATAATTTCAAACAAACTGCTGCTGTTCAAAATAAGAATTTAATTAAAAATGATTTTAATTAAGAGGTTCAAGAGAAATGCCTTCTTTTCAAACGTTATCTTTTTTACTTCTGATATGATAAATTTCACAATATTTATGTACTTGGTGAAAAACAAAACAAAAAAAAAGATTAATGTCTCTTTTTTTCCCACCATAAGAAACATAATTCCACCCAAACAGCTGCTATTGCTTAATAAAATTGCTTAATAAATTGCAATAAATAAAATATGGCGTTTGTCTAAAGATAAGCGTTGTTATCGGTTGTTTCATCTTTTTGCATGTTCAATCTTTTTTAATTGTAATTTAATTGTATTATTTTTCTTTTATGTTATTTTGTTTATTTTATTGGTTTTATTTAAAAAATGTACAATTTTCTTTTTATATTTTATTTCTTTCATTTTTTATGTTATTATTTTATTATGTTTCTATAATTGTATAATTTTTCATATGTAATTTATTTTTTTATCTTTTGTAGTTTATTTTGTTGTGTTAATTATTTTTAAATTACTATTTATATAGTTAGTTTTATTTTTTGTTATTTTAGTGTTTTACCTTTTATTTTATATTTATCATTTTATTTTAATGTATTTTATTACTTTCTATATTTAATTGTGTGTGTGTGTGTATACATACATATATATATATATATATATATATATATATATATATATATATATAATTGGTATTATTTTAAAAATGTACAATTTTCTTTTTATATTTTATTTATTTTATTTTTTATGTTATTATTATTTTATTATGTTTCCATAATTGTTATTTATTATATATATATATATATATATATATATATATATATATATATATATATATATATATCTTTTTTATTTTATAGTTTATTTTGGTGTGGTTATTATTTTTAAATTATTATTTATATAGTTAGTTTTATTTAGTTATTTGAATGTTTTACCTTTTATTTTATATTTATCATTTTATTTTAATGTATTTTATTGCTTTCTATATTTAATTGTAGCATATATATATATATAAAATATATTTTTATCATTTTTATTTTATCTTTTTATATTTTATTTTCTTTAATGTGTATTATTATGCTCTTTTTTATTCATAATTTATTTTTTAAATATAATTTAATTTACTTTAACCATGTAGGGAGGGATTTTCATTTTCTGAACATTTTCTGAACATTATACACAAGTACATTTAAGATTAAAGTACACTGAAGTACAATAAATATCACATACTTTAAGAGTTTCACTCAAGTAATATTCTAAATGGACTTCTAAAAAAGTCATTTTGTGGTAAGATATCAGGACTTTTCCTTAAGGGTGGCGTTTCACAGGCGTTTGTCTAAAGATAAGCGTTGCTGACGGTCGTTTCATCTCTTTGCATGTGCTATTGATTGAAGCTTCTTGTCAAAATCCAGCAAGCGGAAGGTGAATCCCTCGTCAGGTGTCCCTCTCACCGTTCAATCAATGCTCCCTCCAGTCATCAGATGGTCTGCTCTTACAGGAATCCTTCCTTTAAACATCAAAATCCTGTCATTTACGCTCGCTCACGTCTCTCCAGACGCTTCAAAGCAACACTAAAGGAGTTGTTTTGCAGAATCGATGGGATTCGCCAGATTTGAACTGACGAGGGTGAGATTTTTTTTTTTTTTGTGACGTTTTGTGGGTTTGTTCAAACATCTGTTCCCTTCTGTTGACCTCAGATCAGTTTCTCAGGTGCTTTTGTCTTGTGAAGTCTGTCTGATGGGGTTTTTGAGTTTATATGGTGCGTTTGTTGGTGGTCCAGGCCTGTCAGAGTTTGGTGTGATAATGTTATTTAGTGAGAACACAGCCTGATGTTATTAATGCACCGTGAAACCGTGGTTAGGTTTTGAGACGCTGGCCAAAAATGGAAAGAACTACATTAAACGGTTTGCCAAACACAGTTTTCTTTCATGTGTCAGTTGAAACAAGAAGTTTTGCTGAACTGTCATTGAGCTTTTTATTTTACAGTTGCATTTTATTTTATTGTTATTATTTTTTATTGTTTAAGTGTTTTAGTTTTTATATTGTAGTGTTTTATTTTTTATTTCACATTCATAATTGTGTTTTATTAATTTATAATTTTTTTCTTTTTTTCGAAATGTTATTTTATTATGTTTTTCTATTTTTTTTATAATATTTTATTTTGTTTGTTTTATTTAATTACTTTTTATTTTTTAGTGTTTTACCAGTTTTTATTATATTTATATTATATATTATATTTATATTTTCATCATATCATATTTGTATAATTGTATTTATTTTCTTACTTTTTGTATTTTATTTAAAAATTTCTAACTTTTTATATATATATTTTTTAGTTTGTTAATTTTATTATGTTTTTATCATATATATATATATATAAAATTTTAATTAATTTTTTTCTTACTTTTTTAAAATTTCATTTAGCTTTTATTTTTAAACTATAACAACAAACAAAGACAAAACACAAAGGAAAAAAATAAAAACAAGGAGAAAGATACAATATAAATTTCACAAGTGTAAAATATTTAACAAATCAAATATGACAGTTTACCTAAAACTTCTCTTACTTTTTTTACTTTTTTCTTTTATATTTTTTTTTCTTTTATTTATTTTATTGTGGTATTTATTTTACAAATTTGCAATTTTCTTTTTTTATGTTATTATGTAATTATGTTTCTATAATTTTATAATTTTTTAATGTTTTATTTAATTTTTGTATCTTTTTAACTGTATTTTATTTTTTATATTTTATTTAGTTTATTTTATTGTGGTTATCATTTTTGAATTACTATTAATTTTGAATTATTATATATAGTTAGTTTTATTTTATTATTTTAGTCTTTTACTTTTTCGATTTATATTTATAATTTTATTTTAATTTTATTTTATTATGTTTTTATAATTTTTTATATTTTCTAAAAAAAATTGTCTTTTTATTGTATTTTAGTTTTATTTTATATTTATAATTTTATTTTAATTTATATATAATTTAACATTAATGTTTTTTTTATAATTTTCATTTTATTTTATGTTTTAGTTTTATATTTTATTTTGTTTAATGTGTATTATGTTCTTTTTATATATATAATTTATTTTTTAAATATAATTTATTTTAAATGTAAATTTAAATTTAATTTTAAAATAATTTAACCATGTATGGAGGGATTTTCATTTTAGAGAGCATTTAAGATTTTAATATTTATATATTAAATGTCTATCCTCTGAGAATGAGATGAGCAATGAATATTATAGATTTTTTAAAATATTTTAAATTCAACATTTAATCTTTTCATGTTTCTCTCCAGGTATTTTAAATGCATATAAACGGATGCATCTAGACCGAATATGATTTCCCAGGCAGTTTATCTGTGGCTGTGTTTGTTTAGGTATTCCTGCATTACCATGCGCTCCGTGTGATCACTTTCCTGACGGCTCATTTCGCTGGCGTTTCGAGCCGAGTCAGCAAACGCGTTTGCACGATAAATGATCCTCTTACACCTTAAAAAGCATCAGACGCATTATCTCCCTCATTCAGACTAAACAAGCATCTCAGAAACGGCAAATAAAAACCCGAAACCCTGAAATGTGTGAATGTAAATAAAGCAAGCGCCATTTCCATTGGACATAAATGCGGCCCTGTTTGGTTAAGTTGGTTTCGTCTCCCTGGTGTCATTATAAATTCGACTTCTTCTTATTTCTCGCAGCAGAGGTCGATTTCTAGCCACGAGGGAGATTGTGTAATTGCGGCTGATGGTTGTATGACATTTCAGGCGTCTTCGAGCGTCCGAAAGGCCTCGTCTAATTGCCACAAAATTCCTCTATTGGAAATGAAGCGGAGGCTGTCGACGAGACACAATCATCCCATCAACCCATGTTTTTGTTTGTACAGAAAAAGCAGTTTTGGCTAGACTTCACTTCAGAGAAACATTTCAGTTTATATATATATATATATATATATATATATATATATATATATATATATATATATATATATTATTTATTTATTTATTTATTTATTTATTTTTAATTTTTCTTACTTTTTTTGGAAAATTTGATTTAGCTTTTTTCAAACAATAACAACGAACAAAGACAAAATGCAAAAGAAAAAAGAGAGCTACAATATAGAGAGATACAGTATAAATTTCACAAGTGTAAAATATTTAACAAATCAAATATGACAGTTTAGCAAAAAATGTTCTTACTTTTAATATTATTTTTCTTTTATGTTATATTTTGTTTTGTTTATTTAATTGGTATTATTAAAAAAAAATACAATTCTCTTTTTATATTTCATTTATTTTATTTTTTATGTTATAATTTTATTATGTTTTTATAATTTAATATTTTTTTATTATTTATTTATTTATTCATTTATTTTATTTAGGTTGTTATTTTTAAATTACTATTTATATTGTTGGTTTTATTTTATTATTTTAGTGTTTTTTAATTTAGTTTATTCCTTTTTAATCTTGTCATTTTTCTCTCAAGGTATTTTAAATGTGTATAAATAGATTTATTTTAGTTTAGTTTTTATGTTAATATTTTATTACTTTATACTGTATATTTAATCGTAGTATTTTAGTGTTTTACTTTTTTATTTTATATTTATAATTTTATTTAAATTTATTTTATATATATATATATATATATATATATATATATATATATATATAAATGAAATTAAATTTATTTATATATATATATATATATATATATATATAAATTTATATATATTTAATTGTATTATTTTAGTGTTTTACTTTTTTTATTTTATATTTATAGTTTTATTTTAATTTTATATATATATATAAATATAGTTACTTGTATTGCAATTGCAAATAAAAGCCAGAAAGCTGTTTTTCGGCTTGATTTAACGGTAGGGAAAGAGGGAAAAGAGACATTGGGAGTGAGTCTGGTGTCCAGCTGAGCGCTGTAATTAATCTGAAGTCCCCCTGCGGTACGTCGATACGCGTTGAGCGTGTTTTCGGGCCGCTCGGTGCGCTTTTGTCTCTGCGATGAGGAGAATTAGTGAGAATGTGTCAGGTGAGGGACGCTGAAAGGTCATTGTCGTCTTCCTGTCACACTTTTAGAAAGCCTGTTAAAGCTGAAGCTCATTCAGAGTTCGGGTTTTCACTTTTCTTTTCATTCAAGCTCAATATGCTGTCCTTTTTTGCTTGAGAATAATAGATGTACATTGTTCGTGTACATTTTTCATGTGAAAAGCGTTGCATAAGCGCTAGCATTGAATGTTGGAACAGCATTGATCATTCTGTGGCTATATAGAAACATTTAAAGCAGTATCATTTTTTATTTTATTTTTTATTTATTACATTTTCTCACCTGGATTTTGTTTATTGTTTTATTTCATTTTCATCTAAATAACAATAAAATGTAATTTAATCAAATAAAAAAAAATATAAAATAAAATAAAATTAATATTTTATTATTTTATTTTATTTTATTTTGTTTTATGGAAACTAAATAACAATAATGATACAAATCAGTGTATTTTCATTTATTTCGCTTTTATCTTTTTTTATTTTACTGTTTATATTATATTTTGTTGTATTTTTTAATGTTTTTATTTCAGTTCATTTTATGTATTTATATTGCTTTAGAAATCCTAGTAGTTGGATTTTAGTAGTTCATATAGGAGATTTTAATTTGTATATTTTTAGATATTTTATGCTGAGAATGATTACTTTAATGATACTTTAATTAGTGTACATTGCTTTAGCTGTTTGATGGTTATTTTATTTTATTTTATTTTATTTTATTATTATATTTTTATATTATTATATATATTATATTTTATTATTATATTTTATTTTATCACCTGGAAACTAAATATAAATCAAATGTAATTTCATTAAATAAATCTTGTGATTAATTGCAATTAATCATTTCCCCAGCAATAAAAATAACATAAAATAAAATTAATATTTTATAGGGCTTCCAGTTTAAATTTAAATGTTATGTATTTATTTATTTATTTATGATGGAAACTAAATACAAATAAAATGTAATGTCGTTAAATAAAATAAAATAAAATAAAATAGATATTAAAATAAAGTAAAATATTTTATTAATTATTTTATTTTATTTAGTTTGTACACAATTATGATGCCTAAAACAGCCAATGCTTTAAATTTAAATTTTAAATATTTATTTATTTATGATAAAAACTAAATACAAATAAAATGTAATGTCGTTAAATAAAAAAAATAAAAAAATACAATAAAATAAAATGGATATTAAAATAAAGTAATATATTTTATGAATTATTTAATTTAGTTTGTACACAATTATGATGCCTAAAACAGCCAATGCTTTCCAGGTGATGTTCTCTTTCTGAAAATGTGTCTTTAATGGCTTTAAAACACTAGGATAATGGCAAAAAAACAGACTAATGGCTTGTTCGATGGATTTATGTTTTCATTATAATGGCCATAAATGCTCATTGTGATTTATGGCTTCAGGAAATGTTGTGACATCACACTGACCGTACTGTAGATCTGGCTGATGTTCAGATGGTACAATGATGTGCCAGAGAAACGGAGCACATGACTCATTCGCTTGCTTGATTTACTCTAAAAGCCGCCACCGTTCTCAAACACCAGCACCTTTTGGGTGATAGAGGTTAGACGCTAATGCTTATAAATCTCAAAGTCTGCTCTTGGTTTCATGTAGGTGTCACATCTCCCCGATGGGCCTTTATCAGGTCATTATTGGCACTAAAAGTGGATTATCAGACTAAATGGCCTTCGGCGCCACCAGCTGAATCTAGACATGATCTCACAGCAACTGAACACCAGTCAGGGCTGCATTATATTTGCTATTATTTCATTTTATTTTTACTATATAATTATGCAAATCAGTGTATTTTGATTTATTTCACTGCTATCTTTTTTCGTTTTTTATTATATTTTGTTGTATTTTTAAAAAATATTTTTATTTCACTTCATTTTGTGTATTCATATTGTTTTATTTTATTTATTCATATTGTTTTATTTTACATTTTTGTTATTTGTATTGTTATTTATTATTTTGTTATTTCAATTTTATTTTATTTTAGCAATTTACTTAATAAATTAAATGATTAAACATATTAATAAATTATTAAACTTAATAAAATCTATGTATTTTATTTGTTTATATATTTTTTTGTTGTATTTTTTTATTTCACTTCATTTTCTTTATTTATTTTTGTTTTTAGATATTTTTATTTTTGTTATTTATACTATTACTTATTTCACAGTTTATATTTAATTTTGTTTTGTTTTCGTTTATTTTTTATTTATCTGTGTTTTTTGCTATTTATTTTGTTTTACTTTATATTTCATTTTGTATATGATTATTGTTTTTAGATATTTTTATTAACTTTTGTTGTTTGTATTATTATTTATTATTTTATATTTTCATTATTTTCATTATATTTTCAGTTTGCTATTTATTTATTTATTTTTTGCTATTTGCTTTTTATTTTATATTTTCATTCCTATTTTAATTTAATTTTATCAATTTACTTAGTAAATTAAATGATTAAACCTAATAAATTACTAAACTGGATAAAATTAATGTATTTTATTAAGCCTTAATTTAACATTTTATTTTGCTGTTTACATTTAATTCTGTTTAATTTTGTTTTATATTATATTTTTAGTTTATTCAGTTTTTTACTTTATTTTATTTATTATAACTTATTTTATATTTTTATTTCACTTTTATTTAATTTTAGCATTTTATATAGTAAATTAAATTAGACTTATGTTTTAACTTAATACAATCTTTTAATTTATTATTTTATTTCACTGTTTATATTTAATTTTGTTTTATTTTACGTTTTATTTTTTGTACCTTTAATTTTTATCTGTCTTTTTGCTATTGATTTAGTTTTACTTATATATTTAATTACATTTTTATATTTTATTTAGTAAATTAAATTATTAAACGAATAATCTTTTATTTTTTTATATTTAATTTTATTGTATGTATTTTAGTTTTTTTTACTTTTTATGATGTATTTTTTTCTTTTTTTGATCATTTTACTAAACAAAATATATGTATTTTATATTTTATTTAATTACATTTTATTTTTCATCTCTTTTTTTTATTTTATTTTGTATTTTTTATTATTAATGTTTTATGATTTTCTTTATTTTATTTTATTTTTTATTATTTGATTATTGTTTTATTTTATTTTATTTTATTTTATTTTATTTTATTAAAAAAAAAATGGATTGTGATGATATATAATGTACCAACCACACATGACCTCGCAGCACCCGAACTCTTTCTAAAAACGCACCAAACGCTGTTGCTTTGACCCAGACGCATTATATTCGTTTATCGCTTCACATTTTCAGCAAAGATGAAACCGAAAGAGCGCAACGTTGCATACGGACCCCATTCGAGTTCGGTTTCCTCCATAAAGTGAATTGTTGCTCCCCAATATTATCGTCTTTCATTAGAGATTCCTGTCTGCCGTTGTTTGAAGTTGGTCTGAGAGAGAGCTGGCGCTGATGTCAGGCTGGGCACCCGATGATCTCTCATCAGCGCTCCCTAGAGGGACGGCTTGATTTCAATTAGGGAGCGAAGCGTTATCAGGCTCCTACCTCGAGCTCGGCAATAATTAGAGGCGGGATAGGATCTGACGGGCCGCTCTGCATGCCAAACCTCCGCGTTTCATTAGCGCCGTCTCCGGTGCTGACATCAGCAGACCCCGCTGTGTTGTCGGCACGCTTCTTCAGCCACAAAGACTCTCTGAACGCTAGTTCTTGTCAGCCCCGAGGCCGCCGGTCTGAATCACGGAGCGTTAATGGTGCCGTCTAAGCCCTCGCTATCAGTATCTGTCATGTTCTGAAAGGGAGGCTCCTCTTTGGGAGTTTTTCTGCAAACCTGGCACTTTTTTGCAAAGATAAGGCCCTTCGACTTCAAGGAGGGTTGTTATTTCGCTCGAGGTGCATCGTCATAAGGGACCTCCAGCTTTTTTGGTACGACATCTGAGCGGGATCGTTGCTCGCGCAGATGTTTTCGCGATTAGCGCCGCGGGACGGTGCCGTGAAAGGACCTGAAGAAGAGGCTTGCGCTCTATTGAGCCCTAATGGACGCAGAAACGCTTGCTGATCTGGATCCGGCTATGAATTGAGGCTTTGGCTCTCGCAAATGGAGCAAGACCAAAACAGATGCGTTTTTACACTGAAACTAAGTGTGTATCTGTGTAACAACTGTAAACGTGCCCCTAAATGAGCGTTAAAGCCTTTAACATCTCTTCCTCAATTTCAGCATCCTGCTGGCCGTCGGTGCAGAAGTCGAGGGCTGGCTTTATTTTATTTTATTTTATTTTATTTTATTTTATTTTATTTTTAATAATAATAATAATAATAATAATAATTGTACATTTGTTTTAGAATTTATCGTTTTAATTTATTCATTATTGTTATTATTATTATTATTATTATTATTATTATTTTTAAGTTTTCATTAACCAACATTCAAAATTAATTCTTAATGCTAATATCATTATTAAAAATGCATAAACAAATAAATTAAAAAATATAATAATAATAATAGTAAATTAACATTCATTATTTAATATTTCTATAGTGTATTACTTTTATTTCTATTTTTATTATTTATTTTATAAAATATATTGATGTGAATATTGGTTATCAGACTTTTAAATAATAATTATAATACATATTATTATTTTTTTATTAAGTTATAATTTAAAGAAGTTCTCTTAATTTACTGACTATTTTTGTATTTTATTTATTATATGTGTTATTTAAGTTTCCTTTTACAAATATTAACAACTGATTTAATAATAATAATAATAATAATAATAATAATAATGACAATAATACATTTATGTGTAATATTTAATTAGTTAATTGTTTATTAATTTAATTTCTTTTCTTATTATTCATTTTATTAAATATATTGATCTCAATAATGGTTATTAGACTTTTTTTCTAGTTTTCCTAACTTCTTATTTTATTTTATTTTATTTTATTTTATTTTATTTTATTTTATTTTATTTTATTATTTTTAAGTATTATGTTTTAGAGTAAATTTGTAATAATAATAATAATAATGTACTTGTATTTATTATTTATTATGTTAATATATTTTTCTTTTATTTCTATTCTTATTATTTATTTTTAAAATATATTGATCTGAATATTGGTTATCAGACTTTTAAATAATGATAATAATAATAATAATCACATTATTATTATTATTATTATTATTATTAATATTAATATTATTATTATTATTAATCTATGAGCTCATATGAACTCCAGTTGTCCTAGTTTATTATTTTATTTTATTATTCTTTAAGTATTATGTTTTAATAATAATAATAATAATAATAATAATGCCTTTTTTTTATCATTTATTATGTTATTAGTTTGGTAATTTTATTTAATAATATTTAATAATATTAATTTTAACTACTTAATAATATAATACTGTAATAATAATAATAATAATAATGATGATGATGACAACAATACATTTGTATTTAGTATTTATTATTTAATTTATAAAATGTTGATCTGAACATTGGTTATCAGACTTTTAAATAATAATAATAACGATGAGCTCATATGAACTCCAATTTATTGTTTTATTATATTTTATTTGATTATTTGTTTAAGTATTATGTATTAGAGTAAAGTTTTAACAATAATAATAATAATAATAATGTTTTATTTGATTTATTTGATGTGTTATTCAAGCTCCCTTAACCAGTATTCACAACTATTTTTAATAATAATAAAGATAATAATACAAATTTAGCAAGCAAATTTAATTATATAGCACATTACATCAAACTGTTATTTAAAGTGCTTGAAATAATCATAAAATAATCACAGCAGATGCATAACAAACATAAAAGTAGCAATAAAAGCAAATAACAAAATTGGATTTAAAATGCATTCAAACAGTTAAGAGTAAAAAGGTTAAATAAATAAGTGCAATCAGTGGGGCATAGCACAGTGCATCAGTAAATTCACATATGGATGTCTATTATTGTTACTGTTGTTAGTGTTATTAATAATAATACATTTAGAGCTCTCTTCTCTAGGAGTAATGGCAAGTCAGTCTGAGCTCTCCGCCGGCGGCCGTCAGTGCAGATGGAGAGGGTTGGCAGTGCGCTGGGTGTGTGTTGGTTTGTCTCAGTTGTCTCCCGCAGCTGGTGACCTTCATCAGCTCGCCTCTGCAAAAATCACAGCGCTGGATCTCGGCCCCCGGCGCTCGCTTCTCTTATGCGTCTCACATTGCAATTACGTATGTACCTGCCAGCGCTGTCTCTCCGCACGCATCCATCCCCTTTCTCGCGTCGTCTATTCATCCCGCCCTTCACGCGGCCATTAGCGCCAACAGCTTCGCGGCTCGTCCCGGAGCAAGGTGACACCGCACCAGGAAGTCCGGCCCCGGACTCCATTAGCGCCGGCGCTCCCGTTCTCCATCCGTCCAACCGTATGGCACTCATTTGTGTTAAACATACCGAGTGCACGCCTATTAGTTTCTGCTGCCCACAGGACACACAAAACACTAATGAGATCTCAGTCGGTTCTTGTGCTAAGCAATGAGATGCAATGCAGAACAAATTGACGCTTGAGTTTAAGTCCGGATGTAAAGTAATCTGATTATTTGATAAGATATCTCAATTTTGATCAAATTTGTCAATCATAAATGGCAATGCATTTAAATGCAAAGCAAATGTGTTGTTTGAGATGTGAAAAATGACTTTTGATCGCAGGTTGTAAATCTGAGAACATCTTGAGACCAGAAAGCAATGAGATTGAGACTTTTGTTGAAGTCAGACTTTCCTCCGGATGAAACGTTATCTCAGAATATCGCAGTTTTGCTCAAATGTGACTCAAACAAGAAGTGTCTCAAATTGTGCTCGGATTTGCAACGTGCGATCAAAGGTGAATGATTTGAGCTGTTTCTTGTTCAAAGTGTTGAGATTGGTTGAGAACATTTTGAGACTTTTGTCGCAGCCTTTTGAAAAAGTTAGTGCAATATGTTGCATAATGTCAATTTCTGAGATACAGAAATGTCTCAAATTGTGCTCAGATTGGAAATCTTGCAGCCGATTTCAGTTGTTTGTCCTGCAAAGCGATGAGATTAAATGATAACAAATTAGTAATCCTGTTATGTTGCATAATCTTAAAGAATTGCAAAAGATATCTCAAGTAGGTCTCGATTTTGCTCAGAAGACTCAAACAACACTGCAATTAGATTTACAGCAAATTAAAATCTTAAAAACATATCTTCTTCTAAGATAAATGTCCTAAGTTGTGCTCAGATTTGAAATCTGCAGTCAAAAGTTAGAAATCTCAGTTGTTTCTCATTGCAGTGATGAGACTGAATGGAGAACAGTTTGAGACTTTTGTTGAAGTCAGATTTTCCTCCGGATGAAAAGTAATCTCAAAGAATATCTCAGCAATGTCTCAGTTTTGCTCTAATGTGACTCAAATGACAAGTGTGAGATCTACAAGTGTCTCAAATTGTGCTCGGATTTGCAACGTGCGATCAAAGGTGAATAATTTGAGTTGTTTCTTGGTCAAAGTGTTGAGATTGGTTGGAGAACATTTTGAGACTTTTGTCGCAGCCTTTTGAAAAAGTTATTGCAATATGTTGCATAACGTCAATTTATGAGATACAGAAATGTCTCAAATTGTGCTCAGATTGGAAATCTTGCATTTCTTGATTTCAGTTGTTTCTTCTGCAAAACGATGAGACTGAATGATAACAAAGTGAGAATTTCAAAAAAAGTAACTCTTCAAGATTTGCAAAATCTCAAGTAGGTCTCAGTTTTGCTCAGAAGACTCAAACAGCACTTCAATTAGATTTACAGCAAATGGAAATCTCAAAAACAGATCTTCTTCTAAGATAAATGTCTCAAATCATGCTCCAAATTGTGAAATCTGCAGTCAAAAGTTAAAAATCTCAGTTGTTTCTCATATGCAGTGATGAGACTGAATGGAGAACAGTTTGAGACTTTTGTTGAAGTCAGATGAAAAGTAATCTCAAAGAATATCTCAGCAATGTCTCAGTTTTGCTCAAATGTGACTCAAATGACAAGTGTGAGATCTACAAGTGTCTCAAATTGTGCTCGGATTTGCAGTCTGCAATCAAAAGTGAATAATTTGAGTTGTTTCTTGTTCAAAGTGATGAGATTGGTTGGAGAACATTGTGAGACTTTTGTTGAAATCTTATCTCATTATGTTGCATACTATCATAAGGAATCTGGTAAAATAGATTAAAATAGTTATTCATGAATTTATAGTAAATTACTAATAAATGCATAATTACCAAACTGAAATTGCATACACTAAATTATTGTGGGTTTTTTTTGCACAAAGATTAAACATAAACTGTCTTAAATAACCAAAACTGCACAAAAATAAAATATTTTATGTATATAAAACATTAATTGAATGTAAAAGTATAAAAACTGCCAGTCTGGGACATAGATCTGTAATAGAAAACATTCTGCCGTGGTCGCACCACATGACATCTAGTCGCACCACATGATATTTCACAGAACTGGCCACCTAAATAAAACAAGCTAGGTTTCCATGAAAGGTCACTATGAAATGTATAATGAAAATAAATACTTGTAGAAAAAACTTAATTGTCTTGTTGTTTTGAGGTCATACCACATGACATCCAAATTTGGTATCTACATAACAGCCATTAAATATATTTTTTCCATATTTGAAAGAGTTACAAACCTGCTTGATGCATCTATGGGTCCTTAGCATTTGGTAAATGATGAAAAGTCCTATCTTTGAATGAATTTCAATATAAAAGTCCCAAAATGGTAATTTCTTGATGGTCACACCACATGACATTTCATAAAATTGAGATTATCGGACAAAGTTTGCTTGAATATTATGATGGAAATATAAATGCAAATGCTTTGCAGTTTTATACAGGATTGCAAAACACTTTGGAAAACATGCCAACTAGTGCAAAAACTTAATCTAAATTAATTTAGGGTAATTTCAAAGATGTTTCCCAAACAAAAGTTATGGCCGGACGGTCGCACCACATGATGTTTTGACACTTTGAGTACGAGAAAAAATATGTTTTTTGAAAAGTTAAAGTTGGTACATATGTGCGAGAGGTACTTCTTAAATTTAAGCCAGTTTTTAATGAAAAAAAATATAGACGTCACTGACTCACATATAAAATGAGCTTCGCCGGATGTTTACGAACTGGCTTATCATTATGCGGTGCATATGGTCAATTCTCCCAGGTCTGAATGATCTGGTCTGTTATTTTCTAGCTCTAAACTGTTTTATCTCCAGGAATTTTGAGACGAACCCTAAGCCCTCGTGAGCTATGAAAACTCAACTTCCGGACAGGTTTCACAGCCTCGTAGCATGAAAATCTACTCAGCCTGATTAATTGCGTATAGCTTCCCAGAGTGCCGCAGTCAACTCGAGAGTGCTTGAACGCAGGCAGATGGTGGAAATTCAAGTGGAATTCGAGCAAGAGCGCGTGTCTACGAATCCCAACACACTCGGATGGCTTTCCTTTAACACCCAGCGGTGTTAAATGAGTGTTTGTGTTCGTCCGATTCCCTGACGTCCCGCGTTTGTCCGTTTGCACGCGTTCCTGAAGCGCCATTGCACACGGGCGGGGTGATGAATTACTTTTAATAAAGCAAACACAGTTGTTTCGTGTCCAGATCAATCTTTCTCTCGGTTGCCATGCCAGCCATTGTCACAAGTAATTGCCTAAACCCCTCGCCGTGTGAAATAGGGCTCTTTCGGAAGAAAGCTGAACTCGCAGCGGCCTCAATTTCCTACTCCAGTGCACTTTACGCTGCAGCGGCGAGCCGCAGGGGACGGTTTGGCTGGATGCCGTCGTTACCGTGAATGTGCCGCCCAGATCCCACATTCCCAGGTGCTTCGAGCAAACGGGACTCCGACGCGTGTCTCAGGCCTCGGTCCTGGAGCGGGTCAGGTGACAAGCGGTCTCCAGCTGGCACGAAAACACACTCATTTGTCTCGTTTGAAACGCTTGCAAAGACAACCATGAGCAGATTAATGACGTTTGATTAGCTTCCCACAGGAATCCAGATTAATATTCATGCAGATTAGCTCTGTTATTTTGGGCTGCGCCTTCATGCTATGAACAGTTGGTGACGGCAGTTTCAATTAAGGTTTGTTGTTTGCTTTGTCGTGTCTTAATCTCCCCGCAGGTGGACTGGCTACCTTTAACCAGATCAGGAGTGTAAATGGAGTCGCTGAGCCACTTGTGTGTTGAGATTGACCAGTAATGCTTTATTACTTGACCAGTTTAAGTGTCTAATAATCAATATTCCGAACCAGACCTTAATGATTAATATTATTAATTATTTAAATAGCATTACAAATAGTCTAACAAAAATTATAATAATGCATATAATTATTTTAAATTCTAAATATTTGTTATTATTATTATTATTATTATTATTATTATTGTTATTATTAGGTATAGTAGTAGTAAGAGAATGCAAACAATATAGATAATTTAGAATAAATATTAATTTTAGTGGTATTGCTACTATTTTGTAGCATTAAAAGTCTAATATTAATAATACATTTAATTATTTAAAATAATAAAAAAAAAGATAAATTGTGTTGTTACTGTTCTAAAGGTCTAATAAATCTAATAGTAATCTAAGTCAAATAAATAATAATAAATTATAAATTTGTTTATTATTAGTAGTAGTAGTATTAAAGCAATAAAAATAAATACAAATTAAATATACAATATTGCTTTTAGTGATATTATTAATATTAATATTATTTTATAGTTATGAACATGCTTTAATTAATTTTAATTGTAATAATTACAATTTTTAATTAAAATAGTTTAATAATAAACAATGCTTTTAATGATTAATAGTTATTAGTAGCATTATATTTTAATAAATTATGTTTTAAAGTTATAAAATAAGTTTTATTTAAATAAGTTTTATTAAAATATAAAAAATGAGTAAATATAATAAATATTGCAATTTTTTATTTTAATCATTATAATAAATTAAAAAAATAAAACAAATAAATTAAAATAGTTTAATAATAAATATTGCTTTCCGTTATTATTAGTGGTATTAGTATTATTTTTAAGCTATCAAGTAATAATTATTAAATACTACTTGTGCTACTATTAGTAGTAGTAATAATAAATGAATTATGAATATTAAAAAAAAAAATTGTTATCCAATGGTAAAATGATTTCCACCATTATTTGAGGCTGTATCTAAGTGTTAATATGTATTTCATCATTAATTAGTGGGATGGCAAGACATTTCTTTTCTTCTGAAATATTCTGCGCTGATAAAACCTTGTCATTGAGACCAGGAATGTGTCATAAATGGCAACTATTTTGATTTTAACCACTGGGTTTTGCCACCTCTTGTGTTTTCACCTGAAGGTGTCTGTTTCCGCTCCACCACTTTCAGCCTGTGGCTAATGACGACTCTTACAAATTACACTTTTAAAAGCCTGGAAACAAGGAAAAGTGGGTCTGCCCTTGGGAATGCTTCACATGTCAGCTGAGCGACTAAGACCAAGTCTATTGACTTTCTAAAATCCCGAGTCTGCGGAGAACTTTGTTAAATTAGCGGTTCTATATTTAAACCACTGCATGTGTTGCGAATTAGGCTGCATTTGTCTGGTAATCGCATGGGAGATCTGAAGCGCGAGCATTCCAGCCTAGCTAGAAACAGAGCTGCTGGACAATAACCAGCCATGAGGGGCGAATATAAAAACGTGCCCCACTTCTCTCTCATCTAGCTGTGTTTTCCCTCCTACTCTCTCTCTCTCTTCTGCGCTAACAGTCTCGTCCGGATGGTTTGTTTACGTGTTAGTGGACGCACAAGCTAAACATCTGCTATTTTAGCGTCCCTCGGTTTCCTGTTTCTCAGTGTCACTCAAGTTCAGTTTAGCATTCTGTGTTTGTAATCATCTCACTGGCGGCCATGTTGTCCATGTGCTTTGGGTTTATATCTCCTTATATGTAGCGACTCAGAGCAAATTATGTACTTAGGCCTCAATAGTCTGTGGAAATATTCCAAATTTAGACAGAGATCTCATCATCTTACCAAACAAATTCCATCAATAAACAGTTTTTTTTTTTTTAATCATTTTCCAGGGCATTGCTAGTTCTTACTATGATGTTGTGAGTGCTTGTTATGTCCTGATGTTACCAGGGTGCCAGGGTATTTTGGTTGTTTTCGGAGGTCAGTATGCTGTTATTGTAGTGTTTAAGAAATTGCTAAGAAATTGCCTTGATGTTTCTAGGGTGTATGGTTGTTGGCATGTTGCTACAAGGCTACTAGGTGCTTCTGAGTGGTTAATGCATTTCTAGGGTGGTCTTTGTGCTTGTTTGAACATTTATATGAGGTTACTAGGTGCTTTAAGTAGTTAATACAATGTTATGGTGTTGCTAGGGTGGTCTGATTGGTTGTTACTGTGTTGCTTTGCGGTTACTAGGTGCTTTAGGTGGTAAATACATTGTTATGGTGTTGCTAGGGTGTTTGTGTGCTTGTTTGAACATTGATATGAGGTTACTAGGTGCTTTAAGTAGTTAATACGCTGTTATGGTGTTGCTAGGGTGTTTGTGTGCTTGTTTGAACATTGATATGAGGTTACTAGGTGCTTTAAGTAGTTAATACAATGTTATGGGGTTGCTAGGGTGGTCTGAGTGGTTGTTACTGTGTTGCTTTGCGGTTACTAGGTGCTTTAGGTGGTAAATACATTGTTATGGTGTTGCTAGGGTGTTTGTGTGCTAGTTTGAACATTGATATGAGGTTACTAGGTGCTTTAAGTAGTTAATACGCTGTTATGGTGTTGCTAGGGTGTTTGTGTGCTTGTTTGAACATTGATATGAGGTTACTAGGTGCTTTAAGTAGTTAATACAATGTTATGGGGTTGCTAGGGTGGTCTGAGTGGTTGTTAGTGTGTTGCTTTGCGGTTACTAGGTGCTTTAGGTGGTAAATACATTGTTATTGTGTAGCTAGGGTGTTCTATGTGCTTGTTTGAACATTGATATGAGGTTATTAGTTGCTTTAAGTAGTTAATACACTGTTATGGTGTTGCTAGGGTGCTCTGAGTGGTTGTTAGTGTGTTGCTTCGCGGTTACTAGGTGCTTTAGGTGGTAAATACATTGTTATTGTGTTGCTAGGGTGTTCTGTGTGCTTGTTTGAATATTCATATGCGGTTATTAGTTGCTTTAAGTAGTTAATACACTGTTATGGGGTTGCTAGGGTGGTCTGATTGGTTGTTAGTGTGTTGTGTGAACATTGTTATGGTGTTGCTAGGGTGTTCTGTGTGCTTGTTTGAACATTCATATGCGGTTATTAGTTGCTTTAAGTAGTTAATACGCTGTTATGAGGTTGCTAGGGTGGTCTGATTGGTTGTTAGTGTGTTGCTTTGAGGTTACTAGGTGCTTTAAGTAGTTAATGTGTTGTTATGGGGTTGCTAGGGTGGTCTGATTGGTTGTTAGCGTGTTGCTTTGAGGTTACTGGGTGCTTTAGGTGGTAAATACATTGTTATGATGTTGCTAGGGTGTTCTGTGTGCTTGTTTGAACACTGATATGAGGTTAATAGTTGTTTTACGTAGTTAATACGCTGTTATGGGGTTGCTAGGGTGGTACTAGTTGCTTTAAGTAGTTAATACACTGTTGTGGGGTTGCTAGGATGGTCTGATTGGTTGTTAGTGTGTTGCTTTGCGGTTACTAGGTGCTTTAAGTGGTAAATACATTGTTATGGTGTTGCTAGGGTGTTCTGTGTGCTTGTTTGAACATTGATATAAGGTTACTAGGTGTTTTAAGTAGTTAATGCATTGTTATGGAGACGCTGGGTGATCTGAGTGGTTGTTAGTGTGTTGCTTTGAGGTTACTAGGTGCTTTAGGTGGTAAATACATTATTATGGTGTAGCTAGGGTGTTCTGTGTGGTTGTTTGAATGTTGTTATGAGGTTACTGGGAAGGTTTTAGGTAGCTAATATGTTGCTATGGGGTTGCTACGGTAATCTGAGTGGTTGTTTAACTTATGTTTCTAGGGGCATGTTTACACGTTGCTAGTGTGTTCTGGGTGTTTGTCAGCATGTTGCTATGAGGTTTTTGTGAGTGGTTTATACTGTACTGCATGTTGCTATGGGGTTGCTACGGTAATCTGAGTGGTTGTTAACCTGTTATGTTTCTAGGGAACTCTTGACCCGTTGCTAGCGTGTTCTGCATGTTTGTCAGCATGTTCCTGTGAGGTTGTTAGGTTCTTGTGAGAGTATTATACTGTACATTGCTATGGTGTTGCTAGGGTGTTCTGTTTTGTTTTAGGATGTTGCTATGAGGTTGCTAAGGTGTTCTAGGTCATTGTTAGTATGTTCCTGTGAGGTTGCTAGGGTGTTTAAGCCCAGGACTGGATGATTTCAGCATGCTAAGAGGTTACTAAGTTACTCAGGGTGGTTAATACGTTACTCTGTGGTTGCTGTTGTGTTCTAGATGGATGTCTCTGTATATTTGCTAGCGTTCTGAGTGTTAACATGTTGCAGTGTGGTTTCTAAAGTGTTCTGGGGCTGTCTGCGCGTTTCGGAGTGATTTTTAAGACATTGCTATGAGGTTGCTACTGGGTGGTTAATAGGTTGTTGTGGGATTGTTGTTAAGGTGGCTGTTAAGATGATTCTGTGTGAGTTCCATGTGGTTGTTATACCTTATGAGGCGCTGAGGCGATATTAGCATATTGCTAAGGTGTATTGTGTGGTTGTTAGGATGTCACTATGGTGTTTTAGATGCTTCTGTGTGGTTTCTGAGTGATATATAGGAAGTTATTTCCAGGTTTCTAGGGCGTGGCTGTCTGAGGGGCTGTTAACATGTTACTAGTGTTTCTGAGTGATTGCTACTGGCTCGGATTGGCCTGTTTTAGCATCTAGCAGGTGGAAATGGTGCTATAAAGGCATTTGTAATGTCAAATAGGATTGTTTGAATCCTTTACCTCAAGTAGAGCTATTGCACTTGGCTTAACAAATAGCTCTAATGCTAATGAAAAGTGTGGATGTAGTAATTATTTAAAATGCTAATCCTGTGAGTGGCTCCATGAGAATTGGTGGTGATTGTTTTATAATGAAATCTAATTAAGGTTAATAAAGTGGATGAGAGGTGAGATGGCGCACCGTAAGTGTGATATGAAACGCGATCGGCTCCATGACTTCACAGGAATGCCTGCAGGCCTTTTCCTTCTGAAGGATGTGTGCTGCATCTCGACGTCGGCGCTCACAGTTAAGATAAAAGTCAGCGGATTTCGCCCGATCTGTTTCGGCTCGTCTCGCAGCGCTGCTGATGTAGCTCTCTAGGCCCTCTAAAGTCTTTTTAATTCCCACATTTATGTTTAATACCGAATTCATTTTTAACCGCATCTGCTTTGTAAGGAGAATGCTGTAGAGCATCCGGCAAAGATTTCCGCGAATACGACTGAAGACATGAAACAAGAACGACTTTGGTTCTTTAATGAGACGTTCATATGGAACATGTATAAGTCCTGCATGTTTGAAGACGATCTTATTTATCATTTACCGCCTTACTTTCTTTTTTCTGAGCCTTCGCATTCATGTTCTTGAAGGTGAGCCGGATGAAGATCATGAGGGGAAGGTCAGAGCACATCCTGCGTCACGTTCCCAAGGGAATTTGTGAAGGAAAAGAAGGATCACATGCAACATTTACAGCGTCACTGACACGCTTCTGCCAAGCGTTGCACGCTTTCCTGTTTTTGCAGTGAATTTGCTCTGCACGAGGATGAAAAACAAGCCAGAGCTCTTGAGAAACAGCTTGAAAAGTTGGCACCACTTGTGTGTCAAAACTCTGAATTATTTTGTCATGTTGTATTGCGCACGCAGCTGTGCACGACACAAACTGAGGCAAAAACACCTAAACTGTTGAGTCTGTTTCATTTTAGTGAATCATTATGGTGAATCGATTGATTTATTTTAAAGGATTTGTGTAAAAGGTATAATAATAGCCTTTAGGCAATAATCAAACACCTCCTAAACTGCTGAGTCTGATTCAATTTAGTGAATCATTACAGTGAATCAGTTGTTTAATTTTAAAGGATTCATGTAAATAGTTTAATAATAGTGTTAGAATCATTTATGAATTGGTTAATTTTAGTGAATTTGTTTTAGAAGATTCATGCAAATTAAATAGCATTTAGGGAACAATCAAACACCTAAACTGTTGAGTCTGATTCATTCTAGTGAATCTTTACAGTGAATCAATTGATTCATTTTAATATATTTTTAAAAGATTTGTGTAAACAAACACCTCCAAAACTGCTGGTCTGATTCAGTTCAGTGAATTATTTTAGTGAATTCATTTTAAAGAAATGATATTCATGTAAATAATATAATAAGAGCGTTAAGACAGTAATCAAACATTTCCTAAAATGTTGAGTCTAACAATAATAAAACCCCTTCTAAACTGCTGAGTCTTATCATTGCGGTGAATCAATTGATTAATTTTAATGAATTTATTTTTAAAGATTCATGTAAATGGTATAATAATAGCATTTAGGCAATAATCAAACACCTAAACTGTGAGACTGAATGATTTAGGTGAATCATTACAGTGAATCAATTGATTCATTTTAATGAATTCATGTAATAAGTGCATTTAGGCCAAAAATCAAACACTGCCTAAACTACTGAGTCTGATTCATGTAAATGATATAATAATAGCATTTAGACAATAATCAAACACCTCCAGAACTGCAGAGTGATTCATTTTAGTAAATCATTTCAGTGAATCAATCAGTTCATTTTAATGCATTTATTTTAAACGATTCGTTTAAATGTTATAATAAAAGCGTTTAGGCAATAATAAAGAACCTCCTAAACTGTTGAGTCTGATTCATTTAAGTGAATCATTACAGTGAATCAGTTGATTCATTTGAATGAATTCATGTAATAAGAGCATTTAGGCCAAAAATCAAACACCGTCTAAACTACTGAGGCTGATTTGTTTGAGTGAATCATTACAGTGAATCAGTTGATTCATTTTAATGAATTCATTTGAAATGATTCTTGTAATAATAGCATTTAGGCAATAATCAAACACCTTCTAAACTGCTGAGTCTGATTTATTTGAGTGAATCAGTTGATTCATTTTAATGAATTTATGTGAAAGGATTCATATAAATTCTATAATTAGATCAGTTAGGCAATAATAAAACACCTTCTAAACTGCTGAGTCTGATTCATTGTGGTGAATCAATTGATTCATTTTATTGAATTCAGTAATCAAACACCTCCAGAACTGCAGAGTGATTCATTTTAGTAAATCATTTCAGTGAATCAATCAGTTAATTTTAATGAATTTATTTTGAACTATTCATTTAAATGGTATAATAATAGTGTTTAGGCAGTAATCAAGAACCTCAGTCTGTTGAGTCTGATTCATTTTAGTAAATCATTTCAGTGAATCAATCAGTTAATTTTAATGAATTTATTTTGAACTATTCATTTAAATGGTATAATAATAGCGTTTAGGCAGTAATCAAGAACCTCAGTCTGTTGAGTCTGATTCATTTTAGTAAATCATTTCAGTGAATCAATCAGTTCATTTTAATGAATTTATTTTGAACTATTCATTTAAATGGTATAATAATAGCATTTAGGCAGTAATCAATCACCTAAACTCTTGAGTCTGATTCATTTAATTGAATCATTACAGTGAATCAGTTGATTCATTTTAGTGAATTCATTTGAAATTATTAATGTAATAAGAGCATTTAGGCAATAATCAATCACCTTCTAAACTGCTGAGTCTGATTCATTGTGGTGAATCAATTGATTCATTTTATTGAATTCAGTAATCAAACACCTCCAGAACTGCAGAGTGATTCATTTTAGTAAATCATTTCAGTGAATCAATCAGTTAATTTTAATGAATTTATTTTAAACTATTCATTTAAATGGTATAATAATAGCGTTTAGGCAGTAATCAAGAACCTAAACTCTTGAGTCTGATTCATTTAATTGAATCATTACAGTGAATCAGTTGATTCCTCCAGAATCAAACACCTCCAGAACTGCAGAGTGATTCATTTTAGTAAATAATTTCAGTGAATCAGTCAGTTAATTTTAATGAATTTATTTTAAACTATTCATTTAAATGGTATAATAATAGCGTTTAGGCAGTAATCAAGAACCTCAATCTGTTGAGTCTGATTCGTTTTAGTAAATCATTTCAGTGAATCAATCAGTTCATTTTAATGAATTTATTTTAAACGATTCATTTAAATGGTATAATAATAGCATTTAGGCAGTAATCAAGAACCTCAATCTGTCGAGTCTGATTCATTTTAGTAAATCATTTCAGTGAATCAATAGTTTTTTAAAGGATTCACGTAGATGATATAACAACTGTTTTGCAGTAAATGTACTCTGCACAAGGTAGAAAACCAAGCCGGAGCTCTTGAGAAACAGGCTTGAAAATTGGCGAGTCTCGGAGGAGCTTCCCACCAGATGTCAAAGACTTGCATCAATCGCCACACACGCTTTGATGGTTGCATTGTAAATGCATTCAGTTGCATTTCGTAGCACTTCCACACTCACGCCAGACAGTGTTAGTGTAGCTGCCATCTGGCTTTGATTAATGCAGTTAACAATCAATAAGTGAAGCATCTGCTAATCTGCAAAGCTCCACTCCACCGTAGTCGCTGCATTATGGACACTCTTCTTATGATTATTGATGATCAGAATGTGGCATTGACTAATCCAGAGCGCTTTGATTTCTACATCAGCTGTACTGCGTGTTGCATGAGTTTCAAAATGAGAAACTCTGGCGTCAGAATCGGCGCAATTAGGTGCTGATTCCAGACAGGTGTGATTACAATAGTAGGTTTCTCAGGCGCGTTCGAGCCCATCATTGTGAGGAAGTTGTGACAGGCGCTGAATGCCGAATGCGCAGCATTGATTACGGTCCTGAAGTGTGACCTTTTTTCGGCGCATCCCTTCACAGTTTGATGCGGATCGTGGATCGATGGCGCTCGGCGATAGAACGCGTGTGATTGCACAGTAAATGCATTTCGGCTGCCAGCTGAGATATGGTTGGATATGGATGTCACATTTTATTGTCACCTACTTCGATATGTAGAGAAAAGTGTTTTTTGGTGGGTTTTCAGAGTTGAGGAGTGACTAGATAAAAATGAACACGTTGCTAACTTAACTAGTTTTCGGAGTGACAGTAGTTCAAAGTGTCACTTTTCTGGTAAATTGTTGCTTTTTGTCCAAAAAGTTGTCAAATTCTCTTTTTCATCATGTTTTTTTTATGATGTTGTATTGCATACACAATGCAAGCTGTGGCAAAGAAAATCAAATGCTCTTAAACTGTTGAGGTTGGTTCATTTTAAAGAGTTCATGTAAATTATACAGCAATAGTGTTTAGGCTAAAATCAAACGCTTCCTAAACTGTTGAGTCTAAATTAATTTTAGTGAATCATTTGAGTGAATCAATTGATTCATTGTTATGAGTTCATAATTATATTATAATAGCATTTAGGGAATAATCAAACACTTTCTAAACTGCTGAGTCTGATTTATTTTAGTGAATCAATTGAGTGAATCAGTTGATTCATTTTAGTAAATTAATCTGATTCATTTTAGTGAATCATTTCAGTTAATTTATTTATTTCAGTGAATGTATTTTAAAGAGTTCATGTAAATTATATAATAATAGCATTTAGGGAGTAATCAAAGACTTCCTAAACTTTGAGCCTGATTATAAAGAGTTAATGTAAATAATAAAATAATAGTGTTTAGGTAATAATCCAACACCTAAACTGTCAAGTCTGAATCATTTCAGTGAATCAGTTGATTCATTTTAGTGAAAAGTTAATGAAAATGATATAATAATAGTGTTTAGGCAAAAATCAAACACTTCCTAAACTGTTGAATCTGATTCATTTGAGTGAATCTTTACAGTGAGTCAACTGATTAATTTTAAAGAGTTAATCTAAATGATACATTAATAGTGTTTAGGAAATAATCAAACACCACCTAAACTGCTGAATCTGATTCATTTTAGTGAATCATTACAGTGAGTGAATTGATTCATGTTAAAGAGTTGATGGAAATGATACAATAATGCTTCCTAAACTGTTGAGTCTGATTCATTTTAGAGAATCATTTCAGTGAATCAGTTGATTCATTTTAGTGAATCATTACAGTGAATCAAGTGATTAATTTAAAGAGTTCATGTAAATGATACAATAATAGCATTTAGGGAATAATCAAAGACTTCCTAAACTTTGAACCTGATTAATTTTAGTGAATCATTACAATGAATCAGTTGACTCATTTGAGTGAATTCATTATAAAGAGTTCATGTAAATAATAAAATAATAGTGTTTAGGTAATAATCCAACACCTAAACTGTCAAGTCTGAATCATTTCAGTGAATCAGTTGATTCATTTTAGTGAAAAGTTAATGTAAATGATATAATAATAGTGTTTAGGCAAAAATCAAACACTTCCTAAACTGTTGAATCTGATTCATTTGAGTGAATCTTCACAGTGAGTAGATTGATTAATTTTAAAGAGTTCATGTAAATAATAAAATAATAGTGATTAGGTAATAATCCAACACCTGAACTGTCAAGTCTGAATAATTTCAGTGAATCAGTTGATTCATTTTAGTGAATCATTACAGTGAATCAAGTGATTAATTTAAAGAGTTCACGTAAATGATACAATAATAGCATTTAGGCAATAATCAAACACTTCCTGAACTGTTGAATCTGATTCATTTGAGTGAATCACACAGTGAGTAAATTGATTCATTTTAAAGAGTTAATGGAAATGATGCAATAACACTTCCTAAACTGTTCATATTAAAGAATCATTTGAGTGAATCAGTTGATTCATTTTAGTGAATTAGTAATTTCATCACTTCTAGGCTAAAATATGACTGCATAATCCATAATAAGGCTTCCTCCAGTGAAAAAGTCCATCTCACCTCAAAATCTACTAGTATATTTGTTTATTTAGAGCTGTTTTGGCTTGTAAACAGTGCTTGATCTGTACACATTTCTCTCCTGATTCAGACAAGGTATAACGTTTTCACTGGAGAATAGAGGATGAGCAGTAGCTATAGTAATAGAGTAACTGATGTGACTTGTGGAGTATTGTGACGTTTTTATCAGCCGTTTGGACTCTCATTCTGACGGCACCCATTCACTACAATGGATGCAACGCTCCATTTCTCTAAATCTTTGGTTCTAAATGTTCATTTTTGCCTGAGCTATTCCTTTAAATCTTATCTGTGCTCTAGATATAGACATCATATCTCAAGACATGCATGCATGTTTTCAAAAAGGCTGCTATTTCATCATGCAACGCACACCAGATCCGCTCAACTGTATGAAATATCACAGCAGTTCACTTCCAGAAAGCATAATGTCCTCTCTATATTCACCGTGAGCGAGATGGGCTGATAAACACCACTATTTCCGCTGGGCGTTTGACTAAAGGGTCCGAGTAAACTCGAATCTCGGCCGACACACGGCTCATTCACAATTATCATCTCACACAGCCGTTTATTAGATCGGCCCGAGCCCAGCTGATAACGCTTGGGAAGGGGGACCGGCGGAAGATTAAGACATGACATTGAATTTATGAAGGCCCCTATAATTAATTTCACTTTGCACAGGGAGCCCTTTGATTACAGACTACCTCTCTTTTTTTCTGGACAGCTTCATTGAAACGAATGGGGATGCATATTGAATTCAACACATTAACCTTTGGTCTAACCATGTTATTATAGGACGTCGCAGGCCACCGTGCTCGGCTCGATATTAATTGCCTCTTTGTGTACGGCCCACTGCGCCACGATCGGACGAGTGCTTTTAGGTTTCGACGTCAATATCTGCCTGAAGGGGGTTTGTTTCAGATGGTTGGGATTCAATCCTATTTCTGCAATGCAGTTTCCAAGCAAATGTGTTTTGCTTTTAGAAACAAACACGTGATTATTCAACGGCGCGCTTGCACTCCGTCGGTTTTAAATTAGAATTAACTTGATTAAATGGCAGGCCGGGCTTTGCGTTACGTCTCTCCGCCGAATCCGAAAGCTCTAATTGGTCGATTAGCGCACTGAATTCCCAGCGCAGATGCCGACGGCACTGAGATTTCATCCGGCATCGCTTTCGTTCCCGCTAACACAACACCAATCTCTCCACCTCTCATTTCACTTTATTAACTTTATGTATTTAATTTCCCATTACATGCAAAGAGGAGGGGGTGAAAAAAAAGCTGCCACAATCTGCTCTGAACAAAGCTGGCGTTTAAAAACAAAACAAAGCACTGGAACTGAAGGATTTTAATGATCTTTAGATTCATTAATGATTCTTGAACATCAGTTTTCGTGTGCTACACTCATGATGCCATGGAAGAACCTTTTTTTGTTCCATAAAGAACCTGTTTCGCAAAAGAAGGTTCTTCAGATTAAAAAAAGGTAAGAAAGAGATGGTTCTTTATAGAGACTGAATGGTTCTTTGTGGAAGCAAAAGTGGTTCTTCTATGGCTTTGTTTATAGCACCTTTATTTTTAAGACTGGAATGTAATGCTAAAATTGCAGAAAGGCAAAATAGTCTTTTATCCAAGGTGTGAGTTTGGAGAGAAAATACTGCAAATATAGACACTAATTTACATTAAAAGAGTTCAGATGCAAAAGTCTTTAACCCTTTAATTGTCACTCCCATTAATGATTCTTGAACATCAGTTTTCGTGTGCTACACTCATGATGCCATAGAAGGACCTTTTTTTGTTCCATAAAGAACCTTTAACATCTGAAGATCCTTTCTGTTTCGCAAAAGAAGATTCTTCAGATTATAAAAAAGGTAAGAAAGAGATGGTTCTTTATAGAGACTGAATGGTTCTTTGTGGAAGCAAAAGTGGTTCTTCTATGGCTTCGCTTAAAGCACCTTTATTTTTAAGAGTGGAACCCTAACGCTAAAATTGCAGAAAGGCAAAATAGTCTTTTATCCAAGTTGTGAGTTTGAAGAGAAAATACTGCATATATAGACACTAATTTACATTAAAAGAGTTCAGATGCAAAAGCCTTTAACCCTTTAATTGTCATTTTTGAAAAACACTGAGCTGCCACAATCTGCTCTAAACAACGCTGCATTTAAAAACAAAGCAAAGCACTGGAACTGAAGGATTTTAATGATCTTTAGATTCATTAATGATTCTTGAACATCAGTTTTCGTGTGCTACACTCATGATGCCATAGAAGAACCTTTTTTTTGGTTCCATAAAGAACCTTTAACATCTGAAGATACTTTCTGTTTCGCAAAAGAAGGTTCTTCAGATTAAAAAAAGGTAAGAAAGAGATGTTTCTTTATAGAGACTGAATGGTTCTTTGTGGAAGCAAAAGTGGTTCTTCTATGGCATCGCTTAAAGCACCTTTATTTTTAAGAGTGGAATGTAAGGCTAAAATTGCAGAAAGGCATATATAGACACTAATTTACATATAAAGAGTTCAGATGCAAAAGCCTTTAACCCTTTAATTGTCACTCCCATTTCTGAAAAACACTGAGCCGCCACAATCTGCTCTGAACAAAGCTGGCGTTTAAAAACAAAATAAAGCACTGGAACTGAAGGATTTTAATGATCTTTAGATTCATTAATGATTCTTGAACATCAGTTTTCGTGTGCTACACTCATGATGCCATAGGAGAACCTTTTTTTGTTCCATAAAGAACCTGTTTCGCAAAAGAAGGTTCTTCAGATTAAAAAAAAGGTAAGAAAGAGATGGTTCTTTAGAGACTGAATGGTTCTTTGTGGAAGCAAAAGTGGTTCTTCTATGGCTTTGTTTAAAGCACCTTTATTTTTAAGAGTGGAATGTAACGCTAAAATTGCAGAAAGGCAAAATAGTCTTTTATCCAAGGTGTGAGTTTGAAGAGAAAATACTGCATATATAGACACTAATTTACATTAAAAGAGTTCAGATGCAAAAGTCTTTAACCCTTTAATTGTCACTCCCATTAATGATTCTTGAACATCAGTTTTCGTGTGCTACACTCATGATGTCATAGAAGGACCTTTTTTTGTTCCATAACGAACCTTTAACATCTGAAGATCCTTTCTGTTTCGCAAAAGAAGATTCTTCAGATTATAAAAAAGGTAAGAAAGAGATGGTTCTTTATAGAGACTGAATGGTTCTTTGTGGAAGCAAAAGTGGTTCTTCTATGGCTTCGCTTAAAGCACCTTTATTTTTAAGAGTGGAACCCTAACGCTAAAATTGCAGAAAGGCAAAATAGTCTTTTATCCAAGTTGTGAGTTTGAAGAGAAAATACTGCATATATAGACACTAATTTACATTAAAAGAGTTCAGATGCAAAAGCCTTTAACCCTTTAATTGTCATTTTTGAAAAACACTGAGCTGCCACAATCTGCTCTAAACAACGCTGCATTTAAAAACAAAGCAAAGCACTGGAACTGAAGGATTTTAATGATCTTTAGATTCATTAATGATTCTTGAACATCAGTTTTCGTGTGCTACACTCATGATGCCGTGGAAGAACCTTTTTTTGTTCCATAAAGAACCTGTTTCGCAAAAGAAGGTTCTTCAGATTATAAAAAAGGTAAGAAAGAGATGGTTCTTTATAGAGACTGAATGGTTCTTTGTGGAAGCAAAAGTGGTTCTTCTATGGCTTTGTTTAAAGCACCTTTATTTTTAAGAGTGGAATGTAACGCTAAAATTGCAGAAAGGCAAAATAGTCTTTTATCCAAGTTGTGAGTTTGAAGAGAAAATACTGCATATATAGACACTAATTTACATATAAAGAGATGCAAAAGCCTTTAACCCTTTAATTGTCACTCCCATTTTTGAACAAAGACGTGAAAATGCAGTATTTCAACTTTTTTTGCAATTTCTGAATAAATATATTTTGTGATATGATTCTGATGTACATTTTCCATCATAGTGCAATGTCTGATTTTAAAATGGTTTTCAAAGGATGCATTTTGAGATTTTAAGTTTTCAAGTGCTATATAATTTCTTATGATTTCTAAAGCATGGTGACGTAAACTTGGGTGTCCCACAGACAGTGACAATTAAGGAGTTAAATCCATCTTTAGACATCTTTCTTTAAAAAAAATTAAAAAAAATTTATCAGGCTCTGATGTATAGGTTTCTATGTAAGTACTGGTTCTTCTGATTGGGCTGAGGCTGGGATTTTAGCGAGTTTGAAGTAAAAGTATTTGATGGACATATAATGTGTTTTTTGGAACCTGTGATACTTTTTTAGGATTCTCTGATAAATAAAACATTAAAAAGAACAGCATTTATTTAAAATAGAAAACTTGCGTAACAATAAACACCGCATTCAAATTTTGGGGTCAGTACATTTTTCTTTCTCTTTGAAAGAAATTAATACTTTTATTCAGTGAGGATTGAATTGATAAAAAAAGGTGATAGTAAAGATTTCTATTTTGAATAAATGCTGTTCTTTTGAACTTTTTATTCATCAAAAAAATCATGAAAAAATGATCCAACATTGATAATAAAAGTAACTAGATAAAGTTTGTCAAGACAAACTTTAAGTTTAAGTCGGACCAGAAAGTTAAAAAAGTTTAAAAAGTTATATTTTAAAGTATATTCAAATAAATTAAAAAAAAACTCATTTTGAATTGCATTATTATATATTTTAAAGTATATTCAAATAAATAAAAAAAACATTTTGAATTGCAATAATATTTCGTAATAGTACTTTTTTCTTTATTTCTGATCAAATAAATGGAACTCTGATGAACGTAAGAGATTTTTAAAAAGAAACAATAAAAATCGCACTGAATCCAAACATTTGTATTCTGCATGATTCTACATTTATCAGGTGATCCGTCTCTCCAGTGCGTGTCAATCCAATGTTGTTTCTTAGGGACTGCTGCAGAATGACGGATCTGAGCCTGGTTGGCATATGCAGACACAGCTTTTCAGATGGAGTGTGGTGTCTGTCTGCGCTGACACCTGACGTCTTAAATGTGACGCTCCATCCACAGTCAATTACATATAATCATAACCACGGACATAACGCTGGGAAAACTGTCAAACACACCTCTCAGGCGCATGATGACACATCGAGCTTCATGAGCTTTTCAGCATTCAGAATGAAGAGCCGCTGCTGCTTTTTTTTCAAGGTTCCAGCGGAATGAGCGACAAAACAAAAATGATTCAATCCTGCGAAGACCTCCCGCCGTTTTTCAGACGTTTTCTGAGCACTTCAATTGAAAACCCGAACAGCGGCGTGCTTTGCGGCGCATTACGAGGTTCGAACGTGTGTTGAATTAAAATGATTTCCTCACAGTAACAGCAATGAATCTGAGAATAGACTATTACGTTTTATGTAACTTTTTTTTAGAACTGATGCATGCATTAAATGCAAAATGCAATGTTGCATGCTGTAAAAGACAAAAAAGAGGAAAATCAAACATCTAGACACATTACAGTCATTAAAATACAGAAGATTGTTTTATTTATCATATAATTTCACAATGCAAAAAAACACTTAATAGTCCTTATTTTCTTTATCCAATGTTTTTATGTAACTTTTTTTAGAACTGATGCATGCAGTAAACGCAAAATGCAATGTTGCATGCTGTAAAAGACAAAAAAGAAAGAAAGAGGAAAATCAAACATCTAGACACATTACAGTCATTAAAATATAGAAGATTGTTTTAATTGTCATATATTGTCACATGCAAAAAAAACACTTAATAGTCTTTATTTTCTTGATCCAAAAATATAACATTGCCTAAAATTTTTTTATGTAACTTTTTTTTTTTAAACTAATGCATGCATTAAATGCAAAATGCAATGTTGCATGTTGTAAAAGACAAAAAAAGAAAGAGGAAAGTCAAACATCTAGACACATTACAGTCATTAAAATACAGAAGAATGTTTTAATTGTCATATAATTTCACAATGCAAAAAAAGCATTTAATAGTCTTTATTTTCTTGATCCAAAAAATGCAACATTACCCAAAATATTTTTAATGTAACTTTTGTTTTTAGAACTGATGCATGCATTAAATGCAATGTTGCATGCTGTAAAAGACAAAAAATGAAAGAAAGAAGAAAATCAAACATCTAGACACATTACAGTCATTAAAATACAGAAGATTGTTTTAATTGTCATATAATGTCACAATGCAAATAAGCACTTAATAGTCTTTATTTTCTTGATCCAAAAAATGCAACATTACCCAAAATGTTTTTTATGTTTTTTTTGTTTTTTTTTTAACTAATGCATGCATTAAATGCAAAATGCAATGCTGCATGCTGTAAAAGACAAAAAAGAAAGAGGAAAATCAAACATCTAGACACATTACAGTCATTAAAATACAGGAGATTGTTTTAATTGTCATATAATGTCACAATGCAACAAAGCTCCTAATAGTCTTTATTTTCTTGATCCAAAAATATAAGACATCATGCAAAATGTTTTTTATGTAACTTTTTTTAGAACAGATGCATGCATTAAATGCAAAATGCAATGTTGCATGCTGTAAAAGACAAAAAAAAAAGAAAGAGGAAAATCAACATCTAGACACATTACAATCATTAAAATACAGAAGAAGATTGTTTTAATTGTCATATAATTTCACAATGAAAAAAGCTCATAATAGTCTTCATTTTCTTGATCCAAAAATACATAACCTCACCAAAAATATGCTCTTGTGAAATCTATTTGTACCGCAGGTGTACCTAAGTGCCCTTAACAGTCATCATTCCTAAAGGCAGGTACGCTTTGCCCCCTGATGGAGTCGGCGGCTGCCTAGCAACACTCGCCTGGCAACGCTCGCCCCCTCCGGTCCCTCACCTGCTGTGATTTTGGCTAAAAACACAGGCAGAAAAGTGTGATGAAGAGATGAAGCAAACGAGGCTGTTTAGGACTAATTACTGAGCCAGACTCTGCTGTGCTGCTAATCACCTGACTTGCACAAACTACAAAGAGAAACGAAAAATTATGAGGCTGGAAAACTTCATTAGTGCAGATATTTAATGACTAACTTGTCCAGCGATGCGCTTTCCGCTTTGTGCTGGTAATGACCAGTTTTGTGTGATGTTATGGCCAGAAATGCAACAACACACATACAAACAGAGGCTGATGGACAAGTCTGGAGTCAGAATCTTGACCTAGACTTGATCCTTTATCCTTATAGACTTACATGATACTCTAATGTTTTATAGAGGGAGTCATAATAAGTAGCTAAATACCCCACTCAAGGTATTTAAGAGAGCTGTTATGTTTTTAATATGACACAATCCAAACAATTATTTATCAAGCAATTACCCGGCATCTCAATTAGAGTGATAAAATTTAACTTTAACCCTATTAATATACTTAGAAATCAATCACAATTAAATATAATAAAAACAAAGTGGCAAATACTAGCATTTAGCTAAATGTTTCACAACAACAACATTTATTTTAACAAAAACTTTAATCATCCAATAGGTTATTAAAAAAAAAATTATATATACGCTACCAGTCAAAAGTTTGGACACACTCTCTCATTTAATGTTTTTTTAAAGAAGTTTCTTATGCTTATCAAGGCAATCACTTGATCAAAAATACAAAAAAAAAGTGTAATATTGTGAAATATTATTATTATGTAAATCAAAGCTTTTCTATATTAATATACATTAAAATTGAATTTATATCTGTAATTAAAGTTGAATTTCCAGAATCATTACTCCAGTCTTCAGTGTCACATGATCCTTCAAAAATCACTCTAATATGCTGAAGATTTATTACGATTTATTATCAGTGCTGGAAACTATTTTGTTTTTGCTAAACAAACTTTTTTCAGGATTTTTTGATCAATAAAAGGTTAAAAAAGAACAGCATTTTTTAAAACACAAAGGTTTTCTAACAATATACACTACTGTTCAAAAGTTTGGGGTTTTATTCATTTTATTCATATTTTGTTTCTTACAAATAAACAGCTTTGCATCTTACAAGACATTAATTGATAGACTTGTGGATTGTTTTTATTAGCTGTTTGGACTCATCAGGATCCATTGGTGAGCAAGTGACATAGTACTGCATTTCTCCAAATCAGTTCCCACGAGCAAACAAACTCATCTACATCTTGGATGCTCTGAGGATGGCTAAATTTAACATTTTGGCTGAACTGTTTCTTTAAACATCCTAAATGTGTTTGTTTAGCGTGTATTTTCCTGTTAACCTTCAGAGTAAACAGATGTGTTTCCGGTCAGTGTAGGTCTTTGGGATTTTTTGTTGGTGAAAGAGGTGTGTCTGATCATTTAATAAAGTGACAGTACAGATCTCCTAAGTAAGAATTTGTGGTTTCTGGTTTGGGTTTTTGTCGATTAGTGCACTTCAGTCTTGGAGGAAGCCGTCTGTACTGGTGAATTTGATCCGGAATATGTCACTCGTCCATTGAAGGTGATAACAACGCTAACGTGTTTTCTTTCTGGTCCTCTTTCTCTAGGCATACTTCCGACAGGGTGTTGCCCTTCAGTACCTGGGGCGCCATGCGGATGCCCTGGCCGCCTTCGCCTCGGGACTGGCGCAGGATCCCAAAAGCCTGCAGCTGCTGGTGGGAATGGTGGAGGCCGCCATGAAATCCCCGTTAAGAGGTACACACTGCATCTTTACACTGGTTTTACAGGTTTTTTTGTTCGCTTTGGTACTATTTTCACAACTAAGTTGTACATTTTCAAAACTCTTCATACAAAAATTCAAACACAGCCAGTATTTCATTCAAAACTTGATGTTGTGCATTCATTTGGAATTTAAACATGTCTCATCACACAACCATTGATTCAATATATAAGTTTTTCATTAAAAGTCACAAGAATATGATTTAATCACTAAAAACACAGCATAATGATATATTTTCTGTTTAGTCTTTTTATACCAGTGAGTCTCATGACAAACAATGAAAGATAAATATTTCGAATCACCCATAGAAGTGCTGAAATTAATACGCTACAGTACTGTAAAGACCGATTACAACATTTTCACATTAGAAGATACACTTACAATACACAACATTTACAGAATCTATCATTTCAATAGTATTTATGTGTATTCAATGAAGACATCTTTTGCAATAATCTGGGAATTTTTTTTTTTCTAATATAATTGCAACATAGCTATACTGTATACTCTATAATGAAATGTACACAGTGAACTAAAACAAAACTAAACATAACATTTAGTACAGATTACATTAATTTGGATCAACCCTGTCTTTTGGCCATAGATTCTCATCTACATCACAGTTAATGTCATCGTAGTTCATGCACCTTGGGAAAAACCTTTTGGCATGGCTATCCTGCTCCATGTTGAAAGAAATTGTCAGTGTTCACATCCCACACCCACCCCTTTTATAGCACTATATTTGGTGGCCAATTGTGATTACTGCTATTTGAAATTAATTAGCAATAATGAGCACTCATTATGTGTGGTTAAATGTAATTTAGATGTTCGTGCAATTTGTCAGTACATTTGTGTAGCATATAACGTATATAGCTCACAAAGAAATGTAAAAAATATAGGATTACCAAATGGTTTAGTGATTAACCTTTATGATAAGTTAGATTAAATAACAGACAAATGAGAAAACTCAATGAGAAGACATGCAAATGAAAAGTTTGAAGGTAAGTGCTTAATGAAAGGCAGTTACTGTGAATGAAAAATGTATATAAATGAAACAAATATTTAGTGAAATGAAAAGGATACTTTGTGACTGTGTGTAGTGTACTCAGGCAATTGAAAAAATGCTGAAATGTTTGAAAAAAAAATGCACTTTTGATGATCTGTTGTGATTTTAGTACAAAGAGTTTTGAAAATTTAACAGCTGCTTGTGAGAATAGTACCAAAGCAAACAAAAAAACTCTAAGGTCGAATTCCTGAAAACAACCTGTTAAATGTACTAAAAAGATTTTTATTAGTGAAAAAGTGTTCATGCGTGGCCCAAATATTGTCTTGTTGGAGTCTAAAAATGCCAGAAGCTGAGTAGGAAATTATGTTTGCATGTAAAATTGTTCGTGGTGAACAGGGGATATAAACTGAAGATGCAACATGCTGTTTTGGGCTTTTCTGGTGTTGATTCATCTGTTGACTGTAATGAGCGTGATAATGAGGGTTCAGTGTGCATAATGAGGTTCATTTACAAACCGTGTTTAAGTGCTTAAAAGGTAGGGGTGTAACGAGTCACTCGTTTTCTCGATTACAAAACTTGACGATGCATATGCATCGATCTTGAAACATGGATTTTTTAAACCGCGAAACGTTGATTAATTTAAAACATCGAATTAATCATGATTTCTATAGCGATTCAGTGCTTTAAAATATATAAATTACTACAAGCTTGAATTAACAGATACCTTGAACAGCGTTGTTCGTTTCCTCACATCTCTCCTTCATGCGCTTTATTCACTGTAGTATTCGTGGCCAGTGCTGCTAGAAGTAGTTTTACTTTTCTGTAGTTTTTCAGTGGCTCTCAGTCATATCATTAACATCACCTGAACAGTTGAAAGCTGTGCATTTGGATGGAGCAAAAACAATGTAAGTGTCTAAAATCATACGCACAATTACATTGAACGTAAATGAAGTTTTAGCTTAATGTCGTAAAGTGAAAGTACAAAGGAAACGGTTCAAATAACCGCAGCATTAACAGCAACCTTAAAATAAGAGTGAGGTTTAAGGTTATCTGTCACATGCATGAAAGTTGTGTTCGATACTACATAATTAAAATCATCATTCGCTGATAGAAAGTAATAGTTTAAATGTTTATATTTCAGATAAAAAGACGTTTGCATATACACTACCGTTCAAAAGTTTGGGGTCAGTAAATGTTTTTTTTTTTTTTGAAAGAAATGAATAAATTGTTACATTAATAAAAAGTGACATAATAGATTTACATTGCTAGAAAAGATTTATAGTTTGAATAAATGTTGTTCTTGAAAAAAAAAAAAAAAAAAAAAACATTGGCGGCACCAAAACTGATAATTCTACTAATAATTGAGAATATCAGAATGATTTCTGAGAGATCATGTGACACTTAAACCTGGGAAACTGAGTAACAGCTGATGAAAAATCAGCATTGCATCACAGGAATAAATTCTATTTTAAAGTATATGAAAATAAAAAACATTATTTTCTATTGTAATAACATTTTGTAATATTACAGTTTATTTTCTGTATTTTTGATAAAATAAATGCAGCGTTGACTTCATAAAAAAAAAATTGCAAGTCTTACTGACCCCAAACTTTTGAATGGTAGTGTAGTCCACAATAGAAAATAATAGTTGAATTTATATATATATATAGATAGGTAGATAGGTAGGTATGTAGGTTATAAATAGATAAATACATAAACCATATCTTAATATATTTTGCAATATAATAAATTGATATTTATTGGCACATTTAGTCAGGTCTGAAGACCATATCCTAATATATATTTAGCAATTTTGTCTCCTAAAAAAAATCACAAACACAGTATATATAAATAGGTTATGTTTTAGAGGTTTTCAGATATTTAAATTATAATTTATTATAATTTTCTTTAATTATTAAATAAAATAAAAGTATGAAATCAAGATATATGTCTGAAAACCATATCTAAATATATTTAGCAATTTACCTTAAAAACACATTTGTGACCCTGGCCGACAAAATCAGTCTTATGTTGCATGGTTATATTTGTAGCAATAGCCAAAAATGCATTGTATGGGTCAAAATTATCGATTTTACTTTTATGCCAAAAATCATTAGGATATTAAGTAAAGCTCATGTTCCATGAAGATATTTTGCAAATTTCCTACTGTAAATATATCAAAACTTAATTTTTGATTAGTAATATGCATTGCTAAGAACTTAATTTAGACAGCTTTAAAGGCGATTTTCTCAACATTTCTATTTTTTGGCACCCTCAGATTACAGATTTTCAAATCGTTGCATCTCGGACAAATATTGCCCTATCCCAACAAATCCTTTCCATACATCAATGGAAAGCTTATTTACTCAGCTTTCAGTTGATGTATAAACCTCAGTTTCAAAAAAATTGACTTAACACTTTAACTGACACCGTCCCGTCACCGGGACGCCTACGTTTACTTCACTATATTTCAAATAAATCCTAATCTAATCATGACAAACTATGTATCGTTGGAAAGGTCTAAGACTCCTAAATTGATATTTTACCACTGTTTTGTGTTACAAATTATGTAGGAAAAGTAATAGATTAATTTATGACAAGAGTGCACCTCAAAAAATGTACTTCATAACAGGAGTTCAGACCTTTTTCACAAAAAGACTTTCGTTGTTGCCTTTTTTTCTATCACACTTTAGAAATCATAAGAAATTATAGATCACTTGAAGACTTAAAATTTCTAAATTCATCCTTTGGAAACCATTTTAAAATCAGACATTGCATTATCATGGAAATTGTACATGAAAATCATATTACAAAATGTTTTTGTTCATGAATTATAAAAAATTACATTTGCATTTTCATGTCTATGTTCACAATAGGGAGTGACAGTTAAAGGGTTAAGACTGGTTTTGTGGTCCAGATTCACATTTATACAATAATAATAAAAAAAAAAAAAATATATATATATATATAATTTTTTTGGGGTATTAAATAATAAATACAATCAAGATTTTTCAAAAGTTTGCACATGCTTAGTTCTTGATAGTGATCCACAGCTGTTTTTTTTTTTTTTTGTTCATAAGCTCCTTGTTTGTCCTGAACAGTTAAACTGTCTGCTGTTCTTCAGAAAAATCATACAGATCCCACAGATTCTTTGATTTTTCAGCATTTTTGTGTGTTTGAACCCTTTCCAACAATGACTGTATGATTTTGAGATCCATCTTTTCACACTGAGGACAACTGAGGGACTCATATGCAACTATTACAGAAGGTTCAAACACTCACTGATGCTCCAGAAGGAAAAAAACATGCATTAAGAGCCTTGCTCTTGAACTTTTAACTTTTGAACGGGATGAGGATGTGTATGCATCATTTTTCCTACTGAAGCATCAGTGAATGTTTGAACCTTCTGTAATAGTTGCATACGAGTCCCTCAGTTTGAAAATATGGATCTCAAATATCATACAGTCATTGTTGGAAAGGGCTCAAATCCACAAAAATGCTACAAAAATATACAAACCCAAGACTGATTAGTTGCACACCACAAACTGGAGCTAACCAGCTCCACAGCCATAAATCGGCGGGCGAGCGCTGAGATTATCCCGAGTGTGATTTCCAGAGTCTGCAAGTTTCCGGCACGAACCAAAAAAGCAGCGTCTGTTATCCCGCATGAGCAGCCCAACGAAATCGGCTCAGTTTTCTGCAGGCGTCTCACCTCTCGTCTTAGCGGAAGGGCTTTGAATGGCACCTCTGATGATGCGAAGCCGAGAGGAGAACAATTAAATTAAAGTTAGGTAATCCCACATGCAAATCCTCACACAAGGGCGCTACAAAAGCGATAAAGGGATGAGGGGAAGCGAGAGAGCGGAAGAAAGCGAGTCTCTTGTTATCAGCGAGCCCAGGGGCCGCGAGCGATCACCTCTCTGCCCGGAGCCGATTTGGAGAGACTGTTCAACGTAATCTACTCTCTCCGCGGCTCTGAGCGCCGCGTCTGGCTCCGAGGGACGACGCGGGGAAATAAGGGACATAATTAGCAGATAAAACGGCCCCCGTTTGGACGTCCTCCCGGAGCAACGGCTGTTTGCGTGACCCTGTTTATTCTGAGACTGCGATTTACATCCGAGCGTCCCGAAAGCATTTCTCAAGCACCTACAGCTAGAGGATCACCAGTGGATGGTGTATACATAGATATACATGTGCACATAAACACACAGACAGCTGGACACACAGTTAAACCAGACAGTCTCTTAGATTATTAGGCGTCATTCACTGTAAGAGATGGATTTCTGCTGCTGTTCTGGTTCATGGTCAGATGTTTGGAAGTGTGCAGTGCTGACTTTGGGCTGAAAAGACTGAAAACTTCCATTTTAAGATGGTTTAAGATCTATCTATCTATCTATCTATCTATCTATCTATCTATCTATCTATCTATCGTCTGTCTGTCTGTCGTTCTATTTATCATTCTATGGTCTATCATTCTGTCGCTCTATTCTTCTAAGTATCGTTCTATCGTTGTATTGTTCTGTTGTTATATTTATCATTCTATCTATTTTTCTATCACTCTATCTGTCGTTCTTTCACTCTATCATTCTACTGTTCTATCGTTCTATGATTCTATCTTTCTCTCGCTCTATCGTTCTACTAATCTGTCTGATATTCTAGCGTTCTATCTACCGTTCTATCGCTCTATTGTTCTATCTGTTGTTCTTTCACTCTATCGTTCTACTGTTCTATCGTTCTATTATTCTATCGTTCTCTCGCTCTATCCTTCTACTAATCTGTCTGACATTCTATCATTCTATTTATCGTTCTATCTATTGTTCTATCGCTCTATTGTTCTATCTGTTGTTCTTTCACTCTGTCGTTCTGCTGTTCTGTCCTTCTATCGCTCTATCCTTTTATGTATTGTTCTATCGTTATATTTATCATTCTGTCTATCGTTCTATCACTATCTGTCGTTCATTCACTCTTTCAATCTTTTATTCTACTATTCTATCATTCTCTCACTCTGTCATTCTACTGTTCTATCGTTCTATTATTCTATCGTTCTCTCACTCTATCGTTCTACTAATCTGTCTGACATTCTATCGTTCTATCTATCGTTCTGTCGCTCTATTGTTCTATCTGTTGTTCTTTCATTCTGTCATTCTACTGTTCTATCATTCTATCTATCATTCTCTCGCTCTGTCATTCTTCTGTTTTGTCTTTCTATCGCTCTATCCTTCTAAGTATCGTTCTATCATTGTATTGTTCTATTGTTATATTTATCATTCTATCTATCTTTCTATCATTCTACAGTTCCATCTGTCGTTCTACTGTTCTGTCTTTCTATCGCTCTATCCTTTTATGTACTGTTCTATCGTTCTATTATTCTATCGTTCTCTCGCTCTATCGTTCTACTAATCTGTCTGACATTCTATCATTCTATTTAGCATTCTATCTATCGTTCTATCGCTCTATTCTTTCACTCTGTCGTTCTACTGTTCTATCATTCTATCATTCTCTCGCTCTGTCATTCTTCTGTTTTGTCTTTCTGTCGCTCTATCCTTCTAAGTATTGTTGTATTGTTGTATTGTTATATTTATCATTCTATCTATCTTTCTATCACTCTATCTGTTGTTCTTTCACTCAGTCATTCTACTGTTCTATCGTTCTGTTATTCTATCATTCTCTCACTCTATCGTTCTACTAATCTGTCTGACATTCTATCGTTCTATCTATCGTTCTATCGCTCTGTTGTTCTTTCATTCTGTCATTCTACTGTTCTATCATTATATCTATCATTCTCTCGCTCTGTCATTCTTCTTTTTTGTCTTTCTATCTCTCTATCCTTCTATGTCTCGTTCTATCGTTGTATTGTTCTGTTGTTATGTTTATCATTCTGTCTATCGTTCTCACTATCTGTCGTTCATTCCCTCTTTCTATCTGTTGTTCTACTATTCTATCATTCTCTCACTCTGTCATTCTACTGTTCTATTGTTCTCTCACTCTATCGTTCTCACACTATCATTCTACTAATCTGTCAGACGTTCTGTCATTCTATTTATCGTTCTATCGTTCTATCGCTCTATTGTTCTATCTGTCGTTCTACTGTTGTATCATTCTATCTATCATTCTCTCGCTCTGTCATTCTTCTGTTCGATCTATCTTTCTATCATTCTATCTGTCCTTCTTTCGCTCTATCATTCTACAGTTCCATTTATCATTCTACTGATTTGTCTTTCTATCGCTCTATCCTTTTATGTACTGTTCTATCGTTCTATTATTCTATCGTTCTCTCGCTCTATCGTTCTACTAATCTGTCTGACATTCTGTCGTTCTATTTATCATTCTATCTATCGTTCTATCACTCTATTGTTCTATCTGTCGTTCTACTGTTGTATTATTCTATCTATCATTCTCTCGCTCTGTCATTCTTCTGTTCTATCTATCTTTCTATCATTCTATCTGTCCTTCTTTCCCTCTATCGTTCTACAGTTCCATTTATCATTCTACTGTTTTGTCTTTCTATCGCTCTATCCTTCCAAGTATCGTTCTATCGTTGTATTGTTCTATTGTTATATTTATCATTCTGTCTATCGTTCTATCACTCTATCTGTCGTTCATTCACTCTCATTCTCTCGCTTTATTGTTCTACTGTTCTATCTGTTGTTCTATCGCTCTGTTGTTCTATTCTATCATTCTATCGCTCTATCTATCATTCTCTTGCTCTATTGTTCTTCTGTTCTATCTAACTTTCTATCATTCTATCTGTCCTTCTTTCACTCTATCGTTCTACAGTTCCATCTGTCATTCTACTGTTCTATCGTTCTATCATTCTATCGTTCTCTCACTCTATCGTTCTACTAATCTGTCTGTTGTTCTATTTATCGTTCTATCTATTGTTATATTGTTCTATCATATTTATCATTCTATCGCTCTATTGTTCTATCTGTCGTTCTACTGTTCTGTCATTCTGTCATTCTCTCGCTCTATTATTCTACTGTTCTATCATTCTGTGTATCATTCTCTCACTCTATCGTTCTACTGTTCTATCTGTCATTTTATCGCTCTGTCATTCTGTCACTCTATCATTCTACTTATTCCCTCGCTCTATCATTCTTCTGTTCTATCTATCTTTCTATCATTCTATCTGTCCTTATTTCGCTCTATCATTCTACAGTTCTATCTGTCGTTCTACTGTTCTATCTATCATTCTGCTATTCTATCTATCGTTCATCATTCTCTCACACTGTCGTTCTACTGTTCTACCTATCATTCTCTCACTCTATCGTTCTACTGTTCTATCTGTCGTTCTATTGTTCTATCATTCTCTCATTCTATTTATTGTTCTATCATTCTGCTGTTCTATTTATCATTCTATCTATCGTTCTGTCACTCTATTGTTCTATCTGTTGTTCATTCACTCTATCGTTCAACAGTTCGATCTGTCGTTCTCCTGTTCTATCATTCCATCTATCATTCTCTCGCTCTATTTTTTTTACTGTTCTGTCTGTCATTCTCTCGCTCTATCATTCAACAGTTCTGTCGTTGTACTGTTCTATTGTTCTATCATTCTATCAATCGTTCTCTCACTCTGTCATTCTACTGTTCTATCTATTGCTCGTTCTATTGTTCTGCCCTTTTAATTATTGTTCTATCTTTCGTTCTACTGTTCTATCTATCGTTTCATTGTTCTCTCACTTTATCGTTATACTGTTCTATCTGTCGTTCTATCGCTCGTGTTCTAATTATTGTTCTTTCTATCGCTCTATCGTTCTACTGTTCTATCTTTCATTCTATCGTTCTATTGTTCTATCTTTCGTTCTATCATTCAACCATTATATCTATCATTCTTTTGTTCTACCATTCTATCTATAATTCTGTCATTCTATCATTCTATCATTCTTCTGTTCTATCTAATGTTCTATTATTCTATCGTTCTATTGTTCTATCATTGTATCTTTCATTCTACCATTCTACCAATCGTTCTATTGTTCTGTCTTCCTTTTTATCATTCTAATGTTCTATTGTTCTCTCCTTTCGTTCTATTGCTCTGTCTATCATCTATCTTTCTGTCGTTCTATCGTTCTATATTTTTATCCACCGTTCTACTAACCGTGGATACTAAATACTGAAGTGATGCATCATTGAAGTGGTCTGCAAACACCTTTTTTGAAAAGTTTGCAGTATTGATGTGTTTCGTGGTTGTACTGCATCCACAGATGGTTTCTACTCTCTCTTGATGTGTTCTTAGCCAGTCCCAGCGGTGTAAAGCCAGATGAATTAGCGCAGCGTCTACCTGAAACCTCTGTTTTTGAGCTACAGGGAATACTAGAGCTCCTCTGGATGCACAGCGAATTACAGATATGGAAATCCACACGGCTTAGTTTAGGAATGGTAATGTAAATAGACTAAAAGAAAGTAAACACAATGAAATGCAAGTGGGTGTTGTTGTCAGTCTCTGTTATTATTTCTTTATTTAGCCGCTTCCCACGAGACGCCAGAAAGACACGTCAAAGCTTCTGTTTCACATGGCAAAGCCTCTCGACAGAAGAGAGGGAAGCGGCGAGAGGAAGGAAAGATAGGCACCTAGAGGCTCATCATTAAACCCTCCTGCATAAGCACTTCTGCGCTCTTGTTTATCATGCCTGTGTCTGCTGTTAACTAGATTCACACACACACTCACTTCCGTCCCCAAGCCAAAGAGATTCTCGCCACTCCGATTTATGCAACTTGTAAAAGTGTCAGACTGAATGCAATTACGCGATATGAATGCGCACGACAGACACAGCAGAGTGTTTGTAGCCCGCGGCAGAGGACGTTCACGCCTGTCGGCTACACGACAAGAGGGAATTAAACCTGTCGGAAATCACTCAGCGCTCCTAAAATGTCTTTTTACAGTGTGGAGATTCATTCATGCTGAATTTGACTAGATTTTGTCTGTCGTAAGGAATACAGTACAGCTGATAATAATTTTTTACAAATTTGTTAAATAGTTTACAATAGTTTTTATATTTCAAATAAACGCTGTTCTTTTGAACTTTCATGAAATGTATCATCCTGAAAAATCGTTTTAGACAAAAACAGCCTAGTTATGCCAGATTTGGTCAGTCTAATTTTCCGATTTACCAACAAAACCGGTTTCATCTTTAAAGGTTTAGCAAAAAAAACAATGCCGTTTTGACCCAAGTTAATGTCTGAATTTGTCTGATTGATCAATAGAAATGGCTTAATCTTGACAGATTTAGCCAAAAAAAAAAAAAAAAAAAAACTTTGACCAGTTTACCATAAAAACTGATTAATCAATATTGTCAGATTTAGCAAAAACAGCCCAGTTTTGTCCAGTTTGCACAGACAATGTCTAATTTGATCTAATTTACCAACAAAAGCTGTTTAATCTTAACAGATTTGGCAAAAAACAATGCCGTTTTGACCTGAGTTCAGAAAATGTCTGAACTTGTCTGATTTATCAACAGAAGCAGTTTAATCTTGACAGATTGAGCCAAAAGTTTACCATAAAAATGGTTTAATATAGGTTATATATTATATTTAGCAAAAAACTGCTAAGTTTGTCCAGTTTGCTCAATTTTGTCACCAAAAAACTGATTAATATTGCCAGATTTAGCAATAATAATAATGATAATAATAAAAAAAACAGCTGTTTTTCCAGGTTGCTCAGAAAATGTCTTATTTTGTACAATTTACCCACAAAAACTTTCAATCTTGACAGATTTAGCCAAAGGCAGCCCAGTTTTTGTCAGATTCAGTGACTGTTAAACTTTGTCCAATTAACCACCAAAATAAACTGATTAATATTGTCAGATTTAGCAAAAACAGCCCAGTTTTGTCCAGTTTGCACAGACAATTCAGACAATTTTATCTAATTTACCAACAAAAACTGTTTAATCTTTACAGGTTTAGCAAAAAACAGTGCCGTTTTGCCCCGAGTTGGTCAGAAAATGTCTGAATTTGCCGGAGTTATCAACAGAAACGGTTTAAAAAAAACAAACAGGCCAGTTTTTGTCCAATTTAGTGACAAACTGTCTAACTTTGACCAATTTACCAGCTAAGTTTGTCCAGTTTGCTCAATTTAGTAAAATTTGCCACCAAAAAACTGATTAATATTGTCAGATTTAGCAAAAACAAACAAAAAAAAACAGAACAAAAAACAGCCGTTTTTTTCCAGTTTGCTCAGAAAATGACTAATGTTTTCTGATTCAGTGTCTTAATTTTACCATTAAAAAAATGATTTTTGTCAGATTTAGCAAAAAAACAGCCATGTTTTGTCTAGTTTGCTTAGAAAATGTCCAATTTACCATCAAAAAATGGTTTAATATGGTCATGTTTAGCAAAAAGCAGCCAGGTTTTGTCTAGTTTGTGCAGAAAATGTTGAAGAACTATGAAAGATGTTTTCTGATTCAGTGAGAAACTGTCTAATTTTGTCCAATTTACCATTAAAAAATGATACATTTATTCAGATTTAGCAAAAAAACAAAACAAAAAAAAAACAGCCATGTTTTGTCTAGTTTGCTTAGAAAATGTCCAATTTTGTACAATTTGCCAACATTTTTTTTTAAATCTTGACAGATTTAACCCAAAGCAGCCCAGTTTTTGTCAGATTTGCTCAGAAAATGTTGAAGAAATATGAAAGATGTTTTCTGATTCAGTGAGAAACTAATTTTGTCCAATTTAACATAAAAAAATGATATATTTATTCAGATTTAGCAAAAAAAAACAAAAAAAAACAGCCATGTTTTGTCTAGTTTGCTTAGAAAATGTCCAATTTTGTACAATTTGCCAACAATTTTTTTGAAATCTTGACAGATTTAACCCAAAACAGCCCAGTTTTTGTCAGATTTGCTCAGAAAATGTTGAAGAAATATGAAAGATGTTTTCTGATTCAGTGAGAAACTGTCTAATTTTGTCCAATTTACCATTAAAAATGATACATTTATTCAGATTTAGCAAAAAAAAAAAAAAAAAACAGCCATGTTTTGTCTGGTTTGCTTAGAAAATGTCCAATTTTGTACAATTTGCCAACAATTTTTTTGAAATCTTGACAGATTTAACCCAAAACAGCCCAGTTTTTGTCAGATTTGCTCAGAAAATGTTGAAGAAATATGAAAGATGTTTTCTGATTTTGTTCAATTTGCCAACAAAAACATTTTAATCTTGTCAGATTTAACCAAAAGCAGCCCAGTTTTTGTCAGATTTTGTGACAAACTATCCAACTTTGCCCAATTTACCATTGAAAAATGGTTTAATATGGTCAAGTTTAGCAAAAAACAGCCATGTTTTGTCTAGTTTGCTTAGAAAATGTCCAATTTTGTCCAATTTGCCAACAAAAACATTTTAATCTTGTCAGATTTAACCAAAAAGAAGCCCAGTTTTTGTCAGATTTAGTGACAAACTATCCAACTTTGCCCAATTTACCATCGAAAAATGGTTTAATATGGTCAAGTTTAGCAAAAAACAGCCATGTTTTGTCTAGTTTGCTTAGAAAATGTCCAATTTTGTCCAATTTGCCAACAAAAACATTTTAATCTTGTCAGATTTAACCAAAAAGAAGCCCAGTTTTTGTCAGATTTAGTGACAAACTATCCAACTTTGCCCAATTTACCATCGAAAAATGGTTTAATATGGTCAAGTTTAGCAAAAAACAGCCATGTTTTGTCTAGTTTGCTTAGAAAATGTCCAATTTTGTCCAATTTGCCAACAAAAACATTTTAATCTTGTCAGATTTAACCAAAAAGAAGCCCAGTTTTTGTCAGATTTAGTGACAAACTATTCAACTTTGCCCAATTTACCATCAAAAAATTGTTTAACAAGTTCAAGTTTAGCAAAAAGCAGCCAGGTTTTGTCCAGTTTTCTCAGAAATTGTCTAATGTTGTCTGATTCAGTGAGAAACTTTATAATTTTGTACAATTTACCATTAAATATTTATAATTTTTGTCAGATTTAGCAAAAAACAGCCACGTTTGTCTAGTTTGCTTAGAAAATGTCCAATTTACCATCAAAAAATGGTTTAATATGGTCATGTTTAGCAAAAAGCAGCCAGGTTTTGTCTAGTTTGTGCAGAAAATGTTGAAGAAATATGAAAGATGTTTTCTGATTCAGTGAGAAACTGTCTAATTTTGTCCAATTTACCATTAAAAATGATACATTTATTCAGATTTAGCAAAAAAAAAAAAAAAAAAACAGCCATGTTTTGTCTGGTTTGCTTAGAAAATGTCCAATTTTGTACAATTTGCCAACAATTTTTTTGAAATCTTCACAGATTTAACCCAAAACAGCCCAGTTTATGTCAGATCTGCTCAGAAAATGTTAAAGAAATATGAAAGATGTTTTCTGATTCAGTGAGAAACTGTCTAATTTTGTCCAATTTACCATTAAAAAATGATATATTTATTCAGATTTAGCAAAAAAAAAAAAAAAACAGCCATGTTTGGTCTAGTTTGCTTAGAAAATGTCCAATTTACCATCAAAAAAATGGTTTAATATGGTCGTTTAGCAAAAGGCAGCCAGGTTTTGTCTAGTTTGCTCAGAAAGTGTTGAAAAAATATGAAAGATGTTTTCTGATTCAGTGAGAAACTGTCTAATTTTGTCCAATTTACCATTAAAAATGATACATTTATTCAGATTTAGCAAAAAAAAAAAAACAGCCATGTTTTGTCTAGTTTGCTTAGAAAATGTCCAATTTTGTCCAATTTGCCAACAAAAACATTTTAATCTTGTCAGATTTAACCAAAAAGAAGCCCAGTTTTTGTCAGATTTAGTGACAAACTATCCAACTTTGCCCAATTTACCATCGAAAAATGGTTTAATATGGTCAAGTTTAGCAAAAAACAGCCATGTTTTGTCTAGTTTGCTTAGAAAATGTCCAATTTTGTCCAATTTGCCAACAAAAACATTTTAATCTTGTCAGATTTAACCAAAAAGAAGCCCAGTTTTTGTCAGATTTAGTGACAAACTATTCAACTTTGCCCAATTTACCATCAAAAAATTGTTTAACAAGTTCAAGTTTAGCAAAAAGCAGCCAGGTTTTGTCCAGTTTTCTCAGAAATTGTCTAATGTTGTCTGATTCAGTGAGAAACTTTATAATTTTGTACAATTTACCATTAAATATTTATAATTTTTGTCAGATTTAGCAAAAAACAGCCACGTTTGTCTAGTTTGCTTAGAAAATGTCCAATTTACCATCAAAAAATGGTTTAATATGGTCATGTTTAGCAAAAAGCAGCCAGGTTTTGTCTAGTTTGTGCAGAAAATGTTGAAGAAATATGAAAGATGTTTTCTGATTCAGTGAGAAACTGTCTAATTTTGTCCAATTTACCATTAAAAATGATACATTTATTCAGATTTAGCAAAAAAAAAAAAAAAAAAACAGCCATGTTTTGTCTGGTTTGCTTAGAAAATGTCCAATTTTGTACAATTTGCCAACAATTTTTTTGAAATCTTCACAGATTTAACCCAAAACAGCCCAGTTTATGTCAGATCTGCTCAGAAAATGTTAAAGAAATATGAAAGATGTTTTCTGATTCAGTGAGAAACTGTCTAATTTTGTCCAATTTACCATTAAAAAATGATATATTTATTCAGATTTAGCAAAAAAAAAAAAAAAAACAGCCATGTTTGGTCTAGTTTGCTTAGAAAATGTCCAATTTACCATCAAAAAAATGGTTTAATATGGTCGTTTAGCAAAAGGCAGCCAGGTTTTGTCTAGTTTGCTCAGAAAGTGTTGAAAAAATATGAAAGATGTTTTCTGATTCAGTGAGAAACTGTCTAATTTTGTCCAATTTACCATTAAAAATGATACATTTATTCAGATTTAGCAAAAAAAAAAAAACAGCCATGTTTTGTCTAGTTTGCTTAGAAAATGTCCAATTTTGTACAATTTGCCAACAATTTTTTTGAAATCTTGACAGATTTAACCCAAAACAACCCAGTTTCGTCTGATTTGCAAACAAAAACTGTTTAAAATCAGCACCAGAAAGTGTGTCAATGAATCGGAATCAATAAAGCAATGTATAAAACATTTTCTAATGCTTATAGCTGCTGATTGGTCAATACATTTTTCCAGCTGTGATAAAATACAGGATATGAAAGCGCTCACGCCAAGTACACAAGATGAAACATGCTGAATTGGCTATCAAACACACCCAGAAGGACAGTAAGAAATGCACTTCATAGATACGATACAGAAAAATGAGGGAAGGGCAGATAAAAATGGATCTTTGGAGATCCCGCGGGGCAATGGGTGACACTCGACTGTGGCCCTTGGTGATTTATGACAGTGTGTGCGTTTCGCTCTTTAACTGTGTCTCCTTCCTCCGGCGGAGGTCACCTCTGCACATATGGTGCGTTCGCGACCCGGCGCGCTAAATCTTACCGCATAGTAGCATGCGGGATTGTTTTATAAGAATAAGCGTTTCTAAGGTGAACATTTTACAGAGTAACTTCTGAATAAGGTTTTGAGCGTGCGGCGAAGACACACATGAATAATCACCTCAGCTTGTGCAAACAAAAGCCGTTTCACTGAACACTCGGTCGTTTGTAATGCGTTTGTACAGTAAATGAGCTTGTTTAACCTGCTGAATTACATTTTTGTGATGTGTAAATGAATTGAATACAAGTTCAGTCAACAAATGACAACCAGTGCTACTGGAGACAGATGCTGCATATAAAATTATCATGTCTAATTAGTCAGAGAATAGCCATCATTTTGTCAGATTTAGCGTTAAAATGGTCTGATTTTGTCTGACTGATTAGTTTTGTTGAGTGTTTTAACTGCTAAATCTGCTAAAATTAGGTTTTTGTTTGTCAAACCTGATATAGTCATATTTAGCTTTAAGAAAATAGACTCAAATATAGACAAAACAGGCCTAGTTATTTGTATGTTTGGTAACCGTACAGATTTGGTCTGATTTTGTCTGATTTTGTCAGATTTGGCAAAACAGCCCAGTTTTGTCTTTATTGTCAGAAAATGTTTTGTCAAATTTATCACCAACAACTTCTTACTGATTAAGCCAAAACCACTTTGGTTTACCATCAAAAACGGTTTGATATTGTCAGATGTAGCAAAAAAACAGCCCAGTTTTGTCCTGTTTAGTCAGAAAATGTCAAACTTTGTCTGGTTTACCAAAATGGTTTAATCTTGTCAGATTTACCAAAAAACAGTCTGGCTTTGTTCAGTTTGCTCAGAAAGTGTCTAATTCTGTCCAATTTATCATTATAAACAGTTTGATAATGTCAAAGTTAGCAAAAAACTGCCCAGTTTGCTCAGAAAATGTCAAACTTTGTCTGATTTAGCCACAAAAACCTTTAATCTTGTCAGATTTAGCCCAAACGGCCCAGTTTTTGTCTGATTTGGTGAGACTCTGTATATAAATTTGTCCAATTTACCATCAAAAACGGTTAAGCAGCTTAGTGTTTGTTCAGTTTGCTCAGAAAATGTTTAATTTAGTCTGATTTACCAACAAAAATGGTTTAATCTTGTCAGATTTACCAAAAAAAAAAAAAAACAGGTTTTGTTCAGTTTGCCCAGAACTAGTCTAAGTCTGTCCAGTTTACTATCAAAAACTGTTTGATATTGTCAAATTTAGTAAAGAAACAGCCCAGTTTTGTCCAGTTTAGTCAGAAAATGTCAAACTTTGTCCAATTTACCACCAAAAACTGTTAAACACCCCAGTTTTGTTCAGTTTGCTCAGAAAAGGTTTAATTTTGTCAATTTGATATTGTCAAATTTAGCAAAAAACAGCCCAGTTTAGTCAGAAAATGTCAAACGTTGTAAGATCTATCAGCAAAAACTGTTTAATATTGTCAGATGTAGCCAAAATTGTCCAGTTTTTGTCTGATTTGGTGAGCCACTGTATAATTTTGTCCAATTTACCACCAAAAACTGTTAAACAGCTTAATGTTTGTTCAGTTTGCTCAGAAACTGTCTAATTTTGTCCAATTTATCATTATAAACAGTTTGATATTGTCAAAGTTAGCAAAAAACTGCCCAGTTTGCTCAGAAAATGTCAAACTTTGTCTGATTTAGCCACAAAAACCTTTAATCTTGTCAGATTTAGCCAAAACGGCCCAGTTTTTGTCTGATTTGGTGAGACTCTATATATAAATTTGTACGATTTACCATCAAAAACGGTTAAGCAGCTTAGTGTTTATTCAGTTTGCTCAGAAAATGTTTAATTTAGTCTGATTTACCAACAAAAATGGTTTAATCTTGTCAGATTTACCCAAAATAAAAAAATGGTTTTGTTCAGTTTGCCCAGAAATAGTCTAATTCTGTCCAATTTACCATCAAAAACTGTTTGATATTGTCAAATTTAGCAAAAAACAGCCCAGTTTAGTCATAAAATGTCAAACGTTGTAAGATCTATCAGCAAAAACTGTTTAATATTGTCAGATGTAGCCAAAATTGTCCAGTTTTTGTCTGGTTTGGTGAGCCACTGTATAATTTTGTCCAATTTACCACCAAAAACTGTTAAACAGCTTAATGTTTGTTCAGTTTGCTCAGAAAATGTCTAATTTTGTCTGTTTTTACCAACAAAAATGGTTTAATCTTGTCAGATTTAGCCAAAACGGCCCAGTTTTTGTCTGATTTGGTGAGACTCTGTATATAAGTTTGTCCAATTTACCATCAACATCGGTTTTTAGCAGCCCAGTTTTATTCAGTTTGCTCAGAAAACATATAATTTTGTATGATTTACCAACAAAAATGGTTTAATCAGATTTAACCACAAACAGTACATTTTTGTCCAGTTCAGTGAGACACTGTATAATGTTGTCAGATTTAGCAAAAAACAGCCCAGTTTTGTCCAATTTAGTCGGAAACGGTCTAACGTTGTCTGATTTACCAACAAAACTATTTAATATTGTCTGATTTAGCCAAAACAGCCCAGGTTTTGCCTGATTTGGTGAGACTCTATATGCAAGTTTGTGCAATTTTCCAACAAAAGCTGTTTTAACTGCCCAGTTTTGTTCAGTTTGCTCAGATAATGTCTAATTTTGTCTTATTTACCTACAAAAATGTTTTTTTTCTTACCAAAAAAACAGCCACGTTTTGTTCAGTTTGCTCAGAAATGGTATTGATATTGTCACATTTAGCAAAAAAAAAAACATCCCAGTTGTCCAATTTAGTTTGAAAATGTCTGTCTGGTTTACCAACAAAAACTTTTTATTGTCTAATTTAACCAAAAATTTTTGTGTCTGATTTGGTGAGACTCTGTATATAAGTTTTTCCAGTTTACCAGTTTGCCTAATTTAACAACAAAAAATTGTTTCATGTCATCAGATTTAGCTATTTAATTTTGTCCAGTTTAGTCAGAAAATGTCTAACGCTCTCCAATTACCACCAAAACTGTTAAACAGCCCAGTTTTGTTCAGAAAATGTATAATTTTGCCTGATTAACCAACAAAAATGGTTTAATCTTGTCAGATTTAACCAACAGACACCAATTTGGAAAGACACTGTATAATTTAGCAAAATTTAACAACAAAAAAATGTTTAATGTCATCGGATTTAACAAAAAACAGCCCAATTTTGTCCAGTTTAGTCAGAAAATGTCTAACTTTGTCCAATTTTCCACCAAAACTGTTAAAAAGCCCAGTTTTGTTCAGCAAATGTCTAATTTCTTCTGATTTACCAGAAGTTTGTTCAGAAATGGTCTAATTCCGTCCAAGTTTGATATCGTCAAATTTAGCAAAGTTTTGTCCAGTTTAGTCATAAAATGTCTAACATGTCCGATTTACCAACAAAAACGGTTTAATATGGTCAGATATAGCAAAAACAGCCAAGTTTTTGTATAATTAGGTGAGACACTGTATAATTTTCATTTTATAAAATTCATCCTAAAAACTGTTTAATATGGTCAGATTGAGCAAAAGAAAAACAAAAACAGCCCAGTTTTGTTCAGTTTGCTCAGAAATGGTCTAATATTGTCCAATTTACCAACAAAAACTGTTTCATATTGTCAGGTTGAGCAAAAAAAGCAGACCAGTTTTGTTTAGTTTGCTCAGAAATGGTCTAATATTGTCCAATTTACCAAGAAAAGCTTGGTACAACTTGGTCCAATTTACCAAAAGTAAAAGCCCTCTCCCACTTTTGTCAGATCTGGTGAGAAACCAAATCAAATTTTTAATTTACCAAAATTTACTCTTTTAATCGGAGTAGCTGTATTTCGTGTTCTTGCTTCTTTAATTCAATGTCTAATTCCTTTAAACGAATGGTGACCATCGGGTCTAATTGAGGAGCTTTTTTACTGCTTGCCGAATCTGCATCATCTGCCTTTTCGTCGGTCTCTGCCTCGGGACCTTCCACTACCGCACGTCCTGGTAAAACGTCAGCTTCCACTAACTTACTATACAATTCGTCTTTAATAACTTGTTTCTTTTGCTCTTTAGGGACAGTTATATTGTAAAATTCCGCTATTAAAATCAGATCTTTTTTTCTACACCGATCGAATTCTTCTAACGTGGGTGAGAGAGTAAACTTCAGTAAATCGAATTCCATATTAAATCATACGAATTTCCTCCACTACCGAAAGTTCAAAAACAGCCAAGCAAAAATGGTTAATAAACGAATAAAAAAAACGAGCGGACGAGCCCCCAATTGTCACGACCCAGCCCGTCTAGGGTGGACTGAAGCCGCGGACAAAGATAAAATAAAAATTGGGAAGCACCCCTTCTCCTGTCCCAGCTCAAGAATAATAAAGCGATTGAATGTTTTCACAAAATTTATTTATACAAAAGTCAAAAAAAAAATTAGAAGCATATGACTTCGGAAGGGGATCCAGGCCAAAATAACAAACAAAAAGCAAAACTAGCTAAGGTTTAGGAAAAAACATAAATTACCTAACGAAATAAAATTCCCAAAATAAATACAGGAGCCTTCCCTAGCTCCCTAACTGGCCAAAACCAGGAGAAAACGGAATTTACAAAATAAAAGGCAATCCCCAACCTACTGGCTTCTGTACAAACGAATAATTATTTACAATGAACGAATAATTCTTATAAACAACGAATAATTAACAGGAACTCAAATGGTTATCTGAAAACAAAAGTACTTAACCTCAACGTAGCCGACCGAAGGCAAAACTCAGCGGCACAACAGCAATTACTCACAGGTATTGAAACGCCGTGAAACAACAACGTTATTCAACAACACTATTGACCAACGTCGTCTGGGGCAGGAGACAGAGGACGAAAGCGACGGAGCTTCTCGACGCCGACACAAGCTCTGCCACACTGCTCTGCTTTCCAGCTTTCAAACGCTCCCGCTCTGAACGCAATCTCCTGCAGCTGGTTCCAATCAAGCGCTGCCAGAGTGAGAGAAAGGGAGATAGGCGGAGAGAGAGACTGTGCACAAATGTCACAAAGAATACAACAATGAACACAACGAATGCAAAAATAAACAATTAACGTCAGGAGACGTAACACTGTACAAAGATTTTAGTGCTGTTTCTTATCAGATCTAACAACAAAAACATACAAAATAGTTTGTAAATATCCAAGTTCTGTACAATTTATGTTTAGTAAATGTTAAATCAGTTGAATGTGTATTTAGATGTAAGGTAGATTTACTTGCGGAGATGTTTTTGAATGTGAATCGCATCTTAATTCTCGCTGTCATCTGTTTGCATGTGCTCTGCAGAATCCCTGGAGCCGACCTACCAGCAGCTGCAGAAGATGAAGCTGGACAAGAGTCCGTTTGTGGTGGTGTCTGTGATTGGTCAGGAGCTGCTGACCGCCTCCCATCACGGCGCGTCGGTGGTGGTCCTGGAGGCGGCGCTGAAGATCGGCACCTGCAGCCTCAAGCTGCGCGGCTCTGTTTTCTCGGCCCTCAGCAGCGCTTACTGGTCATTGGGCAACACAGAGAAGAGCACCGCCTACATGCAACAAGACCTGGAGGTGGCCAAAACTTTAGGTGAGACATAGGGCTGAAATGATTAGTTCACTTTATCGATAAAAATTGTTGACAAATAAGTCGTTTGATCTCATATGACGTAATGTAAGAGCAAGACTGTAATTCAGCCCTCCTGGATGCAGTTCAAGAGAAAAAGATATAGAGGCTTTCAATGGACGCTGTGAATAAATATAGATTTAAAGGGTATTCTATACAATGACACCATTTTTTTTTTATTTCCTCCATTGTATGTGTGTAGGGTAAACATTTGAATTTGGGTAGAAAAATGTAGACTGAAAATTGGACAATTTTACTACATTCAGTTGTACTTCAGTAACTCCAGTTTAGAAACTCATATTTGAAAGATTCTTTTTTCTGGGGCATCCTGACACCTAGCAGAATCAAACAAGATAAGTTGCAGGGAGCTGGACCATTTGGAACCTAAAATACAGACTTTTGAACAAAACATTCTGAAAAAAAAAAAAAAAAAAAAAATCGCTATTGTTTTTTTAGTGTTTATTGTCATATGTAAAACACATATAATTTTATTTATGAAAAATTACAATCATATTTTATAGTTCAAAGGGTTTTCTAACCAGTGACACAATTTGTATCCATTTCCTCCATTATATGTGTGTAAATTGGGTAGAAAAATTTAGACGAAAATACTAGAAAATACTGCAGAGCTTAAGAGGTTAAATTCAAAGAGACAGGATAGTCTGTGCTTGACTTTTTGCTTTATTCGTACCCAGAATGACGTGATATGCGATAAACACTCCATGCAGTGTATGTTTCATTCATACTCGAAGCCGGAGGGCGCTCTCGCGCAGAAAGTCGTACAAGGAAACCCCTAATATGGACAAAAGCGTCCAGCTTTTGCTGTATGATAAGTTTTTTTCACAGAAAAGTTTGCAAACATGAAGACGTTAAACACAAGATTGCGACAAAACATGGTTTATTTGTGTTTTTCAAGTCATCTTCAGGTAATAAATAAAGTATATAAACAATGCAGTGCTAACTGACATAGCATTTATTACAGTATAGAAAAATATGCTGCCTTGATACAAATTTTAAAAATGTGTTTGTAGTATATAAATGAATAATTATTATTGGTTATTGTCCAGCAGTGTATCTGATTTCTTAGCCAATTAAAAGCTAGAAATAAGAGACAATTACAGTTGTCTATATAGTTTTTGAACAGATTTTTAAACAATTTTTTATAGAAGTATCTTCTGTTCACCAAGCCAGCATTTATGTGATCCAAAATACAGCAAAAGTAGTAATATTGTAAAATATTACTATTTAAAATAAGTGTTTTCTATTTGAATATCCTATTTCAAAATATATTCCTGTCAAAGCTAAATTTTTAGCATCATTACTCCAGTCTTTAGTGTAGAAATCATTCTAATATTCTGATTAATAAATGCTGTAAAAGTTTTGTTCATTCTTTGTTCATTAACTAATGTTAAGTAATTAACCTTATTGTAAAGTATTACTAATTAATTGTATAATAATTATTACATAATATGCATTTCTAAAGCTAAAATGACCTTTTTTATGTTAGAATACGTGTAACATATTATTTTTACTACTTGCAAAAGCTGACATAATCAGTCAAAGTCTACTTATTAATCAGTGAGAATAATCGATGATTAGTCGATTAATCGTTCTAATAATTGTTAGATTAACCCTCTTCGGCCACTTTTGACCAAAAATATTTCTATATTTAAAAATGTTACGAATCGTACTTTCATCGGAATGAGATGACACTTGCTGACTTTATAACAAATAAAAACTGTCTAAAATGCCTAAAAAAATTGTGCCACCAATGGCACAATTCTCAGTAAAAAAAAAAAAAAAAAGGATTTTTAATGCTTTTACTCTATTTCATTATGAAATGTTGCATTTATTGAAAAATAATATATAAATAATTAAATACAAAAATATATATTGATTCCAATGGAAAAAAATAGCTCTTTAAAATTGTATAAATATTGCATAGTATCATGAAATCTCCTCAAAATTCTAAATATTAATCAAAAAATATTATTAAACAGAAATGTATTGCATTGATTTTCCTGGAAGAAAAAAGAAAGTTACATTTCAAGGCTTCGGTCACTTTTGACCGCAAAGAAGGTAAGTGTGACTTGTAAACGAAGAGGGCCAGAGGGTTAATTGATCATCATATCAGCCCTAGTGAGCAACTCATGTGTGACCCTGGACCACAAAACCAGTCATAAGTCGCTGGGGTATATTTGTAGCAATAGCCAAAAATACATTGCATGGGTCAAAATGATTGATTTTTCATTTATGCCAAAAATCATTAGGATATTAAGTAAAGATCATGTTCCATTAAGATATTTTGTAAATCTCCTAGCATAATTATTTCAGAACTTAATTTTTGATTAGTAATATGCATTGCTAAGAACTTATTTGGACAACTTTAAAGGCGATTTTCTCAATATTTGTGTTTTTTTGCACCCTCAGATTTTCAAATAGTTGTATCTTGGGCAAATATTGTCCTATAATAACAGACCACACATAAATGGAAAGCTTATTTATTCAACTTTCAGATGATGTATAAATCTCAATTTCGAAAAATTGACGCTTATGACTGGTTTTGTGGTCCAGGGTCACATATGATTGTGCAAAAACCAACAGATTTTAGGCTTCTTGACCATATTCCATCTTCTATATGATCATATTATTTTACTATTATTAGTTTAATTTGCTCTAGACACTTTAAAATCGCTCCACGAAAGAAACTCGCACTGGCCGGACAATGAGTAAATGATGATTTAATGTTGAACTGTTCCTTTAATTGGGTTCATTTTGCATATTCATGCGATGGCGTCCTGTTCTTGAGAAATCAGTGCACTCTGGTTTGTTCCTGAGGAGACGGTAGTGTGAGAACATCCTGTGATGGACGTCCAGGTGACCTTGTGCACGAAAGGCCTGTGTACCTTCTCACAAAGTTAATTATTTTGACCCGACTGAGCACACGCTGATAAGGTCTCTCAGTAATTAGGCTTCGTGGGACTTTTTTAATTAAAAGCCGCTGCGACTTTTCTTCAGAATGCCACTTGGTTTGTTTTTGTGTTTTCGGCGCTGCGTAAACATATATACATCTAACGCTGAGATCTTAAATATTCTCCTCGCGGCTCCTGAATGTCAGAGGTTCGCGGCTCGACTTCAAGGCATGAAAGCGTTTTCGAGTCGACCGTTTCTCACCTCGCTGTCTCGCATGCGACGCCGCACCTGAACTGTGAATGTTTGTGTTTGAGGTTCAGCTCGCACTTTTAGCACATTAGTACACAGCCGACGTCTCGCTCGGCTGGCTTTTTCTTTGGGCTCTTGTCGGAGCGGCTGATTGCGCTCAAACACAGGATGAAGGTCTGATAAGAACAGCTGCAGATGTTGCAGGTGCTGCGGCGCTCGACGTGTGACTGCCATGATGTCATCGCGGTGTAATCTCATACATTCACCTCAAACCACTGATGAGTCGAGTCACATTTATTGACAATGCACATTGATTCAAAGCAGCTTTACAGAAATTCGGGATGTTTATGTTTACAATATCTCTATGCCTTACAGTTGCATTCAGAAAAAAAAAAGTGTAGAGTCACATTTATTGACAATGCATATTGTTTCAAAGCAGCTTTACGGAAAATCAGGATGCTTATGTTTACAATATCTCTATGCCTTACAGTTGCATTCAGAAAAATAAATAAATAAATGAGTAGAGTCACATTTATTGACAATGCATATTGTTTCAAAGCAGCTTTACAGAAATTCAGGATGGTTATGTTTGCAATTTCTCTATGCCTTACAGTTGCATTCAGAAAAAAAAAGTGTAGAGTCACATTTATTGACAATGCACATTGTTTCAGAGCAGCTTTACAGAAATTCAGGATGGTTATGTTTACAATTTCTCTATGCCTTACAGTTGCATTCAGAAAAATAAATAAATAAATGAGTAGAGTCACATTTATTGACAATGCATATTGTTTCAAAGCAGCTTTACAGAAATTCAGGATGGTTATGTTTGCAATTTCTCTATGCTTTACAGTTGCATTCAGAAAAAAAAAAAAAAAAAAAAAGAGTAGAGCCACATTTATTGACAATGCATATTGTTTCAAAGCAGCTTTACGGAAAATCAGGATGGTTATGTTTGCAATGTCTTTATGCCTTACAGTTGCATTCAGCAGATTAGAGTTGGATGATAAGATATTTTACATTATGCAACAATACAAGCAGATGAGATTTGTTGTATATACAGTAGTATATATCGCCCACAAGTATACTGTATGCATGCAAATAAAGTTTGCATAGTTGTCTGAAACTCTTTAATTCTGTACAATTTACAAACTGAAACTGTTTAATTTTGTCTGATTTAGCAAAAAACTGTCAAGTTACATCAAATTTGTTCAGAAACTGTCTATGTTTATTTTGTCAGATTTAGATTTTAGTCAAATTATATTAGAATTGTCCAGAAACTGTCTAATTCTGGCCTATTTACCAACAGAAACCATCTAATTCTGTAAGATTTAACAAAAAAATAAATTATTAAAATAAAATAAAAAATTAAATTATAGTTATTAGTCATTAAAGTTATATGATTTGGTCAGAAATTCAAATTCTGTCAAAATAAACCAACAGAAACTATACTTTTGTCAGATTTAGAGTAAAACAGTGAAGTTATATCAGATTTGGTCAGAAATTATCTAATTTTATCTGATTTATCAACTTAAACTGTCTAACTTTGTCAGATTTAGCAAAAAGCAGTCAAGTTATATCAGATTTGGTCAGAAACTGTATAATTCTGGCGATTTACTAAGAGAAACTGTCTAAATTGGTCAGATTGAGCAAAAAAACAGTTAAACCATATCCGATTTGGTCAGAAACGGTTTACATTAGTTTGATTTACCAACAGAAACTGTCTAATTTTGTCTGATTTAGCAAAAAAAATGGCAGATTATATCAGATTTGGTCAGAAATTATCTAATTTTGTCCAATTTACAAAGACAAACCGTCTAATTTTGTAAGATTTAGCAAAAAAAACAGTCAAATTATATCAGATTTGGTCAGAAACTGGGCGATTTATTAACAAAAACTGTAAATTGGTTAGATTGAGCAAAAAATATAGTCCAATTAGTTTCAATTTGGTCAGAAATGGTCAAAATCTAAATAAACCAACAGAAACTGTCTAAATTTGTCAAATTTAGCAAAAAGCAATCAAATTATATCAGATTTAATAAGAAACTTTCTAATTCTGGCTGATTTGCTAACAGAAACTGTCTAAATGAGGCAGATTTAGCAAAAAGTTATCAAATTTTGTCAGATTTGGTCAGAAACTGGACAATTTATTAACAGAAACTGTCTAAATTGGTCAGATTGAGCAAAAAACTGTCAAATCAGATTTAGTCAGAAACTGTCTAGTTTTGTCTGATACATACAAAAAAACAAAACAAAAAAACAATTAAGTTATATCAGATGTGATCAGAAACTAATTCTGGACGATTTACCAACAGAAACTGTCTAAATTGGTCAGATTTAGCAAAAAAAAAAAAAAAATTAAATCAGATTTGGTCAGAAACTGTCTAACTTTGTCAGATTTACCAAAAACAGTCAAGTTATATCTGATTTGGTCAGAAACTGTCTAGTTTTGTCTGATACATACAAAAAAACAAAACAAAAAAACAATTAAGTTATATCAGATGTTATCAGAAACTAATTCTGGACGATTTACCAACAGAAACTGTCTAAATTGGTCAGATTTAGCAAAAAAAAAAAAAAAATTAAATCAGATTTGGTCAGAAACTGTCTAATTTTGTCAGATTTACCAAAAACAGTCAAGTTATATCTGATTTGGTCAGAAACTGGACGATTTATTAACAGAAACTGTCTAAATTGGTCAGATTGAGCAAAAAACTGTCAAATCAGATTTAGTCAGAAACTGTCTAACTTTGTCAGCTTTAGCAAAAAACAGTCAAGTTATATCAGATTTAGTCAGAAACTGTCTAGTTTTGTCAGCTTTAGCAAAAAACAGTCAAGTTATATCAGATTTAGTCAGAAACTGTCTAGTTTTGTCTGATACATACAAAAAAACAAAACAAAAAAACAATTAAGTTATATCAGATGTGATCAGAAACTAATTCTGGACGATTTACCAACAGAAACTGTCTAAATTGGTCAGATTTAGCAAAAAAAAAAAAAAAATTAAATCAGATTTGGTCAGAAACTGTCTAACTTTGTCAGATTTACCAAAAACAGTCAAGTTATATCTGATTTGGTCAGAAACTGGACGATTTATTAACAGAAACTGTCTAAATTGGTCAGATTGAGCAAAAAATAAAGTCAAATTAGATCAGATTTGGTCAGAAACTGTCTAATTTTGTCAGATTTAACAAAAAACAGTCAAGTTATATCTGATTTGTTCAGGAACTGTTTAATGATATCTGGTTTCTTGCTGGTCTAAGATGGTCCGCCAGTTTAGATTGACCTTTATCAGTTGGTAAAGCAGATTGAACCAACTAATAGACTCAAACAACCAGCTTTGAGCAGTCAGAAACCATCTGAAGTTGGTCTTCCTGAGTTTTGTCATGTTGGTGTGTGTTTGGAAACCTTCTAACCCAGATCTGCTTTCCTTCAGGTGACCAGACAGGCGAATGCCGCGCTCACGGGAACCTGGGGTCGGCCTTCTTCTCCAAGGGGAATTATCGCGAGGCACTGAGCAACCACAGACACCAGCTTGTCCTGGCCATGAAACTCAAGGACAGAGAGGTAAAGCTCGTGTGTGTGTGTTTTCCAGAGTGTGTGGCCGTATCTTCACCTCAAACAGAAATAAAGTGTGCGGGACGGCTTTATCAGAGGCCCAGGACTCGTGTTGCGACGTGACAAATGTTTCAGTCAGATCTGCAGGGCAGACTCACCGCTCTCTGTCACGTTTGCGGACGCTCTGCGTCTCTTTCCTGTCTGCTTTCAGCTTGCCGTCTATCTGTTCTGATGCACCATTCAGAAAACACCCCGAAACGTCCTACTTGGGTTTACCTCACGAAAACATTTGTGGGTCATACTTATAAAATCAAAAGAAAACAACAAAACAAATCATAATTAAATGAAGTTAAATATTTTGCGCAAAGACAAGGAAGTTTATTTTCAGAACATTTATTTATTTATTGTGACATTTAATTGAATTGGCTTTTCATTTTTATTTATTTTTTTATGACATCTAAGCACATTTGCCCCAACTATAATGAATCTGGATGTTTTAGAGTTTTAATTTAAAAAGTAATAATTAATATTAAAATTAATAATAAAACATGTATAATCTGAAGAGTATAATGCAATAAAATATAAGAAAATTTAAGAAATATTAACCAGAAAAAAACACAGTGAAATATAGATGTTAAAAAAAGAGTAATTTTTAAATGTTGTTAATAAAAAATAATATTTATTTATTTATTTATTTATTTATTGATACATTGTGACATTTAATTGAATTGGTTACTTTTCATTTTTATTTATTTTTTATGACATCTAAGCACATTTCCCCCCAATATAATGAATCTGGATGTTTTAGAGTTTTAATTTAAAAAGTTATAATTAATATTAAAATTTATATTAAAACATGTATAATCCGAAGAATATAATGCAATAAAATATAAGAAAATATAAGAAATATTAACAAAAAAAAAAAAACAACAACAGTGAAATATAGATGTTAAAAAAGAGTAATTTTTAAATGTTGTTAATAAAAAATAATATTTATTTATTTATTTATTTATTTATTGATACATTGTGATTTAATTTAATTGGTTACTTTTCATTTTTATTGATTTTTTTATGACATCTAAGCACATTTCCCCCCAATATAATGAATCTGGATGTTTTAGAGTTTTAATTTAAAAAGTAATAATTAATATTAAAATTAATATTAAAACATGTATAATCTAAAGAGTATAATGCAATAAAATATAAGAAATATTAACAAAAAAAAAACAGTGAAATATAGATGTTAAAAAAGAGTAATTTTTAAATATTGTTAATAAAAAATAATATTTATTTATTTATTTATTGATACATTGTTACATTTAATTGAATTGATTACTTTTCATTTTTATTTATTTTTTATGACATGTAAGCACATTTCCCCCCAATATAATGAATCTGGATGTTTTAGAGTTTTAATTTAAAAAGTAATGATTAATATTAAAATGAATAATAAAACATGTATAATCTGAAGAATATAATGCAATAAAATATAAGAAATATTAACAAAAAAAAACAAAAAACAGTGAAATATAGATGTTAAAAAAATAGTAATTTTTAAATTTTGTTAATAAAAAATATTTATTTATTTATACATTGTGACATTTAATTGAATGGGTTACTTTTTGCTTTTATTAACTTTTTATGACATCTAAGTAAATGTTTTCCCATTCCAATGAATCTGGACATTTAGAGTTTTAAATTAAAATTTCATAAAGAATATTAAGAATAAATAGTAAAACATGTATAATCTGCAGAATATAATACAACAAAATATAAACAATATAAGAAATATAAACAAAAAAATTCACAGTGAAATATAGATGTTAAAAAAAAAAAAAAAAAGATAATTTTTTAAATGTCGTTATTAACAATTTTATTTATTTGTTTATACATTGTGACATTTAATTGAATTGGTTACTTTTAATGTTTATTTAATTTTTAGGACATCTAAGCACATTTCCCCCCAATAAAATAAATCTGAAATGTTTTGTGTAAAGACAAGGAAGCTTATTTTCAGAAGAAGAAGCTTATTTTATTCAGAATTTTTATTTATTTATTTATTTATTTAATCATAGTGACATTTACTTGAATTAGTTACTTTTCATTTTTATTACATTTTTATGACATCTAAGCAATTTTTTTCCCATGACAATGAATCTGGATGTTTTAGAGTTTTAAATTAAATGTCATAATGAATATTAAAAATACATAATAAAACATGTATAATCTGAAGAATATAATACCATAAAATATAAGAAAATATAAGAAATATAAACAAAAACTTCACAGTCAAATATAGATGTAAAAAAAAAAATATTTTTAATATTTTTTAAATATTTTAATAACAATTGTATTTATTTATTTAAGAATATATAATACAATAAAAAATAAACAAAATATCACAGTGAAATACAGATAATAAATAATACAAATTAAAAAAAGAGTCATTTTTAAATGTTGTTCATAAAAAATATGGTTTATTCATTTATTTATACATTGTGGCATTTAACTGAATTAGTTACTTTTCATTTTTATTTAAGTTTTATGACATCTAAGCACATTTCCCCCCAATAAAATACATCTGGAATATTTTGTGTAAAGACAAGGAAGCTTATTTTTAGAACTTTTATTTATTTATTTATTTATTTATTCATTGTGATATTTTATTGAATGGGTTACTTTTAATATCTATTTAATTTTTTTCCCCCCATTACAATGAATGTGGGTGTTTTAGAGATTTAATTTAAAATGTAATAATGAATATTAAAAATAAATAAACGTGTAATCTAAAGAATATAGTACAATAAAATATAAGGAAAAAAATTCACAGTGAAATATAGATGTTAAATAATACAAATGAATAAAAAATTATTATTATTTTTTTTATTAATGTTGTTATAACATTTTATTCATTTATTTATTTATACATTGTGACATTTCATTAAAATCGGTTACAATATTTTCAATAAATCTGTGTTTTAGAGTTTGAATTTAAAATGTAATAATGAAAATTACAAATAAACAATAAAACATGTTTAATATGAAGAATAATATGATAAAATATAATATATTAATAAAAAAAAAACATTCCAATATACGCTAAATAATATAAATAAATGAAAGAGTCATTTTTAAATAGTTTTAGCATTTAAAAATGTATTATTTATTTTTATTTACTATTTATTATAATTTGATTGAATATATATATATATATATAATTGTTGATTATTTTAATGCAAATTGTGATTACAAAAATCAGCTTAAGAACTAATGCAAAAAATAGGCTTCATTTTCTTTATGCTATACATAATTTCTTCTTTTTATCTTTAAATGAAATATGAGGCAGTGATATTCTTGACAGGTTTGCTGAGATTCTCACACTGGCTGTGTTTAATGCGCCTCGAGGTCTTATCAGCGAAAGCCTCATCCTCCAGCTCCTCATCATCATCTGATTCATATCACTCTGTGAAACGGAGTGGATGAGGACAATGATAGACTCCTCTTTTGTGTGTCCAGATTGTGTTTGCTCTGCGCTCTTCGTCCTCACATCTGCTCCTCTTTCTCCTGTTCATTACTCAGAGCAGCTGCGGACATGAACACCTTTCTGCTCACAAAGCCTGCATTTATCTGATACAAAATACAGCCAAAGCTGTAAAATTGTGAAATATTTTTACTATTTAAAATAACTGCTTTCTGTTTGAATATACTTAAAAATATAATTTATTCCTGGGATCAAAGCTACATTTTCAGAATCATTACTTAAGGCTTCAGTGTCACATGATCCTTAAGAAATAACTTGCTAATCATGCTAACAACATGCTAGCAACTTGCTAACCATGCTAGAATCATGCTAGCAACATGTTAACAACTTGCTAATCATGCTAGTAACAGGCTAATCATGTTAGAAACATGCTAACAACTTGCTAATCATGCTAGAAATATGTTTGCAACTTGCTAGTAACATGCTAATCATTCTAGAATCATGCTATCAACTTGCTAATCAATGCTAGAAACATGATAGCAGCTTGCTAAACATGCTAGTAACATGCTAATAATGCTAGAAACATGTTAGTAACTTGCTAGTAAAATGCAAATCATGCCAGAATCGTGTTAGCAACTTGCAAATAATGCTAGTAACATGCTAATCATGCTGGAAACATGATAGCAACATGCTAATAATGCTAGTAACATGTTAACAACCGGCTAATCATGCTAGTTACAGGCTAATCATGTTAGAAACATGCTAACAACTTGACAATAATGCTAGTAACAGGCTAATCATGCTAGAAGCATGCTAGCAACTTGCTGGTATAATGCTAATTATGTTAGAATCATGTTAGTAACATGCTAATCATGCTAGAAATATGTTTGCATCTTGCTAGTAACATGCTAATCATTCTAGAATCATGCTATCAACTTGCTAATCATGCTAGTAACATGCTAATAATGCTAGAAACATGATAGCAACTTGCTAATCATGCTAGTAACATGCTAATAATGCTAGAAACATGTTAGTAACTTGCTAGTAAAATGCAAATCATGCCAGAATCGTGTTAGCAACTTGCAAATAATGTTAGTAACATGCTAATCATGCTGGAAACATGATAGCAACATGCTAATAATGCTAGTAACATGTTAACAACCGGCTAATCATGCTAGTTACAGGCTAATCATGTTAGAAGCATGCTAACAACTTGCCAATCATGCTAGTAACAGGCTAATCATGCTAGAAGCATACTAGCAACTTGCTGGTATAATGCTAATTATGTTAGAATCATGTTAGTAACTTGCTAACAATGCTAGAAACATGTTAGCAACTTGCTAGTAAAATGCAAATCATGCCAGAATCATGTTATCAACTTGCTAATCATGCTAGTAACATGCTAATAATGCTATAAACATGATAGCAACTTACTAATCATGCTAGTAACATGCTAACAACTGGCTAATCATGCTAGTAAAATGCTAATCATGTTAGAAGCATGCTAGCAACTTGTTAACAACTGGCTAATCATGCTAGAAACATGCTAGCAACTTGCTAGTAACATGCTAATCATGCTAGAATCATGCTAGCAGCATGATAGTAACGTGCTAATCATGCTAGAAACATGCTAGCAACTTGCTAATCATGCCAGAAACATAGTAGTAACATGCTATTAATGCCAAAATTAGCTTTTAAAACTACTCTACATTTTAAAAACTTTTTAAAACTTCTTAAACTTTATAAACTTTATAAACATTCTGGTCCGGCTTTCTCAAGCCAACTTGAAGTTTTTCTTGACAGCGTTTTTTATCTAGTTTTTATTAATTTTGTGTAATGCACACTGGGGTAATACAAATAAAAAAGTATTAATGCATTTTAATTTAACCCTGTCACTCCTATTTTTTTTTTTTAACATAGATGTTACTTATAGAAAAATATTTTATTATAATTCATAAACAAAAACATTTTGTAATATGATTTTAATGTACATTTTCAATGGTAATGCAGTGTCTGATTTCAAAATGCTTTTCAAAGGATGAATTTTGAGATTTTAAGTTTTCATCTGACATACAATTTCTTAAAGTGTGATAGGGAAAACATTAAAAGCATTATTCTCAATGATGATTTCATGTCTTTGTGCAAATGCTTTTCCATCACAAACCTTTTTGCGACGAATGACGTTTCATGAAATGGTATGACTTTTCTAGTCATTCATGAATTTTTACCAGAAGAAATACTGAATACATCTTATGAAATGTATATCGACTAAAGGTGATTTCAGTGACATTTCCGTGACCTTTAAAGGTTTTATTAACCATGAATGGAAATCACAATTTCCCTGGTATTCCTGGGTTTTTCAGGAGCGTATTGAAGTTTTGCAATGCAATGCAAATACTGTTGCATCCTCACAACAATGCGATCGATCGTATAATGGATATTAGCATGAATGGAGCAGGTTATTTCAAGTTAGTTGAAATCATGTTTATATCAAGCTTGATCTGATTTAATGTAATGCTCAATGTGTTTGTGTCTATGCTTGTGTACTTGAGTGTGCTGCTGGCCTAAATGTTTATATTTAGCATCAGTTCCATAAAATGGCCATACGGTCGCATGCTTGAGCAGTTTGTGTTCAGATCGGCGTGCAGCATGTGTGTGCTGTGTCTCTCAGGTCATTTTATGAGCTTCAGGGAACTGAAGTATGAACAGGTACGGCAGATGTGCGTCTGCTGCCATATTGCAGTGTGTTTGAGCTTGCGTGTATGTAGGAAGTGTGTCACGATGGATCATCTGCTGTAAGTGTGTGTGTGAGTCGGCGGTGATGGATTTAGTATAAGACGCTCTGGCTCCCCCTCTTAAATCTGTTGTCTAATGGTTTGATCAGTACTGCAGTAAACACTCATGACCCATCACACTAATTACTCCAGATCCACTCTAATCTGCACAAACACAACCTAATCTCATCTAGCTTTCAAAATCATTCTGTCCTGTAGAACACCTCACCATTTTAATGTTTGGATCAAGGTATGGTATTAAATGTGTGTTTTATATACATGTATATAACAAATAATGATAGAATTACTATAAATAATGATCTTAAATTATAAATAATAATAAAAAATATATATTTTACTATTATATGCATGATTTATATATATATATATATATATATATATATATATATATATATATATATATATATATATATATATACATATGTACTTATATGTGTATGTGTGTGTGTGTATAGTATTAATGCTGACTATATTTATTATTAATTATTTATTGATATACGTACTATATATATATATATATATATATATATATATATATACATATATATATAGTAATTGAAATGATTTTTAAAATTTATATTAAATATATAATAATTTTAAATGATGTAGTTATATATGTACATGCTTATATATATATATATATATATATACATACATATATTAATGCCAAGTATGTTTATTAATTATTAATAATATATTATAAATTTTATATATATATATATATATATATATATATATATATGTATATATTATAACTATTAATAATAATACATTAATAATACATATAATAAATATCATTATAAAATGATCAAAAGATCAAACAGTAATTATATAAAAAATATATATATATATATATATATATATATATATAACTATTAATAATAATACATTAATAATACATATAATTATAAAAAGATCAAAAGATATATATATATATATATATATATATATTTTATAAATATTTTTTTATTTTTATTTATAAATAAATGCTTGAATAATAAACTAATAAATTTTTATATACATACATTATAAATATACATTTTATTAAAATTATTATATGCATACCTTTTGTATTTATTATTTTTATTTTAATAGTTTAAACTTTAATTGATTAATATAATGTATTTATGTATTTACATATAATACAAGTAAATGTATGAATAATGTATTTGATACACACACACACACACACACATGTATATATATATATAATATGTACATGATTAAAATTATTATATGCAAATTATTATTTTTGCATTTATTTTATTTTAATTGTTTAATTGATTAATATAATGTATTTTATGTATATGTAATACATTAAATTGTGTAAGTATATAATTAGTCATTATGTAGTGAAATAATAAAGATTTTTATTTCAAATAAAATTATTTCATATATATATATATATAATTCTTAATAATTAATAATAATAATTCTCGCTGTGACTGTTTATGCACTTAAACATCAATATTACACTCACTATTTTTTAAATTCTTGTTTCTCGTGTTAATCGTCTATATCAAGGTCTGAGATGTCTTTTGAAAGGAAAATGTTGAAGGACATTTGCTGTGGCACATTTGTGCTACATCTTTTATACTGCTATATTATTCCCATTAGTCCGTGGAGCGCCGCTGTGTCAATATCGAGTGAAAAACATTTCAGCGCATCATTAAAAGCAACAGAAGAGCTTTAAATTCAGTCATTAATATAGACAGAGGACTTTCAGAGGCTTACTGTCTATATCAGCGTTAAAGCGTTAGGAATGAATAAAGCTGCTGAAAGTGAAGGTGTATGAGCGTATGTGAGAAACATTCCCTGAGCGTTCGCTCCATTACCCTGGAATCCAAACCAATGAGCTCATGTTATTACATATATACATTTTTTCTCGCCTTGCCTCAGGAAATCTTCCGCTGAGTACCTTGAGACACGGCCCTCCTTTCCTCTCGTCTCGCTCTCATGCGTTTTCAGGTTTAAAGTAGTCTAACTGTGGACTAATGAAGAGGCCTGACTGTTTTTTTAATATTATTAATAATAGGAAATGTTTCTTAAGTAGCAAATCAGCATATTAGAATGATTTCTGAAGGATCGTGACACTGAAGACTGCAGTAATGATGCTGAAAATTCACCTTTGCATCATAGGAATAAATTACATTTTACAATATGTTCACATGGAAAAGAGTTATTTCAAATTGTAATAATTTTTCACAATATTACAGATTTTTCTCTATTTTTAAATTAAATAAAGCAACCTTGGTGAGCAAAAAGGTCAAAAAACAACCAGAATAAATTACATTTTGCAATATGTTCACATGGAAAATAGTTATTTGGAATTATAGTAATTTTTCACAATATTACAGATTTTTCTAAATTTTTTAATCAAATAAAGCAACCTTGGTGAGCAAAAACATCAAAAAACAACCGGAATAAATTACATTTTATAATATATTCACATGGAACATAGTTATTTTGAATTGTAATAATATTTCACAATATTACAGATTTTTCTAAATTTTTTAATCAAATAAAGCAACCTTGGTGAGCAAAAAGGTCAAAAAACAACCAGAATAAATTACATTTTATAATATATTCACATGGAACATAGTTATTTTGAATTGTAATAATATTTCACAATATTACAGATTTTTCTAAATTTTTTAATCAAATAAAGCAACCTTGGTGAGCAAAAACATCAAAAAACAACCGGAATAAATTACATTTTATAATATATTCACATGGAACATAGTTATTTTGAATTGTAATAATATTTCACAATATTACAGATTTTTCTAAATTTTTTAATCAAATAAAGCAACCTTGGTGAGCAAAAACATCAAAAAACAACCGGAATAAATTACATTTTATAATATATTCACATGGAACATAGTTATTTTGAATTGTAATAATATTTCACAATATTACAGATTTTTCTAAATTTTTTAATCAAATAAAGCAACCTTGGTGAGCAAAAACATCAAAAAACAACCGGAATAAATTACATTTTATAATATATTCACATGGAACATAGTTATTTTGAATTGTAATAATATTTCACAATATTACAGATTTTTCTAAATTTTTTAATCAAATAAAGCAACCTTGGTGAGCAAAAAGGTCAAAAAACAACCAGAATAAATTACATTTTATAATATATTCACATGGAACATAGTTATTTTGAATTGTAATAATATTTCACAATATTACAGATTTTTCTAAATTTTTTAATCAAATAAAGCAACCTTGGTGAGCAAAAACATCAAAAAACAACCGGAATAAATTACATTTTATAATATATTCACATGGAACATAGTTATTTTGAATTGTAATAATATTTCACAATATTACAGATTTTTCTAAATTTTTTAATCAAATAAAGCAACCTTGGTGAGCAAAAACATCAAAAAACAACCGGAATAAATTACATTTTATAATATATTCACATGGAACATAGTTATTTTGAATTGTAATAATATTTCACAATATTACAGATTTTTCTAAATTTTTTAATCAAATAAAGCAACCTTGGTGAGCAAAAAGGTCAAAAAACAACCAGAATAAATTACATTTTATAATATATTCACATGGAACATAGTTATTTTGAATTGTAATAATATTTCACAATATTACAGATTTTTCTAAATTTTTTAATCAAATAAAGCAACCTTGGTGAGCAAAAACATCAAAAAACTACCGGAATAAATTACATTTTATAATATATTCACATGGAAAATAGTTATTTTGAATTGTAATAATATTTCACAATATTACAGATTTTTCTAAATTTTTTAATCAAATAAAGCAACCTTGGTGAGCAAAAACGTTAAAAAACATAACCAGAATAAATTACATTTTACAGTATGTTCACATGGAAAACAGTTATTTCAAATTGTAATCATTTTTCACAATATTACAGATTTTTATCTATTTTTTAAATTTAATAAAGCAACATTGGTGCGGAAAAACGTTAAAACATAACCAGAATAAATTACATTTTCATATATTTTCTTATAGAAAACAGCTGTTTTAAATTGTAATAATATTTCATATGCTCCTAGACTGGTTGCACATAAAATCAGCACTGGATTTATTGTGTAAACGCTAAATTCAGTGTGCATGTGGCATATTCACAGAGCAGCTGGTAAGACTTTATGATGAATGAAAGAACGCACATTATCCCCCATGATTCGTCACTGTTGTGTCAAAATGTAAAGTGATATATAATATAAAAGTGCACAGAATATAATTCAAACCCAGCTCTCTTGCTTCTCAGACACAACAGAAGTCATGTAAGGTTACCTTTCCTTTAGAATCAGTCTATACCTTGTTATTTTATAAAAAAAAAAAACTAAGCAGTGTTGGGGAAAGTTACTTTTAAAAGTAATGCATTACAATATTGCGTTACTTCCTAAAAAAGTAACTATTTGCGTTACTTAGTTACTTTTTATGGAAAGTAATGCGTTATGTTACTTTTGCGTTACTTTTTAAATCTGTGCAGGGCTTGCTTGTTTGTTTTTAATATAAAAACATTCGATTCTTAGCAAATTTAAAAGCCCTTTCACACCAAAATGAAATCAAGTGAATAAGCCTAAGGATAAAGGAAAATTAAATTGATGTCTTTACAGTAGAACTGTAGGAAAAGAAAGTTCAACACTCTTCAGCAAAGAGAAAAAAAGCACAAATGTTAATATAAAGTAAGTTTCTAAAAATTAAATATCTAAAGATTCTTAAATGAAGAAGGATTTTCTGAAAACAAATCAAAACTAGGTGTGTTTTTGCTTGAAACAAGCACAATAATCTTCTGTTTGTTTGCACAATAATACATTTTCTGTTTGAAATAATATATTTTGCTTACCCCATTGGCAGATTATTTTGCTTGTTCTAATAATTATTTACTTGTCTAGAAAATCCTTCTTGATTTAAGAATGTTTTGATATTTTGGCTGGAAACAAGACAAAAAATCAAAGTAAGAACAGTATTTTTGCAGTGTACGGTTGAATTGGATCAACAAATGTCAGCAGCAAAGTCACTGGGTAATAAAATAGGATTAAATACATAAAGGAAACAAAAAGTAACTCAGATATTTTCTTGGAAATGAAAAAGTAATATGTTACTTTACTAGTTACTTGAAAAAAAAAATATTATTACGTAACTTGCGTTACTTGTAATGTGTTACCCCCAACACTGAAACTAAGTAAGTTATCTTATTTTAGGGAGACCATAATTTAGTTTTCAAAAAAAAAGGAGTCCTACCAAAACTATAGTCTTTGAGGAATTTAAACAGCTTTTTAAACAGAAATCTTTAGTCAGATCATAAATGCCTTTAATGTCACTTTTGATTCATTTAAAGCATCCTTGCTGAATATAAAAGGATTCATTCATAAAGCGCAGTACACACTTATTCCGTTCCAAACACAGCTGATGTCTTTCTCCTAATTTTCCCCATCCTTCTTCTATTTTTAATCTTCATTTCTCTCATTCTGTTTCACACACACATCTCGTTTGGTGACGTTTGAAACGCTCTGCAATTGTTACTCGCCAGCGGTTCAAGCGAGCGTAGCGCGGGCCGGCGGTTTAATCTCTTTTAGGTAACATATTGTTCTTATATTCATTAAGCAGAGCACTTCAGAATATGACAGCAGTTGTAATTGGTTTGGTTTCATCTTGTTAAAATGCATTCATTATGCGACGGGCCTCCGGCTTCTTTGTGTGCGAGCCGCACTGTCTGCCTGTCTGTAATTGTGAGCCGCAGTCACTGTCAGCCGCTTAATTAAAGCCAATGCAGAAAGGACATGCTCCATTTGGGACCATTTGAGAATTTCCATCTTCCTCACAGGTGGGGATAAATAGCCCATGCTTTCGCTGATGACACACGTGAGTGTGGCGCTCCGTATTCGAGTCAAGTCGCATTTATTTTAAAGTGCTTTATACAATATATGACCCTGATATATCATCTGAAAGTTGAATAAATAAGCTTTCCATTGATGTAGGGTTTGTTAGGATCGGACAACATTTGGCCAAGATACCAATATTTGAAAATCTGTAATCTGAGGGTGCAAAAAAAATAAATATTGAGAAAATCACCTTTAAAGTTGTCCAAATGAAGCTCTTAGCTATGCATATTACTTATCAAAAATGAAGTTTTGATACATTTATGGTAGAAAATGTACTAAATATCTTCATGGAACATGATCTTTACTTAATATCCTAATGATTTTTGGCATAAAAGAAAAATCTATAATTTTGACCCATGCAATGCGTTTTTGGCTATTGCTACAAATATACTCCAGCGACTTAAGACTGGTTTTGTGGTCCAGGGTCACATATAGAAGTGCATTATAGTAATATTTGCTGAAAATGTACTTCGGGATGTAGATGAGTTTGTTTCTTCATCAGATTTGGAGAAAAGTCGCATTGCATCGCTCACCAATGGATCCTCTGCAGTGAATGGGTGCCGTCAGAATTGCGATGTTTTGCCAAAAGCCCCTGATCTTTTTTGAAGATGGACCATTCACTTCACAAATGAAATGTTTTATGGTTTTTTATTTGCCCTCCAAGTACTAGAAATCCAACTGCGCATGATTAAAAGCAGTCTTAAGTAGGTAGCTTACTGCTTACCTTAAGTTTTCATTCGACTAAAACACTTTTTTCACTGCTAATTTGATGTTTTTTGATATTTAACTAAATAGCCAGATCAGACAGATTCAATCACCCATTAAATCATGTAATGGAAACAAATAAATGACTTTAATTTTAGATGAAACATTAAAGATCTGGTCAGTGAGGTTCAGCATTCAGAGCATATATATATACATATTTAAATGTTATTAATAATAAAAACACCCTGTAATTGCACTTTTGCAATACTAAACTGGTATACATAAAACTCATTTTGTGCTTAATGCACTTTCATTTAATTCAATTGAAATGCAATTTAATTTAAAGAATTGTGTGGAAGTATTGCTGAAGTCCAACTAAATGCATAGCTACTGTATATTTGATTGTGTTAAAGTCAAACTATTGCAAGTATACTTCAGGTACACTTTAAATATCTTGAATTTAAAGACTGATATTATACAGAGACCATGCAATCTTTATTAATAGTGATATTAAAACACATATTAGGCATAATATTATAAGAAATGTGCATTGTGCAATAACAAAATACTCCAGATGAAGCTAAATTATACAACTTGAACAACTTGATTTAATTTGTAAGGACACTCAGCTGAATGAATCTGCATTTTTGAATGAATCAGTTGAATGAACGACTCAATGATTAAACTGTGAGGACACTCATTTGAACGAATCTGCATTTTTGAACGAATCAGTTGAATTAACAACTCGATTAAACTGTAAGGACACTCTTGAACGAATCTGCATTTTTGAGTGAATCAGTTAAATGAACGACTCAGTGATTTAATTTGTAAGACACTCAGCTGAATGAATCTGCATTTTTGAATGAATCAGTTGAATGAACGACTCAATGATTAAACTGTGAGGACACTCATTTGAACGAATCTGCATTTTTGAATGAATCAGTTAAATTAACAACTCAATGATTCAATTGTAAGGACACTCAGTTGAATGAATCAGCAATGTTGAATGAATCAGTTAAATAAACGACTTAATGATTCAATGGTAAAGACACTCATTTCAATTAATCAGCATTTTTGAATGAATCAGTTAAATGAACGACTCAGTGATTTAATTTGTAAGACACTCAGCTGAATGAATCTGCATTTTTGAATGAATCAGTTGAATGAACGACTCAATGATTAAACTGTGAGGACACTCATTTGAACGAATCTGCATTTTTGAATGAATCAGTTAAATGAACGACTCAGTGATTTAATTGAAAGGAAACTCAGTTGAATTAATCAGTATTTTTGAATGAATCAGTTAAATAAACGACTTAATGATTCAATGGTAAAGACACTCATTTCAATTAATCAGCATTTTTGAATGAATCAGTTAAATGAACGACTCAGTGATTTAATTTGTAAGACACTCAGCTGAATGAATCTGCATTTTTGAATGAATCAGTTGAATGAACGACTCAATGATTAAACTGTGAGGACACTCATTTGAACGAATCTGCATTTTTGAATGAATCAGTTAAATTAACAACTCAATGATTCAATTGTAAGGACACTCAGTTGAATGAATCAGCAATGTTGAATGAATCAGTTAAATAAACGACTTAATGATTCAATGGTAAAGACACTCATTTCAATTAATCAGCATTTTTGAATGATTCAGTTAAATGAACGACTCAGTGATTTAATTTATAAGACACTCAGCTGAATGAATCTGCATTTTTGAATGAATCAGTTGAATGAACGACTCAATGATTAAACTGTGAGGACACTCATTTGAACGAATCTGCATTTTTGAATGAATCAGTTAAATGAACGACTCGGTGATTTAATTGAAAGAAAACTCAGTTGAATTAATCAGTATTTTTGAATGAATCTGTTGAATGAATGACTCAATGATTTTTGGTTGAAACCGGAATACAGAGTTCCCATAGACAAGAGCTAGACAAAACGAGCATTAGAGGTTAAAAAGTATATAAATTGTCAACTTTTTTAGAAAATAACCGATCATTTTGCTAGATAAGACCCTTCTTACTCAGCTGGGATTGTTTAGAGCCCTTTGAAGCTGCATTTAAACTGCATTTTGGAAGTTCAAACTTGGGGGCACCATAGAAGTCCACTATATGAAGAAAAATCCTAAAATGTTAGGATTTCTTTATAACTGAAGATCTTGGATGACAAGGGGGTGAATAAATGATCTGCTTTAATCATCTTCTCTTTTATTGTTTTACTTAATAGGAACAAAATAAGACAAATCAAATCTCCCCATTTCTTGACCGCAAATATATTTGATGTGAATATTTGATGGCAGTTGAATTTTTACATTTTGCGCAATGCAATTTCATGGCCGATGAAATATATTTGTGGCTGGTAAATTCAGGAGTCTTCGGCAGGTGTGTGAAGGATATTGAGGTTTTATTATGTCTGTTGCTGCTGAATTGTGATCCGGATCAGATATTGAGTGCCATAATGACTTTTGAGTGTTATTGAGAGATTAAGAAGATTCCAGGAAGATAAAGAGGGATCGGGAAATTGCTCCATCCTATTTCCTCTTCCTGTCACAACCTTTGCCTAAAGCACCTGCCATTTAGATTTTATTGCACAATATAGACTTCCTAAAGTCTGTTTACTCAGTGTCAGAGATGTGTGTGTGTGTGTGTGTGTGTGTGTGTGTGTGTGTGTGTGTGTTTTAAAGGTTTTTAGTAGCTGTGATGCTGTATATTTGCCTCAGGCAGGATTCCTCAGGTTATGGAGGAAAACACACCTCAGGCGATGCAGAGATCAGTGATGCTCTCATGGGCCCTATTCTCTATCTGTGTGTGTGTATGTAACCAGCCATTTATTGCTCTGTATGTGCATTCATGTGCATACAGCTCTCTTTATTTGCATGCATGTGCTGTATATATGTGTGCATGCAGTTGTGCAGCAGTTAAAATGATGGCCTCACCAGAGGAACAAATGCACCGCTGTCAGAGAGATGAATAGCTTTGCTGATATTGACTGCTAAAAGAGTCTCCAGCCTGCTCCGAAGCACCTTATTTCAGATGCAAATAAATACAAGTAATACAAATATTTGTATAGAATATTTGTAATATTTATTATCCATAAATGCATATATGAATTTTATTATTTTAGTACATAGTATAGTACATATGCTTGTTATTTTATATAGTATTTATAGATTTTTTTGTATTTGAATTATTTTATATAGTTTTCATTTAATTAATTAATTTATTTATTTATCTATTTAATTTTACTTTACAATTTTTTTTTACTTTAGATTTATTCTTATTCTTATTATATTTTTATTCACTTTTATCATTTCAGAAGACTTTTATTTACTTTTATTATTTTTATTTCAGTTTGAATTTTAATAGTTTGGGTACTTTACATTAAACTAAATGATTAAACTAAATGATAAATTTATATTTAATCTAATAAACATTCATTTATTTATGTTTTTTATCATTTCATTTAAATTTATGTTTCAGTTTTCATTTTCATTTTCAATTTATATTTCATCTAATAAACATTTATTTATTTATTAATTTGTTTACTTAGTAATAGTTTTATATATAATCCAATACACTTTTTATTTATTTGTTAGTTTGTTTATTTAGTAATAGTTTTATATATCATCTAATAAACATTTAGTTATTTATTTATTTAGCAATAGTTTGACATATAATCTAATAAACATTTATTTATTTGTTTATTTAGTAATAGTTTTATATATAATCCGATACACTTTTTTATTTATTTGTTAATTTGTTTATTTAGTAATTGTTTTATATATCATCTAATAAACATTTAGTTATTTATTTATTTAGCAATAGTTTGACATATAATCTAATAAACATTTATTTATTTGTTTATTTAGTAATAGTTTTGTATATAATCCAATACACTTTTTATTTATTTGTTAGTTTGTTTATTTAGTAATAGTTTTATATATCATCTAATAAACATTTAGTTATTTGTTTGTTTATTTATTTAGCAATAGTTTGACATATAATTTAATAAACATTTATTTATTTGTTTATTTAGTAATAGTTTTATATATAATCTAATAAACATTTATTTATTTGTTTATTTAGTAATAGTTTTATATATAATCTAATAAACATTTATTTATTTGTTTATTTAGTAATAGTTTTATATATAATCCAATACACTTTTTATTTATTTGTTAGTTTGTTTAGTTAGTAATAGTTTTATATATCATCTAATAAACATTTATTTAATTGTTTGTTTATTTATTTAGCAATAGTTTTACATATCATCTAATAAACATTTATTTATTTAGAAATATTTAATTGTTTATTTATTTTGTAATAGATAATTTTATTGTATTTTTTAATTATTTTTAGTTTTCATTTAAATTTTATTTCACATTTTTACGTTAGATTTATTATTATTACATTTTTATTTACTTTTTATACTTTAAAATAATATTTATTATCTAAATATATGTATATTTAGCAGATGTGACAAAAAAATTATTCTGAAATGGCGTACAGCCAGGCAAAACAGCAATATTCATTTCAAGTGTGCACTAACAGGCTTTATTACACTCTACAGACCTAAAATGGATTAAATATACTGGAAAAATATCCAATCGATTCCTTTGAGTCCAGAATGCATTTGTGTCAGGGTATGGCCAGCGTCAATGGCCGTTCATTGACGAGCTCCATACAAGTGCATCAAATCAAAGACGGTGGCTTTCTCCCACAGAGTCGTGGCCCGTCGTGCGGTCGGCTGTAATGAGCCGTGGTGCGGACGACTCGTTTGAGTAACTGACCCTCCTCGACACGCCAGCACCGGCTACGGCTAGCGGAGCGCCGTCCGACCGGAGTGACCAAGCGCGGAGTCATTTATAGGCCTGGAATTGCATCCTGCACCGAGGTCGATCGATGGCACGCCTGTCAGAAAGATGAATGGGAGCTTTAGGAACTCCATTTTAATGAAGGCAGAGAGAGAGAGTCGTGTTGTGTAAAGATACTCCTGTAGCACGCGCTCTGTAGGTGTCCGCTGCAGAAGAGGTCGAGACGCTGCTGAACTGATGGAGACCTGCCCTCCATCACCATTCATCACCCTTAAAGCCGTTTCTCAGTTCTTCACAACGTTCGGCCTCCGTCAGGGTCAGTGCAGAGACTCCATAAAGAAACCATTCTGGATTTCTCAGTTAGTACAGATACAAGAAAATAAATTAAAATAGGTAGTGATAAGTTTATGCATGCGCATATATATATATATATATGACCCTGGACGACAAAACCAGTCTTATGTTGCACGGGTATATTTGTAGCAATAGCCAAAATTACATTGTATGGGTCAAAATTATTTTAATTTTATGCCAAAAATCATTAGGATATTAAGTAAAGCTCATGTTCCATCATGAAGATATTTTGCAAATTTCCTACTGTAAATATATCAAAACTTAATTTTTGATTAGTAATATGCATTGCTAAGAACTTCGTTTAGACAACTTTAAAGGCAATTTTCTCAACATTTCGATTTTTTGGCGTCTTCAGATTCCAGATTTTCAAATCGTTGTATCTCGGCCAAATATTGCCCTGTCCTAGGGCTGTCAAACGATTAATAGCGATTAATCGCATCCAAAAAACTATATGTGTGTTTACTTTGTATATTTATTATGTACATATTAATACACACACATGCATGTATATATTAATACAAAATATATATATGTATATATATTTACCTGTATACAATTTAAATTATAAATAAATATAACTATTTTATATATAAATCTAAAATATTTTTCCTTAATATATACATGCATGTGTTTGTATTTATATATATATACATAATAAATATACACAGTACACAAATATATAGTATGTAAACATAAACTTTTATTTTGGATGAAATTAATTGCGATTAATCGTTTGACAGCACTAATATATATATATATATATGCATGACAAATGCTAATTATTAAAAATTCACTATATAAGCTATATTTATTAAACTAACAGTGACTAACAGTTGCCTAAAAACTAAAAAGTTTTTATATCATTGTAACAGTATATAAAGTATTCAATGAAAAAAACAGTTAATATATTAAATAACTAGTGATAGGTATGTAAAATAGATATGAAACCATTCAGACTTCAATTCAGGTTTGTTCAAACACACATTTATTTGCGGAACCAAACAGTTGGCTGTCTTTATGAATGAGTCATTGAATTGTTCACTAAACCAATCTGTTCTACAACGCTGATTTATTGAAGTGAGTGTTCTTATGAGTGAATCATTGAGTCGTTCATTCAGCCTATTAATTAAAAACACTGATTTATTCAAGTGAGTGTCTTTATGAGTGAATTACTGAGTTGTTCATTTATATGATTTGTCCAAAAATGCTGATTTATTCAAGTGAGTGTTCTGATGAGTGAATCATTGAGTTGTTCATTCAACCGATTATTGCAGTGAGCGTCCTTATGAGTGAATCATTTAGTAGTTCACTCAATCAGTTTGTTAAAAAAAAAAATGATTCATTTAGGAACGGAAATCTAGCTGTCACTTCAACTGAATGTCCTTATGAGTGAATCACTGAGTCAATTATTCAACCAATTCAATAAAAAAATATTCATTCATGAGTATCCTTATGAGTGCATCGAGTTGTTCGTTCAACAGATTTGTGAGTGATTCATTGAGTTGTTCATTCAACCGATTATTTAAGTAAGTGTCCTTATGAGTGATTCATTGAGTTGTTCATTCAACAGATTTATGAGTGAATCATTGAGTTGTTCATTCAACAGATTTATGAGTGATTCATTGAGTTGTTCATTCAACCGATTATTTCAGTGTCCTTATGAGTGAATCATTTAGTTGTTCACTCAACCGATTATTGCACAGAGTGTCCTTATGAGTGAATCGTTTAGTTGTTTACTCAACCGATTATTGCACAGTGTCCTTATGAGTGAATCATTGAGTTGTTCATTCAACCGATTATTTCAGTGTCCTTATGAGTGAATCATTGAGTTGTTCATTCAACCGATTATTTCAATGTCCTTATGAGTGAATCATTGAGTTGTTCATTCATCTGATTATTTCAGTGTCCTTATGAGGGAATCATTTAGTTGTTCACTCAACCGATTATTGCACAGAGTGTCCTTATGAGTGAATCATTGAGTTGTTTACTCAACCGATTATTTCAGTGTCCTTATGAGTGAATCATTTAGTTGTTCACTCAACCGATTATTGCACAGAGTGTCCTTATGAGTGAATCATTTAGTTGTTTACTCAACCGATTATTGCACAGTGTCCTTATGAGTGAATCATTGAGTTGTTCATTCAACCGATTATTTCAGTGTCCTTATGAGTGAATCATTGAGTTGTTCATTCAACCGATTATTTCAATGTCCTTATGAGTGAATCATTGAGTTGTTCATTCATCTGATTATTTCAGTGTCCTTATGAGGGAATCATTTAGTTGTTCACTCAACCGATTATTGCACAGAGTGTCCTTATGAGTGAATCATTTAGTTGTTTACTCAACCGATTATTTCAGTGTCCTTATGAGTGAATCATTGAGTTGTTCATTCAACCGATTATTTCAGTGTCCTTATGAGTGAATCATTTAGTTGTTCACTCAACCGATTATTGCACAGAGTGTCCTTATGAGTGAATCATTTAGTTGTTCACTCAACTGATTATTTCAGTGTCCTTATGAGTGAATCATTGAGTTGTTCATTCAACCGATTATTTCAGTGTCCTTATGAGTGAATCATTTAGTTGTTCATTCAACCGATTATTGCACAGAGTGTCCTTATGAGTGAATCATTGAGTTGTTCATTCAACCGATTATTTCAGTGTCCTTATGAGGGAATCATTTAGTTGTTCACTCAACCGATTATTGCACAGAGTGTCCTTATGAGTGAATCATTGAGTTGTTCATTCAACCGATTATTTCAGTGTCCTTATGAGTGAATCATTTAGTTGTTCACTCAACCGATTATTGCACAGAGTGTCCTTATGAGTGAATCATTTAGTTGTTCATTCAACCGATTATTTCAGTGTCCTTATGAGTGAATCATTGTGTTGTTCACTTAACCGATTATTGCACAGATCGTCCTTATGAGTGAATCATTTTGTTGTTCATTCAACCGATTATTTCAGTGTCCTTATGAGTGAATCATTGAGTTGTTCATTCAACCGATTATTTCAGTGTCCTTATGAGTGAATCATTTAGTTGTTCACTCAAACGATTTGTTTAAAAACACTGATTCAGTTAGGAAAGAAAATCTAACAATTGAATGTCCTTATGAGTGAATCACTGAGTCAACCAATTCTAGCTACTCTAAGGGGGTTACTGTATGTGAAAAATGAACAAGCTGTAACTATGCTTTCACTGAGTCGCTTTCATATTTAGTATTTGTCTTTAATGACTTCCTTGGTTTGTTGTCATATGTCGTTTGGTGGCTCTATGGCGCCCCTGTAGGTCTGGAGCCACACTGCGATTGACGAAAGCTGCGGCAGGAGCAGAGTAACCCATCAGTCAGTCAAAATGTGTAGCTTTTTTCCACCCTGTGAGGTGTGATTGTTCCTCAGGAGGAGAGCAGAGAAGGAGGTGATGGATTACAGGAGAGTTTCTCCCCAGAGGTCTGCGCTGAACTCTCTCGGTCCGTCAATGTCAGAGATCAATAGAGCCGATCTCTGGGTGGGTTTGAGTCTGAGCGTGTGTGTGTCACGGCTGGGATGAGTCTAAATAAGTCAAACACTGTTAGGAAGGTGAATCTCACGTCTAGGTCAGAGAGAGAGAGAGAAAAAACGAATATATTGTTTCCTTTTTGGCACCATATATACAGTCTATAATGACCTTGTTGTGTTCATGACAGTGATAGAGTGACCTGCATGAAACTTGCATGTTTTCTGTTTCTTCTAAGTCAAGACGTCTTTGACAAAAGTCTCAGAGCTGTTTTTAATCAGTCGATCAGGTTGTAAATCTGTTCCAGCGGCTTGTTTCTTCGCGGCAGCATATGTTCGTGGCTGATTTGTCTTCTCGTGAGCGTGCTCTTTGTCTCTGTTTTTCTTTTTCTTGGTGTGTGCACATGAGCTAAGTGTAGATTAATCCCATTCAGTTTGGTTATCAGTGATATCTTATTAGGTGACAGGATATTAATGCTTTATAATGCTTTAAGTCACTAGGTGTGATCAGATCAGATCATGAACAACAGGGAAAAATGATGCAAAATGCAGTTAATATTTAAAGTAATCATGTATAAGGTAAAAGAAAACATGACTCTGATGATGTTAAGGACAGGTTTAGTCACAGCTGGCACTAAATATGATTTATTGCAATTCAAGAGACATTTTGCAGCATTTTTTCATTTTACTAATTTTGAGACACACCATGTTTGAGTTGAAAAATAATATTATTTTAGTACATAGTATAGTACATATGCTTGTTGTTTTTTATAGTATTTATAGATTTTTAAATGAGATTTTATTGTATTTGAATTTTTTTTATAGTTTTCATTTTAATCTTACATTTTTTACTTTAGATTTATTCTTATTCTAATTATATTTTGATTTACTTTTATCATTTAAAGACTTTTATTTACTTCTGTTATTTTTATTTCAGTTTGAATTTGAATAGTTTTAGTACTTTACATTAGACTTCTAATTTTCATTTAATCTAATAAACATTTATTTATGTATATGTTTTAGTAATAGATTTTAAAGAGATTTTGTATTTTTTATTATTTTCATTTTAATTTTAAGTTACATTTTATGTTTCCATACTTTAGATTTTTTATTGTTATATTTTTATTTACTTTTATTTTAAAATGACTTTTATTTACTTCTGTTATTTTTATTTCATTTTGTCTTTTCATATTCAATTTATATTTCATCTAATAAACTTATGTATTTATGTTTCATCCAATAAATCCAATTTAAATAAACGCTCATATATATATATATATATATATATATATATATATATATATATATAATCTAATAAACTTGTATTTATTTATTTGTTAGTTTGTTTATTTAGTAAGTTTTATGTCATCTAATAAATATGCATTTATTTATTTGTTTATTTATTTAGAAATAGTTTATATATATAATTTAATAAACATTTATTTTTTTAATTTATTTTTAGAAAGATTTTATTCTATTTTTTTATTATTTTTACAGTTTTCATTTAAATTTTACTTCACATACTTTAGTTATTATTATTAATATTATTATTATAATTATTTTACTTTAAAATAACTTTTTTACTTCTTTGTTTGTTCAATTCAATTTGTATTTAATCTAATAAACATTTATTTATTTATTTTTAGAAATAGATTGATTTTATTGTATTTTTTATTATTTTTAGTTTTCATTTAAATTTTACTTCACATTTTTACTTTAGATATTATTATTATTATTATTATTATTATTATTATTTTACTTCTATACTTTAAAATAACTTTTTTGCTTCTTTTTTTCAGTTCAGTTCAATTTGTATTTAATCTAATAAACATTTATTTATTTATAGTTTTCATTTACATTTTACTTCACATTTTTACTTTAGATTTATTATTATTTTTATATTATTATTTTACTTCTATACTTTAACTTTTTTGCTTCTTTTTTTCAGTTCAGTTCAATTTGTATTTAATTTAATAAACATTTATTTATTTATAGTTTTCATTTACATTTTACTTCACATTTTTACTTTAATTTATTATTATTTTTATATTTTTATTTACTTTTATACCTTAAAATAACTTTTTTTTACTTAATAGTTTATTAATATATATATTTTTTTCATAGTTTTAGTACCTCACATTAAACTTAGTTGTCAAGGCGATATTTCAAATTTTCATTTAAATATTCAATTCACATTTAATCTAATAAATATTTACTTATTTATTTTTAGAAATAGATATATTTTATTGTATTTTTTATTATTTTTACAGTTTTCATTTAAATTTTACTTCACATTTTTACTTTAGATATTATTATTATTATTATTATTATTATTATTATTATTATTTTACTTCTATACTTTAACTTTTTTGCTTCTTTTTTTCAGTTCAGTTCAATTTGTATTTAATCTAATAAACATTTATTTATTTATAGTTTTAATTTACATTTTACTTCACTTTTTTACTTTAGATTTATTATAATTTTTATTTACTTTTATACCTTAAAATAACTTTTTTTACTTAATAGTTTATTAATATTTTTTTTTCATAGTTTTAGTACCTCACATTAAACTCAAGGCAATATTTCAAATTTTCATTTAAATATTCAATTCACATTTAATCAATAAATATTTACTAATTTATTTTTAGTAATGGTTTTAGTTAAGTAAGTTTAAATTTAGCTTTTAATTTGTGTCTGTTTAAAATTTCCATTAATATTTATTTATTTATTGTAATAGTAGTCGTTATATACTCTAATAGTTTCATTTAATAATAGAGCTGACTATAAACAGTTATTCTGTTGCGTCTCTGTTGTCAGATATAAGATATTAAAGTATTAATTTCGTCAGTAGTATCTGACAGCGCGCAGGTTAAACAGTGAGCTTCCATGTGTCTTGTTTACAGCCACAAGACGCCTGAGCATAGCTGTGGTTTTGTCTGTATACACATCACCATTTTGAAAGCCATTTCTTGGAACGATAATTTAAGACATTCAGTGTCTCAAACAAACGCAGTGGACGCTCCCAGAGCGTTCAGTGATATTCAGGTGGCTAATGCGTGGTTTGTTCATCGAGGAGCAGCGCAGCTTTCTGCGGAGAAGGTCACAACCGGTGATATTCATTCTTTGGGAGCCCTGCGCTGTAAAAATGGTGCCGCATCCCAGAGGAGGATTTGCATTTTTTCAGGCTGAGGGAATGTTCTTACGCAAGCCCCGCTGAAACGCCGCCAGAAAACACAGCGGCCGGCCATCCACTCCTCGCAGCCGCTGACTCTGCTTTCTTTTCCACTTTGTCTTTCTTTTGTGGCTGTATATCTCTCTGTGTGGATTACACTCTCTCTCTCGTTCTCTTTCCTTTCACGACTGACCTTCAAGATCCAGCTCCTCATCCCACATAGTCACAGCACTACATTGTGAATCTGAATGAGCACAAAACTGCATACTATATACAGTACTGTTTGCTAGGAGTTGCATTGACTAGCTAGAGACCATTGATGTTATGGGTCATAAAGTCAGTCATTTACGCAGTAAACACTTGACTAGTCAACTAATCGTCTGGTTAACTAGTAAAAATGAGTACACTGCAAAAAACAACTCTTAAGCTCTTTGGCATATTTTGGATTTTTTGCCAATTTTGGCATACCTGAATTTCAGTATTTTTTTTATGTGCTTTTTAAAAAATTTTTTATGTAAATTTATTAGCTGTATTAATATTTTGAATTAGCTTTTAATTTTATTTATATCTCATGTCCTTATTTTAATTAAGTCATTTTTAAATGTGCTTTTTATGTTTTATATGATTTTTTAGTGTTTTTATGTTGTTTTTCACGTATTTTCTTTTAGCTTTATTAATATTTTGAAATAACTTTCAACTTTCAATTTTTCAAAATATTAATACAGCTAATACATTTACATAAAAAAACACTACAAAATCATATAAAACATAAAAAGCATATTACAAATGACTTAATTAAAACAAGGACATGAGATATAAATCAAATTAAAAGCTAATTCAAAATATTAATACAGCTAATACATTTACATAAAAAAAATTAAAATTTAAAAAGCACATTTTTTAGTGTTTTTATGTTGTTTTTCACGTATTTTCTTTTAAATTTATTAATATTTTGAAATAACTTTAATAAAAATATCTCATCTGTTAATTTCAGTATAATTTTTAGTAATTTTTTATGTGCTTTTTAAATTTTAATTCTTATTTTTTTTATGTAAATGTATTAGCTGTATTAATATTTTGAATTAGCTTTTAATTTTATTTATATCTCATGTCCTTATTTTAATTAAGTCATTTTTAATGTGCTTTTTATGTTCTATATGATTTTTTTAGTGTTTTTATGTTGTTTTTCACGTATTTTCTTTTAGCTTTATTAATATTTTGAAATAACTTTCAACTTTCAATTTTTCAAAATATTAATACAGCTAATACATTTACATAAAAAAACACTACAAAATCATATAAAACATAAAAAGCATATTACAAATGACTTAATTAAAACAAGGACATGAGATATAAATAAAATTAAAAGCCAATTCAAAATATTAATACAGCTAATACATTTACATAAAAAAAAAAAAAAATTTAAAAAGCACATTTTTTAGTGTTTTTATGTTGTTTTTCACGTATTTTCTTTTAAATTTATTAATATTTTGAAATAACTTTAATAAAAATATCTCATCTGTTAATTTCAGTATAATGTTTAGTAATTTTTTATGTGCTTTTTAAATTTTAATTCTTATTTTTTTTATGTAAATGTATTAGCTGTATTAATATTTTGAATTAGCTTTTAATTTTATTTATATCTCATGTCCTTATTTTAATTAAGTCATTTTTAATGTGCTTTTTATGTTCTATATGATTTTGTAGTGTTTTTATGTTGTTTTTCACGTATTTTCTTTTAGCTTTATTAATATTTTGAAATAACTTTCAATTTTAAATATTTCCAATAAAAATATCTCATCTTTTAATTTCAGTATAAGTTTTAGTAATTTTTATGTGCTTTTTAAATTTTAATTATTATTATTTTTTATGTAAATGTATTAGCTGTATTCATATTTTGAATTAGCTTTTAATTTTATTTATATCTCATGTCCTTGTTTTTTGGAAAAAAAGTCATTTTTAATGTGTTTTAAAGTCATCTTATTTTAATTAAGTCATTTTTTTAATGTGCTTTTTATGTTTTATATGATTTTTTAGTGTTTTTATGTTGTTTTTCACGTATTTTCTTTTAGCTTTATTAATATTTTGAAATAACTTTCAATTTTTCAAAATATTAATACAGCTAATACATTTACATAAAAAATAATAATTAAAATTTAAAAAGCACAAAAAAAAAATTACTAAAAATTATACTGAAATTAACAGATGAGATATTTTTATTAGAAATATTTAAAATTGAAAGTTATTTCAAAATATTAATAAAGCTAAAAGAAAATACATGAAAAACAACATAAAAAACACTACAAAATCATATAAAACATAAAAAGCATATTACAAATGACTTAATTAAAACAAGGACATGAGATATAAATAAAATTAAAAGCTAATTCAAAATATTAATACAGCTAATACATTTACATAAAAAAATAATAATTAAAATTTAAAAAGCACATTTTTTAGTGTTTTTATGTTGTTTTCACGTATTTTCTTTTAGCTTTATTAATATTTTGAAATAACTTTTAATTTTAAATATTTCTACTAAAAATATCTCATCTGTTAATTTCAGTATAATTTTTAGTAATTTTTTATGTGCTTTTTAAGTTTTAATTATTATTTTTTAATGTAAATGTATTAGCTATATTAATATTTTGAATTAGCTTTTAATTTTATTTATATCTCATGTCCTTATTTTAATTAAGTCAATTTTTAATGTGCTTTTTATGTTTTATATGATTTTTTAGTGTTTTTATGTTGTTTTTCACATATTTTCTTTTAGCTTTATTAATATTTTGAAATAACTTTCAATTTTAAATATTTCCAATAAAAATATCTCATCTTTTAATTTCAGTATAAGTTTTAGTCATTTTTTATGTGCTTTTTAATTTTTAATTATTATTATTTTTTATGTAAATGTATTAGCTGTATTCATATTTTGAATTAGCTTTTAATTTTATTTATATCTCATGTCCTTGTTTTTTGGAAAAAAAGTCATTTTTAATGTGTTTTAAAGTCATCTTATTTTAATTAAGTCATTTTTTTAATGTGCTTTTTATGTTTTATATGATTTTTTAGTGTTTTTATGTTGTTTTTCACGTATTTTCTTTTAGCTTTATTAATATTTTGAAATAACTTTCAATTTTTCAAAATATTAATACAGCTAATACATTTACATTAAAAATAATAATTAAAATTTAAAAAGCACAAAAAAAAATTACTAAAAATTATACTGAAATTAACAGATGAGATAATTTTATTAGAAATATTTAAAATTGAAAGTTATTTCAAAATATTAATAAAGCTAAAAGAAAATACATGAAAAACAACATAAAAAACACTACAAAATCATATAAAACATAAAAAGCATATTACAAATGACTTAATTAAAACAAGGACATGAGATATAAATAAAATTAAAAGCTAATTCAAAATATTAATACAGCTAATACATTTACATAAAAAAATAATAATTAAAATTTAAAAAGCACATTTTTTAGTGTTTTTATGTTGTTTTCACGTATTTTCTTTTAGCTTTATTAATATCTTGAAATAACTTTCGATTTTAAATATTTCTAATAAAAATATCTCATCTTCTAATTTCAGTATAAGTTTTAGTAATTTTTAATGTGCTTTTTAAGTTTTAAATTAGATTTTTTTTAATGTAAATGTATTAGCTGTATTAATATTTTGAATTAGCTTTTAATTTTATTTATATCTCATGTCCTTATTTTAATTAAGTCATTTTTAAAGTGCCTTTTATGTTTTATATGATTTTTTAGTGTTTTTTAATGTTTTTTTTCACATATTTTCTTTTAGCTTTATTGATATTTCGAAATAACTTTCCATTTTAAATATTTCTAAAAAAAAAAATTTCATCTTTTATTTTTAGTATAAGTTTAAATAATTTTTGATGTGCTTTTTAAATTTTAAATTAGATTTTTTTAATGTAAATGTTTTTTCATGTATTTCCCTTTAGCTTTAATAATATTTTGAAAAATATCTAATTTTTCTTTTTAATTTTAGTATGTTTTTTTTTTATTTTGATGTGCTTTTTAAAATGATTTTTTTATGTAAATGTTTAGAATTCTAATAGTTTTAGCACTTTACGTTAAACTTAGTTGCTATTTATTTATGTATTTATTTATCATCTAATAAACATTTATTTATTTATTTAGTTTTATCTAGATGTTTTAATAAACATTTATTTATTTGTTTGTTTATTTATTTAGTAATACTTTTGCATATCATCTAATAAACATTTATTTTTAGTAATTGAGATTTTGCATTTTAATATATATATAGCCTATATATGTATATATATTTACCTTTAGCGCTATTAATATATCGAATTAGCTTTTAATTTGTAATATCTCTCAAAAAAATTTCTCATGTCTTAATTTTAAATTTAGTATAAGTTTTAGCAATTTTTAATGTTGTTTTTTTTATATATTTCCCTTTAGCTTTATTAATATTTTTGAAGTACAAGTTAGTCATTTTTAGTGTGTTTTTTTTTAATTGTAATGTAATTTATTTAAGGTTTTTTTTTTATGTAAATAATTTTTTTTATATATATATATATATATATATATATATATATATATTTCTCACTATAATTTGAATACATTGGATTGTAGCCTACATTTATGTGAATAAAAATACAGTAAAAACATTAAAATTGTGAAATATTATTACAATTACAAATAGCTATTTTCTGTTCAAAAATATTGTAAGATGTAATTTATTCCTATGACGCAAAGCTGAATTTTCAACATCATTATTCCAGTCAAAAACAGTTCAGACTATATTTCTCACTATAATTTGAATACATTAGATTGTAGCCTGCATTTATGTGAATAAAAATACAGTAAAAAGAGTAATATTGTGAAATATTATTACAATTACAAATAGCTATTTTCTGTTTGAATATATTATAAAATGTAATTTATTCCTATGACGCAAAGCTGAATTTTCAACATCATTTCAGTCAAAAACAGTTTAGACTATTTTTCTCATTATAATTTGAATACATTGGATTGTAGCCTGCATTTATGTGAATAAAAATACAGTAAAAAAAGTAGTATTGTGAAATATTATTACGATCAAAAATAGCTATTTTCTCTTTGAAAATATTGCAAAATGTAATTTATTCCTATGACGCAAAGCTGAATTTTCAGCATCAGTTAAAAACAGTTGTGTTGCTTCTTTGCTGAACAGAAAGTTCAAAAGAACAGCATTTAAAACAGAAATCTCTTATAACATTATAGATGCATTTTCTCTCACTTTTAATAATTAATGCATGAACAAACCTTACTGATCTCAAACTTTTGACTGTGTTCAAGTATGTAATTACTATAATTAAAAATAGCTATTTTCTGTTCGAAAATATTGCAAAATGTAATTTATTCCTATGATACAAAGCTGAATTTTCAGCATCAGTTAAAAACAGTTGTGTTGATTCTTTGTTGAATAGAAAGTTCAAAAGAACAGCATTTAAAACAGGAATCTTTTGTAACATTATAGATGCATTTTTCTCACTTTTGATAATTAATTCATGAACAAATCTTACTGAACAGTTTAGACTACTTTTCTCACTATAATTTGAATACATTGGATTGTAGCCTGCATTTATGTGAATAAAAATACAGTAAAAAAAGTAGTATTGTGAAATATTATTACGATCAAAAATAGCTATTTTCTCTTTGAAAATATTGCAAAATGTAATTTATTCCTATGACGCAAAGCTAAATTTTCAACATCATTACTCCAGTCAAAAACAGTTTAGACTACTTTTCTCACTATAATTCGAATACATTGGATTGTAGCCTGCATTTATGTGAATAAAAATACAGTAAAAACATTAAAATTGTGAAATATTATTACAATTACAAATAGCTATTTTCTGTTCAAAAATATTGTAAGATGTAATTTATTCCTATGACGCAAAGCTTAATTTTCAACATCATTATTCCGGTCAAAAACAGTTTAGACAATTTTTTCTCACTATAATTTGAATACATTGGATTGTAGCCTGCATTTATTTTAATAAAAATACAGTAAAAACATTAAAATTGTGAAATATTATTACAATTACAAATAGCTATTTTCTGTTTGAATATATTATAAAATGTAATTTATTCCTATGACGCAAAGCTGAATTTTCAACATCATTTCAGTCAAAAACAGTTTAGACTATTTTTCTCATTATAATTTGAATACATTGGATTGTAGCCTGCATTTATGTGAATAAAAATACAGTAAAAAAAGTAGTATTGTGAAATATTATTACGATCAAAAATAGCTATTTTCTCTTTGAAAATATTGCAAAATGTAATTTATTCCTATGACGCAAAGCTGAATTTTCAGCATCAGTTAAAAACAGTTGTGTTGCTTCTTTGCTGAACAGAAAGTTCAAAAGAACAGCATTTAAAACAGAAATCTCTTATAACATTATAGATGCATTTTCTCTCACTTTTAATAATTAATGCATGAACAAACCTTACTGATCTCAAACTTTTGACTGTGTTCAAGTATGTAATTACTATAATTAAAAATAGCTATTTTCTGTTCGAAAATATTGCAAAATGTAATTTATTCCTATGATACAAAGCTGAATTTTCAGCATCAGTTAAAAACAGTTGTGTTGATTCTTTGTTGAATAGAAAGTTCAAAAGAACAGCATTTAAAACAGGAATCTTTTGTAACATTATAGATGCATTTTTCTCACTTTTGATAATTAATTCATGAACAAATCTTACTGAACAGTTTAGACTACTTTTCTCACTATAATTTGAATACATTGGATTGTAGCCTGCATTTATGTGAATAAAAATACAGTAAAAAAAGTAGTATTGTGAAATATTATTACGATCAAAAATAGCTATTTTCTCTTTGAAAATATTGCAAAATGTAATTTATTCCTATGACGCAAAGCTAAATTTTCAACATCATTACTCCAGTCAAAAACAGTTTAGACTACTTTTCTCACTATAATTCGAATACATTGGATTGTAGCCTGCATTTATGTGAATAAAAATACAGTAAAAACATTAAAATTGTGAAATATTATTACAATTACAAATAGCTATTTTCTGTTCAAAAATATTGTAAGATGTAATTTATTCCTATGACGCAAAGCTTAATTTTCAACATCATTATTCCGGTCAAAAACAGTTTAGACAATTTTTTCTCACTATAATTTGAATACATTGGATTGTAGCCTGCATTTATTTTAATAAAAATACAGTAAAAACATTAAAATTGTGAAATATTATTACAATTACAAATAGCTATTTTCTGTCTGAAAATATTGCAAAATGTAATTTATTCCTATGACGCAAAGCTGAATTTTCAGCCTCAGTCAAAAACAGTTGTGTTGCTTCTTTGCTGAACAGAAAGTTCAAAATAAATGCATTTTCTCTCACTTTTGATAATGAATGCATGAACAAATCCTACTGATCTCAAACTTTTGACCGTGTGCAAGTATGTAGTATGGATAGGCACCCTAACTATCATCTAGAGATGCGTCACATTTACCCCCGAGCTCAGAGAAAACCAAATCTGATCAGTGATATCAGCTCACCCTCAACCTCAGACGAACACAGGCCGAGGAAACACACCTAATCACATTTCCTTAAAATGCCGGAGAGGAACAAATTGCTTAAGCGGAGTGTAATGAATTGAACAGCAGATGCCAGGCCTCAGTAATGCGCTCAGACAGGCGGCCGTAAAACACAAAATCTTGTTGACGATTTTTTTGCACGAAGCAATTCCTCCTGGCAAAGGCGGCCTCCCGCAATTCCCACATGTAAACAGATGAAAACGAGACGACGAGAGCGAAAGACAACACCGCGGCTTCCTCGGCCAGCTGGGCTGACAAGTGTTTGATTTCCCAAAAGAGGCTCGGGCGACTGGGGTACTTCTGCGCTCAGCGGCGGCTCCGGAGACGGGACTAATCCAGTTTACTCATCTTTGTGCGGATGTCTGATTTCGGAGGCCAACGTCAGCCCTGGAGTAATCCCTTTCCCGTTTCATTCTCCTCTCTCATTTGGGCAATTTGGGTGGCTGAAAGACGCCAAGATGGAGACGTGACACTGCTCCTGAATCACGTCACATCATCCGCCGTCCCACGATGCAGTTCACCTGGAAAAAATGCTATTGTAAACATAGTACCTTGCCATAAATAAAACGACATTACATTGCTGTTGACGTTAACTACTAAATCTAAAGAAACAAATACATATTCAGTAAAACTACAACTAATTTTACAAACAAAAATATCTAAATTCGAAATGTAAATATGATTCAAAAATACATGGACAGTCTGGAAATCACAGGGATTTAAACAATTGCGATTAACTTTTTAAATATTATCAAAATATGGAAAATATACCTTGTCTTTATTTTAACTTTTATTAGCTTTAGTCATTTTTAATGTCCTATTTTCGTTTTAGCATTTAATTTTAAATCCTTCTTATAAACGTGCACCTTATGTCTTCATTTTAATTTCAGCTAGTGTACGTTTTAGTTCATTTTTAATGTGCTTTTCTAATTGTATACATATATTAGTATTTAATTTCAATTATTTGTTAAAAAATATACGCTATTTCTTCATTTTAGTTATTTTTAATTAGCTTTTCTATTTTTTATTAGTTTTTTTCTACATCTAATTGAGAATGTACAAACATATTATTTATTTATAAATTTAAATACAATAAAATACAAAAAAAAAAAAATAATAATTATTTATTCAGTTTTGTTTAATTCGTTTTTTTTTTCCAGTCAAATTGAGAACGTATTAATGAAAAAATATTAATTATAAATATAATAAAAATATAATTGTTTTTTGTTCATGGACAACCTGGAAATAACAAGGCATTTTAAAATGTAAATATATATATATATATATATATATATATATATATATATATATATATATATATATTATTTAGAAAAATATATCAAGGATATCTTATGTCTTAATTTTATTTTTAATAAGTGTAAGTTTGTGTCATTTTTAATCTCATTTTTTGTTATTTATTTATTTTATTATTATTTAGTTATTTATTTATTATTTGTTTTTTTAATTTGTTTTTTTTTTCAGTCAAATTGAGAATGTTCAAAACTATTTAATTATAAATATAATAAAAATATTTAAATATTTAAAATTGTGATTAGCATTTAATTTTAATTTTAAATATGTCTTATAAAAATATATCTTATGTCTTTATTTAAATTTATTTTAATTGGTTTAAGTCTTACTGATTTGTACTGATTTCCCCTCATTTTTAATAGTTACTGTTTTTTTATGTAAAAATGACTTTTTTTTGTAGTTTTAGTTTTTAAACTTTTTCAGTTAGCATGTTATGTTGTAGCCTGTATTTATTTAATTTTAAAAAATCTGTAAAAGAAGTAATAATGTGAAATATTATTACAATTTAAATAACAGTTTACTATTTGAATATATTTTAAAATGCAATTTATTTCTGTGATCAAAGCAGAATTTTCAGCATCATTTCTCCAGTTTTCAGTGTCACATGATTCTTCAGAAATCATACTAATATAAAATATTTTTTTTTATTCTAATATTTACCATGAATAAAATATGAATTATGAATATAATAAAAATAAATAACATATAATAAGGCATTTTCAAATTGTGATTAGTATTTAAATGTAAAATATTTCTTATAAAAATATATCAAGTATATATTATGCCTTAATTTTATTTTTAATCAGTGTAAGTTTTAGTCATTTTTAATGTGCTTGTCTCATTTTTGTTAGTTATTTATTTAGTTTTTTTAATTAGTTTTTTTTTTCAATCAAATTGAGAATGGTCAAGGCATTTTAAAATGTGTGTGTGTATATATATATATTTATATTGTTTTTTTTATAATTATTTAGAAACATATATCAAGTATATCTTATGTCTTCGTTTTATTTTTAATTAGTAAGTTTAGTCATTTTTTATGTACTCTTACATTTGTTATTTTTGTTTTTTTAATTAGATTTTTTTTCCACTCAAATTGAGAATGTTCAAAAATATTTAATTATCAATATAATAAAAATATTTTTTAATATTAAAAATATAATAACAAATAATAATTTTAAATATTTCTTATAAAAATCTAGTCTTTTAATGTGTTTTTCCCTCATTTTTATTAGTTAGTTTTTTTTTTTATGTTTTTAAACTTATTTCAATTAGTGAAGCTGAAGGTTTTCACACTAGAATTTAAAGTTGTGTTGTAGTCTGTATTTATTTGATTAAAATACTCTAAAAAAACAGTAAAAATGTGAAATATTATTACAATTTCAAATAACAGTTTACTATCTGAATATATTTTAAAATGCAATTTATTTCTGTGATCAAAGCAGAATTTTCAGCATCATTACTCCAGTCTTAGTGTCACATGATCCTTCAGAAATCATACTAATATACAATTTTTTTTTAATTCTAATATTTACCGTGAATAATAATTATTATAACAAACACAATATAGTACAGTAGTAAAACTCCAAATCCTAATATGTCTTTTGGAAGCAAATGTGTGTCACCTGCATCCTGAGATTGTCTCGTTCAAACAGTTTTCTCTCAGTCCCGTCTGGTTTTTTCTTCTTCGAGTCGTGAATTCACGGTTCACGGTGTCTGTACCCTCAGAACAGGATCTGAAGCCACCGGAGGACGCATTGTATAAACGAAGTGCTGAGCTAGACGTCAGCCTTCGGAGGCGTTCAGGTGTGGAAACAGGCGGAATAAGCCTCATTCAGGTTTGGCAAAGCAGCAGAAAAACCCTGCGGCCTTCTGAATGACCCAGCATCCTCCAAAGAGACCGCAATTATGATCTCAGAGGGGTTCCTGTTGTCTCGTCGATGTAAATATTTACGCGGACACGCTGAGATTTTACCGCTGGGTCAAAACAGCCATGCGGCCCTGGGGTGAAGCTTCTTAGAAGACCTTTGTCTTTATCTGTCTGTTTTTCTATTTGATCCAAAATACAACAAAAAATACAGTAAAATAGTGAAATATTTTTACTATTTAAAATGACTGTTTTCCATTTGAATACATTTTACGATATAATTTATTTTCTGTGTTCAAAGCTACATTTTCAGCATTGTTAATCTTCAGTGTCACATGATCCTTCAGAAATCATTCTAATATTCTGATTTATTGTTATTTTTTTAAAAAAGTACTTTTTTTTTTCAGGATTCTTTGATGAATTGAAAGGAATGAGTCACAAAAATTTTAACATTTTTAAAGTCGACCCCAGGTATTAAGACTTGCATGGTTTAATATAACATAAAATATGTCTTGTAGGAGAAAGCCTATAAAAGATTTACTTATTTTTTAAAAATCCACCTTGTTTTATACATATTTTGGACAACACTGTAAAAAAATAAAAAAAATAAAAATAGAGCTTTTGTCTATATATAGAGAGAGACCTTTGTCTCTGTCTGTCTGTTTTTCTATTTGATCCAAAATACAACAAAAATACAGTAAAATTGTGAAATATTTTTACTATTTAAAATGACTGTTTTCCATTTGAATACATTTTAAAATGTAATTTATTTCTGTGTCCAAAGCTACATTTTCAGCATTGTCACATGATCCTTCAGAAATCATTTGAATATTCTGATTTATTGTTATTTTTTTTAAACAGTTGAGTAATTTTTTTTTTCAGGATTTTTTTGATGAATTGAAAGATCATTATACACCATACCATTCAAAAGCTTGGAAAAAAAATGTAAAAATATAGCTTTTGTCTATATATAGAGAGAGACCTTTGTCTCTGTCTGTCTGTTTCCAATGAAGCCGTTTTTAGTTTTTTTCCTGTGCTGCATGTCGTGGTTTCTCCGAGGGCATCATGCATGATCATTGTCGAGTCATTTGACCTCTACATCAGACCCTGACAAAACAGCACCAACACAGCCTCCAAAACTTCACAGCGTTTTGATTCCCTCGCCGTCCCTTCGCAAACCACCCTCCCGGAAACAAAGCATTTGCATTGCACATTTATCACTGTCATCGTGACAAAGCAACGCAGCGCCGCAGCCCAAAATATCAGAAAGGGAAAAGAAGAAAGCGAGAGAAAAACTCCTGTTGATTCGTTCCCTTTTACGGAGAAATCAAATCAAACCCATCGATCTAATTACACGCAGACTTGGCGCGCTGATGGTAATTGCGAAGTACAAATGCGTTGGAAAGGCCACGGATTCCCTAAAGGTGTGCAGATCTGTGCGGAAACGGCCGAAAGTGTCTCCAATCCATAAGTTATGAGTGTGGAGCTCACAAAAAGTGATTTTATCTGGCTCCCAGCAGCGCCTAAAGACAATTTCCCAAGAAATATTAATTTAAAAGCCATAAATGTGTGCGCTTTATAGGAACGCTTGGATGGCTAGTGCAAAATCTAGTGTGATTAGAGAAATGTTGACTGTATACTTATTAATTTTATTCACTATGAAGTAATGATCTGTAAAACAGTGCTGTACGGAGTGCAAACACTCTGGTTCTGGATGAAAATTCCCATTTATTTTCTCCATTCATTAAGTTGTAAACTCTTAAATCTAAGAGGTTGTTAATCAATAGTATTTGATTTTGTTAAAGCCGTCAGCCTGCATTATTTATTTTTTATTTTTTAATGATGATGTTTAAAAGCTGAAATCCTGGTGAAAAACTACATTACCCATGATTCCACAGAGGAAATGCACCAATCAGAGAATTGCAAAAAGTCAAAAAGAGCCAAAAGAGCACTTTAGTATCTGCCTACTACTTGTGCATTTATTGGTTGTTTTCGTCTTTAGATTAAAAGTTTTAAATTGTACTGTGATGTTTTTTTTTTTTTTTTGTAAATAATTGTTCAACAGTGAAATATCTGGTAAAAAACTACATTACCCATGATTCCACAGAAGAAATCCACCAGTCAGAGAATCAAAAATAGATGTATTGTTATATATATATATATATATATATATATATATGCTCATCAAAGTTCCATTTATTTGATCAAAAATACAAAAAAAAAGGTAATATTGTGAAATATTATTGCAATTCAAAATAACAGCTTTTTATTTTAATATACTTTAAAAAATAATTTATTTCTGTGATGCAAAGCTGAATTTTCATCAGCCATTACTCCAGTCTTCAGTGTCACATGATCCTTCAGAAATCATTCTAATATGCTGATTTATTACTTTTATAAAAAGTAATAATGACTTTTTAATAATCAAGTTTAAAAGCTGAAATCCTGGTGAAAAACTACATTACCCATGATTCCACAGAAGAAATCCACCAATCAGAATTGTGACATTAATCACACCAAAAGAGCATTTTAGTACCTGCCTACTTCTACTTCTGCCGTTTTTGTCTTTAGATCAATAGTTTTATATTTTACTGTGACTATTTTTTTAAATAACCATGTTTAACAATAAAATATCTGGTAAAAACTACATTACCCATGATTCCACAGAATAAATCCACGTATATGTGTATATATATTTATATATAACTCTTAAAGCTACAAAGTTGTTAATCAATAGTGTTTTTTTTTTTTCAATAGTTTTATTTGAAAGCAGAATTGCTGGTGAAAAACTACATTACCCATGATTCCACAGAAGAAATCCACCAATCAGAATTGCGACATTAATCACACCAAAAGAGCATTTTAGTACCTGCCTACTTTTACTTCTGCCGGCATCATATTGTGCATTTATTGGTTGTTTTTGTCTTTAGATCAATAGTTTTATATTTTACTGTGACTATTTTTTTTAAAATAACCATGTTTAACAATAAAATTTCTGGTAAAAAAACTACATTACCCATGATTCCACAGAAGAAATCTACCAATCAGAGAATTGCGACATTAATCACACCAAAAGAGCATTTTAGTACCTGCCTACTTCTTAAATATTTGTGTATATATTCATATTGTGTATTTATTGGTCGTTTTTGTCTTTAGATCAATAGTTTTATATTTTACTGTGGCTATTTTTTTAAATAACCATGTTTAACATGTTTAAATATCTGGTAAAAACTACATTACCCATGATTCCACAGAAGAAATCCACATATATGTGTATATATATATATTTATATATAACTCTTAAAGCTACAAAGTTGTTAATCAGTAGTGTTTTTTTTTTTTTTTTCAATTATGTTTAAAAGCAGAATTGCTGGTGAAAAAAAAACCATGATTCCACAGAAGAAATCTACCAATCAGAGAATTGCGACATCAATCTCACCGAAAGTGCACTTTACTTCTTGAATATTTGTGTATATATGCATATTGTGCATTTATTGGTCATTTTCGTCTTTAGATCAATAGTTTTATTTTTTACTGTGACTATTTTTTTTTTAATAATCATGTTTGACAGTGAAATATCTGGTGAAAGACTACATTACCCATAATTCCACAGAAGAAATCCACCAATCAGAGAAATGCACACACAAAAGTCTCTTATGCTTGCCAAAGTTCCATTTATTTGATCAAAAATACTGAAAAAAAGTTAAATTGTGAAATATTATTGCAATTCAAAATAACAGCTTTTATTTGAATATACTTTAAAATATAATTTATTTCTGTGATGCAAAGCTGAATTTTCATCAGCCATTACTCCAGTCTTCAGTGTCACATGATCCTTCAGAAATCACTCTTATACTTTTAATAATTTTAATTTTTTTTTATGATTCTTTGATGAATAAAAGTTTAAAAGAACAGTATTTATTTAAAAAAAAATAAGTATAATTTTTTTGTATCAATTTAACACATCCTTGCTGAGTAAAAGTATTAATTTCTTTCAAAAAGAGAAAGATAGACAAAATGCACTGACCCCAAACTTTGAAACAAGCTATTTATTGTTACAAAAGTTTTCTATTTTAAATAAATGCTGTTCTTTTTATATATATATATATATATATATATATATATATATATATTTCTGAAGGATGTGACACTGAAGACTATAGTAATGATGCTGAAAATTCAGCTTTGCATCACAGGAATAAATTACATTTTACAGTAAATTAAACTGTTTTAATTTGCATTAACATTTCACAATATTACAGTTTTTTTCTGTATTTTTAATCAAGTAAACACAGCCTTGATGAGCAGAAAAGTCTCCTTTAAAAACATTTGAAATCTATATATGTAGGCCTATATATAAGGTTGTAATGTTATGAAAATAAACATATAATAAAAAATAAACTATATGTATAGTACACACACTATAATAATAATATACAATAACTTTGTATTTTTTCTCTTGATGAAATACGACCTTGACTTGATTAAATTAAAGCGTGCGAATAAAACGCAACCCTCATTTTAATGGCTAAACCATCTGGTTTATTTTGCGGATTTCTCACAGAAGACACTCCAGAGTCAGAGATCATTAAAATGCTTGTAAAGATATCAAAGGAGACGTCAGGTCAGGCCGAGGCGTTTGAGATGAATCACAATCCTGGCGTCTCGTATAACAAGCTGCAGCCATATTTAGAGCCGAATTAGCAAGACCTTCAGAATCACATCCACTTCAAAGGTTGTGACTTCAAACTATACATAGCTAAAATCATAAATAACTCTGTAGAAGAACAAAGACTTTACAGTGACGGCAGGTGGATTGAACATTAGCATACGAGCTGTCAAGCGCGAGGTAAAGTTGCAGGAAAACAGGTCACATCTAATTAGCTGCTAGCCATGTGTTTCATTAGCAACTCATTAACCCCTCGCCAGGTACGGTACCCGGTGTGTTGGCCGTCCATACGCTCACACACACTAAAATATTAAACCTACTGCACTCCATACGCAGAGTTTGACTTTAGCATGTTGCTAAGCTACGCTAATAGCTTGCGCTGGAAGCTTTGCATTGTTAAAAGCACAAGTTGTTGGCTCTAATGATGAACTGTTCCTTATTTGCAAGTCAATTTGGATAAAAACATATGCTAAATGACTAAAGGTAAAATGTAAGCTTGCAATTTGGCAATCTAATAAGCATAAACGTAAGTTGCACATAAAATAAATGGCAACAGTGCTATTTATTTTTTTATTTTTTTGTTGTGTTGGTTCCATAAGTATTTTTCCTAGCTATTTTCTTACAATTAAATAATGTATTTAATTCCTAAAGATTGTGTGTGTGTGTGTGTGTGTGTGTGTGTATATATATATATATATATATATATATATATATATTAGTTTATATAAATGTTTATTTCATGGACAATGCGATTTATTTTATTACTGTATTATATTTTATATTATATATATATATATATATATATATATTATATTTATTTTTTTAATACTAATAATATAAATATAATAATAATTCAAAATGAGTTTATTTGTATTATATATATATATATAGTTTATATTTTATCATATTTATTTATATATTAGTTTATACAAAAAAATATTTCATGGAAAATGCAATTTATTTTTTATTATTGTATTATATTATTTATTTTATTTTGACTTTAATAATAATAATTATAATTAATAATAATATAACTAGAATATTGAATTATTGAATAACTACATTTTATTGTAGTTATATGTTAGGTTATAAAAAATGTATTTTGTGGAAAGTCATATTTTTATTACTGTATTAATTAGAATAATGAAAAATAATTATACATATATGTAAACTATATACATATATAGTTTATTTTATTTTGACTTTGACTTGAATAATAATTCAAAATAAGTTGTATATATATATATATATCTGTGTGTGTGTGTTTTTTATTTATTTATTTTTTTGTATTTATTTATATATTAGTTTATAAAAATGTTTATTTCACGGACAATGCAATTTATTTTTAATACTGTATCATTATAATAATGAAAAGAATATGTGTATATATACAGTATATTTTATGTGTATATTTTATTATGTATTTATTTAATTGATACAATTTTATACTGTATTACATGATTTATTTTTTACTTTACAAATCAGGAAAAATAAGACTTGTTTAATTATAATAATTTAATAAAAATATTTGATTGTACTTATTTGTATATTATTCTATATAAATTTCTATATTTATTTAATCTTCACAATTATTTAGTTTTTAAATGTATTTTCATCACTGTATTATATAACGTTTTAATTATAATAATTAAAAATAGGCTTAGAATTTTATACACACACACACACACACACACACACATATATATATATATATATATATATATATATATATATTGATAGTTTGATTGATTGTCGTGTGGAACATCATTATTGTCAATCATGTCAATGCAAAACATGTATTTCCTACATATATATATATATATATATTTTTTTTTTTGTTTGTTTGTTTGTTTGTTTGTTTGTTTTTTTTCTCGCCCCTTTTTGATTCTGGTCTGAAATATGACCTGTGCAATTCTTGGCTGAATTCCCTCACTCACCTCTAATGCTTTGCTCAGCATCCTCTAAATAATGTGTGTGTTTTGTATGCAGCAGGCCAGCGCTGGGAATCTGGTCGTCTGCGGCGGTGTAGTGCATTAGAGAGCGGAGCGGCTGACACAGCCCGCGGCGTTATACATGCTTATCGATCCGCTGTCAGGCCCGACTGAAGCCCGACTGTCACAAGAGCGCGCGTGATGGACAGACGAGCGTGAGAACCCACCAGAGAAAGCCGAACAACAACTCGAAATGAAGACGTACTCAACAAAAAACCTGCCCCAGAGGTGTGAATTACACCGTAACGGGCCTTTTCACGATTCCTTTCACGAGTTAATCTCCTCTCTCGCTCCGCGAGCTTCCTCGTTAATGCGGCGGCGTAATTAGCAGGCGTCTGGTTTGTTAACATCAGGAGCGCGAAGAATGCGCGAGGGCTTTGAGGCGAGCTATCGACAACAAAGACGCTCTCCTTCGTCGACGTTCGGGTGGGCGAACGGGCCTGTCGGAAATCTCACGGTGAGCCGAATGAGTGGCAGTAGATGGCGGATGTTTTCCGGTGCGCGTTCTCCCTCGGGAAGCGGCGCGCGCAGCATGGGAGCGAAACGACTAAAGAAGATGCTAATAAAGCCGTTTAAATAATTCATCTCTTCATCTTAAACCTGCCGCCTCCAGGGCTGCGGGAAACGCTCATCAGCCGCTCTCATCTCCGCCGATTCTGGCTTTTCGTTCGTTTTTATCCGTTATCGCTTCCCTCTCTCCCTGTCACACTCCTCCTTCACCTTGGCTTTCTTGTTTGTCATCTCGTCGTATCCGTCTCTTTCTCTCTCTCTGCCCCGTGCTGATAGCGCTCGAGATGTTTTATTTACATCATTGTCAGGATGATTTCCTGGAGGTAAATTCAGATCTGAGAGTCGCACTCCCTCAGGAGCCGCACCGGAGTCGAGAGCGTTTGCGAGCGCAGCGGCGACCGTATGATCCGACTGCGGCGTTTGCGCGTTATTGCTGCGTTTCTGTCCCATGACAACATGCGTTTCTGCTGAAGTGTCTTTGAAACACCTCTTGCGAGCTACGGTGGTGACGGTGAGGACATTTTCCCACCGGTTATTCGATGTGTGACAACACCGGTAATACCGGTATCACCGTGGTGGGGGGGGACGAGTTTTCCATTCGTTTTCAAATTAGCAGCAATTCCGTGTATAGCAACTGTTTGTTTTTATTTCGTTTGAGTTTTCCCTCTTCTCCGTGCCTTGCACATTTTGCTTTCACTTTCAAATTAGCGGCAATTTGGCTTCAAGAAGTTGTTTTCAGTTGGTTTTGTTTGTTTTCAGTTCGTTTGATTTTTAAACTTTTCAGCTTTCACTTTCAAATTAGCGGTAATTCTGTTTCAAGAACTTGTTTGTTTTCAGTTCAAGTTTTTCTCTTTTCTGCGGCGTGCACATATTGCTATTAGCTGCAATTAGGCTTCAAAAAGTTTAGTTTTTTCGTAGAGTTTTTCCTTTGTTCTGTGTCGTGCACATTTTGCTTTCACTTTAAAATTAGAGGCAATTTGGCTTCAAGAAGTTATTTTCAGTTCGTTTTGTTTGTTTTCAGTTCCTTTGAATTTTGTCTCTTTTCCGCGCCTTGCACATTTTACTTTCACTTTCAAATTAGCTGCAGTTTGGCTTCAAGCAGTTGTTTGTTTTCAGTTAATTTGAAATATATATATATATATATATATATATATATATATATATATATATATATATATTAGGGCTGTCAAACGATTAATCGTGATTAATCACATCCAAAATAAAAGTTGATGTTTACATACTATATGTGTGTTTACTTTGTATATTTATTATATACATGTAAATACACACACAAACGTGTATATATTAAAACAAAATATTTATATGTATATATATTTATACCTTTATACAATTTAGATTATAAATAAATATAAATATTTTAGATATAAATCTAAAATATTTTTCCTTAATATATACATGCATGCGTGTGTATTTATATATACATAATAAATATACACAGTACACAAATATATATAGTATGTAAACATTTTGGATGTGATTAATCACGATTAATCGTTTGACAGCACTAATATATATATATATATATATATATATATGCACCTTTCTATTGAACATTTTTATGTAGGCTAATATCCCAAAATACAGATAATAAATAATAATACATAGATGGAATCTCAACCAACGAGTCTTTGGGATTTTTTCCACCTGTATCCAGAAAGTGTGAATAGTGCGTCCGACCACTTGAGAAATCATTCATGTCTGTTGGGGTTAGTTAATAATTAACTTATAACATGCAAGACTGTTTTATATCTCTGCTCTATGAACATATAAGTCTTGGTGGAAGGTGTCCATACACTCCCGTTTTGATAAATGCTCATTTAGAGCAGGTCTTTGTTGTTGTGCTGCAGCATCTGTGGGTCGTGTGCGTGAGGAAGAGCTTTGATCTGTGTCTGTCTCTCTCACGCTGCTTATTAATGAGCTCATCTCTCCTCTCCTCTTCCCAAAAGATACGCTTTGTGTAGCTTTCCCTGTATGGATTACGCTTGGAGATGTTCTATTGATCTGGGTGAAGTCCATATTGAACCGCCTCTAATTTGGAGCTTGTGGAAAAGCTTTCTCCAGCCCAAACGCTTAATAATTCACCATAATATGATGAATAGATGGTGCGATTTAATTAATCTGCTAAAGTGAGTCATTAATTAGACACCAAGCTCGCCGGTCTGTCCAGTCGTTTCTTCTGTTTTCACGTCTTCATTTGTCGGTTTAATTTGGACATTCTTCCTCCCCTCTTCCTCTGTCTTCCTCATGCGATGGATTTCCCCAGACGCTCCTGATAGGCTTGCAATCAATAGCATTAACCTTCAAATTAATCATCCAGCCAATGAGCAGTGCACTTATTGGAAGTGGCTGGTGTCAAAATGCTTAAAAGTTGTACTTTTCTCATAGCTGTGGACTAGTGGTTAGCTGTGGTGCTGTAACTTTAATATGTATGTTTAATATTCAGAACGAGAGTTTAAAGCGTGTATCGCAAATCATTTCAGATTCAGAACCGGCTTTAAAGCACGTATCATGAATCTTTTGATTCAGAACCGGACTATAAAGCGTGTATGGAGAATCATTTGATTCAGAACCGGCTTTAAAGCACGTATCATGAATCTTTTGATTCAGAACCGGACTATAAAGCGTGTATGGAGAATCATTTGATTCAGAACCGAACTTTAAAGCACGTATGGCGAATCTTTTGATTCAGAATCTGGCTTTAAAGCGCATATTGTGAATCTTTTGACTCAGAACCGGGCTTTAAAGCGCGTATGGCGAATCATTTGATTCAGAACCGGGCTTTAAAGCGCATATTGTGAATCATTTGATTCAGAACCGGGTTTTAAAGCGCATATTGTGAATCTTTTGATTCAGAACCGGGTTTTAAAGCGCATATTGTGAATCTTTTGACTCAGAACCGGGCTTTAAAGCGCGTATGGCGAATCCTTTGATTCAGAACCGGGCTTTAAAGCGCATATTGTGAATCATTTGATTCAGAACCGGGTTTTAAAGCGCATATTGTGAATCTTTTGATTCAGAACCGGGTTTTAAAGCGCATATTGTGAATCTTTTGACTCAGAACCGGGCTTTAAAGCGCGTATGGCGAATCCTTTGATTCAGAACCGGGCTTTAAAGCGCATATTGTGAATCATTTGATTCAGAACCGGGTTTTAAAGCGCATATTGTGAATCTTTTGATTCAGAACCGGGTTTTAAAGCGCATATTGTGAATCTTTTGATTCAGAACCAGGCTTTAAAGCGCATATTGTGAATCTTTTGATTCAGAACCAGGCTTTAAAGCACGTATCGCAAATCATTTGATTCAAAACCAGGCTTTAAAATGCATATTGTGAATCTTTTGATTCAGAACCAGGCTTTAAAGTGCATATTGTGAATCATTTGATTCAGAACCGGGTTTTAAAGCGCATATTGTGAATCTTTTGATTCAGAACCAGGTTTTAAAGCGCATATTGTGAATCTTTTGATTCAGAACCGGGCTTTAAAGCACGTATGGCAAATCATTTGATTCAAAACCAGGCTTTAAAGCGCATATTGTGAATCTTTTGATTCAGAACCGGGCTTTAAAGCGCGTATGGCGAATCATTTGATTCAAAACCAGGCTTTAAAGTGCATATTGTGAATCTTTTGATTCAAAACCAGGCTTTAAAGTGCATATTGTGAATCTTTTGATTCAGAACCTGGCTTTAAAGCATGTATGGCAAATCATTTGATTTAAAACCAGGCTTTAAAGTGCATATTGTGAATCTTTTGATTCAAAACGAGGCTTTAAAGTGCATATTGTGAATCTTTTGATTCAAAACCAGGCTTTAAAACGCATATTGTGAATCTTTTGATTCAGAACCTGGCTTTAAAGCACGTATGGCAGATCATTTGATGCAAAACCAGGCTTTAAAGTGCATATTGTGAATCTTTTGATTCAAAACCGGGCTTTAAAGCGCGTCTAACGAATCTTTTGATTCAGAACCGGGCTTTAAAGCACATATTGTGAATCTTTTGATTCAGAACCAGGCTTTAAAGCACATATTGTGAATCTTTTGATTCAGAACCGGGCTTTAAAGCACGTATGGCGAATCTTTTGATTCAAAACCAGGCTTTAAAGCACATATTGTGAATCTTTTGATTCAAAACCGGGCTTTAAAGCGTGTCTCACGAATCTTTTGATTCAGAACCAGGATTTAAAGCGCGTATTGTGAATCTTTTGATTCAGAACCAGGCTTTAAAGCACGTATCACGAATCATTTGATTCAAAACCAGGCTTTAAAGTGCATATTGTGAATCTTTTGATTTAAAACCAGGCTTTAAAGTGCATATTGTGAATCTTTTGATTCAGAACCGGGCTTTAAAGCACGTATGGCGAATCTTTTGATTCAAAACCAGGCTTTAAAGCACATATTGTGAATCTTTTGATTCAAAACCGGGCTTTAAAGCGTGTCTCACGAATCTTTTGATTCAGAACCGGGATTTAAAGCGCGTATTGTGAATCTTTTGATTCAGAACCAGGCTTTAAAGCACGTATCATGAATCATTTGATTCAAAACCAGGCTTTAAAGTGCATATTGTGAATCTTTTGATTCAGAACCAGGCTTTAAAGTGCATATTGTGAATCTTTTGATTCAGAACCGGGCTTTAAAGCACGTATGGCAAATCATTTGATTCAAAACCAGGCTTTAAAGCGCATATTGTGAATCTTTTGATTCAAAACCAGGCTTTAAAGCATGTATGGCAAATCATTTGATTCAAAACCGGGCTTTAAAGCGCGTCTCACAAATCTTTTGATTCAGAACCGGGCTTTAAAGCGCGTATTGTGAATCTTTTGATTCAGAACCGGGCTTTAAAGCACGTATCACGAATCATTTGATTCAAAACCAGGCTTTAAAGCGCATATGGCGAATCATTTGATTCAGAACCGGGCTTTAAATCGCATATGGCGAATCATTTGATTCAAAATCGGACTTAGGAGTGGTTTCGTGGGATGTTTTTATATAATATTTTTGGGGGTCATTGCAGTATTAACAGTGTTACGATAAAAGACTACTGCTGTTATACCCATTTTTATCTAATCCTGTCTTATGCAGCTCTCTTTTCTCTGTCGTTTCTGTGTGGATGACTTTGCCAGAGCTGTGTGTGTGTGTAACATGTAGATGATGATTCATGCTCTCCCAAGAAAAACACACAGGCTGCCAGTGGTTTGCGGATAGCAGCGCTCCACCGGGGAGCCGAGTATATTTATTCAACAATCCTGTTGACCAGAGGAGCACGTCCATGTGTGCTTGTGAATGAGAGTGGAGGGAAAAAACCTGAGGAGACAGTCCAGCTGCAAAAATCGAGGGAAACAAAGATGAGTCAAGTCTAGATGAAAGAGACGAGAAACAATGAGTCAATTTTCTAAAATCTCACATTGAAGACAATGAGTCTGATTCACTAATCGTCACGTGCTTCTGTGTGCAGAAGCTTCTCACACGAAATCTTCTCACGGTTTATAATTTTAGAATTATGGTTTTTGTCACTATTATTCAGTTTCGTTTGCATATATACATATATTTTTGCATTACTATTTTGCTTTATTTTATTATGGTTGGTGAATAACACCCAATATTAGATTATATGGAGCCACTAGCGCACAAATGACGGCCGCACCATTTCTCAGACACTCGACTTGAACCCATCAGCTCAGAGATGGCCTGCTGAGCATCGATTTCTTCCGTGTCGCCTCTTCTCATGAGGATCACTAAAGTGTGAGTGTCTTTAAAACGCCCCAGAGGGCAGTTTTACTGTTCAAAGGTTGCTCGTTCATAGCTTGGGAGACTTTAGTGCGGTTCTCAGTTTAGTATTAGATGTTTCTCCTAAACATTAAAGGAATTGAAATGCACACAAATGAGTCAGTCTTTGACATACAGTAACAGTACAGAGTTATACAATTAAAGTGGATAGCAGATCAGATCATTTTATTCATTTTACTTGTTCACATCGAGGTAATTGAATGGTTCTTGGCAAATCTGAGTAGTGTTTGAGACATTATTGAAAAGCTCTAGAAGAGACGTGAAATTTCCAAGGAGATACATCTAAAATCATTATGAAACATAAAGATATTTGTCAAAATTATGACACTACATTTCTGACACAATTTGAGATTTCTGAGAAGCTCTAGAAGAGATGTGAGATTTCTTGAGTCTTTTTCTCAGGGGAAACATCTGAAATCTCCATTGGCACCTCAACTGAATCTCATTGATGTGTTGAAGAAACAGTTGCAATATTAAAGAAATCTCTTTGTGGTTTTTGAGAATGAAAAACTGACAGAATTCTGACAGAATTTAGGACATTTTTGAGGAGCTCTAAAGAACACATAAGATTACTGGAGTTTTTTTGCTTTTTTTCAGGAGAAACACCTGAAGCACCTCCATTTGATCTCATTGCTGTGTAGAAAAAAACAGTTGAGACATTTAAGAGTCTTTTTCCCCTGAAAAATCATCTGAAATCTCCATTGGCATCTCACTTGAATCTCATTGCTGTGTAGAAGAAACAATTGAGATATTCAAGAGTAGATTTTTGAGTATGCAGAGGTTCAATTAGGATAGAACTTGGGACATTATTGAGAAGCTCAAGAAAATAATTGATATTTTCTTTTTCTCAAGAGAAACATATGAAATCTCCATTGGCACCTCCATTTGATCTGTGTAGAAGAAACATTTGAGATATTAAAGAGTAGTTTTCCAGTATGCAGAGGCTAAATTCATTGCATTCTGGGACAATTCAAGACATTTTTGAGAAGCTCTACACTCTCAAAAACAAAGGTGCTTAAGAACCTTTCTTGCCTAAATGGTTCCATTAAGAAGTTCCATAAAGTTCCATAAAGTTGTGAAAAGGTAATAAAAATGGTTCTTTAAAGAACTTTTGACTGAATTTTTTTGGTTCTTGGAATTTTCAAAAATGGTTCTTTTATCACATAGCTGTGAAAAACCTTTTAAAGCACCTTTATTTTTACGAATGTAGAAGAGACATGAAATTTCTTCTAGAACCTTTTATCTCAAGAGAGACATCTGAAATCTCCATTAGCACCTTGATTTGATTTCATTGCTGTGAAGAAACTACTGAGAGTAGGAAGAGGTTAAATTCATTCAGTTATGATGGAATCTGACACAATTTAAGACATTTCTGAGAAACTCTAGAAGGCATGTGAGATTTCAACAGACGTTTTTTTAAGAGAAATATCTGAAGCACCTTTGTTTGGTCTCATTGCCGTGTAGAAGAAACAAAGAGACATTAAAGAGATCTCTTTGTAGTTTTTCAGTAGGCATAGGTTAAATTCATTCAGTCTTAAATTTAGATGTTTTTTGTTCTCTAGAAAAGCTTTAGGAAAGACTTGAGAATTCTAGAGTTTTTTCCCAGAAGAAACATCTGAAATCTCCATCAGCACCTCGATTTAATCCTGTTGTGTTAAAGAAACATTGAACAGTAGTTTTTGAGTGTGCAGAGGTTACATTAATTCAATTTTGACAGAATTTTAACAGAATTTGAGATTTTTTAAACTCTAGAAAAATTGTGGGGTTTCTGGAGGTTTTTTCTCAGGAGAAACATCTGAAATCTCCATCAGCACCTCGATTTAATCCTGCTGTGTTGAAGAAACATTAAAGAGTAGTTTTTGAGTGTACAGAGATCACATTCATTGAATTTCGACAGAAATTTCTAACAGAATTTGAGATTTCTGAGAAACTCTAGAAAAGATGTGAGATTTCTGGAATCTTTTTCCCAGGAGAAACATCTGAAATCTCCATCAGCACCTTGATTTGATTTCATTGCTGTGAAGAAACAATTGCGATATCAAAGAGTAGTTTTTGAGTATGAAGAGATTAAATTCTATGATGCAATCTGATACAATTTAAGACATTTCTGAGAAACTCTAGAAGAGACGTGAGATTTCTTTTTCTCAGGAGAAACATCTGAAATCTCCATCAGCACCTCGATTTAATCCTGTTGTGTAGAAGAAACATTAAAGAGTAGCTTTTGAGTGTGCAGAGGTCACATTCATTCAATTTTGACAGAATTTGAGATTTTTGAGAAATTTTTGAGAAACTCTAGAAAAGATATGAGATTTCTGGAGTTTTTTTTTCTCAGGAGAAACATCTGAAATCTCCATCAGCAGCTCGATTTAATCCTGCTGTGTTGAAGAAGCATTAAAGAGTAGTTTTTGAGTGTACATAGATCACATTCATTGAATTTCGACAGAATTCTAACAGAATTTGAGATTTCTGAGAAGTTCTAGAAAAGATGTGAGATTTCTGGAGGTTTTTTCTCAGGAGAAACATCTGAAATTTCCATCAGCACCTCGATTTAATTCTGCTGTGTTGAAGAAACATTAAAGAGTAGTTTTTGAGTGTACATAGATCACATTCATTGAATTTCGACAGAATTCTAACAGAATTTGAGATTTCTGAGAAATTCTAGAAAAATTGTGGGGTTTCTGGAGTCTTTTTCTCAGGAGAAACATCTGAAATCTCCATCAGCACCTCGATTTAATCCTGTTGTGTAGAAAAAACATTAAAGAGTAGCTTTTGAGTGTGCAGAGGTCACATTCATTCAATTTTGACAGAATTTGAGATTTTTGAGAAATTTTTGAGAAACTCTAGAAAAGATGTGAGATTTCTGGAGGTTTTTTCTCAGGAGAAACATCTGAAATCTCCATCAGCACCTCGATTTAATCCTGCTGTGTTGAAGAAACATTAAAGAGTAGTTTTTGAGTGTACAGAGATCACATTCATTGAATTTCGACAGAAATTTCTAACAGAATTTGAGATTTCTGAGAAACTCTAGAAAAGATGTGAGATTTCTGGAGTCTTTTTCCCGGGAGAAACATCTGAAATCTCCATCAGCACCTTGATTTGTTTTCACTGCTGTGAAGAAACAATTGAGATATTAAAGAGTAGTTTTTGAGTATGAAGAGATTAAATTCTATGATGCAATCTGATACAATTTAAGACATTTCTGAGAAACTCTAGAAGAGACGTGAGATTTATTTTTATTTTTCTTAGGGGAAACATCTGAAATCTCCATCAGCACCTCGATTTAATCCTGCTGTGTAGAAGAAACATTAAAGAATAGTTTTTGAGTGTACATAGATCACATTCATTGAATTTCGACAGAATTCTAACAGAATTTGAGATTTCTGAGAAACTCTAGAAAAGATGTGAGATTTCTAAAGTTTTTTTCTCAGGAGAAACATCTGAAATCTCCATCAGCACCTCGATTTAATCCTGTTGTGTAGAAGAAACATTAAAGAGTAGCTTTTGAGTGTGCAGAGGTCACATTAATTCAATTTTGACAGATTTTTGAGATTTTTGAGAAATGTTTGAGAAACTCTAGAAAAGATATGAGATTTCTGGAGGTTTTTTCTCAGGAGAAACATCTGAAATCTCCATCAGCACTTCGATTTAATCCTGTTGTGTAGAAGAAACATTAAAAAGTCGTTTTTGAGTGTGCAGAGGTCACATTCATTCAATTTTGACAGAATTTTAACAGAATTTGAGATTTTTTAGATTTTTTTTTGTGAGGTTTCTGGAGTCTTTTTCTCAGGAGAAACATCTGAAATCTCCATCAGCACCTTGATTTGTTTTCATTGCTGTGAAGAAACAATTGAGATAATAAAGAACAGTTTCTAAGTATGCAGAGGTAAATCCAATAAATTCTGAAAATATTCCAATTATAAGAGTTTGAATACTTTAATTACCATTCCTTTAAGCAGAAGTCTCTATCCGTCTATATTTTCCATATATTTTTAATAGAATTGTGATTTCATTAGTGATATTTTTATCTTGTGTAGTCCACTTGTTACTTTTTTTTGGGTTTCCCCCACTCATACTTTTATTTTTATGTCCTAACGTGGTTATTTTTAGAGGAAGTATCTCCTGATGCAGTGATGTCAGTCCACTGCTCCTGAAGGGTCGTTAAACTCTCGCTCTGTAGATTTGAGGTCATCGTCTGTAGCGTCAGTTCAAAGACGTCCCCGCAGACGGCTTTTATTGAAGTTAAGATGTCCGCGACTTTCTCATGACCTCACTTCTGGACCCTTTCTGAACAAAGAACAAAGGTTTACGTCAACCCTGTCCAGAGAGAGCAGGTTAAAGAATAAAAGTGAGCTCGTTTCTCTCCTGTCATTCTCCGTGTCGAGATGCGAATCCGTGCTGCGCCAGCACACACACACACACACACACACAAGCAAGCCGCTGACTTGGGAAAATCAGCAAGAGGGGGGTGCAAAATCCCTCTTTATCGAAAATTGGCTCTCCCAGTGAACAGCCCTCTAACAGAAATCCAGTGGGGTTTCCAAGGAAACCGTTCCACGGATCTGAAACTGTGGGCAAAGCCAGAGATGAATAGCTGATTTGTAGGACACACAACAATAGCGGTGCAAGGCATAATTGTACAATAATGAATGAAATCAGGGAGAAAAGAAACAGGAGTAAGTGGTCAGGTGATTAGTGTCCACTGGGGAGTGAACATCAGGTGTGATGGTATGTGTGTCTGAGATCTGGTTTTGTCATCTAAAGCTGTCACTGATTTACAATACGATTTTTTTTTTGTTCAGCTACACTCTTAAGAATAAAGGTTTTTCAGCAGTTCCTTGTAGCATGTCAAGAACCATTTTTATTTGCTGGGTTTTGGTTCTTTAAAACCAAACAAATATATGTCTTTCTAAAGATCTGGAGATTTAGAAAATGTTCTTTAATGGTTCTTGCTGCAGGTTTTTGTCAAGAAGCATTTTTAGTCTCTGTGTGTTTTTAGAAATAAAAAGTAGCTGAGGCCCTTCCGATTTTAAAGCATTCAGACAGTGCTTTTCCAAGGAACTAGAGATTTAATAAAGGTTCTTCAGTGGTTTCTTGCAGCAGGTTCAAGAACTATTTTTGGTCTCTGTGTTTTTAGAAAAAAAATTTTGTGTAGTGGTCTTTTAAAGCATTCAGACATAGTGATTTTCTAAGGAACTAGAGATTTAATAATAATGGTTTCTTGCAGCAAGTTCAAGTCAGAAACCATTTTTGGTCTCTGTGTGTGTTTTTTTTTAAAAAGTAGTTAAAGTCCTTCAGATTGTGTTTTGATTCTTTAAAACATTCAAACATGGAAGATTTTCTTAGGAACTGGAGATTTAATAAAGGTTCTTTGATGGTTTCTTGCAGCAAGTTCAAGTCAGAAATAATTTTTTGTGCTTTTAGAAATAAAAAAGTAGTTAAGGTCCTTCAGGTTTTGTGAGGTGGTCTCTTAAAGCATTCAGACATAGTGCTTTTCTAAAGAACTAGATATTTAATAAAGGTTCATCAATGGTTTCTTGCAGCAAGTTCAAGTCAGAAACCATTTTTGGTCTGTGTGCTTTTAGAGATTGAAAAAGTAGTTGATGTTCTTCATATTTTGTGGTTTGGTTCTTTAAAACATTCAAACATGGAAGTTTTTCTGAGTAACTGGAGATTTAATAAAGGTTCTTCGATGTTTCTCGCAGCAGGTTCATATCAAGAAACATTTTTATTTGCTGTGGTTCTTTAAAACTTTCAAACATAAATGTTTCTGAAGGAGCTACATTTACATTTACATTTACATTTAGTCATTTAGCAGACGCTTTTATCCAAAGCGACTTACAATAGAAGCAATTAGAGCAACAAGAGAGCGACAGTGTATAAGTGCTGTGGCAAATTTCAGTTAGATAAACACGATAAGTCTTGCAAGGGTTTTTTTTTTTTTTTTTTTTTTTTTTATAAATATAGAAAACTGAAAAGAGTAGGAAAGAGCTAGTGTCAATTGGTCAAGTTCTGCCGAAAAAGATGGGTTTTCAGACGTTTTTTGAAGATGGCTAATGACTCAGCTGATCGAATTGAGATGGGTAGGTCATTCCACCAGCTGGGAACAGTCCACAAAAAGGTACGTGAAAGTGATTTTGAGCCTCTTTGGGATGGCACCACAAGGCGTCGTTCATTTGCAGAACGCAAGCTTCTGGAGGGGACATAAGGTTGGATTAGACAGTTTAGGTATTCTGGTGCAGTGCCAGCGGTTGTCTTGTAGGCAAGCACCAGTACCTTGAATTTGATGCGAGCAGCTACTGGCAGCCAATGCAGTCTGATGAAGAGAGGTGTGACATGGGCTTTCTTCGGCTCATTAAAGACCACTCTTGCTGCTGCATTCTGAATCATCTGCAAAGGCTTGGAAGTGCATGCAGGAAGGCCTGCCAAGAGTGCATTACAATAGTCCAGTCTGGAGAGGACAAGAGCTTGGACAAGAAGTTGTGTAGCCTGCTCTGATAGGAAGGATCTGATCTTCCTAATGTTGTACAAGGCAAATCTGCAGGATCGAGCTGTAGCAGCAATATGGTCTGTGAAGGTTAACTGGTTGTCCATCACAACTCCAAGATTCCTGGCTGTCCTAGAGGAAGTTATGGTTGATGAATTTAGCTGTATAGAGAAGTTGTGATGAAGCGCGGGGTTGGCTGAGATCACAATCAGTTCAGTCTTAGCAAGGTTGAGCTGAAGATGGTGTTCTTTCATCCAGCCAGAGATGTCGGTCAGACAAGCTGCGATGCGGGCAGGAACCGTGGGGTCATCTGGATGGAAGGAGAAGTAGAGTTGTGTGTCATCAGCATAGCAGTGATAGGAAAAAGCATGCTTCCGAATGACAGAACCTAACGATGACACGTAGATGGAGAAGAGCAGTGGTCCAAGCACTGAGCCTTGAGGAACTCCAGTAGCAACAGATGTTACAGATGTTATAAGGGTTATTCAGTAGTTTCTTGCAGCAGGTTCATGAACCATTTTTGATCTCTGTGTTTTTAGAGATTAAAAAAGTAGTTGATGTTCTTCGTATTTTAAAAATAGAAATAAAAAGCAAGTAATTGAGGTCCTTCAGATTTTGTGTAGTGGCCTTTTAAAGCATTCAGGTGCTTTTCTAAGGAACTGCAGTACATATTTAAGAAAGTTTCTTCAAAGGTTTCTAGCAGCAGGTTCAAGTCAAATACCATTTTGTGGCTTTTTAAAAAACTACAGATTGCATAAAGGTTCTTCAATGGTTTCTTGCAGCATTATTTGGAGATATAGGATGAGTTGTAGTTACCTTTGTGGTTCCTTGGTTCTTTAAAGCACTCAAACATAGAGGGTTTTCTAAAAAACTAGATTTAAGGTTCCTTTCTTCAGGCTTATATAAAGAATACTTCTTGATTGCTGTAAAATAGTTTTGGAGATAAAAAGTAGTGATTCTTCAAATCAATGTTTTGCTTCGCTGGAACATATGTGACCCTGGACCACAAAACCCTCTTAAGTCTTAAGTCACTGGGGTATATTTGTAGCAATAGCCAAAAATACATTGTATGGGTCAAAATGTTTTTTTTTTATGATGCCAAAAATCATTAGGATATTAAATAAAGATTATGTTCCATTAGGATTTTTTGTAAAGTTCCTAGCGTAAATACATCATAACATAGTTTTTGATAAGTAATATGCATTGCTAAGAGCTTAACTTGGACTACTTTAAATTTGATTTTCTCAATATTTGTATTTTTTTGCAGCTCAGATTGCAGATTTTCAAATAGTTGTATCTCGGCCAAATATTGTCCTATCATAACAAACCACACACCAATGGAAAGCTTATTTATTCATCTTTTATTTGGTCTCAAAAAATTGACACTTGACTGACTGGTTTTGTGGTCCAGGGTCACAAATATGGGTTTTCTAAAAATAAGGTTCTTCAAAGGCATTTTTGTTTTCAATTGCAACCCATCAAAATGTCCTGAAGACTCAGTTTTCCAGGTCATTGTAGAGTTTTCCAGTAGATTTATCCCGGTCAGCTGGGTGCGTTATATGTCAACAAATCCACTAGACCAGAATAAATCAAGCAGAACAATCCAGCTTTCTTTTCATGTGATGATATATTTACTTTTTATAGAGCCAGTGCTCTTTATTTTACATTACAGCACGTACTAAACCTCACTTCGCATCTTAGAGAAATAATTCGGGTTCATAGGGTTTTTTAGTCTGTTTTTCTGTTCACTAGCATACATAGATGACCCGAGAGCTGTTGACATTGACTAAGAGACATTATTTTTAATGTTTTAAGTAATGGAAATTCAAATTTGATTATGATTTCGGCTTCAAACGATTATGAAAATACAATAATCAAGATAAAATGATTATTGCTCACGATTCCGCCTCTTTTTTGCACTTTTGCTCCTCTATAAAAGCCCAGTTTCACATGCAAATCAGTAAAATCATGTAATGTGACTTGCATAAAATGGGACATGCTTGATTTATTAATGTTTATTTGATGCCGTCTTTTTAAAATGTGTATGCGTTCAGAGACGGAATAAAACACGGACAAATAAAGTGAAGGTTTAGCTATTGTTTCAGCTATTAAAATAATTCAGTTTTGGAAAATTGTTGGGAGGATTTTTTTTTGTTCTTTAAATATACGTTTTAGTTTGTTTGATCAATTTGCCTTCTCAAATCATCATGACTTGACTAAAATAAACTCTATATAAAAAAGTTCAAGTATAAAACAATGTTGGTTTAAACGTTAAACCTAGATAAATGTGCTTTATTAGGCACATATCCAATTGTGGAAGCTAAAGCCACTTTGTAGGACATGGAGGCACCAGCGCCATCACTTGCATTTTTTTTTCTTTTTTTTTTCTTGCATTTTTTGAGTGGAAACTATTTAAAATTATCCATCAAAACTAAAAACCTCACAAATACATGCCTTACAGACATGATAAATGCATATATAGAAAGTTTTAAATTATTACTTAACTAAATAAAACAAATCTAAAACACAAACTCTTTTATTTTGTAATCCAAAAAGGTGCATTTCTCTCTAAAGGCGCGTCAAAGAGGAGATTGCGAGCCAGGATCGCAATTTGCCATTGCAAAATCATAATTATTATTTTTCCCATAATCCCTAGTTTTAAGTTTAACTGATGTGTGATTAATGCAAAAAGAGTAAATTTAAATAAATTTACAAAACAAATGGACATCAGAAATGTTGCTTAATAAATAAATAAATAAATAAATACATAAATAAATAAATAAAAAAGACTTTCATTTGACAAGTTGAAAATACGCTCCACTGTGTGAGTTTCTATAGCTAAAATTAAATTAAATTAAATTAAATTAAATTAAATTAAATTAAATTAAATTAAATTAAATATCAGATGGTAAAAATGTGAAAAAACTGTGTGAATTACTATAGCCAAAATAAAATAAAATAAAATAAAATAAAAACATATCAACTTATGTGCAAAATTGTAATATTGCATAAAACATTTGCGAGTAAGCTCTATTTCCATCCATGTCAAAGACAACAAAATCAGCACTTCCTGATAAATTGGCACTATATATCACTAGGAGAAGCCACTGAATATAATAATTTTGCCATTTCATAGCACAAAGTCACGTGATTTTTTTTATGCGTACAGAGGAATTTATTCGGCAAATGCGTTTCCATCTCCCGTTATTCGCATTAACCCTTTTTCGCACAAGTCAAAAAAAAACCTCAAGCGAGCTGAAAAAGTTTTTGCGAATTAAAGGATTTTTATTCAAAATGTGGCATTTCCATCACTCGTTTCTGATGCGATATACTTCAAAATGCGAATAAAAGCAGGGTAATGGAAACATAGCTACTGACTCAGAATACACTTTATTCATAAATAATTCAAATATCTCCTTACTATTTCCTTTGACACATTCATTATTATTTATTTTTGCCGGTGCTTCAAGCCATTCTCAAAAGTGAAAGTGAAAGTGAAGTCTGTGAAGCATTTTTTTAATCACCATAATTGATGGATAAAATATAAAAAATAAGGAAAAGCCTAAAACAGGCCAGATGCCCGGCCCACGTCTGAACTATTATGTGAAAAACGGGCTGAAATGCAGGGCTATAATCAATCATATAAAGTTCTGGACCCACTCATAATCGTGTTAAATAATCGTGATTACATTATTGACCAAAATAATCGTAATTATGATTTTTCCCATAACCGAGCAGCTCTAGTTTTAAGTTTAACTGATGTGTGATTAATGCAAAAGAAGTATCCCCCACAATCCGCCATCTTTAGATCCAGAACTGACCCGAAAAGCTTCAAACAAGGACACACGTGCCCAGGCCGGGCCGATAGCGTATCTGTGATCATAAGAAGCCCTCTCTCCTGATGGAGGGTAATTGCCTGACTGTGTAACGTGTCCCGAAGCCTTTAAACTCAGGCAAACTGCTGGAAGTTTTTATGGCTGGAGGTAATTGGTTCCAGGCTGCGCAGGGAAAGCGAAGGCCTTGGGCTGGACGAGCCCCTCTAGGTTCGTCTTTTGTCCGCGTGCCTTGAAATCAAGCGTTTTACCTTCTGTTGTATCAGGGCATCCGTCCCAGCACCTCTTCCAGAGAGCGGCCATCGCGGTTGCTCCCTAAATAGAGCTCGTATCTGCGGCGAACATGTGGTTGTGTTTTAATCGTTGTTTATAGTTTGATTGATTTAGCGTCAAGGCCGAAGATGGACCTGCTGTCTTTTGTTGTATTGCCTAGATAAAATAAAATAAAATAAAATAAAATAAAATAAAATAAAATAAAATAAAAAAATAATAACATATCAGATGGAAAAAAATTACAAAACATTTGCAAGTTAAAAATACTTTTTGGAGCTCCACTGTGTGAGTTTCCGTAGCTAAAGTAAAATAAAATAAAAAAATAAATAAAAAAGACTTTCATTTGACAAGTTGAAAATACTTTTGGAGCTCCACTGTGTCAGTTTTTGTAGCTAAAATAAAATAAAAGAAAAGAAAAGAAAAGAAAAGAAAAGAAAAGAAAAGAAAAGAAATATCAGATGGAACTTTTTGAGCTCCACTGTGTCAGTTTCTGTAGCTAAAATAAAATAAAATAAATGAATAAATAAAATAATAACATATCAGATGGAAAAAATTTACAAAACATTTGCAAGTTGAAAATACTTTTTGGAGCTCCACTGTGTGAGTTTCCATAGCTAAATTAAAATAAAATAAATAAATAAATAAAAAAGACTTTCATTTGACAAGTTGAAAATACTTTTTGAGCTCCACTGTGTCAGTTTCTGTAGCTAAAATAAAATAAAATAAAATAAAATAAAATAAAATAAAATAAAATTAAATTAAATTAAATAAAGTAAAATAAAATAAAATAAAATAAAGTAAAATAAAATCAAATAAAATCAAATAAAATATCAGATGGAAAAAATTTACAAAACATTTGACAAGTTAAAAATACTTTTTGGAGCTCCACTGTGTGAGTTTCTATAGCTAAATTAAAATAAAATAAAATAAAATAAAATAAAATAAAATAAAATAAAATAATAACATATCAGATGGAAAAAAATTACAAAACATTTGACAAGTTGAAAATACTTTTTGGAGCTCCAGTGTGTGAGTTTCTATAGCTAAAATAAAATAAAATAAAATAAAATAAAATAAAATAAAATAAAATAAAATAAAATAAAATCATGTGAGATGGAAAAAAAATTAAAAAACAAACGGAATCAGAAATGTTGCCAGATAAATAAATAAATGCAAAAGACTTTAATTTGACAAGTTGAAAATACTTTTCGGAGCTCCACTGTGTCAGTTTCTGTAGCTAAAATAAAATAAAATAAAATAAAATAAAATATCAGATGGAAAAAATTTACAAAACATTTGACAAGTTGAAAATACTTTTTGGAGCTCCAATGTGTGAGTTTCTATAGCTAACTTAAAATAAAATAAAATAAAATAAAATAAAATAAAATCATGTGAGGTGGAAAAAAATTTAAAAAACAAACGGAATCAGAAATGTTGCCAAATAAATAAATAAATGCAAAAGACTTTCATTTGACAAGTTGAAAATACTTTTCGGAGCTCCACTGTGTGAATTACTATAGCTAAAATAAAATAAATAAATAAATAAAATTGTTGTATCCGGGCAGCACCTCAGAGAGAGCGGCCATCGCCGTTGCTCCCTAAATAGAGCTCGTATCTGCAGCAACATGTGGTTGTGTTTTAATCGTTGTTTATAGTTTGATTGATGTAGCGTCAAGGCCGAAGTTGGACCTGCTGTCTTTTGTTGTTTGTCAAGTGCTTGTGTAATTCACGTTCTCTTCCAGAATCTAGTGAGCTGCACTGCTGTCTGCTGTCTATATAGGCCGCATGCTAACTGAAATGGACAGAGTTTGATGTTATTACGGTGCTTGGCTAATGGAGCGCTAATCTAATGATCTTGAAACTGCACAGAACATGCAAATAGTGGCGGAAATGGTCCGTTTTTAATTAGAGTGAATTGTTTTAACGATACCATTTGATAAAGAAATGTAAAATCACTATTACATTTATTAAACAGTAAAAGCATTTACAGTTGAAGTCAAAATTTTACATACACCTTGCATAATCTACAAAATGTTAATTATTAAATAAGAGCGGTTGTACAAAATGCATGTTATTTTTTATTTAGTACTGACCTGAGTAAGATATTTCAGATACAAGATGTTTATATATATTTCACAAGAGAAAATAATAGTTGAGTTTATAAAAATTACCCTGTTCAAAGGTTTACATCCTCTTGATTCTTAATACTGTGTTGTTCTTGTTTTTGTTAAGTGATGGTTGTTCATAGTTTGTCCTGAACAGTTTGTCCTGAAAAATCCTTCAGGTCCAAAAATTATTTGTTAAAATAAAATAAAATAACAAATGGAAAAATCGTAAACAAAAAAAAAAAAAAAAAGAAAGAAAAAAACAAACAAAATAAAACAAAAAATAATAAAAATAGAAATGTTGCTTAATTAAATAAACAAAAAACAAAAAAAAGTTGAAAATACTTTTTGGAACTCCACTGTGTGAGTTTTAAAATAAAATAAAATAAAATATCAGACGAAAAAAAAAATGAAAATCAGAAATGTTGCTTAATAAAAAATAAATTAAATAAAATTAAATAAAATTAAATATACAAAATAAGAAATATCAGATGGAAAAACTGTAAAAAAAAAATGAAAATCAGAAATGTTGCTTAATAAATAAATAAATAAATAAAAAAGACTTTCATTTGACAAGTTGAAAATACTTATTGGAGCTCAACTGTGTGAATTTCTGTAGCTAAAATAATAAAAAAAAAAGTAAAAAATAAACTAAAATAAAATATACAAAATAAAAAATATCAGATGGAAAAACTGTAAAAAAAAAAAAATGTTGCTTAATAAATAAATAAAAAATACTTTCATTTGACAAGTTGAAAATACTTTTTCATTTGTTTTTTTGTTTTGTTTTCCATCTGATATTTATTTTATTATTTTTTTTTAAGAATGCATGTGCTACATTTTCCCAGGAGACACAACTTTTGGAACAGTTTCTGTGTGGCAAAAATGGTTTTAAATGCAGTCTGGGTGAGCAGCTCGCTAGGTTTTGGAGGAGAGCTAGTGTGTGGGAAAGTGTGGTTTGTGTGTGTGAGATTGTGACTTAGTCTCAGCAGGTTAAAGCGTTCTGCAAGACCTCCTCACTGACATACAGCAGGTGTGACAGATAAGCACTCCCTCTCATCCCTGTAGTTTCAACAAGGTTCGTTTAAAGTTCCTGGTACATGTTTCTGGTCTTCCTCAAATCGATTTGCCAATGGCTTGGAAATTAAGGGAGGCTTGTGGTGAAAATGTCCCACAAATTTATGATAAAGGATGAAAAATGTCTCCTGCAAGATAAGATTAAACTAGATAAAAAGTTTGTCAAGACAAACTTTAAGTTGTCTTGAGAAAGCCTGACCAGAAAGTTGAAAAAGTTTTAAAAAGCTTTAAATGTTTTAAATTTAAAGTAGTTTTAAAAGCTTAATGTTTAATAGATAGATAGATAGATAGCATGTTGCTAGCATGACTCTAGCATGATTTACAAGTTGCTAGCATGACTCTAGCATGATTAGCAAGTTGTTAGCATGTTTTTAGCAAGATTAGCAAGTTCTTATCATGTTTCTAGCATGATTAGAAAGTTGTTAGCATGTTACTGGCATGATTAGCAAGTTGTTAGCATTTTACTGGCATGAATAGCAAGTTTCTAGCATGTTTCTAGCGTGATTAGCAAGTTGTTAACATGTTACTGGCATGATTAGCAAGTTGTTAGCATTTTACTGGCATGAATAGCAAGTTTCTAGCATGTTTCTAGCGTGATTAGCAAGTTGTTAGCATGTTACTGGCATGATTAGCAAGTTGTTAGCATTTTACTGGCATGAATAGCAAGTTTCTAGCATGTTTCTAGCGTGATTAGCAAGTTGTTAGCATGTTACTGGCATGATTAGCAACGTTGATAGCATGTTTCTAGTGTGATTAGCAAGTTGCTAGCATGTTACTGGCATGATTAGCAACGTTGATAGCATGTTACTAGCATGATTAGCAAGTTTCTAGCATGTTTCTAGCATGATTAACAAGTTGTTAGCATGTTACTGGCATTATTAGCAAGTTGCTAGCATGTTTCTAGCTTGGTTAGCAAGTTGCTAGCATTTTTCTAGCGTGATTAGCAAGTTGCTAGCATGTTTCTAGTGTGATTAGCAAGTTGTTAGCATGTTTTAACATGATTAGCAAGTTGTTAGCATGTTACTGGCTTTATTAGCAAGTTGCTAGCATGTTTCTAGGTTGGTTAGCAAGTTACTAGCATGTTTCTAGTATGATTAGCAAAGTTGTTAGCATGTTACTGGCATTATTAGCACATTGCTACCATGTTTCTAGTTTGGTTAGCAAGTTGCTAGCATGTTTCTAGCATGACTAGCAAGTTGCTAGCATGTTACTAGCGTGATTAGCAAGTTGCTAGCATGTTTCTAGTGTGATTAGCAAGTTGTTAGCATGTTTTAGCATGATTAGCAAGTTGTTAGCATGTTACTGGCTTTATTAGCAAGTTGCTAGCATGTTTCTAGGTTGGTTAGCAAGTTACTAGCATGTTTCTAGCATGATTAGCAAGTTGCTAGCATGTTATTAGCATGACTAGCAAAGTTGTTAGCATGTTACTGGCATTATTAGCACATTGCTACCATGTTTCTAGCTTGGTTAGCAAGTTGCTAGCATGTTTCTAGCGTGACTAGCAAGTTGCTAGCATGTTACTAGCGTGATTAGCAAAGTTGCTAGCATGTTTCTAGCGTGACTAGCAAGTTGCTAGCATGATTAGCAGGTTATTAAAATGCTTAAGTTGCTTTTTACAGAGTTGAGCGTTAGAGCCAATCACAGACGTTTCTGTTGATCTTATGATTGCAATGGTGTGATGTATTTAGCAGCACAGACTAACTTCATCGCCTTATAGTCGCGTTTGACTCTGATTCTGCTGAAGAGAGTTGTTTGTGGCTAATGGGCTTCCCCTTGAGCTTGTCTTTCTGGGAGACAGCCTTTGTCTCTCGAGTCCCGTCTGATCGCGCTTCTGCCGCGAGGAGATTTCGACAAGGCCTCAGCACATTTTTAACGGATTTTGCGAGAGATCAGCGTCTCCGCTAAGATTTCGACTGGAGAGGCTTCACGGTTTTGTTCTCGGCAGACAGCACATTACATGGCAGAGCGCTTTCTGCAGCGCATGCTCTTCTCAGTAATATCACACAACTTTGCCATATGTTTGGAGCATAAGAGCTGTGTTTGCTTATCGAATCGCTGTTTAATAGGAAATAAAGCAGGGAGCCATGAGAGGCCATGCGTGTCAGTAATTATACCAGCGGTAAACGATTAATACATTACTGATTCCAAATCATTTGCTTACCTTTATAACCCAAATAACCTCATTTTATACAGAGATCACAAAAGATGTTTAGTTTAGTGTTATTTTAATATTACTAATTTGTTTTTAATTTTTTTTATTTTCAGTTGCTAAGTTAATTTTAGTAATTGTATGTGCTTTGGTTGTTTTTATTAATTAAAGTATTTTTATATAGCTAATTAATTTTTATTTTAGTTTGTTGTTGTGCTTTTGTCGTTTTTGCTTTATATTTCTTTATAGTTGTACTTAGTTTTTAAAGTTTAAGTTGTAATTTTTTATTTAAGCTTCTGCGTTTTTGTATTTGTTGTATTTACAGCTTTAATTTATTATTATGTAGCGTTAGGTTTGGTAATTATTTTAGCACTTCAACTTTTTTTTTTTTTTTGCCAAGCAACATGTCTGAATTTTATTTTATTATATTTTATTTTATTTTATTTTTATTATTTTAGCTATAGTAATTCACTCACTAATTATGGAGCTCCAAAAAGTATTTTTAAGTTTAAGTTATTTTTTTTTTACATGTTTCCATTTGTTATTTTATTTTATTTTATTTTATTTTATTTTATTTTATTTTATTTTATTTTATTTTATTTTATTTTATTCTGGCTATAGTAATTTAAAACATCAACATTTCTGATTTTCATTTAGGCTTTTTATTTTATTATTTTTTTATTTTATTTTATTTTATTTTATTTTATTTTATTTTATTTTATTTTATTTCTATAGTAATTCACTCAGTGGAGCTCCAAAAAGTATTTTTAACTTGTCAAATGAAAGTCTTGTTTATTTATTTACTAAGCAACGTTTCTGATTGTCATTTAATTTTTTATCACATTTTTCCATTTGTTATTTTATTTTATTTTGGCTATTGTATGTCTGATGTGATTTAATTTAATTTAATTTTTTCATTTAATTTTATTTTATTTTGGCTATAGTAATTCATACAGTGGAGCTCCAAAAGGTATTTTCAACTTCAAATGAAAGTCTTATTTATTTATTTATTTGCCAAGCAACATTTCTGATTTTCACATTTTTCCATCTGATATTTCTGTTTTATTTTGGCTTTATTTCCAATTTCCAATTACGAATTTTCATAGTTTTATTTAACAATTCGACTTCTGGTTTACCTAAGTGTTATAGCTGTTATATAATGGAAATGAACAGTGATTCACAAAGTTGAGCTCTAAAAATGTTCAACTTCTCAAGTGAGAGTCTTGTGGGAGGAACCGAAAATAAGCAATTGTATGCAGCAAATTTGAGGAACCATTTTGGTGCACAGCGGCAAACATGGCTATCCAATCAGATTTTAGCACTAACATTTTCTCTTATAATGTCTTCTATTCACTGTTTTACTCATCTTCTCCCCCTTTATTTTCCGCAGGCGGCATCTTCAGCCCTCAGCAGCTTGGGTCATGTGTACACAGCCATCGGCGACTATCCCAACGCCCTGGCCAGCCACAAGCAGTGCGTCCTGCTGGCCAAACAGTCCAAGGATCAGCTCTCTGAGGCTCGGGAGCTGGGCAACATGGGAGCGGTCTACATCGCGATGGGCGACTTCGACAATGCCGTGCAGTGTCACGAACAGCACCTGAGCATCGCCAAGAGCCTCGGCAACAAGCGCGAGGAGGCTCGCGCCTACAGCAACCTGGGAAGCGCTTACCACTACCGCCGCAACTTTGACAAGGCCATGTCCTACCACACGCATGTGCTGGAGCTGGCGCAGGAGCTTGAAGAGAAGAGCATCGAAATGAGGGCGTACGCGGGGCTGGGACACGCCGCCCGGTGCATGCAGGACCTGGAGAGGGCCAAGCAGTACCACGAACAACAGCTCAGCATCGCAGAAGGACTGAAGGACCGCGCCGCCGAGGGCAGGGCTTCGTCGAACCTGGGTGAGGGTTGGCTTATATTCTTCACAAATGACTCCTGGAGGAAAAACCCATCTTAAAGCAGGCCAAGCTGGTTTGCTGGACTGGTTGGCTGGTTTTCAGCTACTTTTGGACCAACTGAACCAGCTGCCCAAGCTGAAAGACCAGCTAAGATCTCCAGCCAACTGGCTTAGACTGGTTTAAGATGGCTTTTTTGAACTGGAAATTGGTTTAAGTTGCTCTTTTGCCATGTATTGAAAATTGACAGTAATTTACACTGTTGAGCTGCAAAAAAGTTGGTTTGTTAGCTGCTTTTCAGCCACTTTTGGACCAGCTAAACCAGCTGCCCAAGCTGAAAGACCAGCTAAGATTATCAGCCAACCAGGTTTGGTTTGCTGGTCATCTAGTCTGGTCAGACTGGTCTGTTAACTGGTTTTCAGCTACTTTTGGACCAACTAAACCAGCCTCACAAGCTGAGAGATCATCTGAGATCATCAGCCAGCTGGCTTAGACTGGTTTAACATGGCTTTTTTGAATTGGAAATTGGTTCAAGTTGCTCTTTTGCCATGTATTGAAAATTGACAGTAATTTACACTGTTGAGCTGCAAAAAATTTGTTAGCTGTTTTTTAGCCACTTTTGGACGGACTACGATCATCAGCCAACTGGCTTAGACTGGTTTAAGATGGCCTTTTCAGCAGGAAATAATATGTATCCCATCATAATCAATGATGATCTGGTTTGCTGGTCTTCTAGCCTGCTTAGACTGGTCTGTTCGCTGGTTTTGGGCACTTTTCTGGTCTTCTAGCTGGTTTTCAACTACTTTTTGACCAACTTAACCGACTGAAGAGCCAACCTAACAGCTGAGAGACCGTCTTAAACCAGGTTAGATTTTCAGGAAACCAACTTAAATTGGTTTAAGATGGCCTTTTCAGCAGGAAATATTCCATAGAGCGCCTCTGAACAAATGTAAATAGTTTTACTGAATAAATAATGACCTTTTTCACATTTCTAAGAACTTAAACCAGCAAAGATCATCAGAAAACCAGTTTAAACTGGTTTAAAATGGCCTTTTAACAAGAAAAAACAGTTTAGACTGGTTTAACTTGGCCTATTTCAGCAGTAAATAATAAGTATCCCATCACAATCAATGATGATCTGGTTTGCTGGTCTTCTAGTCTGCTTAGACTGGTCTGTTAGCTGGTTTTGGTCACTTTTCTCATCTTCTAGCTGGTTTTCAACTACTTTTTGACCAACTTAGCCGACTGAACAGCTCAGAGACCATCTTAAACCAGGTTCGATTTTCAGGAAACCAACTTAAATTGGTTTAAGATGGCCTTTTCAGCAGGAAATAATATGTATCCCATCACAATCAATGATGATCTGGTTTGCTGGTCTTCTAGTCTGCTTAGACTGGTCTTCTAGCTGGTTTTCAACTACTTTTTGACCAACTTAACCGACTGAAGAGCCAACCTAACAGCTCAGAGAACGTCTTAAACCAGGTTAGATTTTCAGGAAACCAACTTAAATTGGTTTAAGATGGCCTTTTCAGCAGGAAATATTCCATAGAGCGCCTCTGAACAAATGTAAATTGTTTTACTGAATAAATAATGACCTTTTTCACATTTCCAAGTGAACTATTCCTTTAATTAAACATAAAGCTGGCAGAAATTAAAATTCAAAGCCTCCCCAAGAAACGAAATTAAGGCCAATACATAATGTTATTAGCTTGAAATATACAGTCATGATTGCTTTTTGCGCATTGCATTTGTCTAGTTATTAAAAACAACGGCGTGAATGAATATTTATGGTTCTATTTCTAGTTTTAGGGCTCGATGACTCAGTCATCTAGAACCCTTCCTCTGCGGCGGCACTAAAGCGGCGGTGTGCGAGACGTACGCTGGATAAATTGGAGCCGTCGAAACCAAGTGTTTCAAAGCCCGTCTAATCTCTCACTCTGACTTTTATTGCTCCAATCTCACGTTCCCTCCCTCCGACAGCGGCTCCATCAATCTGATCCGAAACGCTCGCTGCTCTCAGATAAATAAATAGATGAACTCCCAAAAGAAAAATGTTGCCACAGGACTGTTAATATCAGGATTACAGTAGAGTGCACTAGATGGTGCAGTGAAATCAGGTGTTTTATACTAGATTTATACTTCTTTTGAAGTAAATGTGAGTGCATGACTCTCTGCAAACATTTATTTTAGTACTGACTATATTTGCATCATAACTAGGGGTGAAGGATCCACTCATTTTCTTAATGCATCAATTTTAAATCCTGTCGTTGCATATGCGTTGATCTTGAAACATTGATTATTAATCGTTTATGTTGGTAAAAATGCTAAAAATCAGTGAAGTGTTTTTTATATTGTACCCAGTTTATTTTCAGTTAGCGATGTTCTTTTAGTTTTACTTTATAATTGTAATATTTATTCATATTTTGCATTAGCTTTTGTTTGTACATTTTCTGTTTTAATTTTTTTATATATTTTAGTTTTAGTCATTTTAGTTGCTTTTGTCATTTTTGTCAGTTTTACATATTTATTTTTCAGATTATTTTACTACAACGTCAACTTATTTCAGTTAAGGCAACATTTATAATTCGTATATATATATATATATATATATATATATATATAGTGTGTATTCTTAAGTTTAGGGTTTTTACCTAATTATTTTATTTCATTTTATTTTATTAGAAAATTTGGGACAAAATTGTTTAATGTTTAGTCATTTTAGTACTTTAACTTAAGCTTTATTTTCATTTTAGTTTGCTTTAGTTTTGTATGTATGTTTATTTATTTATTTATTATTAGTATTATTATTATTATTAGCAGTAATATTATATTTCTGTGTAGTTTTATTTTATTTTTATTTCAGGTCTGATAATTTTACAATTTCAACATCAACTTATAATTTATAATATATAATTTTTAAACAACAATTTAGAATTTAATTTAATTTTTTAAGTTTAGGTTTTTCACCTAGTATTTTAATTTAATTTAATATCATTTTGTTTTATTATTTTATTAGGTAATTCTGGATAAAATGAAAATAAAGCTAAAATTAAAGGAACTAAAATGACTAAACATGAAATAAGATTAAAGATTAAATTTATTAAATATTACCAGTTAATTTTGTCCAGAATTTCAAAATAAAATAAAATAAAATATCTCAAAATTATAAATTAATTTCTAAATTGTTCTTTACAAATTATATATATATACAAAATATGAACAAAAATGAACATACAAATCTAAAGCAAACTAAAATGAAAATGAAGCTCAAGTTGAAGTACTAATATTACTAAACATGAAATAAGATAAAATTTATTATATATTACCAGTTAATTTTGTTTTGCTTTAATTTTGTATGTTCATTTTTATTCTTTCATATATATATATATATATATATGTGTATTTTTAGTTTATTTTGATTTAAGGTTTACTAATTTTACAACTTCAACTTATTTATTTCAGGTAGCAGCCAAGACTATTTTATTTTATTTTATTTTATTTTATTTTATTTTAATTTAATTTAATTTTATTTTATTTTATTTTATTTTATTTTATTTTATTTTATTTTATTTTATTTTATTTTATTTTATTTTATTTTTTTATTTTATTTTATTTTATTTTATTTTATTTTATTTTATTTTATTTTATGATGAGTTCCCTGTCGAAGTTTAATAATTATAGTTAGTGGTTTGTTCAGATCTCTGTAGCTGTAGTACTAGTTAAACCCTCACCATTGGGTTATTTTAAATGGCCATTTCTTCTATTTGTGCAAACTCCAAGTGTTGATGAATTTGCAAAGTAGCACGATGAAGTCCGTAGGGTGATATTTATGTCCTGTGAAGCTCTCACAGAAAAAAAATGGAATCAATTTCGTTCCCCTTTTGCGTTCATCCATGATAAATTTGTATTGTAAGCGTGTTCGATCAGGTGAGCTCGTTTAAAGCGGGGATATAAATATTACCAGATTACTCCCAGCGTCTCTGAGGTTGTTACTCTGCGAACAGGTTTATTGTTGAGAGCTAATGATGTAGGAGAGGTTGCGCAGATGAGAAGCGCTCGCGGTGAGTAATGCGTCCTCTGCAGACTCGTGCTCAGCTTTAGAAAACGCAGGACAGGCAGCGGCTCGAATTGATCGATCCGAATTATAAATAGCTGGAAGGACTGAGAGAAAAGTAACGCTTATAAAATTAACAGAGAGACCTGGAAGTGGCCAAATTGATCTCGCTGTCAAAGGTGGAATCGGAGAAGCCAGGAGATATTTAAAGGAAAAACAGCTGTGTTTGATTAAAGGTTTAAGATGTTTACTCAAAGGCTGAAGTCTCTTCTGCTCACCAAGCCTGCATTTATTTGATCCCAAGTACACCAAAAGCGGAACAATTCTGAAATATTTTTACTATTTAAAATAAATGCTTTCTGTTTGAATATATTTTAAAATGTAATTTATTTTTGTGATCAAATCTACATTTTCAGCATCATTACTCCAGTCTTCAGTGTCACATGATCCTTCAGAAATCATTCTAATATTCTGATTTGTTTTTCAAGAAATATTTATTATTAATATTCTCAATATTTAAAACAGTTGAGATATTTATCTGAAATAAAAAGCTTTTGTAACATTATACAGAAAATGCTAAAAAAAATTATTACCTTTATTTTGCTTTAAATGAATCCAAATTGATGGTAAAGATATTTATTATCTACAAACGATTTCTGTTATATAGATAAATGCTGTTCTTCTGAACTTTCTATTCATCAAAGAAACCTAAAAAAAATCTGCTCAGCTGTTTTCAACATAATAAATGTTTTTTTTTTTTTTTTTTTTGAGCAGCAAATCAAAATATTAGAATGATTTCTGAAGAATTGTGTGACTGGAATAATTCAGGTTTGAAATCACAGGAATAAATTAGATATTAAAAATATATTCAGATAGAAAACAGTTATTTTGAATAGTAAAAATATTTCTAAATTGTATTGTTTTGCTGTACTTTTGATTAAATAAATGCAAGCTTGGTAAGCAAATGAGACTTCTTAAAAAAAAAAATCTTACAGTTCAAAAACTGCTAGTGTATAAATACATTTTATAATCTAATAAATAATTTTATATTTTATTTAAACATTTTATGCATTTTAATATTTAATAGTATAGACTATAATACATTGAATTGAATTTAATATTTAACATAATTGTAAATTAAAAAATATTAAAATAAACCTTTTAAGGTTTATTTGAATCATACACAAGTCTGTATGATTTAAACTTTATTTTTAGATTTTTACTTGTAACTTGTTTAATTGAAGTCATATATAAATACAATTTATAATATTTAAATTTTAATATTAAATTATTTAATATTTTGTTATAAATGTATTTCTTAAAATCATCTTCATAGCAGAATCTTGTTATATATATATATATATATATATATTTATTTATTTATTTTTTACATCTAAAAAAAGTTTATAAATTTGAAGTTATTTGATTTTCTGAAATTCTGGACACAATTAATTGGTGAAATATATAATCAAATTGAGCAGTCGTGCATTAAAAAGCCTAATTTTGTGATTAATTTGTAATTTCCATAATTTTTGCCATGTATTATGGTTATAATGTTTCCATAACACAATTAAAAAAATTTGCCATGCCATTATGGTTATATAATTTAAGTGCAGTCTTCTGCCTTTACTTTTTATCATTTGCAAAAAAAAGTTGTCAGTTTATAAAGTCATTTGACAAATTTTCTAAAATTCAGACGAAAATGAATTTGAAAAACATGCAGTCAAAAATGTGTTTAAAAGCTTAATTTTGTGATTTGTCTGTAATTTCTATATTTTTTGTCATGCATTATAGTTATAACTTTCTCATAACACAATTTAAGTGCAGTCTTCTGCCTTTATTTGTATAATTTTGTGATTTGTCCATCATTTTAGTCATTTTAATGATGCATGGTAATAATTTCTTCATGACAGAATATTTTTGCCATCTATTAAAAATTTGAAGTCATTTGATTTTCTGAAATTCTAGACAAAATTAATTGGTAAAATAAATAACCAAGGCTGCTGAAAAAGTGAAAAAGTAAAAAGCCTCATTTTGTGATTCGTCTGCAATTTCCATAATTTCTGCCATGTATTATGATTATAACCTTCTCATAAATTAATTTAGGTGCACAATCTTGTACCTTTCCTTTGTATCATTTGCAAATCTTTATAGTCTAATGGCTTGGTTATAATGGCCATGGTTATAATTTCATCATGACAGAATTTATTTGCAAATATTTTTGGCATCTAATAAAAGTCATTTGACCAATTTTCTAATAATAATTGGAAAAATACACAATCAAGGCAGTTAAAAAGGTGGGCAGTCATACATTAAAAAGCCTAATTTTATGAAAAATCCATGATTTATTATTTTACAGTAGCCTATACTAAGAATATTTTCTTTCAATTTACTATAGTTTTCAGTAAGTATCAATAATTCATCATATTTTATTCAGTCTGGATTGAAGCTCAGAGGTCTGTCCCTGCAGCACACCTGAAACACGTTTCCTTCAGCCGTTAGCCCTGAAAACACCTACTTTCCCGCTCAGGAGTATGGCTTTAATGCTCCATCTCGACTCATATTTTATTAAAACCGGTTTTGAGTTTGGTTGTTGTTGCGATATTTAAGCCCTGAGCGGCGTGAATTTGATCCCTGTTGTGATAGTGCTGAGTGGACAGTAACCAGAGGCTTTATTCTCCTCAGCGAGAGCCGCAGGCCATAAACACACACTTCACATCGCAAGTACGAGCGTGAGAAGACGAGCGCTAGAGACTTTAGCAGTATGTTTGTGGGTTATCAGTGTGTTAGGGTTTCAGTGTTGATAGTATGTTTTAGTATGGTTAGCAGCTAGGGCTTGGTGATATACAAAAAACGGTGATATCTCGATATTGTCAACATTTTTCGATATTCGATATATATATCTCAATAAGTTTACATTGTTTTTAAATATAAATAAATCAAAAAACGTATTTTTTTTTGCCCCCATTAAAAAAATGACAAAAATAGAACAGCTATTGTTCAGCGCAAATGTGGTCACTTACTGCTTTTTATACAATAAACACATGTATAACTGAAGTATACTGCAAAACAAGTACAGAAAGTGCATTCTGTCAACTTTTTTAGTGCAATTTACAGTTTACATTGTGCAACTATTATTATTACAAATAAATATATTAAATAAAGAATAAATATTACTCATAATATTGTGTTGTTTATTTGTAAAATGAAAATTTTACATATAAAAAAAATATATATATATTTAAGAAAAAAAATATTTAATAATAATAATAATAATATATATATATATATATATTAAAATAATAAATATTACTCATAATATTGTGTTGTTTATTTGTAAAATGAAAATTTTACATATAAAAAAAATATATATATATTTAAGAAAAAAAATATTTAATAATAATAATATATATATATATATATATATATATATATATTAAAATAATAAATATTACTCATAATATTGTGTTGTTTATTTGTAAAATGAAAATTTTACATATAAAAAAAATATATATATATTTAAGAAAAAAAATATTTAATAATAATAATAATAATATATATATATATATATATTAAAATAATAAATATTACTCGGAATATTGTATAATTTCTTTGTAAAATGAATAAAAGAAGACAAAAATATATACTGTATTTGGTTGAGATACAACTAGTTGACAATCTGTAAACTAAGTGGGCAAAAAAAAGCTAAATATGGAGAAATTCACCTTTAAAGTTGTCCAAATGAAGTTCTTACCAATTCATATTAGTAATTAAAAATTAAGTTTTGATATATTTACAGTAGGAAATTTGCAAAATATCTTCATGGAACATGATCTTTACTAAACATCCTAATCATTTTTGCCATATAAGAAAAATCTATCATTTTGACCTATGCAATGTATTTTTGGCTATAGCTACAAATATATTATTATATTAAATAATTACTAGTATTGTTTCACTATAAAATTAGGGAAAATAATATTTACAAAAATATTATTATTATTATTATTATTATTTCTTAGGGGGGACAATCTAATTGTTTTCTTTTTCTGAAACTGAATAATAAAAAAAAAAGTTTTGCCATGTTTATTTGTAGAGCTGCACAATTTGGCCAAAATTAATTGCAAGTATATATAACTATGTCTATAAAATAATTAAAATAATTATTCTAGTTGATATGATGATGATTATTATTACAAAAAAATACATATATGTAATAAATAAATAAAGTAAACAAAATAAAATAAAAAAAAAAAACATTACTTGTAATATTGTATTTTTTATTTTTTTTTTACTATTTGTTTTACTAAGTGCTATTAACAATGTGTGTTTTTCAGTAGTGTTAGTGGAAATTGGACATTTTCTCTCATGACTCTTGTTTTAGGTACATTACACATTGTTCATTTTCATTTTCTACGCTCCACAGCTGAAGGCGGAATATTAGCCGCTTTATCTCCTTTCTTTTTCCCGTAGATTAATATTCAGAGTCATTTAAAGACCCATGGAGCAGCTTTAGAACGAACGCTCCTCTCTAATGTAGTGAATAGCTTCTCATGAAGTAAAGTAAATCATTATCTCCTAATGAAAACCCACACTGGTTGAAGTCCTTGCTTAGTTCTGGGTAATCAGGTTTAGATATTTCATAGAGTACATTCGTAAATTCCAGGCTCATGTGGATATTTATGAGATTTGAAAAGTGCGTATCAGTCTGTTATTTATTCATTTGTATCATTGTTTTTATTATTATTTAATTATTATTACTTGTATATAGTGTTGGGGAAAGTTACTTTTAAAAGTAATGCATTACAATATTGTGTTACTCCCTAAATAAGTACCTAATTACGTTACTTAGTTACTTTTTATGGAAAGTAATGCGTTACATTACTTTTGCGTTACTTTCAAATCTGGACAGGGCTTGTTTTTTTGCTTTGTTTTTAATATAAAAAGTTTGATTCTTAGCAAATGTAAAAGCCCTTTCGCACCTAAATGAAATGAAGTGAATAAGGCTTAAGCTAAAGGAAAATTAAATTAACGTCTGTGCAGTAGAACTGTAGGAAAAGAAAGAAACACTCTTCAGCAATGGGGAAAAAAGGACAAATGTTAGTTAATCTAAAGTAAGTTGTACTTTTTGACCTGTTTCCAGCCAAAATATCTAACAATTCTTAAATCAAGAAGGATTTTTTAGACAAGTAAAAAATATTGTCTTGCTTTTTTCTCAAAAGAAGTCAAAATTAAGTGTGTTTTTGCTTGAAACAAGTGAAATTATCTCCAAATGGGGTAAGCAAAATAATCTTGTTTTCTGTTTGAAATAAGATTTTTTTTCTCCATTGGCAGATTATTTTGCTTGTTTTAAACAAAAACTCACTTAATTGTGACTTTTTTTCTGAAAACAAGACAATCATTTTTACTTGTTTAGAAAATCCTTCTTGATTTAATCATTTTTAGATATCTTGGTTGAAAACAAGACAAAAAATGCAAGAAAAGCATTTTTTTTTGTACTGTAAGAGCTTTGAAGAATGCACTGCAAAAATGCTTTTCTTACTTAGATTTTTTTGTCTTGTTTTCAACCAAAATATCTAAAATTTTTCTAGACAAGTAAACAAAGCATTTTTTGCAGTCTAAGAGCTTGAACAAGGAGTTGTGAAGCATGCACTGCAAAAAAAGCTTTTCTTCTAAATTTTCTAAAAAAAAAAATTATTTTCTAAAAATTCTTAAATGAAGGATTTTTTAGACGTGTAAAAAGTATTGTCTTGTTTTTTTTCTGAAAACAAGTCAAAATTAAGTGTGTTTTTGCTTGAAACAAGCAAAATAATCTCACAAAATAAACAAAATGATCTTGTTTTCTGTTTGAAATAAGATTTTTTTTTCTTAATTAGATTATTGTATTGTTCTAAGCAAAAACTCACTTAATTTTGACTTGTTTTTTTTTCTGAAAACAAGAAAATAATTATTTACTTGTCTAGAAAATCCTTCTTGATTTAAATTTTATATTTTGGCTGGAAACAAGACAAAAAATCCTTCTTGATTTTCCTTGATTTTCCTTGTCTTGATTTCAAGACAAAAAATCCTTCTTTGATTTTCTTGATTTTCTGAAAACAAGAAAATAATTATTTACTTGTCTAGAAAATCCTTCTTGATTTAAATTTTATATTTTGGCTGGAAACAAGACAGAAAATCCTTCTTGATTTAATAATTTTTTGATATTTTGGTTGTAAACAAGACAAAAAAGCAAAGTAAGAAAATCATTTTTTGCAGTCTAAGAGCTTGAACAAGGAGTTGTGAAGCATGCACTGCAAAAAAAGCTTTTCTTCTAAATTTTCTAAAAAAAAATTATTTTCTAAAAATTCTTAAATGAAGGATTTTTTAGACGTGTAAAAAGTATTGTCTTGTTTTTTTTCTGAAAACAAGTCAAAATTAAGTGTGTTTTTGCTTGAAACAAGCAAAATAATCTCACAAAATAAACAAAATGATCTTGTTTTCTGTTTGAAATAAGATTTTTTTTTCTTAATTAGATTATTGTATTGTTCTAAGCAAAAACTCACTTAATTTTGACTTGTTTTTTTTTCTGAAAACAAGAAAATAATTATTTACTTGTCTAGAAAATCCTTCTTGATTTAAATTTTATATTTTGGCTGGAAACAAGACAGAAAATCCTTCTTGATTTTCCTTGTCTTGATTTCAAGACAAAAAATCCTTCTTTGATTTTCTTGATTTTCTGAAAACAAGAAAATAATTATTTACTTGTCTAGAAAATCCTTCTTGATTTAAATTTTATATTTTGGCTGGAAACAAGACAGAAAATCCTTCTTGATTTTCCTTGTCTTGATTTCAAGACAAAAAATCCTTCTTTGATTTTCTTGATTTTCTGAAAACAAGAAAATAATTATTTACTTGTCTAGAAAATCCTTCTTGATTTAAATTTTATATTTTGGCTGGAAACAAGACAGAAAATCCTTCTTGATTTAATAATTTTTTGATATTTTGGTTGTAAACAAGACAAAAAAGCAAAGTAAGAAAATCATTTTTTGCAGTCTAAGAGCTTGAACAAGGAGTTGTGAAGCATGCACTGCAAAAAAAGCTTTTCTTCTAAATTTTCTAAAAAAAAATTTATTTTCTAAAAATTCTTAAATGAAGGATTTTTTAGACGTGTAAAAAGTATTGTCTTGTTTTTTTTCTGAAAACAAGTCAAAATTAAGTGTGTTTTTGCTTGAAACAAGCAAAATAATCTCACAAAATAAACAAAATGATCTTGTTTTCTGTTTGAAATAAGATTTTTTTTTTCTTAATTAGATTATTGTATTGTTCTAAGCAAAAACTCACTTAATTTTGACTTGTTTTTTTTTTCTGAAAACAAGAAAATAATTATTTACTTGTCTAGAAAATCCTTCTTGATTTAAATTGTATATTTTGGCTGGAAACAAGACAAAAAATCTAAGTAAGAAAATTATTTTTGCGGTGTACGCTTGAATTGGATCAACAAAGGTCAGAAGCAAAGTCATAGGGTAATAAAATGGGATTAAATACATAAAGGAAACAAAAAGTAACTGGCATTACTTTTTTGAAAAAGAAACTGAGATATTTTCTTGGAAATTAGTTTCTAGTTACTTGAAATAAGTCATATTATTACGTAACTTGCTTTACTTGTAATGCGTTCCCCCCAGCACTTGCTTGTGTATTAAATCAAGTAAGAAATTGCCGAATATCCATTGGATTTGGACCACCAAGGGGTTTCATAACTCGTTCGCTCACCCCTTTTGGAAATCACAAGTGTGAAACGTTCCTTAAAGAGCTGTTAAAAGCATCACTAACACGAGGTTACAATGCATTAACCCGGGGTTAAGTGTAGTGTGTAAAGCCCGTTTGATGTGTTGCTTTGACAGTCGTTAGTTCCACAGACAGTCATTTAGTGCCGTCTCCAGTGCACTGCGGCAGCGCGAGTATGCGAAAGAGCGCCAAAACCACCAGGAAATGGAATATTTGGAAATTCCAAAATAGATCTTCAAAACGGTTTGAAAATTCCAAAGAATTCCGAAGGCCAGACTCCCGTTACTCAGACATTAAGAGGGTGTTTATCAACAATCTGCGGCTGGTAAAAAAAACACTAACCGCGCTTTGCTTAGCTAAAAGTGGAAGCGCAGAATAAACACCAGTTCTTCTGCAAGGAAACCTAATGTAAAATTAATGCATCTGGCAAACTGTTGCCAGCCGCAGCGTTCAACTGTTTTACTCCGCGTCTGAAGCCAGCAACAAAGCTGACCCTAGACTCCCAAGAATCTTCAAAGCCTGCCATTTGTTTGTCCCCGCTTTCCCTGGGGTTTTTTCAAGACTGGCTCTGAGCTGTAAATCACACGGCAGAATATCGGGCCTAGTTAGCGTTCGCGTTTGAATGGGAGGAGACGAGACTTGGAATGGCTTTGAGAGACAGACAGGAATCATAACAAAGGAAAATAGCTGTGGAACCGACTCGCCTGCTGAAATACAGCTGCACTTATTATTATGATGTTTTCGCTCTCCGTCAGCCGCTTTTATTGCAGTCGCTTTGTGCACAATTTTGGTTTCCGTTAAATAAGTGGAGTGTATGTTTGAGGTGAAGACACCGAAGAGGGGTCGTTTCTAGCCGTCAACCCTTTTTCCAGCCTTGAACCAGCTGCAGAATGAATCACAAAAACAAACTTTGTTTTGAAGCAACAAAATAAAGTGAAACGGATTTCCCGTGGAGCTTTGCGGATGACAACAACACTAAAATATAGAACAATGTACAGGGATCATACAAAATGCATGCTATTTTTTATTTAATACTGACCTGATCAAGATATTTCACATAAAAGACATTTACATATAGTCCACAAGAGAAAACAATAGTTGAATTTATCAAAAAATTAACCATTTCAAAATTTTACATATACATACACTGTGATCCACAGCTGTGTTTTTTTGTTTAGTGATAGTTGTTCATGAGTCCCTTGTTTGTCCTGAACAGAAAAATCCTTCAGGTCCCACAAATTCTTTGGTTTTCAGCATTTCTGTGTATTTGAACTTTTTTTAAATTTTGAAATCCATCTTTTCACACTGAGAAACTCATATGCAACTATTACAAAAGGTTCAAACGCTCACTAATGCTTTAGAAGGAAAAACCATGCATTACGAGCCAAGGGTGAAAACTTTGAAAAAAATGAGAATGTGTACATTTTTCTCATTTTGCCTAAAGATCTTTTTTTTTTATTTATTTATTACTGTCCTTCAGAAGTTACAGAAGACACTTACATACAGGGTTGCCAGGTTTTCAGATCAAAACCCACCCAATTGCTACTCAAAACTAGCCCAAAAGTAGCCAAATCGCGATTTTAGGGGTGGTCCCCATTAAAAAAGCATTCCAGGAGGTAAAATACATGTTTTTTGGCGAGGTTCCCCTGGTAAAATTAGCATTTCAGAGGCTAAATACTGCGTTATTGGGGTCGCTTCAACCCGTGGACTTGGCAACACTGCTTACATGTTCCCCAGAAGACAAAATAAAATAAAATTTATCCTGATCCTCAAATTCAAAAAGTTTTCATCCCCTGTTTTCACACAGTATTTTTTTTATAAAGGTTTTTATAAATTCAACTATTATTTTCTCTTTATGTAAACATCTTTTATGTGAAATATCTCATTCAGGTCAGTACTAAATAAAAAATAACATGCATTTTATATGATCCCTCTTGTTTTAGCCAAAATTAACGTTTCAGCTGTGTATATATGTGACCCTGAACCACAAAACCAGTCATAAGTGTCAATTTTTCAAAACTGAGATTAGTACATCATCTGAAATCTGAATAAATAAGCTTTTCATTGATGCATAGGACAATATTTGGCCGAGATACAACTATTTGAAAATCTGCAATCTGAGGGTGCAAAAAAATCTAAATATTGAGAAAATCGCCTTTAAAGTTGTCCAAAAGAAGTTCTTTGCAATGCATATTACTAATCAAAAATTAAGTTTTGATATATTTGTGGTAGAAAATTTACAAAATGTCATGGAACATGATCTTTACTTAAAATCCTAATGATTTTTGGCACAAAAGAAAATTTTTTGGATATTACTACAAATATACCAGTGCTACTTATGACTGGTTTCGTGGTCCAGGGTCACATATATTGAAATGTTTTTTTTTATAAATATTAAATATATTTTTTTTCATCTTAGTGGGAATTTGTCAAATTAAGCGCACAAAATAAATAAATAAATACAACTGCATGCTTTTTTTTCCCCCTTAACCCAGCTATTGCACTCTATATACTCATTGCTTTTTTATTTAATGGGCGTATAGCTCATATTTGATAGCCACATATCCTTTTGAGCTTAACATCTTTCATGCATGTTTAAAATGGTCATCATGACATGATTTTGACATGAAATCAGAGTAAACGTCTTCTATTATTAAAAGTACTATATTAAGAATTTAGCACGTATCTGATGACAGCCGGCTTGATCGGCTTCATTTACTTGTCAGAAATCTCGTCGGGAAGCCTAGCTTTAAAGCCGAGTCCATGCTAAAGCTAATTAATTCAGGATATGTCAGCCTTTACGGAGCGGGAACGCTTGAAAAGCGACAGCTATGTAATGAGTTCAAGTAGGACGTCCCCAGTAAAAAAAAAAAAAATTAAATAAATAAAAAAGCCATGGTGTTTCAGTCATTTGGGGTTGAATATTGTGCCATTTGAAGATTAAATTACTACGTTTCACATGCATTCGGGCGAAACGACCGCCTGGGGAGGGAAGTATTTTTAATGTTTGTTTGAAGGGCTGCCCATCACTCGCTCCGCATAGCGGGCATCAAAGCTGGGAAGACATCATCGAAATCCCACTTCTTTAGCCAAATTCTGCAGCGCTGCAATTACTATTCACCCCTTAAAGCAGACGCTGAGAAGTTTTTAACCTTTTCACTGACCTCCGATCAGTCTCAGATGCTGTTTCCCAGTCCTCTCCCCGCGTGTCGGCTCTAGGGATTTAACTTTAGCGACAAGGCCATATGCATTCCTGCAGCGTCCGCAGGTGACCGTGTAATCCTCTTAACTGACCTATCAAAGATGTGCTCTTTTTGTTTTGTAGCCGTGACCCCATTCTTAATATGGAATACTGAAGATAAAGCCTGTTGTGGTGTGACCGTTATAGTTGCATGCAAGGTTATTATAGTTTTGCATTTTTAATGTTTAAGTTTTCAACTTTGCAATACATTTTAGTTTAGTTTTAGTTAGTTTCATTAATGGTCTTGTTAGTTTTAGTTCAAAACTAACATTTCTATTTCGTTTTTATACATTTAGTTTGAGTTTTAGTCGTTATAGTTTAGCATAGTTAACAGAACACTTCCAGAGCGCACACACACACAAAAAGATATTTATTTCAGCTTTATTTATTTATTGTTTGCAGAGTTGGCATTTAACTCTGTGCTTGACTCTGAAGAGCAAAAATAACATAAGGGTTTGAGATACAAAAATGAAAAAAATGCAATTTAGTGAAAAAGGCTAAGGCTAAAGGAAAATTAAAATTGATGTCTGTACAGTAGAACTGTAGGAAAAGAAAGTTCAGCACTCTTCAGCAATGAGGAAAAAAAGCACAAATGTTAGTTCATCTAAAGTAAGTTTTGCTTATTAGTACACTAGTAAAAAATGCTTTTCTTACTTAGATTTTTGTCTTGTTTCTAGCCAAAATATCTAAAAATTATTAAACCAAGAAGGATTTTCTAGACAAGTACAAATTATTGTCTTGTTTTTTTCTGAAAACAAGTCAAAATTAAGTGTGTTTTTGCTTGAAACAAGCTAAATAATCTCCCAGTATGGTTTTTTTCGTTTTCAGTTTGAAATAAGATTATTTTGCTTACCCCATTGGCAGATTAATTAGCTTGTTTTAAGCAAAAACTCACTTAATTGTGACTTATTTTTTTCTGAAAATAAGACAATAATTCTTACTTGTCTGGAAAATCCTTCTTGATTTAAGAATTTTTAGATATTTTGGCTAGAAACAAGACAAAAATGTAAGTAAGAAAGATTTGATTAAGTTAGATTTTTTTGTCTTATTTTCAACCAAAATATCTAAAAATTATTAAATCAAGAAGGATTTTCTAGACAAGTACAAATTATTGTCTTGTTTTTTTCTGAAAACAAGTCAAAATTAAGTGTGTTTTTGCTTGAAACAAGCAAAATAATCTCCCAATGGGGTAAGCAAAATACTCTTGTTTTTTTTTTTCATTTTCTGTTTGAAATATGATTATTTTCCTTACCCCATTGGCAGATTATTTTGCTTGTTTTAAGCAAAAACTCACTTAATTGTGACTTCTTTTTTCTGAAAACAAGACAATAATTTTTACTTGTCTGGAAAATCCTTCTTGGTTTAAGAATTTTTAGATATTTTGGCTAGAAACAAGACAAAAAATGCAAGAAAAGCATTTTTTTTTTGCACTGTAAGAGCTTTGAAGAATGCACTGCAAAAATGCTTTTCTTACTTAGATTTTTTTTGTCTTGTTTTCAACCAAAATATCTAAAAATTCTTAAATCGAAGGATTTTCTAGACAAGTAAACATTATTGTCTTGTTACAAAAATAACATAAGGGTTTGAGATACAAAAAAGAAAAAAATGCAATTTAAAGTATAATAACAATGAAATCTTGTTAGTGCAATCAAAGAATTGATTCGTGCAGCGCTGGGAGTAAAGAATCTGTGGTCAAGGGCAGCATTAAATGTTTTGAAGGCTACCGAATCACAAAGTCTAGTAGTCTAGTTGTTAAACAAACAAATCTACTAATGCGTTTTCGCCTTTCTTATGTTATTTTGAATTTGTTTGCCAAACCTCCAACCTTTGTATGCATGATGCCAGAAATCGAAAAATTTTTTTTGGCAATTATTATTTTATTTTAGTTCGCTTTTCAGTAGTTGTTGCTAGTTTTGTTTAGTTTTAGTTTTTCATTTATTATGATTTTTTATTTTATTTCAGTTTACGAAAATGTTTTTTAACCAGTCGTTTTTGTCTTAGTTTCAGTTTTCTTTACGATAATAACCTTGGTTGCATGCATCATGCTATTGCTTACCTCTTGCAAATTTGTCAGTTGTCAAGCATGGAAATTTTAAGCCAAGTTGCATGCCACCAGGGGGCACTCAGCGTGCCACGTTTTTAAAACAACTGCTCTAAGTGATCCATTAGTTTAAGTAGTTTGTGCACATAAACACTCCCTACTGTTTGTGAATTAATAGCAGTCCCTTCTGTCGGGAGTATTTATGTCCTTACAGTCAAGAATTGTTTAGCTCAGCATTTCTGCGTTTAGCTCAAGGAAGTTTTTCAGCTTGTGTTAGCATGGACAGAGTCAGTATAAAAGTGTTTAAAAGTAAAAAACAGACCTGCAGGTGGTAGTTTCTTTCATCTAAAGGTTTTGCGTCTGGCACGTTTCGCCACGCACATCTCAAAGGATTCCTTTTCAAACAAGCTTCTGTCTGAAGCTTCGCTCGCTGGTAAATGAAGAATCATGGGGTTAAGTATTGATAATTAGCCACTGAAGACTGGGGCTATTTTTGAGGAAATATTTGTGAATAGAGAAGAGCTCTAATGGGCCCTCAGTGTCAGGATACCAGCTTGGCACTGGATCTAATTGGATTTACCGCATGCTGGTAATCCTGCCTTGGCACATGAGTATTGACACTGAGCAGATGGGCAACCCCTCACCCATTTTGATGCCCCCGTCGCCTCCTGCTTCCACGCACGCGGAAAGACGCGCTCGTGGCCCGTGACTCAGTCGGCAGACCGAACGAGTTCCCTCAAGATGCCAAGCCGCTCTGTCAACAATGGCTCCGCTTTACTCCTTTTATCTTACGCTGCTTTCCTCCGCTGTGTTTTCATTGGCATCCCGTTCCCAGAGCTCATTTTCGGGTCAGCCGGCAGCTCACAATTACACAAATGGTCGCCACAGACTTCCCAGTTTTGCCCCACTGACACATCTTGTTTTCCGCTCATCCCAGCAGTTTTCCTTATCCCCCAATACTTAGCTCTGACTTTCAAACCCGGTTAAAGCAGACAGCGATGCGGTGTGGACCACAATTAAAGTTTCCCATTGCTGGAGCCCTCAAACCCCTCAAAACTTTTTCCATAAAAGTATTCATTAGCCCTTTTCCTCCCCTGTTTCCCCCCGAAGTACTGTACTGGAACGGGATTGTAATGTTATAACAGTAATGATAATTTTGTGGAAAAGTCAAGTCAAGTTTATTTGTATAGCGCTTTTCACAATATTACAGCAAATTAAAGTTTGTACAATATATTTAGTAGCAGCTTAATAGTGGTGACTATGCCAAGTTGATGTACATATGGCCCAGATGTTTCGTAATGATCTGGTAATAATCAGTTAATGACGTAATCGAACATTCAAACACTATTAACAGTAAAGATTTTATGTTGCAATCAAACTACAGTAGTAAAATTCGATAGTGATGTGTTGATTCAGGGCTGGCATCATCTGAAGTCCTCCGAGAGATTGCCATCATCTCTTCTTATGTGTTCCTGATCCAGACTGAAGCTTGTGTAATTCCTAGTTAGTTATATCAATCCCGTGGCAGAAACAGAGTACAAATAGGAACGTAATTAGTCTAGTTGTTAAACAAACAAATCTAATGCGTTTTCGCGTTTCTTATGTTAATTTGAATTTGTTGGCCAAACCTCCGATCTTTGTATGCATGATGCCAGAAATCGAAAATGATAATTTATTTTTGCCAATTATTATTTTATTTTAGTTCGTTTTTCAATAGTTGTTGCTAGTTTCGTTTAGTTTTAGTTTTTCATTTATTATGATTTTTTTATTTTATTTCAGTTTACGAAAATGCTTTTTAACCAGTCGTTTTCGTCTTAGTTTCAGTTTTCGTTTACGATAATAACCTTGGTTGCATGCATCATGCTATTGCTTACCTTGTGCAAATTTGTCAGTTGTCAAGCATGGAAATTATAAGCCAAGTTGCATGCCACCAGGGGGCACTCAGCGTGCCACGTTTTAAAACATTCAAACACTATTAACAGTAAAGGTTTTATGTTGCAATCAAATCAGTAGTAAAATTCGATAGTGATGTGTTGATTCAAGGCTGGCATCATCTGAAGTCCTCAGAGAGATTGGCATCATCTCTTCTTATGTGTTCCTGATCCAGACTGAAGCTTGTGTAATTCCTAGTCAGTTATATCAATCCCGTGGCTGAAACAGAGAACAAATAAGAACATAATTAGCATAGCTGCTGTTCGAACCAAGCAAAAATAATTTGTCAACCAAAGCTAAAGATTAATAATGTGCATTTGATCAGAAATAGCTGCAGTAAAAGATTATGAGATGCATTATTTGAATGCTTGGCTAAAAAGATTTGTCTTTAATCTAGATTGTTTCAACCCTGAACCTTATCAGGAAGGCTATTCCAGAGTTTGGGAGCCAAATGTGACAAGCTCTACCTCCTTAAGGACTTTGCTATTCTAGGTACTACCCAGAGTCTTGAGTTTTGCGACCTTAGGGAGTGTGATGATTGTAGCGCGGTAAAACTAGAAAACTAGTTAGGTATGCAGGAGCTGAACCATTTAGGGCCTTATAGGTAAAAAGTAATATTTTGTAGTTGATACGGACCCTAATAGGAAGCCAGTGCATAGACTTTAAAATTGGGGTAATATGATCATATTTTCTTGACCTGGTAAGGACTCTAGCAGGTGCATTTTGGACGAACTGTAGCTTGTTTATTGAAGATTCAGGACAGCCACCTAGTAATGCATTACAATAGTCCAGCCTAGAGCTCATAAATGCACTTTTCTGCATCAGAAACAGGTAACATGTTTCGTAGCTTGGCAATGTTCCTAAGATGGAAGAATGCTGTTTTTGTAACACTGGAAATATGATTTTCAAAAGACAAGTTGCTGTCTAATATAGCTGTAGTGGAAGTAACAGTACATCCGTCTAGTTGCAGATTGTAATCCAAGTGGTGGAAAAGTGTAAGGTGAGGCAAAAGTGGTGAGGCATCCCAAAAGTCTCCCAGGATTAAGCAGATCTGGCTGTTTTTGATTGCCATCGCCTCATATTGCCATATCTTTGGGGCGCTGAACTTTGATTGAGGGGCGAGTCAAGACTACACAAATCAGATCAGATCTGCTTTTTTAATTAAAAGATATTTCTACAAGCGTGAGTGGGCTTTCTCAGATCTTATTTCGCTTTTTTTCCGGTTGGGTGATTTGCTTGGGGTGTGTTGTAGTTCAGGGCTTCTTTAAATGTAAACTTAATCTTTAGCCTCTTTAACAGATGAAGAGGAATGGAAGATATCGAAAAGCCATTTCGGTTATCCTGTGAAGCATGATAAGCACTGAATGAAACTATTCTTTTCTTCTTACAGGAATCATTCACCAGATGAAAGGGGACTACGAGACCGCTCTGAAGCTGCACAAGGCTCATCTATCCATCGCCCAGGAGCTGAATGACTATGCCGCCCAGGGCAGAGCATATGGAAACATGGGCAACGCTTACAATGCCCTTGGTGCCTTCGACCAGGCCGTGCGCTACCACCGACAAGAGCTGCAGATTTCCATGGAGGTTAATGATCGTGCCTCGCAGGCTTCGACGCATGGAAACCTGGCAGTGGCCTACCAAGCTCTGGGGGCGCACGATCGGGCCTTGCAACATTACCAGAATCATCTGAACATCGCCCGAGAGTTGAGGGACATCCAGAGCGAGGCTCGTGCCTTGGGCAACTTGGGTAATTTCCACTGCTCCCGGGGAGAGTTCCCCCAAGCCGTACCCTACTATGAACAATACCTACGGCTTTCCCCGGACTTGCAGGATATGGAGAGCGAGGGTAAGGTCTGCCACAACTTGGGATATGCGCACTACTGTCTGGGAAACTTCCAGGAGGCGGTGAAGTACTACGAACAAGATCTGGCACTTGCTAAGGACCTCCACGACAAGTTAAGCCAAGCCAAAGCCTACTGTAATCTTGGCCTGGCCTTCAAGGCTCTTGGCGACTACAGCAAGGCCGAGGAGTGCCAGAAGTACCTTCTTTCCTTGGCTCAGTCATTGAACAACTCGCAGGCCCGCTTCCGCGCCTTGGGCAACCTGGGAGACATCTTCCTTTGCAAAAAGGACGTTCCCGGAGCGGTCAAGTTTTACGAGCAGCAGTTGTCCTTGGCCCACCAAGTCAAGGATCGTAAGATGGAGGCGAACGCCTACGCCGCTTTGGGAGCCGCCTACCGGATGCTACAGAAGTTTGACAAGGCCTTAGGGTACCACACCCAGGAACTCGAGGTGTATCAGGAGTTGGGCGACATCCAGGGAGAGTGCCAGGCTCACGGACACCTCGCTGCCGTCTACATGTCACTTGGAAAGTACACCATGGCCTTTAAGTGCTACGAGGAACAGCTGGAGCTCGGCCAGCGGCTGAAGGACCCCAGCGTTGAGGCCCAGGTTTACGGTAACATGGGCATCACAAAAATGAACATGGGAGTAATGGAGGAGGCCATTGGGTATTTTGAGCAACAGTTGGCGATGCTGCAGCAGCTCAGTGGCAACGAGGCCGTGCTGGACCGTGGTCGTGCTTATGGGAACTTGGGAGACTGCTATGACTCGCTGGGAGATTTTGAAGAGGCAATTAAGTATTACGACCAGTATCTCTCCGTGGCACAGAGCCTCAGCCACATGCAGGACCAGGAGAAGGCATACAGAGGTCTTGGCAATGGACACAGGTAAGAACTTAAGTCTTGTGTTGCTTATCACTTTACACTGGCCCCAAAATGTACTTGCACACACAAACAACACTTAGATCTGTTTGACTTCTTTTAAAAATATCCTTAAACTTGTTTTCAGTTTGCATCTTGAATATAAGTGCATTTTGTCTCACGCCACTGGCAGATTTTTTCTCTTGTTTATAACACAAAACAAGTGCACTCATTTTAAAGACACTTTCTATAAAAACAAGACCTAATATCTTATGCAGTGTTGCGTCTCGACTAAATTATATCTTGTTTTAGGGATTTTCAAATATTTTAGTCTTAAGAACTCATTAAGGTGTCTCTGTTTAATGTCTTGAACTGCATTTGTGGTAAATCTATCTTGAGGTAATTTTGAGATGTTGGAAAATAAGACAAATACTTGACATGTACATGTTTTGATTTTAAACCGGACTTATTTTAGTGAAACGCCTCGTGATTTGATATTCTGTTATCTGATCAAATAGCATGCATGCATTTTTACGTGACATAAAAGGATAGTTCACCTAAGGATGAAAAGTGTTAGGATTTGCCTTCAGGCTGTTTTAAATCTTAAATCTTCTGTTGAGCACAGAAGATGATGTTTTGTATGGAGGCAAACAGGGCCACATAAACTTGCAAAAGAATTGAAGTATTGCAAAATAAAGTAAAGTTTTGCAAACGAATATTAAAGTATTGAGAAAAAATAAATGTGCTTTTTGCAAACAAAAATAAAGAATTACAAAATAAAATTAACTATTGCAATAAGAAAATAAGTTTTGCAAACAAAAATAAAAAATTGCAAAAGAAAATTAACTATTGCAATAAGAAAATAAGTTTTGCAAACAAAAATGAAGAATTGCAAAAGAAAATGAAACAGAGCAAAAGCAATGATTTTACAATAAATATTTTCCATTGCCATATCTATTAATTTGGTTTGCAACGCTGCTCTTATTTTGCGTTTCAGTCAAGTGTGAGCTTGCAATACTGTTTTTCCTTTGCATTTCACATTTCTGCGCATTTCACTTTCTGACACTGTTTAGACATTAGTCAAGGGACTCCAAAATATAAATTCATTTATATTTTGCAATTTTGTATTTTTTGTTTGCAAAACTTTTTTTTTTCTCACAATACAACATTTTATTTTGCAATTCTTTATTTTTGCTTGCAAACTTCTTTTTTTCTCACAATACAACATTTTATTTTGCAATTCTTTATTTTTGCTTGCAAAACTTTTTTTTCCTCACAATACAACATTTTATTTTGCAATTCTTTATTTTTGCTTGCAAACTTCTTTTTTTTTCTCACAATACAACATTTTATTTTGCAATTCTTTATTTTTGCTTGCAAACTTCTTTTTTTTCTCACAATACAACATTTTATTTTGCAATTCTTTATTTTTGCTTGCAAAACTTCTTCTTTTCTCACAATACAACATTTTATTTTGCAATTCTTTATTTTTGCTTGCAAAACTTTTTTTTTCTCACAATACAACATTTTATTTTGCAATTCTTTATTTTTGCTTGCAAACTTCTTTTTTTCTCACAATACAACATTTTATTTTGCAATTCTTAATTTTTGCTTGCAAAACTTTTTTTTCCTCACAATACAACATTTTATTTTGCAATTCTTTATTTTTGTTTGCAAAACTTCTTTTTTTTCTCACAATACAGCAATTTATTTTGCAATTCTTTATTTTTGCTTGCAAAACTTTTTTTTTCTCACAATACAACATTTTATTTTGCAATTCTTTATTTTTGCTTGCAAAACTTTTTTTTTCTCACAATACAACATTTTATTTTGCAATTCTTTATTTTTGCTTGCAAACTTCTTTTTTTTCTCACAATACAACATTTTATTTTGCAATTCTTTATTTTTGCTTGCAAACTTCTTTTTTTTCTCACAATACAACATTTTATTTTGCAATTCTTTATTTTTGCTTGCAAAACTTTTTTTTTCTCACAATACATTTTATTTTGCAATTCTTTATTTTTGCTTGCAAACTTCTTTTTTTTCTCACAATACAACATTTTATTTTGCAATTCTTTATTTTTGCTTGCAAAACTTTTTTTTTCTCACAATACAACATTTTATTTTGCAATTCTTTATTTTTGCTTGCAAAACTTTTTTTTTCTCACAATACAACATTTTATTTTGCAATTCTTTATTTTTTTCTTGCAAAACTTTTTTTTCTCACAATACAACATTTTATTTTGCAATTCTTTATTTTTGCTTGCAAAACTTTTTTTTTTCTCACAATACAACATTTTATTTTGCAATTCTTTATTTTTGTTTGCAAAACTTATTTTTTTCTCACAATACAACATTTTATTTTGCAATTCTTTATTTTTGCTTGCAAACTTCTTTTTTTCTCACAATACATTTTATTTTGCAATTCTTTATTTTTGCTTGCAAACTTCTTTTTTTCTCACAATACATTTTATTTTGCAATTCTTTATTTTTGCTTGCAAACTTCTTTTTTTCTCACAATACATTTTATTTTGCAATTCTTTATTTTTGCTTGCAAAACTTCTTTTTTTCTCACAATACAACATTTTATTTTGCAATTCTTTATTTTTGCTTGCAAAACTTTTTTTTTTCTCACAATGCAACATTTTATTTTGCAATTCTTAATTTTTGCTTGCAAAACTTTTTTTTCCTCACAATACAACATTTTATTTTGCAATTCTTTATTTTTGCTTGCAAACTTCTTTTTTTTCTCACAATACAACATTTTATTTTGCAATTCTTTATTTTTGTTTGCAAAACTTCTTTTTTTTCTCACAATACAGCATTTTATTTTGCAATTCTTTATTTTTGCTTGCAAAACTTTTTTTTTTCTCACAATACAACATTTTATTTTGCAATTCTTTATTTTTGTTTGCAAAACTTCTTTTTTTCTCACAATACAACATTTTATTTTGCAATTCTTTATTTTTGTTTGCAAAACTTCTTTTTTTCTCACAATACAACATTTTATTTTGCAATTCTTTATTTTTGCTTGCAAAACTTTTTTTTTTCTCACAATACAACATTTTATTTTGCAATTCTTTATTTTTGCTTGCAAAACTTTTTTTTTTCTCACAATACATTTTATTTTGCAATTCTTTATTTTTGTTTGCAAAACTTCTTTTTTTCTCACAATACAACATTTTATTTTGCAATTCTTTATTTTTGCTTGCAAAACTTTTTTTTTTCTCACAATACAACATTTTATTTTGCAATTCTTTATTTTTGCTTGCAAAACTTTTTTTTTTCTCACAATACAACATTTTATTTTGCAATTCTTTATTTTTGTTTGCAAAACTTCTTTTTTTCTCACAATACAACATTTTATTTTGCAATTCTTTATTTTTGCTTGCAAAACTTTTTTTTTTCTCACAATACAACATTTTATTTTGCAATTCTTTATTTTTGCTTGCAAAACTTTTTTTTTTCTCACAATACAACATTTTATTTTGCAATTCTTTATTTTTGTTTGCAAAACTTCTTTTTTTCTCACAATACAACAATTTATTTTGCAATTCTTTATTTTTGCTTGCAAAACTTTTTTTTTCTCACAATACAACATTTTATTTTGCAATTCTTTATTTTTGTTTGCAAAACTTCTTTTTTTCTCACAATACAACATTTTATTTTGCAATTCTTTATTTTTGTTTGCAAAACTTCTTTTTTTCTCACAATAAAACAATTTATTTTGCAATTCTTTATTTTTGCTTGCAAAAAGCACATTTATTTTTTTTCTCAATACTTCAATTTTTGTTTGCAAAACTTTATTTTCTTTTGCAATGCTTCAGTTCTTTTGCAAATATATACGGCCCTGGATTGTCTCCATAGTTTTGTACAGTGTTCCTGTTTTATTCATGCAATGGAAGTCGGTTGGATTCAAAACAACGCTGGGCCCCACTGACTTTTTATTTGTATTTAGAAAGACAAGAAACTACTTTTAGACGCCACTGTAAAAAAATGTGCAGAAGTCTTGGTCACTTCAATGTAATATGCTCTTAGACAAGTTTAGATTACTTTGTTTTACACAGTGTGAGTGATTTATTAGCATTCTTGAGCTGTGGAGTCTCGTGATGATGCAACAGGCTGCTTGTTATTCCAGTTGCTTGGATCTGATAGAGGCACTTACTGCGTCAGGGCTGCATGTGGACTGACACCATGAGGTCAGCAGGCGGACACAGAGCGCTCTCACAACACGCAACAGATTGAAAATGGGATTGTTTTGTATCAGAGCATGACCCCACCTTCAACACTCATGCCGAAATGACAGTATGCTGGGCTGCACACATGTACACAGAGATGCATACAGCATAAAAGCACTTTATGTGCTTCTCACATCCAAATTGGGGATTCAGTGTCACTTGAGTGTGTCAATATTTTTTTTCAGAGGACTTATTTACATTTTAGGTTTGTTTTTGTTTTATAAGTGCTTATTTGCATTTGAGTTTACTTGGTAAATAAGTTGCATGCTTATTATTCTTGCAAGGCAGTATCAAATATTTACAGTTCTGTTGGCAAATAAAAATGAGAAATTAGGCAACATCTTAAATAGTGCAGTTATTTAATCCACGCCCATTTCATTTCCTAAAAACTGTTATTTACCATTTGCATATCCTTACTTTTCTTCTGACTTATGAGTATGAGAGGAGTTTTAATAGCTTCTCTAAAATATGCTTCAGTGTAGCAAACAAGCAAAGTTAGAATTCAGTTTGTTTCCATGAATCATTTCAAATTGATTAGTTGCTTGATTTTAATACTCTGATTTAAAGATTTGCTTGTTTGATTTTTCAGATTACACTCACTTTAATCCATGTGGCATTTGATAAGCAGAAACATTTAATTACTATATGCACTATAGCTATATGTACAGTTAAGGTCAAAAGTTTACACACACCTTGCAGAATCTGCAAAATGTTAATTATTTTAACAAAATAAGAGGGATCAAACAATAAGAAAATAGATGTTACTTTTATTTAATACTGACCTGGATATCTATATTTAATTTTAAAGATGTATAGATATAGTCCACAAAAGAATATTGATAAAAAGTTTACATACGCTTGATTCTTATTACTGTGTTGCTAACTGAATGATCCACAGCTGTGTTTTGTTTTTTTGTTTGTTTAGTGATAGTTGTTTATGAGTCTCTTGTTTGTCCTGGACATTTAAACTGCCTGCTGTTTTCTTCAGAAAAATCCTTCAGTTCCCACAAATTCTTCGGTTTTTCAGCATTTTTGTGTATTTGAACCCTTTCCAACAACGACTGTATGATTTTGAGGTCCATCTTTTCACACTGAGGACAACTGAGAGACTCATATGCAATTATTACAGAAGGTTCAAACACTCACTGATGCTCCAGAAGGAAAAATTACACATAAAGAGTCAGGGGGTGAAAACTTTTGAACACAATGAAGATGTGTGCATTTTTCTTATTTTGCCTAAATATCATATTTGTTTTTCATTTAGTACTGCCTTTCAGATTCTGTAGAAGGTGCTTACATGTTTCCCAGAAGACCAAATAAGTTAAATTTACCCTGATCTTTAAATTCAAAAAGCTTCAAAAAGCTCTTAATGCATGTTTTTTCCTTCTGGAGCATCAGTGAGAATTTGAACCTTCTGTAATAGTTGCATATGAGTCCCTGTATGAAAAGATGCATCTCAAAATCATAAAGTCAAATACACAAAAATGCTGGAAAATGAAAGAATTTGTGGGACCTGCAGGATTTTTTTGGAAACAGCTGGCAGTTTAACTGTTCAGGACAAACAAGAGATTTCTGAACAACTATCACTAAACAATAATAAAAACACAGCTGTGGATCATTCAGGTAACAGCACAGTATTAAGAATCAAACATTTGTGAACCTTTCAAAGGGGTCGTTTTTATAAATTCAACTAACATTTTCTATGTAGACTATATATAAATGTCTTTTATGTAAAATATCTTATTCAGGTCAGATGAATTTTGTTTGATCACTCTATTTTGGTAAAATATGCATATCTTTTGTAGATTCTGCATGGTGTATGTACACTTTTGACCAAAACTATATATATATATATATATATATATGGAGCATAAGGAGATCCTGTGAGCATTTTTGAAAGAAACGCAAACAAATCTTTGAAATCAGAGTTTTAAATCAATTCCCTGATGTTGAGCCACTGCATTGCAAATACGTAAATAAATCTGCTCTTTATATTGCATTTCATACACTACCAAAAAGCCCAATGCTTTTACTGTAGTTTCAACAACAGATTTATTGTTTTATGGTTTGATTTGAGTGAAACACCCCTTACTTTGACATTCTGTTAGCAGAATATAATTCAAGTAATTTAAAGAGACAGTCCACCCAAAAAATAAACACTGACGCCGTTTTAAAATGTATTTGCTTGATCCCTCAAAAGCACGTAGCTATGCGCTCCGTATATGTCTTGCCATCTTTTTTAATGATATAAGGCCTTTGTGTCATTTGGAGCGACCACTCATCATGTGGTGCGACCAATAACAGCAATATAAATATTAAATTAAAAAGAAGTTATCTAATTTCAGTGGCTGAAATATGAATCTATGCTACAGTATGCTTAAGTGAATGGCATTTTTAAAACATTTTTATCAAGTCTGCTAACTACATTAAAAAAAAAAAAACTTTGAAATTCTAGAACAAAAACATGAGATCATTACTTACAAAAACTCAACAGAAATTCAGATCCTTTGTTTCTAAACACTTTAATCACTGAGAGCATCTAAATAAAAATGTTAAGGAAATTCATTAATTGTAATCTAAAGCATGGTCGCACCACATGACATTTTTTAAGGCTATGGCTGATTCATCTAGATGAGAAAACACTAAAATCACTTAATTTAACATTTTAATATGAATTTATGTGTACACAGCATTCTTAATGTTTGAACAACTACAAAAAAAAAATGACTGCAGTTAATGTTGTGTGCTGCACTTTTCACGCATCTTTTTTAAAATAGATTTTTAATGATGTAAGGCCTTTGTCATTTGGAGTGACCACTCATCATGTGGTGCGACCAGTAATAGCAATAACTGTATTCAGTTAAAAACAAGTTATCTAATTTTGGTGGCTGAAATATGAATCTATGCTACAGTATGCTTAAGTGAATGGAATTTTTAAACATTTTTATCAGTTTTATGCAATTTACAGAAAAATAAGGCTGCTAACTCCATTAAAAAAGGCAACTTTGAAATTCTAGAACAAAAATATGAGATCATTACTTACAAAAACAAAAGAAATTTAAACCCTTTGTTTCTAAACACTTTAATTATGGAGAACATCTAAATAAAAATGTTGAGCATGTTAAGGAAATTAATTAATTGTCATCTAAATCATGGTAGCGCCACATGACATTTTTAAAGGCTGTACTTTTCACGCATGTTTTTTTTTTTTTAATAGATTTTTAATGATATAAGGCCGTTGTGTCATTTGGAGCGACCACTAATCATGTGGTGCAACCAATAATAGCAATAACTGTATTAAATTAAAAGCAAGTTATCTAATTTCAGTGGCTGAAATATGAATCTGTGCTACAGTATGCTTAAGTGAATGGCATTTTTAAAACATTTTTATCAGTTTTATGCCATTTACAGAAAAATAAGTCTGCCAACTACATAAAAAAGGCAACTTTGAAATTTTAGAACAAAAATATGAGATCATTACTTACAAAAACTCAAACACTTTAATTACGGAGAGCATCTAAATAAAAATGTTAAGGAAATTCATTCATTGTCATCTAAATCGTGGTCGCACCACATGACATTTTTTAAGGCTATGGCTGATTCATCTAGATGAGAAAACACTAAAATCACTTAATTTAACATTTTAATATAAATGTATGTGTACACAACATTCTTAATGTTTGAACAAAAAAAAAAAAAAATGACTGCAATTAATGTTGTGTGCTGCACTTTTCACACATCTTTTTTTAAATACATTTTTAATGATATAAGGCAGTTGTGTCATTTGGAGCATCCACTCATCATGTGGTGCGACCAGTAATAGCAGTAACTGTGTTCAATTAAAAACAAGTTATCTAATTTCAGTGGCTGAAATATGAATCTATGCTACAGTATGCTTAAGTGAATGGCATTTTTAAAACATTTTTATCAGTTTTATGCAATTTACAGAAAAATAAATCTGCTAACTACATTAAAAAAGGCAGCTTTAAATTCTAGAACAAAACTATGAGATCATTACTTACAAAAACAAAAGAAATTTAAACCCTTTGTTTCTAAACACTTTAATTATGGAGAGCATCTAAATAAAAATGTTGAGCATGTTAAGGAAATTAATTAATTGTCATCTAAATCATGGTCGCACCACATGACATTTTTAAAGGCTGTACTTTTCACACATGTTTTTTTTTTAAAATAGATTTTTAATGATATAAGGCCGTTGTGTCATTTGGAGCGACCACTAATCATGTGGTGCAACCAATAATAGCAATAACTGTATTAAATTAAAAGCAAGTTATCTAATTTCAGTGGCTGAAATATGAATCTGTGCTACAGTATGCTTAAGTGAATGGTATTTTTAAAGCATTTTTATCAGTTTTATGCCATTTACAGAAAAATAAGTCTGCCAACTACATAAAAAAGGCAACTTTGAAATTTTAGAACAAAAATATGAGATCATTACTTACAAAAACTCAAACACTTTAATTACGGAGAGCATCTAAATAAAAATGTTAAGGAAATTCATTCATTGTCATCTAAATCCTGGTCGCACCACATGACATTTTTTAAGGCTATGGCTGATTCATCTAGATGAGAAAACACAAAAATGACTTAATTTCAAATGTTAATATGAATTTATGTGTACACAACATTCTTAATGTTTGAACAACTACAAAAAAATGACTGCAATTAATGTTGTGTGCTGCACTTTTCACACATCTTTTTTTTTTTTTAATAGATTTTTAATGATATAAGGCCTCTGTGTCATTTGGAGCAACCGCTCATCATGTGGTGCGAACAATAATAGCAATAACTGTATTAAATTAAAAACAAGTTATCTAATTTCTGTGGCTAAAATATGAATCATTGCTACAGTATGCTTAAGTGAATGGCATTTTTAAAACATTTTTATCAGTTTTATGCCATTTACAGAAAAATAAGTCTGCTAAGTACATAAAAAAGGCAACTTTGAAATTTTAGAACAAAAATATGAGATCATTACTTACAAAAACTCAAACACTTTAATTACGGAGAGCATCTAAATAAAAATGTTAAGGAAATTCATTCATTGTCATCTAAATCATGGTCGCACCACATGACATTTTTTAAGGCTATGGCTGATTCATCTAGATGAGAAAACACAAAAATGACTTAATTTCAAATGTTAATATGAATTTATGTGTACACAACATTCTTAATGTTTGAACAACTACAAAAAAATGACTGCAATTAATGTTGTGTGCTGCACTTTTCACACATCTTTTTTTTTTTTTTAATAGATTTTTAATGATATAAGGCCTCTGTGTCATTTGGAGCAACCGCTCATCATGTGGTGCGAACAATAATAGCAATAACTGTATTAAATTAAAAACAAGTTATCTAATTTCTGTGGCTAAAATATGAATCATTGCTACAGTATGCTTAAGTGAATGGCATTTTTAAAACATTTTTATCAGTTTTATGCAATTTACAGAAAAATAAAAAGATCACAAAATATGAGATCACAAATTCAGATCCTTTGTTTCTAAACACTTTAATCACTGAGAACATCTAAATAAAAATGTAAAGCATGTTAAGGTAATTAATTGATTGTCATCTAAATCATGGTCGCACCACATGACGTTTTTTGAAGGCTATGGCTGATTCATCTAGATGAAAAAAACACAAATCACTTAATTAAAAATTTTAATATGAATTTACGTGTACACAACATTCTTAATGTTTGAACATCTGCAAAAAACATTACTATTTGTTGTATTTTAAAATTTGCCTGTCAAAAATCCTTATACGTCAATGACTCATATATATAAATATATTAAAAAATATGGAGCATAAGGAGATCCTGTGAGCAGTTTTGAAAGAAACGCAAACAAATCTTTGAGATCAGAGTTTTGAACAGCTTTGCAAATACGTAAATAAATTTGCTTTATATTGCATTTCATACACTACCAAAAAGCCCAATGCTAAGATACCCAATACTTTTAGTTTTCAACAGCAGATTTATTGTCTTATGGTTTGATTTGAGTGAAACACCCTTACTTTGACATTCTTTTATTAGAAATAGCATTCAAGTAATTTAAAGAGATAATCCACCCAAAAATAAACAGTTTTAAAATTTATTTGCTTGATCCCTCAAAAGCACGAGTCGTTTGTGCGCAGCTATGCGCTTGTATATGTCTTCCCGTCATCCTCTTTGTGATCCATTTTAATTAACATCCAATCAGCCCTTTAAGTGTTCCAGCTCCCGTCACAAACCCTGGTGGACTCTGCTTACCTACAAGTATATAGGCATGGAAATATGATGAATGGTTTGCTGCAGGGGCCTGTCAAAGCTCGACGCTGAGGATTGTGGGAAGAGAACTCGCACAGGGCCCCGCGACGAGCCAGCTCCATCCAAACCCGAACCCCCGTGCTTCCCGCGGTCCGACGGGAAGCTAAATTACACTGTCAGATGTGACAATGCGCTCGGAGTCCCCCTCAGCGGAGAGGAGCTTTACCTCAGATAGCGCAGAAGAATCCAACAAGAACCTCATTAAAGGCCCGCGTTAAAAGCTATTTGTTTCATTTATATTGAAATGAGGCAGGGCCTTTCAACAAGACTGATGTTGCCGTAATTTCCAGTGACAGGACAACAAGGGGTAATGATGCATCGCTTTTATGCTACCTAAGTAGTGAGCGAGTCCCTGGCCTGTATGAATTAAGCCTGGATTTGTTATTCCACCGAGAGCCGATACCGAACCGCATTGGTGGACTACATTTCTCTTTCTAAATGAAGTTGCGTCTGCGCTGTCCTGCCACACCTGAGTGTTTCTCGAACAGCTCGTATCGATCTAAAGCACGCCGTCCCTCGCGGTTCCCTCAGATGCAGTATTTTAGCAGCGTTAAGCTAGGCTGGGTTTTGCGATTCTGTTTCATGTCAGAAGGTTCATATTAAAAGGAATACATGAATCTCAAAGTCGCTCTGTCAATTTGATATGAGCATGTAAACATTCTGGAGTCGAATTGAAATTTACATTGCGCTTATTTCTATTTGATTATACCACAGTCTGGAAGGAGACACACTGTGAGCTCATATAGCAGTAAGGCGTAAAATCACTGTAATGTCATAAAATGTTTTTTTATATATATATTTTTAATAATATAAGGCATTTGTGTCATTTGGGGTGACCACTCATCATGTGGTGCGACCAATAATAGCAATACCTGAATTAAATTAAAAACAAGTTATCTAATTTCAGTGGCTGAAATATGAATCTATGCTACAGTATGCTTAAGTGAATGGTATTTTTAAAAATGTTAAGCATGTTAAGGAAATTAATTAATTGTCATCTAAATCATGGTCGCACCACATGATATTTTTTAAGGCTGTACTTTTCATGCATGTTTTTTTAAAATAGATTTTTAATGATATAAGGCCGTTGTGTCATTTGGAGCGACCACTCATCATGTGGTGCGACCAATAATAGCAATACCTGAATTAAGTTAAAAACAAGTTATCTAATTTCAGTGGCTGAAATACGAATCTATGCTACAGTATGTGAATGGTATTTAAAAAAATGTTAAGCATGTTACAATACCTTTATTAAGTGAACTATTTTGAACTGTTGTTATTAAGTACATAATATAAAATATTATATTTTGTTATAAATTATATATATATATATATATATATATATATATATACACACATATATATATATATATATATATATATATAATAAATAATTTTATTACAATTATTTGTAATAATTAGATATTGTCATCTTTTATCATATTGCTGTTTTAAATACCATTCATCAAATTTGAATTTATATTATTATTAATTGATTTATTTATTTTCAATGTAACTCTCATATTTTTCAGTATTTTGGATTTACTCTCTAGTGTGAAATTATAGTAAAATAATTGAAATTGTAATTAAAAATAAAAGTGTATTTAGTAAAATTAACATATTTTATATAGTTCTATTTTTTGAAAATTTTAATAAGTAATTTTATTGAAATTATTAGTATTATTAATTATTGATTAGATATTGTCATCTTTTATCATATTGCTGTTGCTGTTTTACAATTATTTTATATTTAATCTTTTTTTTTAGTATTTTGGATTTACTTTTTTACTATATGTGTAATTTTTTTGTAAAATAAAAGAAATTGTAAATAAAATAAATAATAGTTTGTTAACATTAAGTACATAATATGTTATAAATATATATATATATATATATATATATAATATTTTTAATAGCTAATATTAATAATTATTGATTTGATAAATATATAATATATAATATTTCATTATATATATATTTCTTTTTTAGAAAAGAACTAATTATAATATTTTTAATTTTATTAAAAATTGTTGTAATAATTAGATATTGTCATCTTTATCATATTGCTGTTGTAAAAATTCACTGAAGTTGTAAATATATGCACTCTTGTGATCAAATTTTAATTTATAATATTATTAATTGATTGATTTATTTACAATGTAGCTCTCATATTTTTCAGTATTTCGGACCTTCGCTTCCATTACTGTGTGTGAAGTTTTTATAAAATAATAATGTTTATAAAAAAAAATCTTTTATCATTTTATCATATTGCTGTATGCACATATTGCTATATATTCATACACACACATTATACATAATATTTATTATATTAATTACAATTTTATTCAAATATGTTTATAATATCTTAATGTCTTCAAGCCGTGTAATTGCACTTATGCTTTACATTTTGTGATGCTATAAACAATCGCTGTACATGAGTCTGATGTTTCGCTGTCTTTTTCAGGGCGATGGGCAATCTCCAGCAGTCTCTGGTGTGTTTTGAGAAGCGTTTGGTGGTGGCGCATGAGCTGGGCGAGTGTGGAGGAAAAGCTCAGGCGTACGGAGAGCTGGGCAGCTTGCACAGCCAGCTGGGTAACTACGAGCAGGCCATCTCCTGCCTGGAGCGGCAGCTCGCCATCGCCCGCGACACCCAAGATCGATTGCTGGAGGGTGACGCCAGCTGCGGCCTGGGCACCGTGTACCAGCTGATGGGCGAACACGACACGGCCCTTCAGTTTCACCAACTGGACCTCCAGATCGCGGAGGAGACGGGCAGCGCCAGCTGTCAGGGACGGGCCTACGGAAACCTGGGGCTCACTTACGAGTCGCTGGGTAATTTCGAGCGTGCCGTGGTGTATCAGGAGCAGCACCTGAGCATCGCTGCTCAGACCAACGACCTGGTGGCCAAAACTCTGGCCTACAGCAGCCTGGGACGAACACACCACGCTCTGCAGAACTACTCGCAGTCCGTCATGTACCTGCAGGAAGGTGAGAGACTCTTCTGTGATGAAATGTGGAAAATAACTGTGCTTTACTCATCAAAATTGAATTATATTCTATCAAACTGAGATATATGTTAATCTGTATGTGGTTGCTAGCATGTTTGGAGTGTTGGTATGCGGTTGCTAGGGTGTTGGAGTGTTTGTATGCGGTTGCTAGGGTGTTTGGAGTGTTGGTGTGTTGTTGCTAGGGTGTTTGGAGTGTTTGTATGTTGTTGCGGGGTGTTTGGAGTGTTGTTATGCGGTTGCTAGGGTGTCTGGAGTGTTGGTATGCTGTTGCGGGGTGTTTAGAGTGTTGGTCTGCGGTTGCTAGGGTATTTGGAGTGTCTGTATGCGGTTGCTAGGGTGTTTGGAGTGTTGGTCTGCGGTTGCTAGGGTGTTTGAAGTGTTTGTATGTGGTTGCTAGGGTGTTTGGAACATTAGTATGTTGTTGCTAGGGTGTTTGGAGTGTTTGTATGTGGTTGCTAGGGTGTTTGGAGTGTTGGTATGCTGTTGCTAGGGTGTTTGGAGTGTTTGTATGCGGTTACTAGGGTGTTTGGAGTGTTGGTATGCTGTTGCTAGGGTATTTGGAACGTTGGTATGTTGTTGCTAGGGTGTTTGGAGTGTTTGTATGCGGTTGCTAGGGTCTTTGGAGTGTTTGTATGCGGTTGCTAGGGTGTTTGGAGTGTTTGTATGTGGTTGCTAGGGTGTTTGTATGTGGTTGCTAGGGTGTTTGGAGTGTTTGTGTGCGGTTGCTAGGGTGTTTGGAGTGTTTGTATGCGGTTACTAGGGTGTTTGGAGTGTTGGGATGCTGTTGCTGGGGTGTTTGGAGTGCTAGGGTGTTTGAAGTGTTTGTATGTGGTTGCTAGGGTGTTTGGAACATTGGTATGTTGTTGCTAGGGTGTTTGGAGTGTTTGTATGTGGTTACTAGGGTGTTTGGAGTGTTGGTATGCTGTTGCTAGGGTGTTTGGAGTGCTAGGGTGTTTGAAGTGTTTGTGTGTGGTTGCTAGGATGTTTGGAACATTGGTATGTTGTTGCTAGGGTGTTTGTATGCAGTTGCTAGGGTGTTTGGAGTGTTGGTATGCTGTTGCTAGGGTGTTTGGAGTGCTAGGGTGTTTGGAGTGTTTGTATGTGGTTACTAGGGTGTTTGGAGTGTTGGTATGCTGTTGCTAGGGTGTTTGGAGTGCTAGGGTGTTTGGAGTGTTTGTATGCAGTTACTAGGGTGTTTGGAGTGTTTGTATGCAGTTACTAGGGTGTTTGGAGTGTTGGTATGCAGTTACTAGGGTGTTTGGAGTGTTTGTGTGCGGTTGCTAGGGTGTATATATATATACACACGCATAAACATTTCTTTTATGAAATTACACATATCAAATATACATACACCTCTGAATGTATACAACATTTTTATTGCATAAATGACATTCATAAGTTCAGTGGAAACATAGTTAATGCAAGCCTTTGTGATTTATGATTTTTTTCTTTTGGTTTTGAGGTGAATATATGACCATTTCATTGTAAGGTTCACCCTTACACCAATTTAAGATCTTAGTTAAGCTTGAAAGGACTTGAAAGTTGTCTTTTGAGGTCTAAACATCACGTTTAAACTCTGAAGCTCATGTTTACACACTCGGAGAGACATCTGCTGCTTCGCTCCCACAAGAGGACATTGAAATTCAGCTCATTTGTTTGGCTTCTGATGCCACTCTGAACCGGAGCGTGTTATCAATCGAGCCGTATGTCGCTATAATAATCCTATTTGAGACGCATTCATAGAGAGAGAGCGCTCGCTCGTACATGACCAAACTGGATGAGGTTTGTTGGAAGGGATTGTAGTTGAATTATCGGTGTCCCCTTAAAAAAAAACCTGCCGGTTTTTCCAAAATAGCTTTGGGAAGCTGTCAGGAACAGAGCGTCTCACGGGCGGCTGTTCGCTCAGACGACGCTCTAATCACCTTCATCCAGGACTTTGACAATTACCTCACTGCTTTCCTGCTGCGAGAGAATGGGAAAAGGCCAGATAGATGCGGATCCGCTGCACCAAAGGCCACCGCGTCGCTCCGTCTGACAGCCAATTAACTAAGAGTGGCCTCCTCGCGAGCGGCGGACGGGAGGAAAGCACTCGCTCTCACATCGCTTTGCCGTTTGTGAGATTAGAGTTGTGGAGATGGACCGTAGAGTCAGGTTCTGCTCATTGTGTGTCCAACTGAAGATATTTGATCACTGTCCTTGCGCATATTATCAGATTATATACCTGTTTTTTATTTTGCATTTTTTTTTTTTTTTTTTTTTTTTTTTTTTAAGATTTATTTTTGGCTTTTACTATTATAGGACAGATCAGGAAGGACAGGAAGCGAAGTGGAGAGAGAGAAGGGGGTAGGGTCAGGAAAGGTCCTCAAGCCGGGAATCGAACTCGGGACGCCCGTTGCGCAAAGGCGCTGTATGTCGGCGCACTGCCCACAAGGCTATCGGCGCCGACTTTATTTTGCATTTTTATTTTTAAAATACATTTCTGTTTATTTATACATATTTTATTGCATTTCTTTTATGTACCTTTTTTATTCTATATTTCAGTTTATATAAATATGAGAGAGAGAAATGATAGATAGATAGATAGATAGAATATATATTCATAAATATATAAATATGTTTAAATATGTTTGATATGTATAAATATGTTTATTTTACTGTATATCTTTATCTATATCTATCTATCTATATACACATATATATATATAGAGAGAGAGAGAGAGAGAGAGAGAGAATATATATATATATATATATATTATACATTTTTCCATTACTGTTTTATAGACTATTTTATCCATATTTTATCTTTCATCTTTATTTATTTTTGATACACACACACACACACACACATTTTTATTTATTTATGCATTTATTTTTTCAGCTATATCTGTGTTAATTTCAGTTTTTAAAAATGTAAATTTTTTATTTTGCTTATTTTAACTTAATTTATTTCAATATCATTTTTTTAATATATTTTTATGTTTTTTTATTTATTTATACATTTTATTTTATTGTACACATTATACATTTTTATTTATTTTTGGTTTACACTTTGTGAAATATATATGTATTTTACTATATACACGCACACTTTTATGTATTTTATTGATTTTTTTAAACATTTTATTCTATATTTTTGTTCATTATACTATACATATAGAGAGAAAGAGAGAGAGAGACGGAGAAAAAAAAAAAATATATATATATATATATATATAAAAAATGTTTATTTTTATTTTTTTACATAATGTATTTCTATATTTTTTTTATTTGTATGATTTGTATTTTTATGTTATTATTATATTTTTCCATTTATACTATTTTATACACATTTTTATTTATTTTTGATTTTTATTTCTATTTATTATATATTTGTATGTTTTGTGTGTTTTATTTATTTATACATTTTACTTTATTATACACATTATACATTTTTTATTTATTTTTGATTTGCGCTTTGTGAAATATATATGTATTTTACTACATACACACACTTTTACATATTTATACAGATTTTCTGTATTATATTTTATTGTATTTTTAGCTTATTTTCTTTATATAGACATATTTTCTTTTCTATTAGCGCACGCATTTCTATTTGCAAAACCATTTTTAAATGCGTGTTGCATTTAATTCACACCATAAGTTTACGGTGAGCCCTTGTATGTGAAACGTAGTGTGTAGTATGCAACACTCCTCTCAGACTGAAAAAGTTTTTCTAATTTTCAATCCAATTTGTCGTCAGTCAAATGCAACTTTTGGCAGTCCAACAAAATGTTGAGCAAAGAAAGTAGACAGTATTTCACATAAACAATATTTTGCATAACTGTTGCTGCAGTAATATAGTATGCATTCTGTGTGCTTCAAATCATAATCGATAATATGCAACCAGAGCACATCGAGTGCAATAGCGTGTCCCACAATGCAATATGCTAGACACGACCTTTGATTATTTGATTATCATCTGACAGCCGAACAGTATGCATACTACATACTGTCTTCTGTCAGCGGTAATTAGAGAGAGTTGTTTACCAATTATAGACATAAGTTCAGATGTATACATGTATAATTCAGACCCATGTACTGTAGTGCAGTGACAGAAGAGGGGTGTGCTTTACCGTACGTTTCTTTTGTTTTCGAGTTTGAACTCGACTGAGACAGAGGAATCAAAGTGGGATTGGAACGGTGATTAAAGTCTGTGCTGAATGAGAAAAATCATTTCTGAGGCTTTCCTTTAGATCAGCGCCTGATGAGACCTAAATACCAGAGCGTCCCGACAGCCGTGTCAAAGATTGATGATGAAAAACATAAAAACAGAGAGAACGAAGCGAAAGGAGGAAGAAAAGACAAGGGAATGTTTCGGAGCCTGTTATTTTAGGATGATTAATTGCAGAGAGCTGCAAATCTGATTTTAAGTACAAGACATACTAGATCTGCTTTATACCAATTTCAACCACTTCTGGTTTAAAGCGCCGAGAGTTTTGATTACGCTTTTACTAAAGGAATAGTTCAGCCAAAAAAACTCGTTCCAAACCCAAATCCATATGATTTTCTTTCTTCCAGGGAAAACCGTAGAAAACAAGTATATCAGAGAATATAATGTATTTTAAAATGTAATTTATTCCCATTTAAGCAGCGCTTCTGTTTAATATTTCTGTGGATACTGTGATTAATATTTCAGGGTTTTTTGACAAGTACAAAGTTAAAAAAATTTAAATAGAAGTCTTTTACTGCCACTTTTATATCATTTAATGCATCCTTCCTGAGTAAAAGTACTCAACTGACCTTAAACTCTTGTAAGTAAAAGTAAAACTCAAATGTTTTCAGCCAAAAAGGCCAGAAAAATCACTATAAAGACACAGATTTAAATAGTTATTCTCTCAAAAAAGTCTCATTTTTGTTTAGATATGTTCAAGCTAAGTTTCATTTATTAACCACTTTATTGATATTTTTCTTATACTTGCAAATCAAAGTTGTTGAAGTTAACTAAAACTAAAATTTGTAAATAAATCTGAAAAAAAAAAAAGTTGGGTAAAAAATATATGTTTTTATGTTATATATATATATATATATATATATATATATTTTTTTTTTTTTTTTTTTTTTTTTTTTCAAGATATGTAGAAATTAGTAGAAATGTAGAAGTGTTTCTCTTGAACTGAATATAAACATAAAAGCTTCAAAATAGTATTAAATACTATAATTTAGATATATAGTATATAAATAATATAATAATTTTCATTTAGAAATTGCTAGTAAATTTCACAAATAATTACAAAGAAATGGCAATTAACTTTTATTCATTTTAGAAATTCAAGCAGTATTAATAACAATAATTTTAATTTTATTAATGCTAATTTATTCCGAGTAGTTACCAAATGAATATTTATAACTGATTATTATATTATATTATATTATATTATATTATATTATATTATATTATATTATATTATATTATATTATATTAAAACTGAACTGAATGTAAAAATAAAAGCTTCAAAATAGTAATAAATACTATAATATAAATATATAGAATATAATAAATATTTTTCATTTAGAAATTGCTAGTAAATTTCACAAATAATTACAAAGAATGGCAATTAACTTTTATTAATTTTAGAAATTCAAGCAGTATTAATAACAATAATTAAAATTTTATTAATGCTAATTTATTTCAAGTAATTACCAAATGAATATTTATCATTTAAGTTGTTTAAATTGATATACTAAATTAACTGATTATTATATTATATTATATTATATTATATTATATTATATTATATTATATTATATTATATTATATTATATTATATTATATTAAAACTGAACTGAATGTAAAAATAAAAGCTTCAAAATAGTAATAAATACTATAATATAAATATATAGTATATAAATAATACATTTTGGTGCACATTGGGAACATTTTTGAAACATTTCTCATTTAGAAATTGCTAGTAAAT